>CM037854.1:166542534-167178985 GCA_021234595.1 Delia radicum | reverse complement strand
TGCCGTGCTTTGCTAACGTTTGAAAAAAGAAACGTCTAAGCCCCTGCCCGGATATTATTTTGGGGTTGGCAAAGCACTTATTTTATCATTAAAAAAGCACTTTATAGGTTGTTCTCCCAATGATTTGCCAACGTTTTAAAATTATGGTTTTGGTACTGGCAAAGCACTCATTGCCAGTGCTTTTCCAACGTTTTTAAAACTGAAACGTCCAATACCTGCAAGGTGTTGTTATCATTTTGGGGTTGGCAAAGCACTTATTTTGTGGGTTGTTTTACCAGTGCTGTGCTAACGTTTGAAAATTATGGTTTTGGTACTGGCAAAACACTTAAATCTTCAGAAGGCCTTTAACTTCGACAACTCTCCATCAGTGTAAAGGCGCTTGCAACCCTTTTTCATATTCTAAATTTTAGATTTTTTTTTAAACAGATTTTTGACAACATTTTTACATATTTGTTACAATGTTTACTCACTATTACAACGCCATCTATTTGTCGATAGCTTTCTACACACACGCAATGATTATCTACGTTTATCTTTGTTACGCATTCTCAATTATATTTTTTTTACGCATGATATACGTATTTTTTTGGAAAAAATGCGCTAGTGCGCCAATTTTGCCAAATCATCCGAGCAAGACCGAGCTTTCTTGCCGACTAAAACCATATTTCTCTGCCATTTTGATACCAAGCAGACCTGGAGTAAACTACAGATTTTTGTTAAATAAAGTGAGCGGAATTAGTTAAAAGTTTAAAAGAAAGTTTTTTTTTTTGCAAAGTTTTTTTTTAAAAGATGTAAGTTTTAATACAACTAATTTTTATTAATTGGTCAATCTAATGATTTGATCTTTGAATTTTTTTTAATAAAATAATTAATTTATTTTTAAAATTTAATTTTAAATTGATTTTATTTTTTTATGGAAATTAGTAATTTCAATTTATTTTAAAATTTAATCTCCTATACGGAAACAATTTTCTTTATTTCATTTTTTTTTTTTAATTTTTATTAAAATATATTTTCAATATATCTTTAAATTCCTATACGGAAAAATTTTCCTTAATTTGATTTTTGAAATTTTTATTAAAATAAATATTTGAATATTTTAATTCCTATACGGAAATATTTAAATTAAAGTTTTTACTTTTAAATTTCATATTTGTAATTAATCCTCCTTAAATTCTAATTTTTTTTATTCTTTTTTTTCATATGAAGCAACTTTTTTTTTTGAAAATTTATTTGCAAAAGAATAATTTTTTTTCCTCCAGATTTTGGTCAAATTGGTTAAAGATTAGTTTATGGTTAAGTCTATAATGAGAGCAGGTAATATTTAGATTGCGTCAATTTGATTTTTTTTTTTTTATAGATTTGTCTGAATTTCGATCAATTCTTAAATTTCAGATTTATAATTTTTCGCATTATATACATGGTGAATGGACTTTACAGACTCGTTGTGCTGTTAGCCTTTTTGTTAAGTGCCAATTTCAAAAGGTTGAATATCTATAGAAACAAATCAAAAGCTTGTAGATATTCTTCTTCTTTTTCATTTTGTTTTTATAAAAATTCTCATAAAATTTTTATTTTCGATTTTATGTAGAATTGGCACTTTTCCCATAATCAAAAACTCTTCTAATATTGTCAATCGTATTGGAGAGGATAATAGCTTTAATTTGACAAGGAGAAAGCTTTGGCCTATGCAAATCTACTCTTTTGCAGATGACAGCAACATTTGTCATTCATTTTCATTCGATCTCAGGCCAAGCTCTTTGGAGATAGAGGGCATGCGGCAGAACATGAATGACACACTCAATCAAGACCTTTCTACAATCTCCGAGTGGGGTCGCGCGAATAAGGTCGATTTTAATGCACGCAAGACCCAATGTTGTATGTTAACCCACAGACGGGCTGTGGAATTGACATTGTCATCTGTAACTATGGATGGTTATAGGTATTGAGGAATCGGATACTCTTGATGTTCTGGGCATGAGAATACAGTGTGATGTCCGTTGGAATAAGCACGTATTTCAAGTGTCGAAAGAGGCATTCAAGTGTCTCGGTTTTCTAAAACGGTGCAAGACTTACTTCACTCCATCCGATCTCCTTACTATTTATACCAGCTATATCCGGCCAAAAATGGAATACAACTCTCATATATGGGCAGGGGCTCCATTGTCTATTCTGAAGCTTCTGGACCGTGTTCAGGGGAGGGCGGTGAAGCTTATCAATGACAGTAGTGTATCCAACTCTATTGATTCATTGGAGCATCGTCGGAATGTGGGTTGTGTGACACTTTTCTATCGATATTACCATGGGAGATGCTCATCTGAGATAAGTGAACTTATTCCACGAGCCCGAGTTTTTATTCGTAATACTCGCTTATCTAGTAGAGCACATCCGTTTGTAGTTGATTGTCCTGTGTTTCGCACAACGCATTACAGAGAAAATTCGTTTTTAGTCGAACGATTCGTATGTGGAACAAACTTCCCGCAGAAGTCTTCCCTGTTACTTACAATTTAGAAAAATTCAAATCAAATATCCACAAACACTACTCCCTCTTTCCTCCTTCCCATACCTTATTTTCCTGATCAATACAATGCACTGCATGAGTAGGGGCATCCCCTGAGTATTGGTTAAATTATAAAAAAAAAAAAAAAAAAAAATAAATTTAGCAAAGCACAAATTAAAACAAGTTACACCGGGTAACACAAATATGAACCTTTTCTAAAATTTTCTAAAAAAACATGCATGCAAAGACAACTAAAAATTATTAAAATCTAAAATGTTAATATTTTGAAATCTACAACTGAAAACGTTAAAATCTAAAACCTTAAAAATCTAATATAAAATTATTTAAAAATATGCAACATTAGTGTTAAAATTTAAATTTCTAAAAAAATTAGCTAGTGATTTTCTAAATTAAAAACAATAATATTTAATTCCTTTTAAATTGTTAAATATTTAGAAACTTAAAGGAAATATGGAAAAAGTGATCAATTTTGCTTAAAAGTGTTAAAATTTTTAATTGTTAATATTTGTTAATGTTAAAATTTTCGATTGTTAGTTTTTCTTTAAACATTTAAATTTTGTAAAAGCATTTTTTTGAAATTATGTTGCACGGTGTACATTCTTTTGCATATTTCTTTTTGTTTCTCAACGCATTGTGATATGAAATAATCCATAACATTTCTTTTTAAATGTTTGTTGTAATTTTAATGAAAATGGTTGGCAACGCCAATTCTAAATTTTGGTTTTTATATGGTATTGTTTTATATTAAAATGCAGTTGAATTCTTAATTTAGTGAATTATAAAAAAATATATAAAATCATTAAATAATAAATCGAAAGTTACTAAGTTAAAATATCTGTGTAAAAAGTGTTTCATAGTTATTTTTTTTTATAAAATCATAACTAAAAGGAAAATACCGTAAATGATCTCTTTTTAAGAGAAACTTTAAAAAAATCTCTTATACTAGTGTAGAACCAAAGAGATAAAAATTTTATTTAACATAATCCTAAATTTAACAGCATCAGCAACATGAAAGCCGATCTCATCAAAAGTACTTTTGGAGAAGCGGGTCAATAGCCTTTGAAATGTAAGTTTGTTTTTTTATGTTCTTTATTCTGTTAAATTTCTTTATTTACATTTTCTTTTTATTTACTAAAAAAAGGTGACCAGCTTAAAATTTTGTAATTTTTTTTTTATCAAATGTTTATTTGATATTATTTTGTTAATTAAAACAATTAATTTTAATTCAATCAATATAAAATGCTTGATTAAATAATTTTTATGAAATATTTAATTAAATATTTCAGTATTTGTTGAATATTTTATGAATTTTTTTTTTGTTGAATATTTATAAAAACTTTTAAATAGTTGCTGTTCTTAAATTTGGCGAAATTTTAAAAGTTAATTGATAAAATGCTGTTTTACCATTTTAGTATTATTTTTTTAGAAAATTTTATGCTGGTTCTCTCTTTTATATTTTAATTATTATTTTGCGAATCTATGAAACACAAAAAGGTTTTTTATATATATATATATATATATATATATATATATATATATATATATATATATGTATGCACAGCGCATAGTTTAGAGACATTTATTCGTTCCCCCGCATAGTTAAGCGACATTTGCTTACTTTGGGGACTGTCCCCAAAGTTTTCGCGCCTTTTCATACATCTAGCGTTTAAGATGAAATATGCGGTTGTATCGAAAAAATTGTCCTCATCTTAACGCTAGATGTATGAAAAGGCGCGAAAACTTTGGGGACAGTCCCCAAAGTAAGCAAATGTCGCTTAACTATGCGGGGGAACGAATAAATGTCTCTAAACTATGCGCTGTGCATACATATATATATATATATATATATATATATATTTTTTTTTTGTAATAATTATTTTTTTTAAGAAATTTAATTTCAAATTTATTATCAAATTATATAATTTTTTTTTATTCGTATTATTCTATAATTCGGGTCTAAATGAAATTCGATGAAAATTTGTTAATATTAACATTAGTTTTACTTTTCATAAATAAATTTAGATTTTTATTTTCATGAATTTTTCTAATAAATAGATCAATATGATTTCTGTGTAAATTTTAAATTTTGCTGCTTTGATTAAAATCTTCTGGTAAATTCTTGTGGTGATTGTGAATGGGATCATTAATTCTTTTAGTTTTTTTTCGGTTTGTTTCGCTTTAATGATCACGGTATTGTGGGCAATTGACTGGCCAAACTTCATCTTAGGTTCAATCGCATTAATTCTAAACAAAGCTTCGAATATGTGGTAGTTTTCCCCTCTTTTTCCCTTCTCTAACTATTAAAATCCTTAGCATGCAACAAAAGTAAAGTTTGCATTGTAGTCCGTTGGCAAAGGATGCTGCTAATATCGAACCTCCCCTTCCGACGAGCAGAAAGGCCGGATTAGCTTGCATGCGCCCTTTGGCACTACACCCTGCTACCATCTGCCAACAACAACGACCTTCGTAATACGCTACATCAGGTGGCGAGCAACAACTGTTCTAACACTTATCATCTCGTGTTGTCCTTCATCTTTCCCCACCTTTCACCTCTCTACTATCCCTTCCCAAAGAAAGCAACACATTAGTTAATAGGAAAAATTTGTTGCTTCTCTTAAAAAAAATAAAAAAAAAAATAAAAATAAGAAATGAATATTGTTTTTTATTGAATATTGAATATTGTTTTTTATTTCAAACAAATTTTTAGTAGATACTATTAAAACATTAAATAAAATTTAAAAAAAAATTGGGGAAAAAATTGCTTAAATTAAAAACAAATCGTTAAAATTACAAAATTTTAAAAAATTACCAAAATTGTAAAAAAAATCGCCAAAATTTAAAAAATCGAAAACATTTGAAAAAATAACCAAATTTGAAAAAAAAAAATTGCCAAAAATTAAAAACAACCCTCAAAATATCAGAAGTTTAAAATAAAAATTGCCTTAATTAAAAAAGTCGCCCAAATTCGAAAAATCTCTAAAATTGAAACAAAATTGTTAAAATAGAAAATAAATCCCCAAAAATTAAAAAAGCGAATTTGTTACATAAATCGATTTTATAATTTTGACGATTTTTTAAATTTTTGCATTTGTTTCTATGTTGTTATTATACGTTATAAAAACTGGAAATTTAATTTATACCAAATTTATTTTCAATTAAACTGTTAATACTTATTATTAAACATTTAATAGAAAGTGAGTTTGAAATCGAACAAAAGTTTAATTGAAATTTTTTTGACAATAATTTTTTTTGTGTATTTTTACTGGATTCGACGACCTAAACTTAAGTTTACGTGTGCCTCAGTGTGTAATTTCAAAAGTTGATAGTTTGCTTACAGTGCAATACTTTTATTTTAATTTTGTTTGCTACGCACGCATCTTTTAACATAGTTTTCAGTATTTACGAATCTAAAAATACATTAAAGCGACTCGTGTTCAGCACACAGAAACAATTTTTTTAATTTTTCGAAATAAATTTAAGCTTCAAACTTTGATCGATATGCATCATGTGTTAACTTGGTCCAATTTGACTAAAACTTTCACAATTTTTTTTTTAGACTAAATTTTAACAAATTTCGATTGCGTATTCTCGCATCTCGTTCGATATATTGCATTTAGAATACGCTAAAACTAATACGATTAAAATGACGTTATATATACCTAGACATTGCAAAATACTAAATAATATATATTTAGATATTATAGTTAACATATTTAGAAAAACACAATTGAATTTTGGATAAAATTGTATATTACCCCATGCAGAGTCACACTAGAAAAATTGTCAATCATATTTTGGATATAAATATGTATTACATCAATACAATCGTACAATTAATTGCCTATATCATTTTGTGTATAATTTTATACTCAAAATTTACCCCAATTTTTGTCTTTTGAAATTTACCCCAATTTTTGTCTCTCAGGTTTTGAAATTTCTACACCTTATACACAAAAGATGTAGGTAGGAACTCTAGAAAAGAACATGTTTCATTTGTAACACTAGGAGTTTTTAATTTAGTTTTAGATTTTTTTCAATGTAAAAAGCTAATTTAAGTTTCAACATTTTTTCCGTGTTTTTTATTTAATGTTGTAAGTTACTAAATTCCATAAAATCTTCATTTTCATTTAATCTTCATTATCAAAGTTTTTTTCTCAAAAAAACTTGGTTTTTTCAGGAAATTTCAAGGGAATTTTTTGAATAAAATAAAATGTCCAAATGGAAAGGAATTTGCTACAAATTATAAAGTTTGAGACTTCTTGCAAGTGGCTAAAGTCTAAAAGGATTAATAACGTTGAAGCAAAACCCGTATTTGACGGTAATTGTCTCTGGAAATATTTCGGATTTTAATGAAGTTTTTAAACTCAAAATCCGGATACAACTACAGCTTATTTTGTATATATTAGTATCAGTTCAAATGTAAATTTATACCGCTATATAAAAGCGGATTAAATTGTATCGCGCCATTATTCGGATGTAATTTAATCTGATATTATCTAATTAAAACTAAACTAATGCAAACTTCTATAATTATATGGACACATGTCTTGAATAAAACTGTATTAAGACTCATATTAAATTTCGTATGATTATATAGAGCATCATATTAATTTTTTTTAATTGGGTTATTATAAGTCAAAAGTTTCTGTGTGCACTAGGGATATAACTTTTAAGATTTTTTTTTGCAATTATCAAATTTTAGCTACCCTATATAAAGTTCCGCAATTTTATTTTTTTCGCTGTTTTTCAAAAGATTTCCGCATAATCATCGTTTTGTTTAATTAAACTAAAAATTAATATTTAACTATAATTAAACAATAACGATGCATATCCTACTTAAAGGACACAAACGTTATAAAATTTGACGTGTCTCGCGGATTTTGATAAAACAGGTTATAAAAAAAAAACATAATCAAAATAAAAAATCGAAGAAGTTAGTTAGTTTTTTAACTATAATATAAAATATAATTTCATAACAAAAAAAAAAAATATATGCCAAAAAATGTTGTAGAGCAGAGTAACAAAATGTATAGTCAATTTTAATTTTATACCCCGAAAATAATAAAACACGATTTTAAGAAATAAAATAATATATAAAAAATCTCCGCCGCAGCCGAAATGTTGTATCAAACCTCCATACAAACCTCCATACAAGAAAAGAAACTCTGCCGCAGCCCCAAGGTTGTATCGCTTTTCTTATTGCGGTTTTTCTCTGCGTTTTTTCGTTGTCAAATCTACATATAAAAAACGCCGCTGCGTTTTTTGACAATATTAAAAAAAGGAACGCAAAGCTGTATCTCTACTCTAATGTGGGTTTCACACCAAACTGTTAAACACCGTAACTCGTGTTTTGGCGTCAAATGTGTTTAAGTGAGACCTTTTTAGTTAATTTTTCTGATTTTGACGACAATGTCTTTAAACACCTTCTTGGAAAGCCAAATTTTAAGTTAGTTACCAGAAATTGCAAATTTTTAGCAAATGCTTCACAAAAAACTCAATTTATCTAAATATTGACTAATTTGTATTATGGCGTTTTCTTTTCTGACAAAAAAAATGTTGCATTTTTATAAGTGACATTTAAATAATGTTGTCATAACCCTCTTAATATGTTGCCATATTCATAGTCACAATAAAACATGAATTTATACAAAAAATGTTGCCCTGCTTTAGAACAGCTGATTTGTGTATAAAAGAAAACAAGTTGAAAAATAAAAAAGCGGCAAATTGCAAATTGGCATTCAAATTGTTTTTAATTAATTATTTTTTTTTATTTAAAATGGATTCAGGAATTGATGCAAGCACAATATGTCGCTCCTGCAGAACACACATTTCCTCTTCATCTGATGATGAGGAAGAATCCATTAGTACCCCAACAACATTGTTTACGCATATCACTACAGCAGCTTTTTCCATTTTTAGCAATTTAAATGTATATTTTTTAAAATTATTATAATTTATAAAACAAAATTTGTTAATTTTCGTCTTTAAATATTTTTTTTTTTTTCAAAACAAAACTATAAAATCAGCTGTTTTATAGTGCAAGATTTTCACCCCATCATTTTATAAAGGGTGAAAATGGCATCATTTTTGTATGTTAATAGGGCGACATATTTTTAAAAGAACATGATTCCTTTTTAAAGTGCTGTCAATTTTTTAGAAAAGAACACAAAAAGTGCAATTTTTTAGAAAGGGCAAACAAAATGTTACATTTTTTGCCAGAAAAGAAAACGCCATTAGTCAATCATATTTCATGTATTCGTGAACATTCCACACTTACAAAAATTTTGCAAATATTTTACTAGAACTCTGTAAAACTAACTCGAAACTTATGTAGTTGTATAATGACTAAGCACTTCGTACTCCCCAGTTGTTTTCTACGTGTACACAAAAATGTCATTATTCAAAAATTATCCAACGAATGTGTGAACAGTCTCGTTTTTTAAATTATTATTGAAAAAGTGGCAACACTGCTTCTGAGACACTTTTTATGTATATCATTCAACAAATATCCCCAAACTCAACAATATGATTCTTTAGTCAAGTCAGAGATCATATTCTTTGTTTAATAATCCCAAATTTACTTCACTGCACACAATAAAAGTCTATGGGTACGTTCGTCAAAAAAATGGTATAATATTTCCAAGTACAGTAGGGGATTTCAACTAATAACTATGTTCAGTAAAGTTTGTCAGTCAACTTAGGAAAATGATTTGGAGATACATATAATGTCATTTAGTCAAAAGACTCCTGCTTTAATGTTATGACATTTAAGCAGAAATATTATTCATATAATCCTATTTTTTTTTAGAAAAACCCCTGGTTATTTTATTAAATTGTTATAGTTTTTTCTGGCAAATGTGTATTAACAATATTATTTATTTAAATTATTATATCATATACATTAATTTATTTTTATTCATACCTCTACCACATCAATAAGTTATTATTCGTTTTTTCACATAGATTCAAGATAAAATATCAATACATAAACCTAAAAAAGATATAAAATCAGAGTTAGAATGTATATTCTTATTCTTATTATTATTATTAACTAATATTAACATACATAAAAAAAAACTCTAGGAGAACATTTATCAAAAAAGGATATAATATTAACAAGCATAGTAGGAGCATTTTAACTAATAACTATTTTCAGTAAACTTAGGAAAATGATTTGTATAAAATTATAATGTCATTTAACCACAAAGACTTGGTAATTCTTCCTCTTTTATTTATGACAATTAAGCAGTAAATCGTAACAATATTATCCCTAGATAGTTTAATAAATTGTCCTAATATTTAAATCAAATATGCTGTTATTTTTGTTATGTTCGTCCGTATTTATTTTGTTACATTTTACCAAGTAATGCTTGATTAAAATATGTACACAAAAGGCTAGAAGTATGCAATATAAGTTTAACATTTTGTAAAGATTTAGCATAATAGAAACTATTGTATGAATAGATCAAAATGCTAAGTAATATTTTATAATGTATGAAATGACTTCTTACATGGAAAGTAGTTTAGGAAAATTGTGCAAATGCAAATACCAAATTAACACAATGGGATGCATAATTTATACATCCTCTGATAAAATCCACAGAATTTTAATAAAAAAAAATTATACTAAGTATGCTTTCATTGTATTCCCTCTGGGAATTTTTTGTGTGCACTTACTTTTTTCGTAGCGTTTTATGTCAGGATGCTTTTTTTAAACAGTACAATAATTTTTATATTAATTTTAATTGAATTTAGCTAATATTTTATTTATTTAATAAAAAAATCAATTAATAACGCATCATCTTTGTTTTGTGCTAAACACATATTTACAAGAAATTTCTTATTGTGTGTTCTGTTCGACCAAATTAATACTGTTAATTTTTACTAAGTACTATTTGATTAAAAAGTTCAGGCAAATGCTAAAGGTTTAGAATATAAGTACCACATTTTGATAAGATTTAACATAATAGAAGCAATTGTATACATAGATAAAAATGTGGAAAGTATTTTGGGAAAATCGTGTAAATGCATGGACAAAATGGGATACTTAATTTATACTAAACTGGATAAAATATACAGAATTTTAATGAAAAAAATTTTACTAAGTATACTTTCATCATATTCCCTCTGGAAATTTTTTGTGTGGTGAAATTTTCGTTTAATTAATAAAAATATCACTGCAAAGCCAGTTCTGAAAAACAATCAAACTCTGAACTATTTTTCATTCACTTCAACTTTATTACTTAAACAACTATAAAAAACCCAGAGTTAAATCGATTATTATTTTATATTTAAATTAATATCTTATTTTTTAAAAAATTTTTTAAATTAAGTATGAATCTTATTAAAGTAAAAATGATTCTAGTTAGAATAAACTTTTTCGTATTTAAAATAATATATCAGCATTATAGATGTCACCTCAGCATTTTAAAAATAAGTAGAATCACATTTAAACTACATAAATATAAACAAACTTTGTGTATTAAAAACCGAATTAAATTTAAAGGAATTTTAGTTTTAAACGTTTTTAATTAAAAGAAGTTGAGATTAATAAAAATTTAGTTTCATACTTTTTCTTAAAAACTTCAGATTATACTCAGATTCCCCTACAATTAATATGATTATTAAAATATATCCAAATTTTTAGTATACAAAAACAATCTTTACCGAATTATTGATGGGTAAAAGCCGATCGAAGTTTCGTAAGCGAGCCTTCATGTTTGAATTAACTTTTTTAAAAAAATGGCTTAGAAGTGACTAAGAAAATTAAATAGATTTGAACATTCTGTAAGAGCACAGATTTTTCTTATATTTCAGTTAAGAAATATGGATGAACCATTGGACTGGCCCACGCTTGTATGGAAAAAAATAAAAGTATATTCCGATTATTTCTCCACAAGGTATTTTAACTTCAGATTTGTGTTTTAGGTACTTTGGCACCTAAAAAAGTTTATTTTATAATTCTGTGAGAAACCTTTATATATGAATGGTAAATTTGAATTGCTGTTAAATTTCGGCCTTACCCTGAAAAATAGTTAATTTATTGCGACCCTCTAAATATTAACCGATTTGGCTGAAGTTTGGACTGAGCAGTATTGGAGCAGGGACAGCTCTGAAATACGACAGTCTTTTTTTGGACCCCTAATGAACAGTTAATCTTCATAGAAACATTTGCAATATGTTTTAGCTTATTTTTGATTAATTTAAACTTAGTTATTCGTCTAAAGTATCTTCTTTTACAAGCAAACCCAGCAAAACCACACATTACCTAATAACATATTGATATAGAGCTCCACGCATTACTTCACCTTACTTCACTGTTGGACTCATTACCCAGTAGGGGGAAAGTAACTACTTACTTATATGGTTACCGGGTTGAGAAAAGTGTTTATAAATAGATTTTCATAAAAAAAAAAAATTATAAAAAATGGTTGAGCTGAGAGTCGAACCTGGGGCTCTGGTTGTTAGGAGAGAACTCTACCAACTGAGCTATCGTCGCATATAATAATAGGTTACTTAAAATGTAAATGAATTGTTGTGCTTGGAGTTTTCGTTTGTGATGTTATAAATAGATTTTCAAAAAAAATATTTTAAATAATATTTTACGTTTATATTTCATGCATTATGTCATTGATGATTGGTAAGTCATTATTTTTTGTTTTGAAATAATATAAAAGTTAGTGATGTATCATTACAGTCCATGAGTGTCCAATTATTGGTAACTTATTACTTTATGTTTCAAAATATTGTTAAAGGCATGGAGTATACATTACAATGAAACCAACTATAACAACTATTACAATGTAACCAACTATTGGTAACCCAATACTCTATGATTCGAAATAATGCTGAAGGTAGGGTGTATTCATTGCAAAGCAATGCTTAACGTAATCCATTATCGGTAACTAATTACTTTTTGTTGGAAAATAATGACACAGGTAAGGAGTATACATAGGTAATGCATTACTTTATCACTCCCATTAACAAAGTTTTCCTGGGAACTTTAATAAGGATTTCCTTTAAAATGTTTTAAGACAATTTTAAATTTTTTACATACAAATCCATCTAAAGTTGCTTGGAAAAAGCAGTGTACATAGAAGCTTAAAGTTGTCGGCTTTTATTGTAAATTTATATTCAATTAATATATTTACCAAAAATTTGTAATGTCCCTAAAAAACTCCCCTACATATTTTTGAAATCCCCAAAATCAATCAATAGAAAATTTCTGTCCCCAAGAGCAAAAAAATCCCCAAATTTGGGGACAAACCACAAAGTCTGACAAGCCTGCACCAGTGTGTAAAACAAGATTGATCAATTTAGTTTGTCAAAGTCTTGCTCCGAAGTTAATATTTCAAATAAAGTTTAAAAAAGAAAACTAATTTTAGTTTCAATAAACTTATAAAATTATTAAAACTTTTATTATTTAATTACAAAAGTTATTCACATTAAAAAAGTAAAAAAAAAATACGTATTCTAAACTATATGCCATTAAAATGAAAAAAAAAACTAGTTTTCTTTATATACCTACCAGTTATTAAGGTCGTTGTGACTTGTTTTTTGTTTTTTGTGTGTGTTGTCTAAGTAAAGTGTTGCACAGTTTAGATGTACGATACATATTGTGTTCAGAGCTGCCAAGTTTGACGATTTGTCTATATTTTAGGGGTTTGGGTTTGAAAGTAAAAATTGCATAACAATTGACGACTTTGTTTCAAAATAAAAATAATTTAAAATTTTTACAAAAATCCGTTTTTATAAAAATAAGTTTTTATTTTTGTTAGGATGTTTGTTTTACAGATTTGCAAATAGGTCGGTAAAATTACCATGATCGCGTAGGGAGTAATGAAAAATGTATATTAAAAACGGAGAACCAGAAATTTAAATATATTGGTCATAGCCAAGGTTGGTAACCGAAACAAATAACGGTACTAGCATCGAATTTATGTTTGTTTCGGTATTGGTATTAGCGAAAGATTAATACCGGCACATATCATTATTATTGAGAGACTACATATCAAAATGTTGTTCTTAGAAAACACAATCTGGTATGTAATGAATTTCACTTTCGATCGAAATAAAAATTAGTTTTTTATTATTTGTAAAATTCACTTTTGCTCATATAAATTATATCAAAGATATGATGCCTCAGCGCCAATATGACATTATTGAGGTGAGTTGGCAAAAATAATAACAATTTTTATAAAAATAAAAAAAAAAAAACTTTATTATTATAATATATGATAATTTACTAATTACAAATAGAAAACAAATTGTTAAAAAAAAGAAAAGAATAAAAATTTAAATATGAAAATCGTAGATTTTAAGTCAGAAGCTCTTCCAAGTTTTCTAAAATATAATTTTTTAATGAAATCTTAAACAATGAAATTTGGTTTATTATTGTTAAACTTTCCATTATCCATTTATTCTATTCGCTGTTTAGTTGTTTCCACGTTATTCCGCGTATTAAATGTGTGTTGGTGCCTTTAGAACTGTAATGTTGTTATGTACAATATTATTTATGCGCTTGAAGACATATAACAATAACAATCCGTGTACTAGCAAAATAGATTTGAATATATTGTACAATGATATTGTTGAATATTTTAGTGGGAGGTTTATATGGATAGAATAAACAAATGTCATCAGCATACATAAAAAGTTAGCATGTAAGGTTAAGATTTTGTATATCATTCAAGTAAATTGAAAAAAATAAATGCCCAGTATACTGCCCTGCATTCTCTTGGACGTTATACAATTTTTAGTTCCAAGTTTTTCCCAAATTCGCTGTACTTCACTTTTCATCGCAGTATATGTATATATGTGACTTTTTAGTAAAATACATGATGTTCAAAACATCATATTTTTGAACTCGTCATCCAATTGTTAAGAAGTTAGTCTCATAATAAAGTTTATATAATTCACGAAATTGTTTTGAGGAAAAATAATAATAGAAATATCAGAATTTGTTCGAAATAAGTTCCGTCGAAATCTTAATTTTTGTAAATATTCTTTGTATAAAACATTTTAGTTTTAAATAATTAGTATAATTTAAATACAATTTTTTTACAAATTGTAGTTTATAATTAATTAAATATGTTTTAAGTTCTTGCAAGAAGGCTTATGTGGTTTTGGAATGACCTTGATTTTTAAACGGCACAAATTGGACTGTAAGTAACCCTTATAGAATTACTGTGTAAAATTTGACGAATATTTAGTGGTTTTAGATTATTCTGAAAATTATTGTTTTAGAAAATAGGACGAAATCCAATCCTAGACATGCTATTTACATTACACCCAATTCGTGTTTATTACCTGATTAAAGGAGGAATCAAGTGTAAAAATTGAGTAGTGATTAGCGATATAATGCAGCACAATTCAGTAACTGTGAAATTTGTTATTAAAACTTTTGTAAACTTTATAACAAAATATTTAAGAAGACCTATTTTTCTGATGGATCTGCGGCTTAATACAAAAATAAATATTTGTTTATTATTAGAGCTCGGAACTTCATATAAATATATGTTCGTTGTCATTAGCTGTAGAATAAAGTTAACCAAAAATCTTTGCGAATTAACAAATTTGCAACGAAATTTCATCGATTTGTTAATTCATATATTTGAATATTTTGCTATAAATGCATTATAAAAGCACATTTTAATGCATATTTTTTCATTTGTTGTTGCGTATTTTTCATTAAAATTTATATTTTTAAGAACATTTTTGGATATTTTACTGAACTCTGCGTTTTTGCTAAATATACAAATTTTCAAAAGGTTTTTTTTTTTTAAATTTACATATATATTTTGATACATATTTTTTATCACGAAGAACTTTTTTACTAGAACTTTGTAAAACAAACTAAAAACTTATGGAGTTGTATAATTACTAAGCACTTTGATAATATTCCCCCAGATTTTTTCAGAGTGTGTGAACAAATAGAAAAAAAATAAGAATACGCATTTTTAGATATTTGCAAATCAGGGACATTTTAAATTTGTTTTAAAGGTTTATATTTCTTTAAAAACATTTCGGAAATTTTATATAATCTTTATTATGAGACTAAGCTGATAACAAATAGATTATGCATTCAAGAGATTTGATGTTTTGAACACCATGCATTTTACTTAAGAGTCTCAAATTTAAACTGTAATATAACGCGAAATACAAGAAATTTGGGAAAAACTAGAAATTATTATGGTATAGGAGAATCCTTGCTCAAAAATTTCTGTAAATTGGAAGACATGAATCCGATTGGTGTATAGATTTCCTGAAGATTGGCCCTAACCTCTATCCATTGATAAAGGTTTTATTCAATTAATGGCTTGTTTTTACAATACGTGTATAATTTCAGACGAACGTGTGGCACCCGAACGAATACGTAAGGAATTGAGTTTTTATACATAATTCGTTCGTCTGACTTACGTTTGAGTACGTAAAGCTTTATATAATGTCAAACAGTAGAGATTGCCATGATACTCTTTTTCTGTTTTTCTTAGCTTTTTTCATATACAAATAACTTATTTTTCGTTGGTAGATGGCAACCCAACACTGTAAATGAAATGTAAACAAAAACAGCTGATTTTAGCTTGAAAAAAAATTAATTTATTTTTAGAAAACAATAAAAGTGGTTGTAAAAATAAAATTTGTACAAAAAAAAAACAAAAACATTTACAAATAAAAATAAAAATGAAAATGAAAATAAATATAAATGAAAATAAAAATAAAAATAAAAATGATTATTCTTTTTTTATTAAAATTTTTTGTTAAAAAGAATTTTTTTTTTTTAATATTAGATTGCGTTGCCTTTTTTCTTTGACGTATACTTTTTTGTGAACGTCTGTATTTGATGTTTGTGACGTTTCAAATCGCAATGTGGAAACCAAAAAAAAGAGACGAAAACGACAACTCTTTACGTTTTCACTCAATTCAAAGTGACATTTGCGATACAGAACCCCAAAATGAATTTCTTCACTCATTTACACGAATTTTTTTCGATCGAAATTTTAAATTCATTCGAATTTAAAATACCTCACACACCAGAATGTTGCCAACACAAATTAAAAATTGTTATTAACAAAAACAATAAAATTCGTTATTTTTATTGGTTATCAATTTAAAAGGTTTTTAAATCGAATAACGGATTATTAGGCCAATTTTCTCGTTATTAATATATAACATTTTTTGGATTAAAGATTTTTTTTTTGACGACTCTGACAACTTTTGTACTAAAATTGACGATTTTCAACAAAATGGACTGGCAGCACTGGTTTCATACATTATTCATTTAAATGAACCAGGGCTGCCAGATTAATTTGATGAAAAATCGCCACGTTGGTTTCCAAAATCGGAACATTAAAAATATGAATTATGGTACATTTCCATTACGCTAGAAGATTTTTTTACGTACCTTAGGTTGAATTTACTTTTACATTCGAGAACATCTTTAAACTAGATTTCAATAATAAGCCGCATTTACATTACAGTCGGAATCCAGTTTAAACTAGATTTCGATCATATGGTAGTGTATAAAATGATACACGAGCTAGACTTCGAAATCTAGCTTAAACTGGATTTCGACGGTATGTAAATGCGGCTATATGGTAGCGTACAATATGACTGGGGTTCGGGAATTCGCGAGCGAAATTTCCCGAAAATTCCCGATTAAGTTTTTTCCGGGATTTTTGGAAAAAATTTCCCTTGAAAACGAGAAAAGTAAACAACTGTTTTATATACTGATTTTATTATAAAAAATGTTTTTAATATATTTTCTTAACGATTTTGAATTAAATATTTGTTAAGCTACTGAAATTGGTACATATTTTTTTTACTTTTTTTTTGTAATTTGAGTAAAAAATCTAATGAAGTCCTAAAAAAGGATAAACTTTTATTTTTCAAACAATTTTTAGAATACTCTAAAGAAGCATTAACAATACCTTCGAAATCCAGTTTAAACTTGATTTCAAAATCTAGCTCATGTATCATTTTATACACTACCATATGATCGAAATTTAGTTTAAACACGATTTCGCTTTTAAATGTAAATACTCCATAAGGTGAAAAATCGCTTAAAAGTATTAAGATTTTTGTTTTTAAGTTTTTAGATCTTTCAGTACAAGTAGTTCCCGCTTAAGTTCGTTCTCCGTTTAAATGAGCAAAAGTACTGGCAAATATATATTGCATACAATGTGTATGAAAATAATTCCGTTTAAATGTGTCCCGCTTAAAAGATCTCTTAGGCTGAGTTAAATTAATAAAGTAATTGATCGCTTAAATATGTTTTTGACAGTTTATAAAATAATTAATTTTTTTTCTTAAACACATATTTATGATAAAAACCTAACTTATTTTTAACTAAAACTCAACTAAAAACTTTAAAAAAAAAACGTTTACTTAAATTGCATTTGAATTTAATATATTTTTTGTGAATTTATGCGATATTTTCCTAAATGCGTTACTGCGCATTTATTCGAGTTTTCGGATAAATAATTCCCACAGCTTCGAAAGAATTACTTTAATTTGAGCTTAATTCACAAAAAATTAAATTCACAATTAAATAATGTTGATACAGTCGTCCCCGCTTTAATGCGTAATCAAAAATGCCGAGTTTTCTGCACATTTAAATTTTATTTTAATGAAATAATTTTCCCTCAATTAGGAGTTTTGTTATCTTTTTTGTTTAAAAAACTGATTTCATTCCTTTAAAAGAAAATTTTACTTAGTTTTTTGAGTTTTAGTAAAAATAAGTTAGGTTTTTAACTTAAATTTGTATTTAACAAGAAAAGTTTAAAAAATCATAAAATTCATATTTTTTTACATTACTAATTTAACTCAGCCTAAGGGGCTAAGACATTTAAACGGAATTCCTTCCATGAACTTTGTATGAAATATATTTTCACCAGCATTTTATGCACATTTAAACGGGGAAAGCACTTACGCGAGCTCATTTAAACTTCAACTACTGTATATCATTCCGTTTATCCATTCAACAAGAATTCATTCACTAGCTTCATTCAAAAGCTTCAATTGGTATTAAATGAATTCCTAACTTGAATGAATTCAATTATATGTTCGGCATTTTACTAATTGAATGACGAAATTTTAGTATCATTCATTTAATTCGAAGAAGTTTTACTTAACATACAAATTAAGACATAGCAGAACAGCAAAAACAAAGCATAAAATTATTTTTTTTTGTTGAAGACTAATGCTAAAGCCCCGTTATATTGTGGCACATGTGTTTTTACTTTACTTCACAGAAGTATAATGAAAAGTGTGATAAAATTCTCTGTCAGCCAAAAAAATATAAAAGAAAAATCTTTTCATTGTTCATACTGTTATCGCCACACACAAAAAAATACATTTAAACAGCTATTATTTATTTTTTTCACCATTTGTTGAATTAAATTTTTGTTTACTTTTATTTGTTTTAAAGACATGTGTTAGGTAACTTTATGAAAAAATCAAAAAATAAGACTTGTTAAAAAATGTGTGTCGGTATTTTTAAATGTGTGTCGATATTTTAACATATTTGTAATGAATTCTGTTCACATACTTTATAAGAATTTTTTTTTCGGAATGAATTTTTAATATAAATTCATTTATTTCCATTCTCTGATTTATTATTTTAGAAGTGATTTTTAATTCGGAACATAATTAGTCTTAATTTCTTTAAGAAAATTAAAATGGTATTTTCTTCTTATTTTTAGTTTTTCTTCAAATGTCAAAACATTTACCTTGATTTTTAATGTCAACAAAAAATGTTTGTTCAAGAAAAAATTATCCATACAAAAACTAAATTTATGTTGCAGAACAGAATTAATAGCTCCTAATAAACAGTTTTTGGTGGATTCCATTTAAATTGAAAATAAAAATTTTAAAACGTTTCTTAAAGTTTTAAATAATTTTTATTCCCGGCAATAAATTATTTTTCCCGAATAAATTATGAAAAAATCCGGTAAATTCCAAACCCTAAATATGATACACTTAACTAAATTTTGAAATCTAGTTTAAACTGGATGATCATTACTAGGGTTTGGGGTTCGGGAATTCCCGGAATTTTTTTTTTTAATTTTTGGGAAAACGGCAAAAATTTAAATAATTAATTAATGCAGTAATATATTATTTCCCAACATTTAATTTTTAATTTCTATAAATTAACGTTTTTAAAGGCAAGAAATGCTATAAAAAACATTAATTAGTTTTGACTTACAAGGGAGGCATCCTGACCTGGACTGGCAGATCTTAATGAGCTACGGATATGTTGTAGAGAATAAAAATTTAAGGGACCCGTGCTCTTTTTGCTGCCCAATCTCATGTTTTGGCGTTACTAAATGTGGTCAAAAATTACCCCATTTCATATTTTTTTTTTATTTTATTTCGTTCTATTAAGGTAACTATAGACAAATTTGGTATCAAATGAAAGGCGTACGCACTTTTTACTGATGTACAAATTATGACCAAAGACTATAAAGTATTTTTGTTATTAAAAATGACTCCTGAGTAACATTAAATCTAGCGTTTTGTTAAGAAATTTTTGTTGTATTAAGCTAAAAATAATGTATAGCAATACCTAATTAGTTTCATCCAGGAGGTGTCTGAACTTTTTCCGATAATGGAAACCGTTCGGTTGTTATGCGACTTTACCCGATGAGCCTTTTTTCCTCTATATTTCAAATAATTCAAAAATGTGTCAGCTGTGGGTGAACTATAGAGGCAATATGGGTATCAAAATTTTCATGAGTATTTTAACCCTGCGTACAAATAAATCTAGTTTTCGTAAATTAAAGACAGATTTTCATATAAAATAATTGAAATTTTAACCTTCTTTTTACCACTTAAACGTGAGATTGGGCAGCTAAAAATAAGTGTCTTTATATTTGCTCCTTTACAACATATCCAAAGTTCATTTAAATCTAAGAGTTCGGGCCGAGATACCTCCCTTCTTATCAAATTTATATTAGGATCACATCGTAGTCCTGGAGATGTTAGTGGAAGTTTTGAATCCCACAGAATACGCAGTTAAGCACTAAGTCGACGAGATTATAATATTTTAGTAGCTATAGTAAATACATTTTTTGATCAGCTTTAAAGAAAAAGATAACCAAAAGCGTAATGATTAAATGATGTTAATTTGAAATATCAAAAAGTGCTTTAAAAGTGTATCCTGAATCAATATATAAACTTATTTGATCAATCCATGGACTAATTAACAAGGACTGTTATTTGTGACGATACCCAGAACAATAACATTTCAAAATAAAGAAACATGGAGATTGTCGACCTTAACATTCAGTACATAATTTGATTCACTTAATCTTACCAACTATCCGTAGAATTTTATTAAAGATTACATATAAGCTTTTAAATTTAAATACAAAATAAGTTCTTGCTATAGCAACGCAAAATATTCAAAACTCTTACTCTTTTTCAAACAGAAATATTTTAGTCGGAAAATGTGTGTTTTTTATGCCGAATTTTATTTTCTTATTATGTTTTGTAAATTTGTAAATATAACGTGCGTGCCGATAGCCTCGCAAAAATACCCTTGAATTTTGTTTAGGTTGGCAACGCGGGAGCTGCTCCAGATTAGTTTTCAATGGGATTCTCGGAAAACTAGGCGACGAGACAAGGAGCACGATATGTCAAATTAAAGGTAATAAGTAGTAGAAATAAAAGAATAAAAGAACCTTGCAAAAAAGTTTATGAATAGTTTCTGGGCAAATCTAGAAAATGTTTTTCTAGATTTGCCCATGTTTTTTGGTGAGAAAAATGTATAAGAAAACATGTACAAAACATGTTTCGTTTCAAACCACTTCCAGTGGAAACGTAGCATTAAATACGTGTTTTGACAAAACACGTATTTAAGGTATTTTTCTATTCCAACAGTTTTCGAAGCACGTAATTTAGTGTGAATCATGCAGTGTTATCGGGTTTGATGATTTGTCCTCATTGGCGATTTTGAAATGAAAAATAACCCAATATCTTGTAAAATATATGAATTTTTTAGAAACTTTTTACTAGGCTTGTATATATTTAACAAAATTTTTTAAATATTTAACTAGAACTTTGTAAAACTAACTTGAAACTTATGTAGTTGTATAATTACTAAGCATTTCGATAATATTCCTCCAGTTTTATCTGCGTGTGGAATACATCAAGAAATTGAGAAAAACATAGTAATGGTACTCACGATAGTGATTTGCAGATGGTGTTAATTTGCACAGTTTGTATCGTGTGCAAATGGTCATCGTGAATACCCTCAGTAATTTCTATTCTCTAATCAAAAAGTTGATTAGCTTTGTTCTTAAAATTTTCAAAATCGTTGAAAATTTATGTGGAACCAAATAGGGATAAATATGTTTAAAGGAGAAGCAAAGACGTATGAAAATAGGATAATTGTGACCAGTTGAAATGTTTTAATAACAAACATTCAAGCAGAATTTACTTAGTGTTGAAATAACTGCGAAATGCTTGGGTAATATGCTAAACTGCGTTTTTGTTAAATTTCATAAGTAGTTTGTTTTTGGTAATTTATTAAAGTTTATGCTATGTAAAATTTACATTGATGATCTTTAGTAAAAAACGTTCTATGTAAAATTCACATTGATGAAATTAGAAAAATAAAATAAGCTACAAGTATATTTTACATATATTTTATCACATATATTTTATATTTATCATATATTTTATCACATATATTTTATATTTATCATATATTTTATCATTTGTTTAGTATATATTTAACATACTTGGGAAAAAACCATTGAAGCATGGATTTTTTCAAAAATGCTTATGCATTTGTATTATCATTTATATTGAAAAACCAATGCCTCAATGGTGTTTCCCATCTATGACATTTAACTTATATTTGGAGCTACAAAAAACAAATTATCGTTTTTACTATTAGTAATAATACGGTAAATATTAAATTTTAAATATTAATATATATTTTATATATAAATATATATATATATATATTATAGGGTTGTCATTCTAATAAAATTTATTCGATTAATCAAACGAACAAAAAAAAATATAACGAACAATTTAAAAAAAACATGATTTTAAAATAAATAAAAATTCGAAGAAATTTGACGAAAAAGTGAACAAAACGAATAATTAAAAAAAAATACTTGTTTTAATAGAACTTTTTTGAAAATTTACCTATTTAGGGGGAAAAAAATCGAATGTACAATTTATAAAACATGATTTTCGAATAAAAAATAATTTGAACTTTTAACGAATAATTAAAAAAAATATTTGTCTTAATGAAAGTTTTTCGAAAATTTACCAATTTTGGCAAATTTTTATAAAAAATGGTTATAGACAAAATAAAATCAGAACTATTGAAGAAATAATTGAAATTTTTAAACTTTTATTAATCATTAGTGTCCGACCGAACAGTTCGGCCAAAAAACGCATTTGACCTGTATTCTTTATTTTAAAACATTATAGACAAATTTAGCGAATGGAAAAATGTTTATTGGGCTGATTAGAGACGATTTTGAGTGACAAATTTAAAGAAAAGTCCGTAGTTAAGCTATAAATTCACTGTTCGGCCTTCAAAAGTTCAGCCAAATCGAAAATAGTTCGGCGGCCGAACTTTTAACTTTATAGGTAAGCTTCGGCTTTTTCCTTAAATTTTATACACAAAATCGAATTAAATTGGCTCAATAAACATGTTTCCAATACAAAAATGTATAATCATTGCCTCTAGATACCCAAAAACTGACCAAATATAGTTTTTTGGCCGAACTGTTCGGTCGGACACTATTAATCATTGTGCAAGAATTGGACTTTAACAATGCGTAAAGATTAGAGTGGGGCTATTTGAACATCTTAATAGGCGCTTCGAGTTTCTGATTCTTGGGATTGTACTGAGCAAAAAGTCCACTAGACCATACGTCTACGGTGAAAATCGAGATTCCAGATTTTGACTTTTTAGCCGAATTTTGTGAAATTAACAATGTGTGGGATGGACATATTTCAGGAAGTAGGAGGAGCTTATCCAAGATGGAAGATTTTCTAGCAGATTAATGCATCAATCATATTTGTGGGTGGGGTTTAAGGGGTTAATTTTTAATTTCAAAATAGGGCTTTTTTTGCCGTAAAGTCAAAATCTGGAAGCTCGATTTTCACCGTAGACGTATGGTCTAGTGGACTTTTTTGCTCAGTACAATCCCAAGAATCAGAAACGCGAAGCGACCATTAAGATTTTTTTCCTTCCATACAAATCGCCCCACCCTAGTAAAGATATATGATTTGAATTTCAAGCAAACAATATAAAAGACAGTATTTTTCATCACGAGTAACAATGAAATTTGGTATGTTAATTATTTATGTATTTTTAAACTAATTTTTATTCGTTATCAGTACGATTAATCAAAAAACTTTTATAAAATTGTTAGAACAAAATAACAAAATGATAGACAACCCCAATATTTTACATTTAATTACTACAAATCTACTTTATATAAAAAAAAATACAAAGTTTACTTCGATATCCTTACACTAGATTTTAAAATCTACAATAAAAAACAATATTATTTCTTAATATCGGAATGTATTTACCACATTGTTCCTCAAAGTACAAATACACCGGCATTATTATTTTTCACTCGCATTTTTCTTTATTCTCTTGCCATCTGTGGTAATAGAAAAATTGCGCAATAATATTGCTAGTGTGTGGGTACCTTTACACTTCCAGATTGTACTATTGCGTATACATAATTTGGGTTTAACAAATATTATTAAATTTAATTCATATTCATTGAACCTTATATCAGGCACGTAGCTAGGAATTTGTTTCAAGGGGTGGGGGGGGGGGGGGGGGGGCTTTTCGATTTTTTATTTTGATTATTTATATTTTTTTTTTTGCACACTGAGTAACAGCTTTTTTTTTTTTTTTGTTTGCTAAATTTTTGCTAAATTTTTACCTACACGTGATGGGCAATCATGTATTAATAATAGAAATCGGAAAAGGATATGCACTTTATATCCTTAAAATGCATTTTTTCATTTTTTACTTATTGTGTTCATTATTTTGCGAATTTTGATGTCTATATCGCGAAACAACGCCTTAATCTGTTTGATCACAGTCCGCGAAACACGTCAAATTTGAAAACGTTTGTGTACTTTAAGTTGTATATGCATCGTTATTGTCTAATTACGTTAAATTTTTAGCTAAATATTAATTTTTAGTTTAATTAAATAAAAAAAAGGATTATGAGGAAAACTTTTTGAAAACCATGAAAAATAAAATTACTTTACATTTGTATGTGCTAGTATACGTCTAGGGTAGCTAAAACTTGATAAATGTAAAAAAGTGAAAAAGTTTCAACTTCTAATAACCCGATTAAAATTAATATGATGCTTTATATAATCATACGAAATTTAATATGAGTCTTAATATAGTTTTATCCGAGAAATGGGCATAATAATTAAATATCATCCGAATAATGACGCGATACAATTTAATACGATTTTATATAGCGGTATAAATTTATATCTATCCAGTTTTTGATTTTAAAACGTCATGAAAATTCAAAATATCTATTAATCCTTTTAGACTTTAGCCGCTTGCAAAAGGTTTACAACTTTATAATTTGTAACAAATTCCATAGCATTTGGAAATTTTATTTATAATAAAATTGTGTTTTTTTAAATATGATATAATATCAAAATATATATTATTTTGCAATGCATGAATATAAATATATCGTAATTATTAATTGGATTAGTTTTAGCGTATTCTAAATGCAATATACAATTATACACAACTATATATGACATCATGTTAAATTTTTTATACGAAATTAATTTTATATATGAATTTATATAATTATGTCCGGTTAATCCACTGGCAGACAAAACCTTTGTATTATTTTATTCAAAAGTTTTAACAAGGGAAATTAAAGATTTATAACCGTGCAAAAAACAAATTAAAAGCAAATATATTATATAATTTGCCTGACACTTACAAGGAAGCTTTTCCGATGGGTTCCCTTTGAAATTAATGAAATTCGGATAGGTGTTAAAGCAGCAAAAATATGTGGAAAACGTATCTATTTTTAAAATTGGTGGTGAAATTTAACACATCTTTGTATGAAAATATGTTTAAAGTTTAGGAAATTTAGACTTATTTAAAAACAGCGTTAAAATTTTTAAAACCATTTTGACACTATGTCGTGGACCCCGGCTGCCACTTATTTGAATTATTTTAACAAATTATTCACTATTTTTTCCCCTTTTTCATATAACCGACTTTTTTCTAAGATCGGGGGCTATACTTCATGTCTTGTATTAAAAAAATCGTAATTTTTACAAGCAAGCGTGATTGTAGTCTGAAAGAAATAATAATAAAGAAAAAATATAAAATTGGAAAATTTAAAAATATACCTGACATCGCCTAGGTCTTATTTAAACTAAATTATGTATTTCGAATTCACTTTGATTTATATTTTGGACAATTTCAAACGCTTTTCAAATTGTTTTTAATCAATTTTTTAAATAATATAGTTGGCAACCCCGGTTCTAATAAGACGTCAAATTTTGTGTTGGTGCGAAAACTTATGGCGTTTTCTTTTCTGACAAAAAAATGTTGCATTTTTATAAGTGACATTTAAATAATGTTGTCATAACCCTCTTAATATGTTGCCATATTCATAGTCACAATAAAACATGAATTTATACAAAAAATGTTGCCCTGCTTTAGAACAGCTGATTTGTGTATAAAAGAAAACAAGTTGAAAAATAAAAAAGCGGCAAATTGCAAATTGGCATTCAAATTGTTTTTAATTAATTATTTTTTTTTTTTATTTAAAATGGATTCAGGAATTGATGCAAGCACAATATTTCGCTCCTGCAGAACACACATTTCCTCTTCATCTGATGATGAGGAAGAATCCATTAGTACCCCAACAACATTGTTTACGCATATCACTACAGCAGCTTTTTCCATTTTTAGCAATTTAAATGTATATTTTTTAAAATTATTATAATTTATAAAACAAAATTTGTTAATTTTCGTCTTTAAAAAATTTTTTTTTTTCAAAACATAACTATAAAATCAGCTGTTTTATAGTGCAACATTTTCACCCCATCATTTTATAAAGGGTGAAAATGGCAACATTTTTGCATGTTAATAGGGCGACATATTTTTAAAAGAACATGATTCCTTTTTAAAGTGCTGTCAATTTTTTAGAAAAGAACACAAAAAGTGCAATTTTTTAGAAAGGGCAAACAAAATGTTACATTTTTTGCCAGGAAAGAAAACGCCATTAAATACAATTATATTTTTTTATATAAAAACATTATTAAAAATTAAAGAAATTGTTGTTTCTTGTAAATAAAATTGCAGTTTATCAGTATAGTATAAAGTATGCCGCCAAGCAAAACTCGTAAAAGTGTTACTAAAAAAACAATTTGTATACAATGCAAGACAGAGGTACTGGAAAGTGATGAAGCATTGCAATGTGATGGCTGTGAAAAAACTCTCCACGCTTTATGCAGTAAATTAAACAAAAAGGAATTTGATAATTGGTAAAAAAGCTCCTCTCTTGAGTTTAAATGTCATTTTTGTGTGCCAAGTGAAAAAAATTCTGTGTCGGCTGATTTAGCAGAAATAAAAACAAAACTGAATCAGCTGGATGATATAAAAGAGACGATGCAATTTATGTCATCACAATATGATTCTTTGTTGAAAGGTGTTGCTAAGAACACTAAAGAAATAAAATCGCTAAAAAAGGAAAATGGTACGCTACGGGAAGAAGTAAAAAATTTAAAATCAACTGTTAAATTTTTAAACGATGTTAGAGTTCAAAAAGATGTCGTTATTAATGGTATTGTTGTTGCTGATGAAATAAGTGCAATTGATGTTGTGTTAGATATAGCAAAACAAACAGGAGCTGATATTTGTGAAGATAAAGTTGAGGAAGCCTATTTTATAAACCAGCGTAAACAAAGAAAAGATGAAAACAAAAAATCTGTTGTTGTTAAATTTGTCAACAAAAAAGCAAACGGTTGTTCATGCAGGAGAAGTCCAAGCTTAAAGATGTGGAAAAGTTTAAAAAGGTTTATATAAACGATTTCCTTTGTAAAGAGTCATTGGAACTTTTAAATTACGCTAAGTCTTTGAAAGCGGTTGGCTTTAACTTTGTTTATGCTAGATCTGGCAACGTTTTTGTTAAAAAAGATACGAACTCCAAACAATTTGTTTTAAAAACGAAAGAAGATGTTGATAATTTGCTTAGTAAATCAGCAGGAGATAGAGCTAAACGCAATATTCTGGCTAATGTGGCTATTTCTGATGATGAAGAAGAAGAAGAAGAAGATGAAGGAGATGAAGAAGAAGAAGATAATACACAGTTTGAGTCCCCGAATTAGTATATATACCAATTGTTTTTTTTTTTTATTTTGGTAAAAATTTTTATATAATTTTTTATGAACACTAAATATTTTTTTAATTTAAATTCTTTTAATGAGTCTAATAATGAACCTTTTTTAAAAACGTTTAATATCTTGTCTATTAATGTAAGAAGCATTTCATCAATTGATAAGTTTAACAAGCTCAAAGCTGAAATGTGTAGATTGTCGGTAATACCTGAAATAATAGCGGTTCAAGAGACCTGGTTCGATAAAAATTCGGTTTGTTTATACTCAATTGACGGTTATGACGTGATTCATTGTTGTAGGAGTGATTGTTATGGCGGAACAACAGTATATGTTAAAAAGCAAATAAAATACAAATTACGTGTGTTACAAAGTGATGATTTTTTGGATTTAATATGTATATCTTTTCCAGATGTCAAAATTGATAATAAGCCTTTAATTATTACATCACTATACCGATCGCAAAAATGTAAACTACCATCGTTTGTAGACATGCTAGAAAGATTATTAATAGAAGTTAAAAACTCTACATGCATTTTTGTTGGCGATTTTAATATTAATTTGATGCTTATGAGCCCTGAAAGTCGTGCTTTGATAGATGTATTTTCTGAAGCTGATTTTACTTCATGTCATAATCTTATAACTAGGCCCGAAAGTAAAACTTGCATTGATTGTGTTTTTAGCAATGTATCAAATTGCATAATGGTAAACTCAATTGAAACTTCAATATCGGATCACAATATAATTTTTTGTAAGCTTAGAATGAACTTTCGCCATAATGAAACTACGATTGAGAGAAAATATTGTATAGACTACAGAAAGTTTGGATCGTTTTTGGATGATAACTTAATCATTTAAAATTTAAGCAGTTCCAATGTTCAATGTGAAGATCTTGTTAACACACTTTCTTTAGCTGCATCACAAAGTACTGTTATTACTACAAAACAAATAAATATTAGACACAAAATGAGCCCGTGGATGTCTGAGGAATTAATTTCTTTAATATCTTATAAAAATAATTTGTTAAAAGCCAGGAGGAAAAATAAACATAACAGGATTATTGCAGATAACCTAAATAGAATTAGTAAGGTCATTAAGTATTGTAGCAAGAATTTGATGAATGACTACTACTCGTATAACATTGAGAAATGTAAAGGAGATTCTAGAAAGACATGGAAATTCATAAATAAGCAAATTGGAAAGAAAGAAGAGACCTCTAAAGAGTTACTAAATGAGGATGATAGTATTTTAACTATGAGTGACGAAAAGGCTTCTAGTTTTAATAGCTTCTTCTATAAATCGGTTAGAAGCTTGCGAGCAAGTATACATCAAGATCCGAGTGATGATATCAATTTCTTTCAAACATTGGTTCCAACTAATTCATTTTTTGATTTAGAAGTTACAGAGGATCGAGTAGTAGATAATATTTTAAATAATTTAAAAACGAATAAGAGCCCTGGTTGTGATAACATAACACCAAAGATGTTGTTGGTACGTAAATTAGCTGTGACAGAAGCAATTACAACAATATTTAATAATATGATTCAGGAAGCTAAATATCCAAATGTGCTTAAAATACACAAAATTATTCCCATTCCCAAAGCTGTAAGTGCTAATAGAGTTGAGAACTATCGCCCGATATCCGTTCTTTCAATCATAGATAAAGTTTTGAAAAAATAATTTTTGAGCAACTATCCAATTACCTTGATGATAACAATATATTGTTTGAACGACAATATGGCTTCAGAAAAGGTACTGGAACTGAGGAAGCTGTAATTAATGTAATGGATTGTATTTGCAATGGACTTGATTCAGGATATAAAGGAGTGGCTGGAGTATTCTTCGATTTATCAAAAGCTTTTGATTTGGTAGATCATAATATATTACTACAAAAGCTTTATTTTATAGGTTTTTCCAGTAATACTATAGCGTTTTTCAAGGATTATTTATCCAATAGAAAACAATATGTTCAGATTGGTGAATCTTGTAGTAACAAGCTAGAAGTATTTTGTGGAGTACCACAAGGCAGCGTTCTTGGCCCACTTTTGTTTAAGATTTACATAAATGATATGAAAAACATAAACTTTAACGGAAAGTTATTTATGTTTGCAGATGATGTTTGCCTTTTATACAACTATTTAGATGAAAAAGTATTGAGGACGAAATTTATACGGTTTAAACCATATATTTTAAAGAATGATGAAGTAATGAGCGTACATATTGATGGAGAAGTGATACAGGAATCTGAAAATGTTAAATACCTCGGAATTAATATAAATCACAATCTTATGTGGGAAAATCATATATCTAAGTTAAAATCAAGAATATCGTCGGGAATTGGTATACTCTACAAGTTTAGAAATAAATTGGATACTGAAACTAAAATGTTGTTGTATCAGTCGTTAATTCACTCACACCTTACATACCTACCTGTTATTTATGGTGGTAAATCAAGCACAATGATAAAATCATTGCAATCTGCACAAAATAAAGCACAGAAAATTGTATTTAAGCAACCATTGAGGCTTAGCACATTTGAATTGTACAAAGATTTTGCAAAAAACCGTTCTTCCTATAAGAGGGCTTTATAAGCAGCAGCTTTTGTTGACGTATTCAAATGTTTAAGAAATGTTGGGTCTCATACAATCAGTTTTAATCAAAACATATCATACACTGAAAGAATCACAAGACAGGCTTTGAATCTTAATGTTGTAAGATGTCGTCTTGAGTTAACCAAACAACGTATAAGTTTTGCTGGACCTAACGAATATAACAAATTACCAGATTGTTTAAAAAATATTGAAATTTTATCTACCTTTAAAGAAAAATTAAAACAATATTTACTTCAAAATGTTGAAATGCTTCTTACAAATTAGCTTAAATTTGAATATGATATGCATATTTTTATAATGAAATTTTTATATATTGTTAATGTTGAATAAATTATTTTTGTTTTTATTTAGAATGTATCCAACTTGGTAGCCTCTAAAATGCCATACTTGGCGCTGAGGCGAAAACTTTTAAATTTTGTAAATAAAATATTGAAAAAATAAAAAAAAAAAAAAAAAAAAAAAAAAAAACCCTTTAAAATGTTTAAAAAAACTACATCGTTATAGCACAAAGACTGGTTTAGCTGCTTGATTTTAAAATGTCGCATTTCAAGGAGCGCCGATCGAAATTTGTTTACATTTAGTCTAAAAAAAATTACGAAAATTTGAGTCACATTGGACCACGTTAACACATTATGCATATCGATCAAAGTTTGAGACTTAAATTTGTTTCAAAAAATTAAAAAAATATATGAGATATCGTAATATATATCGTAACAAAAAATACTGAAAACTATGTCACCAGATGCGTGCGTAGCAAACCAGATTTAAATAAAAAGATTGCACTGTAAGTAATGTAACGACTTTTACGGCACAAGTAAACTTAATTTTGAGTCTTAGTGGTATCTCCATTTTAAAAGATTATGTCAAAATACACAGAAATAATCATTGTCAAAAAAATTTCAATTAAACTTTTGTTCGATTTCCAATTTACTTTCAATTAACTGTTTAATTGAAAATGAATTTGGTATCAAAAAAATTTTTTCAGTTTTTATAACGTATAATAACAACATTGAAACAAATGCAAAAATTTTAAAAAGTCGCCAAAATTAAAAAAATCGTTTAAAGTAGAAAATTCGCGTTTCTTTAATTTTTTATATTTTTTTTAAATTTTTTTCCAATTTTGGAGTTTATTTTTGGAGTTTTTTACATTTCTGCAATTTTGAGGATTGTTTTTTAAATTTTGGCAATTTTTTTTTCAAATTTTGCGATTTTTTCAAATGGTCTCGATTTTTTTAAATTTTGGCAATTTTTTTACAATTTTGGTGTTTTTTTTTTAAATTTTGTAATTTTTCCCAATAGTAAACAATATTCAATTAAATTCTTAATAGATGTGAATAAAACTATATGTAATTAAAAATAATATTAATTAAATAGATACAAATTATTTTAGTTGTTACTACAATTGCATCAACACAACCGAATACAGTTAAACTTTTGCTGAATCAACAAATATTTTAGTTAAAACTCAATTTTAGTTTTTTCTGTGTAGACATATTTAATTTTTAGTTTGCATTGTCTCAAACAATTTTTTGAATATATTTTAAGTCAAGACTTCGAAATCACTTATGAAATGATTTTATTTATTGCTTTTTGTCGAAAATCAACTCTAACGAAATTTTAAGATTCGAACCATATAAACCTATTTCCTATTTGATCCAAGTCAAAAATAAATATTTTCATATTAAATTTATCAATAACATTGTTACTTTCTAACGAATTGTATTAAGTTTTTCAATTTGTCAAATCATTTCGGGGTGGCTCTAGCCCCCCCCCCCCCTAGCTACGTGCCTGCCTTATGTGCCACTTACACCTAAATGCCAAACAGGAGTTCTGCCAGAACGAGTGGAAGAGAAAAAAAACTTTTGTAACACAATAAATAGTTAATATACTCTTTTTTGGCAAAACACGTGATTGCCATTTATTTGTGAACGTGCCCAGCCAGAAATTGCCAATGGTCTGAAAAATCAAGCACTGGCATAGCACTGTTTGACAATGACCCAACAAATAAAGTGCTGGCAAAGCACTGATTTACAACGCTCTGCCAACGTTAATAAAAAGTGCTTTGCCAGTGCTTAATGAACAAAATTTACAACAGCAAAAATAATAAAAGCACTGGCACAGCCCTGATTTAGAACGCGCGGCCAACGTTCGTAAAAAGTTCTTTGCCAGTACTTGATTTACAAAATTTAAAACCGTAAAAATAAAAATGCACTGGCACAGTACTGACTTAGAACGCTTTCCCAACATTGGCAAAAAGTGCATTGCCAGTACTTATTTACAAAAATTTACAACCGTTAACTTAATAAAAACAGTGGCACATCCCTTGTTTACAACGCTTTCTCAACGCTGGCCAAAAGTACTTTGCTAGTGCTCGATTTACTAAATTTACAATCGTTTGTACAAAGGAAATTTAATGCATGTACTTGTTTTTAAATAAGCAGGCTTTAATAAAAATAACAAATGAATAGTATTTTTTAAATTTATTTTACATACTTTAAAATTTAATTCTTTTTTCAAATCTTAAATGAATTTTAAAAACAACAAGTGGAAGCATTAAAGTCCGATGTGCCAAATTTGGTATAAAAAAGATTAAATTCGGCTGTGCCGAATTTTTGGATACCCTCCATCTCATTGTTTGAATTAACCAGCGAAAGTGCAAACAATATATATATATCTATATTCTTTGTAAAAATAACAATAACAATGTTGTTTTTATAAGTAAAATAAAATATGATTAATTAATGTATTTGGGGTGAAGAAAAAAATTTTGTGAAAAAAAAATGTTAAAAGCGAACTGCACTGAATATAAATACAGATAAAGATTTACTCAATTCAATACATATGGTTTGTGTCTTTGCTATAAAAAAATATTCGATATTCAGGCACTGAAATCGGTATGTTTAATTTCTATGATATTAAATAGCGATATTAATAGCGCCATCTATTAAGTTATAAAGGGATAGGTTTAAAGGGACAGTAATAAGAAAAAAATTGTTTTAAAAATAATAAATATATTGTGAATTAGTAGTTTAATTTAATATCTAATTGTAATTGAGAAAGGACCTAATTGGAAGAATAACGGCTCCACCTTTTAAATTGTGATGGGAAGTTTATAAAAAAAAATAATAGAAAAAAAATATTCTTAGGAAAAAAACTTTTGTTTTGTAAATGAAACGAATTTAGTAGAAAAAAATCTAACACTCGATTAACGAGGGTTATGTAGACAAAAATAAACGCAGCTTATTGCAATAAATAAATAATTAATATTACAAATTAAGCTAAGTTATGCTTCTTTCACATGGACTTTTAAAAAAACATTTAGGGGTCCAAGAAGGTGATTACGTAGAAACTTCTGAACTGTTTTGTAAATACTACGTTAACATAGTTAAAGTGGCAATCGTTTCAGTTACATATATTCAGTCGAATTGGACAGAATTAAAGGGAAATGCAAATTGAAGTATTAATGAAATCTGTGGATATAAGAAGTTCGTTATATCAGACATCATTTGTATGGAGGCTTGTTGACGAGACAAACAATTTAAATAAAATAAATTCTTTATAACAAAAATCCATTTTGCAAATTTTATTTTTATTGAATTTCAGAGGGAAATTAGTGTTTTAGTGAATTAGTTTTTGTGAATTTAGGGTTTAAAAAGCATACGCGAATTAAAAAAAGGTTTAAAAAAAATATGCGCCTGCTGAGACATACATAATGAAATAATTATTAAATACCCGTTTACATTACAACACACGTGTTTATACTATACATCACATAAGTCAAACGGAAAGTGTGATAATATTAAGTTTGTCAAAAAATTAAAAAAGAAAATAGTTTAGAGTGTTTTCGAGACACAAAAAAATTAAAGAAACTGATATTTAAAATTATTGTTTTTCAGCTAAGTTGCTTGTGCAATTCTCGTTTACGACTCCTAGAATAAGAACCCTAGAAATTTTCGCAAAATTCGATTGGTTTTTACACATCAATACTTTAATTTAGATTATTTTTGTATGTATCAAATAAAAATTAGGGTTTTTAAGGGGAAAAAATGCATATAATCAAAAGATTTTAAGATTAAGTATGCACCTTATATGTTTTAAATAAAAAAGTTCTGAAAGTGAATGTCCTTTAAATTTAATGGGGTTTTTAATAAATGTAATTAGAGTGTAAGAGTTTCCTTGCAAATTTATTAAAGGTTGAGAATGAGAATAAGTAAAAATAGTGTTCGAAAAAAGTTACGAATTTACATTGTTGAATTCGGGGATTTTGTTTCTGGATATTTTTTGATATGATAACGATTAAAGTGTCTGGCAACTCTGGTTAATGCAGTCAAATAAATAAAGAATTATAACTCAACTATTTTGTTCACACTTTTTTCTAATTAGTGATTTGTTGGGGTTATCGAAAAAGGGTATCTGGCAAGCCTGGTATCCTGAAAACAAAAGAACACTTTATTTATTTGCTTAAAAATGTTTCGAGGTCTTCTCACATTTGCACTCATAACCAGTGCTGCCAGATTTCAGAATCATTATTGAAAAATCGTCAAAAAATCGTCAAAATAAAATATAGTTGTTAGAAGAGGAATAAAGTTTTAATAAAAAATAAAATACAATAATGTAATTCACATTTTAAATTTTAACGTGTTATTGTTCTAATATAACACGATTTTTGACACTTCTCTTTGGTTTAAACTACCAAAATCATTATATTTTATAACGATATTCATATTTATATTCATATTATCTTCATATTTATAAAATGTTGAAAGATCAAATAAATACAACAAATTTTACCACTTTTACTGTTAATCACTTATATCTACAAAATTCTGTGACCAACATTTCAGTAGCACAACTTTTTAAATCTTAAATTCTTATACAACATTTGGAAATTCTTTAACAATAAGTCTGTTCGATTACTTTTCCAGTAAAGTTCAGTAAAAATTACTCAGTAACAAAACTACAAAGAGTAAGACAAACTTACAAAAAAGTAAACGAACGGAAAATGTGGAGGAATTATTAAATTAGATAAAACAGCTCGTTTTAAATATTAAAAAAAAAAAAATCAACTGGTCATTATGGAAAAGATAAAAATTAATTAAAATTAAATGTTTTTTAACTTCTTCCATTGTTAATTATTTAATATTTTTTAATTTAAATCCATAAACAATTATAATTTAATTTAATATTTGCTTTTGTTTACTAATAATATAAGCATATTTTTTCAATCATATGTTTTTTTCTTCTCACAAATTTTTACTGGCAAAAATGTATCCAGTAAAAGCTTGTAAGTTATAAATGTAAATACCCAGTTTTTACTGAGTATTTGTCTAAACGAACAACGTCCAGAAAACACTTGTACAAATTTTTGTGTTATCGAACAATCTTAATGTTATATTTTTTAATTATTAAATTTTGACACTTTATTTTTAGGCCTGTTTTTTAAGCACCGGATTTATTTTTGGATTTATTTTGTTTCATTTAAAGTTGTATATATATCATCTTTCAACATGAAATATATTCGGGCTAGAGATCTGTTTGTTTCGCAAAACAAGTCCATGCCTTGTTTTTTAACATGAAATTTTTTAACTTTTATTTAAAAATCTATTTATTTAGAGATCTGTTTGTTTCGCAAAAAAAGTCCATGCCTTGTTTTTTAACATGAAATTTTTTTAATTTTTATTTAAATCTAACTCCAATTAAATTATATAAAAATTTAAAAAAATGTTCTAAACATATAAACACAGAAACTAAATTAAGCTAAACCCGTAATGAATTTATAAAAAAATAAATGCGGTTTGGATTAAGTTTTATTCAATTCTAGGATTTGCATTTTTGCAAAATTGTATTTCACCTCATATTAGCATATAAAAGCTACCTATCGATCAAAAAACAACGTTTTTGCTTTCAATTTTTAACGAAATAATATAAATTTAATGATCGAGCCGGCGATTTTATGAGAATGATAAATAAGTAGATCTTGCTGACATATTAAATTATTGTCAAAAAAATCGTCATTTTGGAAGCAAAAGTAGTCAAATAGTCATTTAGTTATTTTGGATCTTAAATATCATCAAAATGACGACAAATCGTCAAACCTGGCAGCACTGCATGCGATTGCTGCTAAACATACATACATACATACATACATACATACAGACATACATACATACATACATACATACATACATACATACATACATACATACATACATACATACATACATACATACATACATACATACATACATACATACATACATACATACATACATACATACATACATACAGACATACATACATACAGACATACAGACATACAGACATACATACATACATACATACATACATACAGACATACATACAGACAGACATACATACATACATACATACAGACATACATACAGACATACATACATACATACATACTACATACATACATACATACATACATACATACAGACAGACATACATACATACAGACATACATACCATACATACATACATACATACATACATACATACATACATACATACATACATACATACATACATACATACATACATACATACATACATACATACATACAGACATACATACATCATACATACATACATACATACATACATACATAATACTGTATTACAAAACAAAACAAAAAAAAACAACAACAATATTTTGTGGGTTTTTTTTTTTGTTATTAAGTGTTGATCATGACCATGGATGGTACCGATTCTATGTGGTTATTGGTCGTAGTAACGCTATCTTCTTTTATTTCGGTAGCGGGGTAACGATACTTCAGTTATTTCGGTAGCGGGATTTTAGCGTTAACGGTATTTTATTATTTCGCTAATGGTATTTTAGCGGTAAACGTTATTTTAGATATTTTTGGTAACTTTATTTTAGGGAAAAAGATTTTTCAATTATTTTGGTAACGGTATTTTAAGGGTAATGTTATTTTAGTTATTCAGTAAATGTTAATGCACACCACAATTTTTAGCCCCATTATGCCCGAGTTTTAATGACTGGCTAGTTTATGATCATACTTTGGGAAAATATATCTATTTACAGAAGTTTTTTTTCAGATCTTGTTAGATTATTTCGGTAACGGTAATTTTAAGGTATCGATATTTTAATTATATCGGTATTTTACGGATATCGGTATTTCAATTATATCTGAAATAATATTTTAGTTAAAACGATAGTCAGTTGAATCGGGAACAGTATTTTAGCGATATTGACTGCCATCCCTGATTGCGTATATTCTTGTGTATAAGGATTGAATGTACGTATGTATGATGAAATAAATAGAATATTTTAAAATTTGATTCAAACTTTTAAGAGGTACTCCCACATTTTCACTCATAACTTTTGAACGCGTTAACCGATTTTGATCATTTTCACTAGCAAACTGCTCATGATATCAACAAACAATTTGACTGAAAATTAGCAACACCTCTGCTGTATTGGCGGAGTATTTTGTATTAACACAGACAGACGGACAGACGGACATGGCTATATCGACTTCTCTATTCATGCTGATCAAGAATATATATAGTTTATGGGGTCCCAGATTTTTTTTAAAAGAATTACAAACATTTGACAAAGTGATATATACCCTCCTGCACTATGGGATGGAGGGTTTAAAAAACCATAAGCATATGAAATCAAATTCACACAATAAAAAAAGCCTATATAGTCAGCAACATTTTTTCCCAAAGAATCCTTGTAGAAAAATTGGTAATTTAGCAAATTTTTTGCTGATATTAACAATTTTTCTGCAAGTATCCTCCCAGCAAAAATGATGCTGACTTTACTGCCTTTTTTTGAGTGTATAATAAGTATTTACTCAACTCGTATTTAAAAACTTTTCTAATCTATACCTTTATAAAACATTTTTTATAACATTTTCCAGATTTGCCCAGAAACTATTCATAAACTTTTTTGCAAGGTTCCTTTATTTTGTTCTGCTACTTATTACCTTTAATTTGACATATCGTGCTCCATGTCACGTCGCCTAGTTTCCCCAGGATCCCATTGGGACCATAGAAAATATTTTCCAGATTCATAAACTTTTTTGCAAGGTTCTTTTATTTTGTTCTACTACTTATTCCCTTTTCTTGTCACGTCGCCCTATTTCGTCGGGATTGTCCCAAAAATTACTTTCCTTGACACATTTTCCCACAAATAAAAAAAAAATTATTTGTTGTTTACTTTCTTATTTATTAATCAAATTTTTTACTAGCTATCCTTAAAATATTTATCTCATATCGTTGAAATTATTAGATTCTTCCACAACTGCGTTTTTTTTTTGTTGGTGGAAACTCCTATGGAGCAGCTCTCGCGTTGCCAACCTAATTAAAATGCAAGGGTATTTTTGCCAGGCTATCGGCACGCACGTGTAAATATAATGTTTTGTATTTTGTCAAAATGGTTTAGGGCAACCAAAAAAATAAAAAATACTCACGTAGCAAACCATGTATAATTAAGCCATGGATCAAACCGTTTCTGAAATGTTCAGCAGGGGCAATAAAATATCTGAAATCTAAGGCGATGTATGTTTCAAAATGAAACTAAAAAATGCTATAGACAATGCAAAGCCCAATCCAAAATAAGCCAAAATCAAATCAAGCGAATTTCTTGAAATCATTTTATATGAAGCTAGTAATATTCAGACTTTAAACTTACATGATGTATATAATGCTCTGAAGCATACATCATTAGATAGTGAAGGGATTTTCTACATTGCTGGAAACTTTACCACACAAATTCGAAATCGGATGTCAAGCGAATTACTAAACGCTTTGTAGCATTAAAAACTTTTTTTTTTATATTATATGAATATATTTTTAATTTAAAATGACCTCAAATCATTTAAATAATATGTTTTTGTTTTAGTTTTCACTGTACAAAATGAATACACATGTGATTTATTATAAAATTTTTAATAAAAACTTCCTTTTGACAAAAAAAAAACATTTCTTACACACAAATTACTAGATTTATGGAGCCGGCCAATTTGAACATTTTCGACTATTTATTTCAAATATTTTTAAAAAATTGGTCTAACAAAACTTTAAATTAAATGATTATTTATAAAAGGTTAGTGCAATTATATAGATAAAACTTGTTTCTCGGTCAGCTCTCGCATATCAGAAATCCTGATGTGGTATACCTACCCTGCATGCATATCAGGGGACTGGTTAAACTAGGACATATTTTAATACTAGTATAATGTGCCATTAATGTGGGTTAAATGATGTTAATGAACTGGTCCCTTGGCCGATGAAAAGGAGATATATTACTTAAAAGCCTTATTTTATATTCGTAATGTTTTTAAATGAGGGTTTAATCTAATTTTTATACCACATTATAATACAGTTAAAATTTGTATTTTGTGAAAAGTATTTGTAGTTACTTCTCAAATTCCAAACGATTTCAAAGACTAATAGTTTTTAGTTATATGACGTGCGTTACATATATCCTGGGTATTTTCGTATCTTTTTCTCTATATAAAAAAGGATGTTAGCGACTGACTCATCATCGTTTAGCCCAAACCGATGAAACTAGATATTTGGCATGCAGGATCTCTTATCGACGTATAAGCGGAAAAAGTACACCCTCTAACCGGCAGTAACGTCCCTCCCAATCCTCCTTGGATAGAAATCTAAAATTTGTAAAATAGGTTCTAAGCAATATTGGCTTTCTCCCCAATAACATACTTTTTGGAGTTTATACTGGAAACGTGCTAAAAACTTAATAGAATACACTGCGTTGCAGAACTATAATTACACTCAAATAAAAAAGTCTGTAAAAGTAACAGAAAAAACTGTAATTGTTACAGAAAATTTGCTAATATTATGCCAGCAGATCGTTTTGCTAATTTTAGCAAAACGTGACTGTAACTTTTTAGTAAAGTAACTCTTAATGGAAATCAATTTGCTAAAATCAACCAAATTTTGTACTAAATATTAGTAAAATTAATTAAGTATAACAATTAGTAAAACTTACTAATAATTAGTAAAACTCTTGCAAAATAAAAATGGAAATAAAACTGATGAAATCAATCAAAAATTTTACAAAAAATTAGTAACAGGAGCCTTATTACTTTTTCTACAAATGAAAACTCGTTAAGAGGTGAGATTACGATGCATAGCTTGATGCTAAGGCAGTGAGTTCAAATCACAGTACGACACCAAAAAAAAAAAAAAAATAAAAAGTTTTTCATATAGAGCAAATTAACAATATAAAATACTTTGTTCAATTGACACATAAATTAACCACTGACGAGTCCCAGGAGGGGGACGAAACTGCGGCAATCTGGTGTATCCCTTGTGTCCGTAAAATTTTTCAATAAAAATGTTTTCTTCTTCCTGTAAAGAGACTAACTAAAAAAAATTTTATTTTTTTTTTGTGTATTGTAATTTTTTACATGTTCAATTGTAGTAAACAAAAGAACAAGAACATAACATTAAAACGTTCAGTAGATTAAATTAGATTTTTCTTTATTTCTTTTCAAAAAGATTACAAAATTTTTCTTAAATTTAAAGATAATTTAATGAACAATAAAAATAATAAACAAATGTACGGCTTGGTTGTAATTAACCGTCAGCCGGAAAATGGCGTTAAACATAAATAATTTCAAATACATTATACTTTTTAATTTACTTTTATAAATTTAAAACATTCTTTTAAAAATTAAATTCAGCTATAAGCATAGTTCTATATTTTAATGATGCTTTTAAAAAACTATAGAGACCTAGCCAATAAGTATCTTCACCTCCGTTAAGAACGTCAATAACCTGATCGTCAGTAAGTGTTGTACATCGAAAAAACTTAAATCTTAGTGCATTTAGCACGAGACATCTGCCAAGAAAATGAATTGTTGTTTTTGGTTCTCTGCGATTGCACAAAGAACACAATATTGCTTGGACTATTCTGAATTGGTTGCCATTTAACCACCTCTTGCTTTCATTATGTAGGTAATCTGCTCCTGATTGTAGTTTTGGTTGCAATAAGTCAAGTCTTTAGAGTAATCTAGATTCTTATAAATTCGTTGACGACTACTGTGCACATTTGTTAAATGATCATTATACTTAGCTTTTTTTCATCTCATTTATAAGTTTTGAACAAGCATCTTTCCACTTGATCTTATTTTGTTCTAGTCCATCACTACTAATGTTATACAGTCGTAATTTATCTTTGAAGTCAGCATACCAAAATACAGTTTTTGATATATACCTTAGATGCAAGGAATATGTACAAAAATGCACTTCTTCGTAGCCAGTTTCTATAGCTAAAACGTAGTTAGGGGTGTTTTCTGGAAGTTTTAATAATCGCTGTGTGAAAAATCTTTGGAATTTATAAATTTCCTCCATAGGTTTGTATGGCTCTTCAAACTGCTAAAAACATTTTCCATTTAGCTGCTAGTGATACTTCTCTACGCCCAATGAAATTCTTCCAGGTGGAATTAATACTAGCTTTTGCTGCATTATTTTTAACTGCAACATGTTTGGTGTACGACATTTTGGGTGTTAATGTTATTCCTAAGTATTTATACTCTTGTACAATCTTTACGGGTTACCATTAAATGTCCATTTTACGTTTAAACTATGTCTGCCACCTTTTTGGAATATCATTATTTCTGATTTAGCGAAATTCACCTCCATACCCCATAATCGACAATATTCCTCTTACTTGTTACTCATATTTTGTAAAGTATTTATATAATATATAACGTTTAGTAAATACTATGAAAATTTTTCATAAAATTTTATGGATTTCATTAAATATGTTCCAAAAACTTTGCGATATTTTTTCTTTATAATTAGAATGTATTTATTATTATAATGGTAGAAATTGAGCGGTGATAGAATGCTGGTGGGTGTTGGATACAACTCGTCGGACCAAGACCGTTACATTTCAAAAAAAAGTCAAATCGTGCATTCAGTACAAACCACAAAACTAAAATTTAAAACATACAGTAATAATTAAGGGAAGACGGATGGTCACCGTGTAGACATTTTCCTCTCTATATCTATCTCGTTAAGTCTGTTGTTATGTTAAGTCTTCGCAAACCAGAGGCGACCCTCCCCTTTACGTCCCAATCGAGGCATAATAAGATGTCCTATAATGCCGGTGATTTATAAGGTCCTTATACCTATAATATTTAATTTCCTTTATATTAAACTTTATTTAAATTAAACTAAACTTAAATTAAATTAGTAAAACGAAAAGATAGTAACGAAAATTAAATCTGTCAAATAGGGTCTTCAAAAACACCATGTTTTTTCTTGTGTTTTCTGATCTTATCTGTATTTCGATTTCTGTTTCTGGGAATACATACGAAATCGGGTCTTGTCTTCCTTTTATCAGGGGTTACGAAAGACTGTTACGTTTCACAATCTACTACACATAAGTCTAATGGGCCTATACATACCTATCAAACTTTTGGCCTCTATTCGCAAAAAAGAACTATCGAACCGCGAGCTCCTTTCTCTATTTAGTATATGTTCCTAGCTTACGAGATAAACTAGATTTTCAATTTTCCTTACATTCGTTTTCCTTTTCCTTCTTTTTCTACATATAATAACTTATGTATACTATTAATCATCTACGTAGCTTAAGCCTTTTTCTTTCTCAACAATTACTTTTAGTTCGATTTATAATCATTGATTTTAAACAGCACACAACTATTAAAAAAATGTTAAAGAAAATACGGTAATCTAAACGTTATCTTATGTTAGTATTAGTTATACCTTTTATTGCCAATGGGTTACGTAACATTAAGATTTACTGCCCACGTGGATTTCTTTTTTTACAAATTGAGTCAAATTTTGATTCCCTTGACCAATTTTAATTTTTAAAATCTCGGGGTCTTAACTGCCGTGTCTATATTTGTGTACACCAGTGCAGCAATTATCTATGCACTAGCGGTTGTATTTGGAGACTTACAATTTTTGTGACTTTCCCAATGTGGTTACTAGTCGCCCACATATGAATCGCTTTTATTTCCAAGTATATTCCAGCACGGACCACTTTGTACTGACAGCTATGAGGAGAATTGTCGAAAATAATGTCTCCGTTCTGGGCAAAGGTTACCAACTACAATTCCAAAACCTTAAATAAAAATTCAAAACAAAGAACCTCTATACAGCTGGCAGAAAATAAGAATCACAACCAAGGGTAACGCTCTTTTCGTTTATTTGGGTAACGGTATTTTAGGGTTAACGATATTTCAGTTATTTCGGTAACAGTTGTTTTTATTAATTTTAGCCCCATCATGCCCGAATTCCAATGGCTAGCTAGTTTATGAGCAAGCTTTGGGAGAATATATATCTATTTACAACAATTATTTTTTCTCATTTTGTTGGATTGTGTTGTTGACTCTGAAAAGAAAATAAAATACAACTAATCCTTAATAAAATTCTAAATGAGAACAATGTTTGTTACCTTTATTGCCGCCTTCATGTTCTGCTTAAGAAGGACGAAGATAGATTAACAAAAGGTTTGAAATAAATAAACAAAATACATGCATACAACTGCTGCAAAATAGTTTTAGTTGTTGTTTTCAAATATATCATCATTTTCGATCATGATTGTTTTATTTGCAAAAGAAACAGTAATAATATGTTTAATAATAATGTTTTTTATTTTAGTATTTATTAAAAAAAAATGTTGATGACTTTATCTAAACGAAATTGACACCATTAGAAAGGTCTCTAAATGTCAATTGAAATTGGAAATATTAATTTCGATTCAAAACCCATTGATTTAATTTTGAATTTTCCTTTGAAATTAAAAGAAAATATATCATTTATAGGACGGTTTCATTTCGAAACTCAAAAATAATTTTTGATTCTGGAACATCATTTGAAAATCAGAAACTTCGTATTAATTTTCAATTATGTTTTCTGAATTTTAAACAAATGTTTCTGAATTACAAATAGCGTTTTTTCTTATTAAAAATAATACATATTTCCTAAATTTCGATTGATATTTTCTGAATGTTATTGAACGTGTTCTATTAAATGTAATTATTTGTACATTCGTGTTAAAATTTTCTAAATTTTAATTGATGTTTTTTAAATATAAAATTACAGTTAGAAAATTGTTTCATTGTTTTCTATATTTTAAATGAAAATACAAAAATATAATTATTTTTTTAATTTTTTTCTGAATTTTGAATGGAAACTTGAACTCTTTATCGTGAACTCCGCATCATACATGCGTGATACATAAATATGTTAGTTGTTATGTGAAATCGAAATATTTTCAATAGAAGACAAAAACACAATTTATTGTAGATTTTTTGCAATCTAGTTCATCAAAAACGGGGCGCCACAGGTAAAGCTATGCGATTTTTGTCAAATTTGCACCAAATAACTTTTAGACCTAATACTACAATAATCTGAACCATAAATTTAAATTTTTCAAATAAGTTTGACTTCATACAAAAAAATGCCACTTCATTGTATATACGAAATAAACTACATCCTCCCCTCTCTTGGATCCACACATGCCTAGCGTACATGCTCTAAAATTGCCACTTTACTAAATAACACACAAATGTTATTTTTTTTTTTTTGATACCCTACACCACCATGTGGAATATAACATGTTTCCGCTGATGTTTGTAACTACCAAAAATACTGGTCATAGACCAATTGACCAAGCATCACTTTCTGAGTCGACTTAGCGATGTCTGTCTGGTCATGTAAATCTGGTAGCCAACAGATAGCAAATATAAAGATATTTAGAGGACATTTGGCACATTAGCTTCTCATGGCCCACGGTTGAACGCTATTGAAATTGATACCTACAATAAAAATGTCCTATCAAAATTGTTCCAAAATGTTATCAATGTTACACACACAAAATAGTAGATAGGTTATTTGGTTATGGTTATTTGGTTGTGAATGTTATATATGGAGCAAAAATCATGCCTTCAAAAAGAAGGAAAATCGGAGTATATTTAGAGTTAGCCCCATAGCAGAGCTGTGACTGAATCATTCATTTTTGAATTAATTCGCGAATCATTCATGCACTGAATTAGTAAAATTTTGAATTAATTCTTTTCGCCAAAAAACGAATTGAATGAAATTTGAATCGATTCATATGCATTTGGCTGGAATGAATTGCAATTCATTTTAAATCAAATGAATTCGGCAAAATGAATTGCAATTCATTTTCAATTCAAATGAGTTTGGCGAAATGAATTGCAATTCATTTCCAATTCATTTGACTTGAATTGATTTTGAATTAATTCAAATGAATTAGAAAAATTAATTGCAATTCATTTTCAATTCATTTGTATTAAATATATTTTGAATTAATTCAAATGAATTTTATGAAGCTCTTCATCACATATAAGAAAATTTTATAAATATGATTAATAACATGGTGCAATATTTTTTCTAATTCATTTGAATTAATTTAATACAAATGAATTGAAAATGAATTGCAATTAATTTTTCTAATTCATTTGAATTAATTCAAAATTAATTGAAGTCAAATGAATTGGAAATGAATTGCAATTCATTTCGCCAAACTCATTTGAATTGAAAATGAATTGCAATTCATTTTGCCGAATTCATTTGAATTGGAAATGAATTCCAATTTATTTTTACCAAATTCATTTGAATTAATTCAAATTTCATTCAATTCTTTTTTTATGTGAAAAGAATTATTCAAAATTCAATTCAAATTCGTAATGAATTGAAATCAAAAATGAATGATTCATTCACAGCTCTGCCCCATAGTAACCCACCTCCCCAGTATTTGCTTAAATTAACCTATTCAGTAATTTCATTCAGATTTCTCTATATATTTATTGCAACGTTTTTTTACCATCCATTAAATTAGGATCAGATCAATTTTAAAAATTTGATCCGCTTTCGGAATACAACCCAAATGGTTTTGGTGTAGTGTGGTGTAGGGTATCTTATGGTCGGGCTTGTTCGACTATCATTTTTGTACCGTTTTTATCATTGTTCTTGTAGCATAATTTATTAAACTTCTATATGTATAATTGTGACAAGTAACATTATATAATGATGGTATATCCCGATGAGCCTTTTTGGGCATTACCAACTGTACCAGGATTATACGACGATAACGATTATCGGGGTAAGTTTTATTAACCCACGTTTTCATAATCACAAAGCGTAGCTAGTTAACAATTTAGCATACACTTTGACATTATGAATACAGGGGCAATTTTTTTTCGGTATTTACTTCACTCTTCTTCAGATGACAGCCTTAAAAAAATTAGCAAAAAACACTTTTAACATACATATGTATTTTTAAAATTTAAAAAAATCATAGTTAAATCAATTATTATATCAGAAGTATTGAAATTATTATCTTGTTTTTTGGCGAAAAATTGTATATTGAGTATGTATCTATTGAAGTGAATATGATTCTATTTAAAATAAACTTCTTCGTATTTAAATTTAAAAGAAAATAAACTTTATTTGATATTATAACTGTTTCTATTTAATTTAATTTGATTTTAATTTTATTTTTTTTGTGTGTACAATAGGGCTGACAATTTTTTTTTTTGCCTACCAAGAGTATAGCAGAAACGTAATCTGCGGAAAGTCCTAAGAAAAATTTCCGAAGAAACGATGGTTCTAAAATCAAAATCTAGCCTCCGATTTTTAAGAGAAAATTTTGTATATAAGATAATAAAAAATTAAAAAAAGGCACTTTTATGAAAACAAAAAAATTATTTTCAATTGATGAAAAATTAACCGGCGATACAGGCAGTGGGCTTGTTTAAAGGGAAAATAAAGAAAATTAGATACCTAAGTAAATCCTTTGGGGGTTTTTGCCAATATAATAACTTATATCTTTTAAACTAATCCACTGCCGGCTAGTTTCCCGGGATTTCATAAAGAAACTACACAGTGGCGAATTCTCAGATTTGAATGAAACTAGGATTTATTGTAAAGTACAAGAAAATAATGGACACATATTTTTTTAGGTGCGCAGTCTAAGTTTAAGAGTTAAAAAGTTTTATTAAAAATTACCAAAATTTACGTTTTTTTTAACATATTTCTTATATATGATATTAAACTACATACAAATTGGGTATTAAATAAAAGGTATTTTGAAGACGCATCCAGGTATGGAAAATGTTGTTATTTAAAAAACAATGTTTTCGAATACTTCATTTTATTTAACATTTTAGACCTACGGAAAGCATGGGTTAACTAACGATGCACCAAATGTTTATTGTTTTGGAACTGAGTCGTTGGGATCAAATAAAAAAATTGACAATGTTAAATTTCTTTCTCCAAAAATATATTTTTAAAATATTTTTTATCTAAAATACTGACTTTCCTCCAAATCCGCTAAAATTTAATCGGCCCACACGCTAATTAAACTGATGGATCCCTTCAGTGTTATTTGTTTTTTAACTCTCATGACATATTTAAAGAAAAGCGCCCAAAATTGTTTTAATGTTTGCGATATTTTATTTTTTTTAATTTGTTATTATATTTGAAAATATTACGAAATTTAAGATTTTTTTTTGGCCCAGTATGGTTAAGGGCTAACAATATTAAAAAAAATTAAATACTTTTTTCCTGAGTGTTTGGTGTTAAATATAATACAAAAAGAAATTAATATAAATTTGTTTGGGAATTTTTATGAAAATTTGCAAATCGGGAAAATTTTCAAACTCTGGCAGCAACCCCTAAATTTTTTTTCGAAAAAATTTGAGAATTTTTTTCATGAATCTTAATTTAAACCAGGGTTGTCCCTCAAAAATTCGACGTTTTTAGAAATAAGAAGCAGCATAATGTGTACATTTTTATATGTATGTGTACTGTATGCATATAAACTAGGGCGCATTTCGATATATTGGCATTCGAACTCAAGAAACCATTATCATCAGCACTTTAACTTAAAAAATGAGGCCAACACCAATTTTGTATCTTGTATAGTTTAAAAGTTATAGTCCAATTTGTAAGAATACTTTAGTCAATTTTTAACGTTTTTTTGCAATTTTTATGACGTCATATTTCGGGTTCGGAACCTGAAATTTATGTTTCGTCGATCTTGTCGAGTACTACAGTTATGGTGAATTTTATTGAAATCGTAGATGGTCGATCCGAATGGTGATTGTGTTGACATGTTTTCACTCATATGAAAAATATGACGTTCCAAAAAATAATATGGTCGAGTTTCAATTGTAATACCAATCCATTCTGTTCTTGATTTTACACAATATCTAACGTGTTCATCAACATTACCACTAGTATAACCCGCTAAAGCATTTCGGTAAACCGATGAATGTGTCACCTATAACAAAAATTTTAACTTTCTCCACAGAGTGACCCAAGTGCTTTAATTATTTCACAGGGTGAGGGGTAACGAAATTGATTATAACGGGGTCTAATGGCGTGCATAGATGTAGTTTTAGAACCCGTATAAGATTGAGTAGAATATTCAAAATTGCTGTCGGGACCACCCGGACAATAGACGCAAATATTACCAGTTATATTAATGCGATGAGGCAGCGATGAGGTTTACACATAGCAAGCACTAAGAGCAATCTAAAAATCATATACATTTGAAAAAAAAAATATTTTTAAACAAACAATTAATTTCTACATTCTCCCTTTCTGTTCTTATGGGTTTGTCTCTCAGTTTTGGCAATAAAATTTTGTTGGTTTTTTGTGGCACAGACGCTTTTATTTCTACCATATTTTGACGATATTCTTGATTTCATGAGATTGATATTTACACCTTTTTCATTATCATGGGTTAGTAAAAGTTTTTGTTTGTAAAGGTTTCGATTTAGTAAATATTTCATTAAAAATTAATTAATTTATAATTGACAAATTGCAATTGAGCTGTCACATATAATACGGTGCAATAATTATTATGATATTTTCGAAGTAAAAAAATAAATACGTTTAAGACGTAACACCCAAAAATGTATAATGTCAAAATTTGACAAATTTTCTAAAGGGTTTCAAATAATTTATTTTTTACATAAAGTTTAAATCAAATATTTTTAAACAACTATGATGAAATAAATATTTTTTGATTTAAATGTAAGTCAATAAAAAATAATGGTTTTTGAACGAGAGTGTTTGTCAAATAATACACATTTATAATAATTTTCTTTATAAATTTACAATTTTATGTTGTAGAATGTATTCAATTTTACAAATACTACTAAAGACAATTATGTTATAAAAGGTGTTATTTTGTTAATTTCCTAGTGGATCATTTTTGGTCAAAAGCGAAAAATTTACACATATATGGATCAAATTACATACATAATTATTTTTATAAAGTGGAGCTTTTTTATGTCAAAGGCTTTACAATCTTGTAGCCATAATTAAAATTAAGTTTCACTCTTCGTTTTTGCCCCTAGGAAACTAAGGGTTAAAGATTTTTTAAATAACAGTAAGAATAATTAGTGTCTAATCAAATTTTAGTGGTATTTTTCCGAAAATTAGGCAAACTTTGATAAACACATTAAAATTTTGTTAAATTTTTGACGAAATAAGCAATGTCCTAGAAAGTCGCTTCAAACACAAACTCGAATTCTCATTTTTCCAATTTATTTGTATTCTGTAAGAAAATTTTCATGAACAAAATTATATTTCCTCATACAATTCTATGTAAACTTGTATTATCTTAATGAAAAGTTTTATACACTAATTCCAGTGAAATTTCCATGCAAAAATTCTTTAATATCATGCATATAATTCTCTGAGTGCACTATCAAAACTGGTCAATAATGCCCAAAAACTGATAATATACTGAGAGAATTGTCTACATGATATTAATGAATTTTTGCATGTAAGCAACTGGATCCATTGAAACTTTTCATCAAACTAAAGCGAAATTTTCATAAAAATTTTTTTTTTGTTATAAACTAATATAAATTTTTGTAAAATTAAAAACTCCACAGATATTTTCAAAAATTATTAAAATCATTTTGCAAAAAATACGAAATAAATTTTTAGTTTTGTTTTCAAGAAAAACTTTACTGAGAAAAAAAAACTTTACAGAAAAAATTATTGAAATAAAATATCTAATAAAAGATTTGATTAAAACAAAATATTTAATTGAACCAATTTATATTTTAATTGTTTTAATTAATCGTTTACAATTTTAAGTAAACTACACAAAGAGAAAAATTAAGCTATTTGCCAACTGAAATTAGGTTACTACAACTTAAAATCGGTTATAACGAATTTTAGTCGGTTGGTAAAACTGAACATTAGTTTTCACAACAAAGTTCCGTTAATTCAACTGAATTTTAGTTGCAACACCCAAAATATTCAGAAATTTACGGTTAATATCGTTGTGCTGACTGAATTCATAATTTGTTACCAATTCGGTTGGTACTTTATTTCTATGTGTGTACAAGCAGAAAAAAAACTGGGGAAATATTACACATTACAACATTTTTCAGCTGATTGATTCGAGACTCAATTCTGATAATTTTTTGTGAAAGTAGCCCCAAAGTTACATCAAATAAAATTTTAATAATTTTTTGAAGTTAGTAAGTATCGTATAGGGAAATTTGTCTTTTTTTTGCCTAACAAATTAATTTTTTTTTTTTTAATTCATAAAAAATCCAAAACGGTAAAAAGTGTCAAGTAATATTACTTTCACGTAAAGTCACATAACCTATGAACAAAGTGAGACATAAATCATGAAAATCGATGAACGCGTTTCGCTTTTATTCAGAATTAAGTGAAGGTATGAATTTCAAAAATTTGCTCGAGATATGCACAAAATTCTTTGGAAGAAACATTGATGACTTTTTTTATGATTCTCAGAATTAAAAAAAAAAGTAATAAACAAAAGGTTATTTGATTTTTATGATTGCGGTAGCAAAGTAATAAACGCTAATAAATGTGTCATCTTCATCTTCGGTGCTTTCATCTTCAAACTGCATAATTTTAGAACTCCACCAACAAACCTCCTCAAGCAATGCATCCAATTTTTTCCCTTTGAATCGCTCTTCCATTGGCATGGTCACCTGGTAGAACCTCTCTCCTTGTTCGTCCGATTCCTGAGGTAATTGTGCCAAAAAGATATCAAGGTGGAAATGCATGAAATGTAATTTTAACGTCATGGATGCATTGATTTTTTCAAAATAATACATCAAGTTGTCCGCTCGTGTCTGTATGTCATCTCGCTGTACACGGTTCTTTCCAAAACTCCTTCGATGACTTGTTTCAATGCGTCCCATGTACATGTGTGGTTATAATGGTTCAAAAGCATATTTGTGAAAGATTCGCTTTTCATTAATTTTCGTATATCCGGTCCATTGAGAGTACCTGTTTGAAATATTAAAAAAAAAACATTTACGAAAAAATTATTGTTAATGCGAATATATCGAAGTGAACAAATTTAGATATGACAATATTTAAATACAGACAACGATACGTACCTTTTCTAATTTTAGCTTCACTGAGTTTTGGAAAGATGGATTTCAAACAGTCATAGGCGTCATCAATATCTTTGACTACCACTTCGACGAACTTCTCAGCTATTCCTAATTTTATGTCGAGCGATGGCAACAAAATATCATCTAGATCCTTTATCAAAGGTTCAAAAGGGAGTTCTTGCTTCCCAATCTTTACATTGATGTTGATTCTCTGTATATCGCTAATCCCAATTACAAAGGAAGCAGAAGTATTTTGGAAAACCGCCCTTTAATATAATGCCTTGTATTATGTTGACAACCTTTAGATCGCAACAAATCTTCCATATGTGTACATTGTATATGATTTTCTCCAAAATTTCGCCCAATGTTTCAGACGTTTCCTTCATAGTTGTGCTGAATCCCAATGGAATGGACGGTTTTTTGTTTGTTTTGTGCAACAGCACAGCCTTCAAACTTGAAACTGAACCATCGATGAATAAACGCCAGTCGCCAGCGATATAATCCATTCCCAATTTTTTCACTAAACCTGGGATATCATGGCAGTAAGTGAACGTATTTGCTTCCTCAAGGGAATAACATTTCTGAAATTCAGCTTGGCGTTTTCGGTATGATGTTGCGCTGACATTTTGCTGTGTGAGTTTTCTGCTCTTCAAAAATTATGTCAACATTTCGGATTTTTGTTGTGATAGTCCCATCTTGGCAACAATGTAATCCATTTCGATTTGTGTTTGCGGTTGTGTTGCATTATTTTCAATATCGGGTGTCCGAACTGCATCATTTACATTGGTCGGATTGGCGAAAACGGTTTCGGATTGCAGGGACACAGTATCCAGACTCGGAGGTTTAGGTGTATCGGTATCAACAGCTCGTTTAACTGGAAGTGTGGCAGTAAAAGCAGCAATGTATACTTTTGTTTTCAATTCTTTTCTGTTTAGTCCTGGATTTATCGTGTCCAGTTAGGTCTTCCACCCAAATTACTGGCTTCATAAAAAAAACTGTCAACCTTTTCCATGTATCCACATTATAAGGGCATTATAACAACTTTTGCACACTGTGTTCGGCGTAAAATTTGCACCACTTAAATCTGCTTCATCAAAATAATGACAATACGCTGTTTTGAATTCCTCAGTGACCACAAACGTAACAAAAATCATCCAATTTTGGGCACTTGTTATTTTCCATATTGAAATATATTATTGGCCTGTTTCTCGATTTCGAAAGAAAGCTTTCTTTCGCATTCTAAGCGAACGAAAACTGATTTGGGTTTCTCTAACTACATTTCTATGCGAACGATGACTCGAAGTACAAGTCGAATGAAAACGTAACAGTTTTCATACAAAATTTGGTTTCTCTATTTCGAACGAGTTGTCAACGCTGCGAACGTAAATGTCAAAACCAGTCACTTGCTTTTTTCATTTCGAGTAACAAAATATTTTCAAAAAAATATATCATTCATTCCATGAGAAAACGCAAAAAATCTGAAAACGGGTCTTCTGATTTTGTTTTTTTTTTTGTACATGAATACTCTATGGTCCCATTTGTACATTTACTTTTTCAGATCTCCAAATTTGTAAAAACTCGTGATTTTATGCACGTTTTTAGTTCTCATAAATATCAAAAAATGCTAAAAGCACTTCACTTTGAAGTGCCATCGCATGTATATCGCATGTTATTAATTTAAACGATATTTGTATTGTATTGTACGATAACGGTATTTGTATATTTGGGTAAGATTCTATATTTTAGTAAACTATATTTTTTTTGAAAATCGTAGGGGAAGAAAGTTTTGAAAAATACATTAGAAAACTGCATTTGCATTTCGTATGCACTTTTGTAACAAAAATTGTGTTTAAAAACAATCAGTTATAAAGTAGACAAGTGCATATTCCAAATATCGTTTAAATTAATAGCATGCGATATACAATAAAAAAGTTATGGCACTTCAAAGTGAAGCACTTTTAGCATTTTTATCAAATTTATGAAAATTAAAAACGTGCATAAAATCGCGAGTTTTTAAAAATTTTGAGATCTGGTGAAGGCTATGTGCAAGTGGGACTATAGAGTATTCATGTACAAAATATAAAAAAAATCGGAGAACCTAAAAAAAAAATCCTCATTTTTCAATGTTCTTTGCTGGAATGAATGATATAATAAAAAATTATAAATATTAAAAAAAAAGAATGGATAACAAAAGGTAATAATAAAATAACACGAATATTTGTAGTTTTTTTAAATTTCAGCTTAATGAAATCTACAATGGAATAGCTGAAAACGCTGGTGTACTTTTTGATTTTCTTCTTTTGATTTATTAATTTTTCTTCTGTTTTATTTATTTGTTCTATTTATTTATTTGTCATATACAGCTGATCACTGTAAAGCAATGTTGTATTTATCTTCAAACAATTTAGTAGTATTTTTGGTATTTTTAAAGGAAATTGTAATAGAAGTTTAAAATATCCGGTCTGGCACCACTATGATTTATAAATACGTAAAACACAAAAATTAACACACGTAAGTATAGGCGAACGATAGCTTTCGAAATAGAGAAACCCAAATTGATTCGAATTCGAGTGACTAGCTTGCGTTCGCTTAGGTTTTCGTTCGAGATCGTGGAACAGGTCATATATGTTTTGTTGTTATTCACTTTTAAAAAACCGGAGAAAAATCGCTTGTACTTTACGCGTTCGTCGGCACTTGTTGAGTGACAAAAATCAATCAATGAACACCTATAAATACTACGTATTTTTCAATATTTTACTGACAGGTACTTATGAATGGGTGCATATTTCGAAACGTTCCAAAACATGAGCACTCATAAATGTGGGTGCAATTTCTGTAAAAAATCATGCAGGTAACTAACGGAAAACCCCAAATAATTAAAAAAGTGCACTTTCCTTTTTTCCTTTTAATTGTCCACGCACATTTATTAGCGCTTATTATTTAGCTACCGCAATCATAAAAATCAAATAACCTTTTTTTTATTACTTTTTTTTAATTCTGAAAATCATAAAAAAGTCGTCAATGTTTTTTCCAAAGAATTTTGTGCATATCTCTAGCAAATTTTTGAAATTCATACCTTCACTTAATTGTGAATAAAAGGGAAACGTGTTCATCGATTTTCATGATTTACGTCTCATTTTGTTCATAGGTTATGTGACTTTACGTGAAAGTAATATTACTTGACACTTTTTACCGTTTTGGATTTTTTATGAATTAAAAAAAACAAATTAATTTTTTAGGCAAAAAATATTTTTTTTTCTTCATACATTTATTTATAACTGCGAAACTGTTGCTTATGTAGCGAAACGTTATATGAACAGATGAAAGTAATTGTAATTCTTGGATTTTTCTAAATTTGTTTCAGCAAAATCGACTAGTGGTTCTCGAGTGGCTCAAACAAAAGAGCCAAAAACGTGACAAATTCCCCTATACGATACTTACTAACTTCAAAAAATTATTAAAATTTTATTTGATGTAACTTGACCAAACGAATGATGCAGAAGTTCTTATTTTTGGGGCTACTTTCACAAAAAAAATATCAGAATTGAGTCCCAAAATCATGTGTTGTACTGTGTTATCGAAATGCTTAGTAATAATACAACTGTATAATTTTCCATTTAGTTTCACAAAGTTCTTGTAAAATATTATAAATTTCGCAATGAAAATTACATATATTTTTTTGTGGCAAAAGGTGATAAAAAATCAAATTATTTTATTATCGATTTTGGGATCTAAATTGCTAAATTGTCAAACCAGTGAGGGAGATATTAATAATGTTATTTTGAGTTTGAAGATAGATTGTTAGTTTAGAAATTGAAATGAGAGAGAAGTACAAATCGTTGTAGATTAAAAGATATTTTAGATTAAAAGGACATAATATGTTATGTCTTATCTTGCTTAAAACACGACTGTAGACTTATTTCTTTTTTTTTTGCGGCTTTTTGGCATGACATGTTTTTTTCTGAAACAAAAAGACGTAACAACATTGAACATGAGAAATGGGATGTAGCTCAAAATTGTCATATTTTCGGATATCAATATTTTTCCAAACAAAAATTGACAAAAAAATCACAGTCAATTTAGTTCTTCAAAAAAGAGTTACTTTTTTCATAGAAGTTGTTGTTACGCCTGTAGTGAATGCATGAAACAAATAAGCAAATGACAATTAGTCATGCATTCGTTGTGTTCGATTGCATTCAAAGCAAATACACACACACTACATGTAAAAGTAACAGTAGAACATAAAATTATGAAAGTGAAACCGTTATATGTAGACTACACATTGGTATTGGGCAAGGTCAGTAATTAGAACAAATATTTTAAACAGTTATCGTTCTACTCCATAATTGGATCAAAGACTTTGGATTTCACTTAGAAACCAAAAGAGAACGAAATAAACAATTGAACTGGGGACACTTGAGATACACTCAATATAAAGAAATGCATTCAACACCCGATTGGTGGAATTTTAAGTACACTTGAGATGCACTCAATATTTAGAAATGCAGTCGATGTCCAATTGGTGGAATTTAAAATGCACTCAAATATCAAATCAATGATTTGATAATTTGCTTTCTGAAAATCATGTGACCTCAGTAGAAATGTTCGATAACTTAACTTAATACCAATGTTTAGTAATACTGTAAATCAAATACAAAACTATTGTAAAATAATAATTTTAAGTTATTTGAGTGACTTTAGAAAGTGACTCAGAATTTAGGCTAAGATTTATTCACATGTTAGCTTTATAAGCAGGGACAAAATTAAAAAATAAAGACAGTTTTTAAACAGACTAAGAACTCGCCTCTTAATTTCGATTACAAGGCGATCCAGCATTCGCCCCATAATAAATCATTACATGGCGATCCTGCCTCGCCTCATAAATCATTACACGCCTTTTTGTTTTTGGAATTCATGTACTTGTTGTTACGGCCTTTTGAATTTTTTGTTTTTGTTAGTTTTTTGTTTTTATTTACATCGAGATTATTTTTATGTTATTGTTAATTTATAACAAGCTTCCAACCTCCGTATATTTACAAAAATAAAGCAAATCAAACATATTAGCTAGGTTGATACTAGTATTTCGATCTGGCTAAAGATCTCATCAGAACCCGAAGTTTTAGAAAAGTTAGAGCCTCCATAATAGGCAGAACTTTAAAAAAAAAACCCATTAATCATTAATTTTGCTCCATTCTTGTCTTCTTAGTAATCAAGCACGTGGTTAGGGTCTTTTCCTAACAAGCATCATGACGTTACTAAAGTTTGAAGACCAAAAATGTTCTATTTATATAAAAAAAATTTAGGTTTTACTCTGGATCAAGTAATATTTTTTTACAGTTTTGTTAGTTTTTTCTTTTTATATACATACATCGAGATTATTTTTATGTTATTTTTTATTTATAACGAGCTTCCAACCTCCGTATATTTACAAAAATAAAGCAAATCAAACATATTAGCTAAGTTGATACTAGTATTTCGATCTGGCTAAAGATCTCATCAGAACCCGAAGTTTTAGAAAAGATAGAGCCTCCATAATAGGCATGAACTTTAACAAAAAACATATTAATCATTAATTTTGCTCATTCTTAGTAATGGTTAGGGTCTTTTCCTAACAAGCATCATGACGTTACTAAACTTTGAAGACCAAAAATGTTCTATTTATATAAAAAAAATTTTTAGGTTTTACTCTGGCTCAAGTAATATTTTTTGTACAGTTTTGTTAGTCTTTTGTTTTTATATACATACATCCGAGATTATTTATTTTTAATTTTTTTGTCGTTACGCCCTTTTGCATTTTAAGTGACGATATAATAAATATATATATATATAATAATAAACTACTTAATAAGCATTATCAATTTTATATATTACATTGCAGTTAATGTTGTAGAAGCTTTACAAGAATTTTGGCAGATAAAGCATGCTCGCGGAGCTGATTTAAAGAACGGCGCTCTTGTTATATACGAATCGGTGCCCTCAAATAGTCAACCTTATGCGTGCTATGTAACCTTGCCCGGTGGAAGTTGCTTTGGAAGTTTTCAGGTAATAAACAATTTTAAAAACTTATGTTCGACGTTTAGTTGTGTTAAGGGGTTTGCTCTCAATATGAAGAAACGGGTTAGAGGGGTAGGGGTTTGACCGAGTTTATGAATCTATATAATGTGAAATAAATAGATTTCCTTTTTTGTATACTTTTTTTCCAAAACGTTATAAAATGGAGTTTATTTCACTTATAGGGATTAGTAGAAAAGTTTAGGGTTAGGTTGTTACTTTGAGTTAAGTTTTAACTTACACTCATAAAAAAAGTTTGTAAAGTCAGCAAAAAAATTTTGCTGAGTCAGCAAAATTTTAGTCAGGAGGATGCTTGCAAAAAAGTTGCTAATGTCAGCAAAATCTTTTGCTGAAAATCAGCGAGCTGATTTTTAGCAACAAAATTTGTAGATTCAGCAAAAGTTTTGCTAACACTTAGTAGATTAGAAATAAAAAAGCGTTGGTAAAAATTAATAAATTTTTTGCTGAATTTTAGTAGACTGAAAAAAACGCAAAAAATTTGTAGAAAAATTGTAATTTAGTTAATTTATTTGCTGAAAATCATAAAACATATTTTTGTGATTCTTTTAAAAATAATTTACTATAATAACGAAATATAACAATTTTAATTTTCCCACATTGACGACATGAATTAATTTAATATCTGAAAATATATAGAAATAAATATATATAACATAACAAAAATTTTCTTTCAACTACTTACATCAATGGTTGTCTTAATGATGCTATGACGAAACTGCCGAAGATAATTCTAGAAACGAAACGAAAAAATAAACAAAACAAACGAAACGAAAAAAACGAAAAAAACAACCCTTTTTTGCAATAAGAAAAAGAAACCATACAAATCTACCTAAGATGTGTGTTTTTGTCTTTCTCTTTACTCTGTCTACATGTCTGTATATGTTTTTTCATGGTTGATTTTTTTACTTGTCTTGTTAGAGTTGTACTTTTTAATATCATTTTCCTCTTCTCTACTACATCTTGACATGCCGCGACATCTGCTTATCAGCACAATTTTTTTTTAGCAAAATTAATTAGTAAAACATTAGTATATTAGTAAAGCATTAGTATAAAACAGTTAAGTGCTGAATAAGTATAACAAAAATTTTAGCTGAAAACACGATTTTAGCAAAAATATTTGCTAAAAAATAGTATACCTGATTTACAAGACGTTTTACTAACTTTTCTACTAACTTATTTTTTTGAGTGTAGGGTTAAGTTTTAATTTATTATTTTGTGTAGGTTTTATTTCACTATTTATTACCTAGCTGTTAGATTAGCTTTAAAAACTTTATAAACCTGTAACTTTAGGTTTTATGTAGGTTTAAAATATGTAAATGTTGATCTTCCATTCACTATGGTGGTTGTTTTATTTGTTGTTGTGTAGTTACCGCACAAGACGAGTGATGTTGTTTCTATGGGTGTTATGCCCAGTTTTTAACTTCGTATTTAATATGCAATTAGTTAATTTAGATTTAAGTTGTATTTAAATACAGTTTCAGTTTTTCAGTCTTAAATGATAATTGTTATTTATTTGCGACAAAAGTATGGTAGCATCATGAAATGTCAAAAATTAATGATCATTATTCATAAAACAGCTGTTTAAAGAATAGAAAAAAAACAGAAAATATAAAATATAGAAATAAAAAAAAAATAAATATATAAATATGTATATAAATCAAAATAAAATATAAATTATAAGTAAATTAATAAAATAAAAATGAAGAGAAGTGAAAATTTCATAAGAAGTTGAATTTTTATTGGCTGCTGTAATTTAATTTATTTTTTATTGTTTGTTTTACCACGCGAAAAAAAACAAACTGTCAAAATCATATTTTATATTTGTACAATTTAAATAGACTTTAAATGCTCAAGATTGGTCACTTAAATGTGATTTAAATTTTAAGTTAAAAACTGACATTTGTATTTAAATAAAACTTAAAGTCCAAATGGCATTTAAATACGAATTGAAAAACTGGGCATTAGACAGCTAAACTTTATGCTGAGTTGCATTTTCGTGGGGTTTGCACACTAGAGGGCGCTGTTTAAAGTCAGGGTTGGGACTGCTTAATTGTTCACCAAAGTGAACACAATATAAACATAAATATTTCAACAATTCAAGTTCGAGGCCATACTCTATGTTTCTTTATTAGGATATTGTCCTAACAAATAATCTGTAGTCTATAAAAACTCTAACGAGGCCATACTCTATATTTCTTTATTAGGATATTGTCCTAACAAATAATCTATAATCCATAAAAACTCTATAGATTATTTGTTAGGACAATATCCTAATAAAGAAATATAGAGTATGGCCTCGAACTTGAATAATTTTCATTTTCATTGCACAATTAAAGGTCGAAAAAACATAATTTTTATTTTTAATAAAAATTATATCAAACTTGTATAAAAGACAAAGTACCGTCTAGTTTACTCCTGTGTTGTTTATAAACTAAACAAAATATACAAAGGAGAGAGAAACAAAAAACGTGTATTGAATATCCACCAGAGGTGGACATAACAAACAAGTTTTCAATTTATTTTTTGATCAATGGTTATAATCTTTAATTTCAATCTCATATATTAATTAGTTCTCGTGTAGTGAGTAAACTTGTTTATATGAATGTTTGATGTTTGACAAGGAATTGTTACCGCTTTCAAAACGTGTTCTGATTATGGGAACCTAGAAAATTCCCGAAATAGATCTATCAACACATACCTAAAAGGGTCAAATAATAAATTTGAAAACAAAAAACTCTACAGATTATTTGTTAGGACAATATCCTAATAAAGAAATATAGAGTATGGCCTCGAACTTGAATAATTTTCATTTTCATTGCACAATTAAAGGTCGAAAAAACATAATTTTTATTTTTAATAAAAACTATATCAAACTTGTATAAAAGACAAAGTACCGTCTAGTTTACTCCTGTGTTGTTTATAAACTAAACAAAATATACAAAGGAGAGAGAAACAAAAAACGTGTATTGAATATCCACCAGAGGTGGACATAACAAACAAGTTTTCAATTTATTTTTTGATCAATGGTTATAATCTTTAATTTCAATCTCATATACTAATTAGTTCTCGTGTAGTGAGTAAACTAGTTTATATGAATGTTTGATGTTTGACAAGGGATTGTTACCGCTTTCAAAACGTGTTCTGATGATGGGAACCTAGAAAATTCCCGAAATAGATCTATCAACACATTCCTGAAAGTGTCAAATAATAAATTTGAAAACAAAAAACTCTATAGATTATTTGTTAGGACAATATCCTAATAAAGAAATATAGAGTATGGCCTCGAACTTGAATAATTTTCATTTTCATTGCAAAGGTCGAAAAAAACATAATTTTTATTTTTAATAAAATTTATATCAAACTTGTATTTCAACAATTATTAAAAAATTAAGAAACAGTTTATTAAAAAACTTCTTTTTGCGATAGAATGCCACAACATTAAGTATTATTATAAAAATTATAATAAAAAAGTTGGACTTATATGGCAACCCTGGTTACCAATTCGGCAAAAGTGCACTTTAGCGGGCACACATCAAAAAAATATGATCCAGATTTCCAGATTCATTAAACGTGGCTCGAGCTAGAGCCATTTTAGTAAAAAACGTCAAAAAGACGACTAATCGTCAAACGTGGCAACACTGCTGGCGTCAGCGACTGCGTACACATCTTGGGTTGGTAAGCAGAAAACTTTGAATTTAAACAGAGAAGTGCCTGCTACAGGTGCCTCTGCAATTAAATAATATTTTTGGTGATAAGAGGAGTGCATACCGCAGGTACCTCTGACCGCTTAGAGAGGAGTGCCTAACGCAGGTCCCTCTGCCGCGTGATTTATGTATTAGTACAGCTCAGAGAGGAGCGCCTATCTCAGGTCCCTCTGAGAGGGATGCCTAACGCAGGTCTCTCTGCCCCCGTTTTTTCTTTGTACCGCTAAAAGAGGAGTGATTATTTCACATCTATCTGCCGAGTTCATTCGGTGGTACCGCTCAAGAGAGGAATGCCTTACTTAGGGCCCTCTGTTAACGTAGTTATCTTTTAGAGACTGCAGCTTTGTTTTTTATATTTCATTTGTTTAACTTTGAAAATTTCCAAAAATTTGATTTTTTAATTTTTTGCTGCCATGTCTACTTTTAAAGCGGGGATTGGAAGGACTTACAGAATAAATTAGGTATTTGTTGGAATATATACAACCGCTTCCACTACCTAATTGGCGGCGTGCACAGTTTTTAACAGTGGGTTAAAGTTATTCAAAATGTGGCCTTCAAAATGTGGCAGCTTAGAAGGGCTGGGAAGAAAAGTATACACTACTCAAAATTTTTTTAACATAACTCGCTTTTGCATAAAAATGCCTTTCAGGGTAGTATTCACACTTTATATGTTCAGAAAGAAAATATTTGTCTGGATATAAAAGACTGTTTGTGCTTGTTGGGAAAAAAATCGCAAAAATTTGATTTTTTTAATTTATACTTTAATTGAATGTAGTTGTTGAGTGGAACAAGACATTGCATTAATTTTTAATGTTTTATTTAATCAATAATTTATTTAGTTAAATAACCAATATTTTAGAAAATATATTGGCCCCGATTTCGTCCCGCTATTTGCAAAAAACTGGACCTGTATCAGACCAAATTTTGAATTTCACATTTTCAAATGGGAATATCTCGGGACCTATTAGGGATAACCCACACATGTACGCATATTTGTTGCTAGTCTGGGATTATCGGATTAGAAACAAAAAAATGGCAAGTTCAAAATCATCACTTACGTCACTTATGCCTGCTCCAAATTTCATTGCGATCGGACTACTAAGTAAGAAATGGCCGAAAAATTACCAAACATTTGTGATATGTATATCCCACTGTGCAATTGTAAGTTGTGCACTGTTAACCGTGTCAACGGACATACTGAGATCACAATGGACAGTGTGGTGTATAACAAATATTTTGGAAATAAGTCAGCCATTTCTTACTGGGAATGTTGACAATTGTGACATGCCCCTCAAAGTGGACCTTTCGCGTTTTTTTTCGTGTTGTAACATGAATATGCCAAAACTGTCCAGTATCAACGAGTTTAATTACCGCCATTACTATTTTAAAAAAATTCGACTTGAATGCACACTTTTTTCGTGGTTTTATTGTGACGTTTTATAAAATGCAATATACACAGAAAAAACTAAAAACGGGTTTCAATTAAAAATTTTATTGAATCAATTAATACTTTAATTGATTTTGCACCTACCACTGAAGTGATAGTATTATCTAAAAAAAATTGTAGACGGTTTATTAAAACTCTTTCAATTAAAATAATAATAATATCAATTAAAAGAGTCATTGTTTTTCTTTACAATCTCAATTAAAAAGTTTAGTTAAATTGATTAATTCAAACTTGAGAAGAAAGCAATGGTAGTTTTAATTGAAAACTCGTATTTTTTTATTTTTGTTATATGCCCCCCATTAAATAAAAAAAGAAATGTAGGCTTGTAAATTAAATTGACATTTTATTTATAATGAAATTAAAGCTTTTTAATATAAAAATGTATTATAAGAAAACAAATAAAAGTAAAAACAAAATTTTTGTTTTGCTTGTCTTGTCTTGTCTTGAAATTTTTCTTGTAATTGAATTGCTTTCTTAAAAAAATCACACACAACTTTAAAATGAAGTTTAATGACACTTATACTTATTGAAAATTTAATTATTTACAAAAATAATAGTTTAATTGTCCTTTTTCGATAAGGTTTATTATTTATCCACATGTGCACTTTTATTACCACAGATGAAACACGAAACTAAATTAAGTTTTCGTGCGTACACGAATATCTCAACAAAAAGAGTGTTGCAAACTCTAGTGAAATAACTACGATTTTGCGTGTATTTGAAATCGGTAAACTATTTTACTTGTTAAAAGTTAATCATTTGCGATTTTTTTTCTTTTTATTTACAAATTAAATAATATAATGATATAATTAAACCTTTGTTTGATTATTTAATCTAAATAAAATATAAAAAAAACAGTTTGCCACATTTTTATAAATTTTGTTCACATGTTGTCAACACTATATAATACTCAATAAATTTTTTAATTGAATCAATTAAAAAAATTGTTTAAATTGCCATTGATATTCAAACAATCGATTAGTTAGATATTTTTGGCCCATCATTTTTTCTGTGTAAAGTCTAATTTTTTTAAACATAATAAGTGAATAACAAACAAGTTTAAAAGAATTTTCAAATTCGAATTTTTGTAAGCGGTAAGAACTTTATTCACAGTTTAAATAAAAATAATTGATTCCATAAAATTACATAATAAATAAAACAAAAATGTAAAAAATTAAATGGACCATTAGTATATTTTCTTATTTTTTTGATTTTTTTCAAGTTTAAGGCTTTTTTAAATGTTTTACGAATCACTGTTTTTGTCCATTTTGGACAATTGTTTAAAATGTTTCACAAAAAATATCGTCGGTTTAAAAAAGTTAGCATTACATATGGTAACCCTTTAAGCAAATTTTGATTTAAATACAAATTTTTGTCGATTTTACTACGTTTTCTAACAATTTTATATGCTTTTAGAGAGTTTTCAATTTATGTCCAATTTAGGGTACATGTTCCCTAATGTGGACCTTTTGAGTTGTTTTGAAAAGTGTTATAATTTTTTTTAGTTAGTTGCTACAAGAAAATGATACATAGCTGAAAAATGCCCAAGGAGTTGGCCTACTAGCTGATGTATTTGGATTTGAAATACTTCACTTAGTTTTTTTTTTGTATGGTCCAAATTTGGGGCGACATTAGGACACATTCCCTTACTTATTTTGGAAAAAATAACTTATTTTGGGGAAAAAAGTACTTTTTTTCTCTTCGTTCATTATGTTTCCGGATATTCCTGCTGTTCGTCCTTTTATAATTAATGTTTGAACTTCCTAGTCGACATATTAATTGGTTTTACCACAAAAACAAATTTCAGCTGTACTTGAATTAATTGTTCTGCTAATATCTAGTTAATTTTTCTGAATGGTTTTGAGAAAGCATCTTTAAACATAGAAATGTTTATTTGTAGCCTTTTTAAATTTGTTGTTATAACTACTAAAGCGAAAGCGCTGAAATTTCAGTGTGTTTTACAGTATAGTACATGCATTTTTTGCTTTTGACGAACTTATTTAAAACAATCAAGAATATTGAACTATCAAATTTTTAAAAGGACATTTTTAAAATGATTGGTTCTGAAATATAACGACAAATAATTGAAATAGCAGAGATTATGATCTTTCATCTGATACATATTGGCATCATCTAATGAGTACAAGTATCGACTTTGTCATGCATGGCAAAAAATGTTGATATCTAGGGTGATATGTGAATATCTGCTATTACTCCCAAGACCGGCCAAAAAGGGAATTTTTTGAAATTGGGTCTTCCGATTTCAATTCAGACGCTCTAGTTTTTCAAATTTGAACGGATTTATTTGCGATTTATGGTTTTATTTTTAAAGATTAGAAATATGCCAAAAGTTGGGTATTCGGGGTGGGTATATTTGGTTTGAATATTCGTATTTTCTTTAATATTTATTGGGAAGACAAAAAATGACAAAATCTATTGTGTTTGTGGCAATAAAATATTAGAGAAAAGGTTAAAAAATTACACTTTTTAAAAGAAAAGGAAAAAAATGTTGAGGATAACAGCATTTAAAGCGAAGAAAATATTTTAAAGGCAATTTTAAAGCCAAATTTTTTTTTTTTTTGATTTAATTTATTTAATTTATTTATTTATTTATTTATTAATTCCTGTACAACAAGATAAATCTAAACTAGAATATATAATTTTTATGCATATAAATTTTAAGAAAAAAAAAAACAAAAAAAAGAATTATAGATAAACAAAAAAATTTAGTTTCGAAAAAATTGTTCAAATAGAAATTTTTTAAAATGTGAAACGTTGCTGTTAAGTTGTTGAGCTTCTGGAAGCATATTCCAAAGACGAGAAGCATTAAGGTAAAAATGCCATTCAGATACAAGGATTCTGTGTCAGTGGCAGTATTATCTTTCTACCTCTGTTAGATCTGGCGAACCTAATTTTCTCATAAAGGTAAAGTGGTTTTTTGGTAAAGATTATTTTGTGTAAAAACAAAAGAACTCTTATCTTCATTAGGTTTTCAAATGACACACCATATAAGTTGTTAGAAAAAGAAGAGGTTCCAGCTGATCTCCTCAGACCATAGACGTATCTTATGATGCTGTTGTACACAACCTTTAGTTTTCGTTTACTTCTTGAGTCACAATTTGCAAAAAGTTCACAGCCATATAGTAAACCAGGAATTAAATATGTCTTTGCTAGAAGTATTCTAATCCTAAGAGGAGTAAAGGACTGATTATGTATTTTTTGTAGCAAGGGGAAACTTATAAAAATATATGCACGTAATTTGCAATAATGTTTTAATACTAGAAATCCCTTTTTCAGGTGATTTAGAAATAAAAACTTCCCGTAAAAGTGCATTTCCTTTAAATGCATTTTTTTCAAGTTTTTAACATTAAAGTTGTGCTAGTTGGCTAATAATACTGCGCAACATATTTTAAATAACTTTTTACTTATTGTGTTCGTTATTTTGTGAAACGCTTAATCTGTTATATCAAAACCCGCGAAACACGTCAAATTTGAAAACGTGTGTGTCCTAGCTAAAATTTGATAATGCAAAAAAATCATATAACCCTAATGCACACAGAAACTTTCGACTTCTAATAACCCGATTTAAAAAAAATGAATATGATACTTTATATAATCATACGAAATTTAATATGAGTCTTAACCCTTTGTAGCTCATGAACTTAAAAATTCAAATTTTTTTGGTGCGGGAAAGGTTAAGGTAAATAAAAAAAACGTATTACTTAGAAATTAAAAAATATCCTTTATTTATTATTTATTTGACATTTTAGGGATTGTGACATTACTGTTGAGTTAAAAGTGACATTGAGTTAAAAGTGAAAAAAATACTTATGTGGTATGAAAGGATTTAAAACAATTATTTTGTCTGTTATAGCATAATGCAACACCGAATTTTTTGATATAAAATGAAGATATTATGGAATTTAGTATTTAGTTTTTTCCGTGTTTGTAACAACGTTGAATAACAAACACGGAAAAAACGTTGAAACTTAATTTAGCTTTTTACATTGAAAAAAATCTAAAATTAAATTAAAAGCCTCTAATGTTACAAATGAAACAAGTTCTTTTTTTTTGAGGTTTCTGGATCTTTTGTGTATAAGGTTTAGAAATTTAAGAAACAGAAAGAAATCAATTCAAAAAACAACAAGTGGAAGCATTAATTTGTGCCGAATTTGGTATAAAAAAGATAAAATTTTTGGATACCTTTCATCTCGGTGTTTGCATTAATGAGGGAAAGTGCTCACAATATATATGTACATCTATATTCTTTGTAAAAATAACAATAAGAATGTTGTTTTTATAAGTTAAATAAAATATGATTGATAAATGTATTTGGGATGAAGAAAAAATGTTGTATCAATTAAAGTTTCGTTCGTTAAAAGCGAACTGCACTGTATATAAATACAGAAAAAGATTTACACAATTCACTATATATGGTTTGTGCCTTTGCTATAAAAAATCGTCGACATTCGGGGCGCTGAAATCGCTATGTTTAATTTCTATGATATTAAATTGGGAGTTAAAATCCAATTGATATTGTTGGAAGAATCCAATTGTAATTGTTGGAAGAGTCCAATTGGGAAAGTTATAAAGGGATAGGTTTAAAGGGACAAATAACAAATATATTGTGAATTAATAATTTAATTTAATATCTTATTATAATTTAGAAATGATCTAATTTTAAGAATAACTTTCGCCACATATTAAATTGTGAAACGAAGTGGAAAAAAAACAAACACTCGATTAACGAGGGTTATGTGGACAAAAATAAACTCAGCTTAATTTAAATTCAATGTATTTTAAGTATTTTTTGATAAGAAAAAAAAACTAACTAAATAATATCAAACTGCGTATCATCAAAATCGAGAGAAAGCATTACCGCGTGAATAAAGGGTTAGTTGTATTACAATAATTAAATGCAGTTTGCTTATAACACTTGAAATAGGGGAAAAGCATATCATTTAGTTATTTTGGTTACCAAAAATCGTCAAAATGACGATAAATCGTCAAACCTGGCAGCACTGCTGGGAAGAAAACATTATATTTAGATCAGAGATAGGCAGAGAGATTTTGTCGTTGTGTAATGGCCGTAATTTCAAGCAATATATACCTACTGGTGCTTAGATACCTACCGTGTACACGAACAAAATCGGGTAGGTATCTAAGCACCGGTAGGTATATATTGCTTGAAATTACGGGCATAAGTGTGCTGTAGCTCTCTATTACTCAATGCACTTAAAGAAACTTATATTTAAAATAAGAAAACTTACATAAATAAAAAAAGAGGAAAACCGCATTTTACAGGGCGTTCCTCAAAAAGAATATTGCCCCCTCGGGAATTAAAAGGCATTTTTTTCTATCTTCGGTTTTTTGGGCCGGGCCCATGGGCCAACAGGGCTCTAAAACTGGTATGCGTAGAAACATACAAGTGTGGGTACTCAAATGAAAGGAGGTTTCCTCAGGAGTATATTTCGGGAACAAAGCATTGGGGGCCCAGCCCCATAAACCGAAGATAGAAAAAAATTATTTTTTAATTCTGGAGACGACCACCTACTTTTTTTTTTGATGAACGCCCTGTAAAGTGCAGTTTAGCCAAAAAAAAATATTTCATATAATTTAATGTTTTTTTCCAATACAAAAATAATGAACACACCAACTAAATTACAAAAAAAAAATTAATGAATTAAAAAATGGTTTAAATTATTAAAAAAAAAATGTTCAGATTCGTAGATTTGTTAGATTTAAAAAAAGTTGTATGTGGTTAAAAATTATTATCCGTTAAATGAAAAAAATAAAAAAATGACTTCAATTTATTATACAAATATATAATATATATTATTATGAATAGCATAATATTACTAATGACGCAGGAAAATCAGCAGTTTTTGAACTTAAAAAAACATTTCATGAGTAAATTGTTGTGAGAGTTCAAAGTTGATGCAAATTTTTTTCTTTTGCGGATAAATCAAGTTGTTTTGTATGCGCTGATAAAGCTAAAGAAATTATCAAAAATTTTGAATTTTTTTATTAAAAAATAATTTTGATATCTATGTATGTAATCAATCCTAATTCATTAACAGGCATTCTTTACAGAAAAAGCTTTAGAAATCTTCGTGGTGGTATTGTTTTTTATAGCAAACTCCTTCAAATGAAACAAACAAATTTAACAAATTTTTTATTCGTTATTACCTTTTTCACAATTATAACGAGTTTTTTACAAGTTATAAAGTAAAAACAAAACCATATTTGAACCAGTTGTTAAAACTCAAAATTTTTTAAGTAAAATTGTAATATTAGTAATGCATATCAATGAAAAAGATTAGAAAAACTACAAAGCTAATAACGGTATTACATACATAATTATAAATTATTATATTCATGTTTTAAAATGCCTTGCCATATGTCGCGCAGCGTGACAACGTAAAAACAAGAATTCACATTCAAAATGTTCATTCATTCTCACAGTGCATATCAAACAAAAAGCGTCGAACAAAAAAACCAAAAGCGTACAATCAACCTGTTCGTTCGAATGCTCATGCGAGACTGATTGTTTTTTTTTTAATTTTTTAATGTGTGAGGGCATGTAATTGTGAGAGCAAAAAACGCCGCGTAGTGGTTTTGCACAAGAATGATAAAATATTTTATCATTCTTGGTTTTGCCTACCTCTGAAGGCTCAAGGCTCAAGCTTCAGTTATGCGAACGTTGCTGTATCCGTAACGGACCGTATCGTAATGTAAGCACGTTGGTGCACTTATAGAACAATTAAAAACGTGCCATATGTTTTTGACATTAGTAACCAACACGGCATTCATATACATTAGGGTCGTCCTTATATTGCACTTTGTCGATTTATGCTGCTCCCAACCCCTAAAAACGTGAAACGATGTCTAAAAAGTAATTTCTGAAAATTTTAGGAAAATCGATTAACCCTACGATGCTGCTCAAATTGGTCAAAGTTTGGGCTCCTGGCCCAAAAAGGCCAAAATTTGAAAAAAAAATTATAAATTAAAATTTATGAATATATCAAAACCTAAATACTTTTTGATTTACATTTTCCCAGAGATACTCTGATAAAAAATATAAAGTTTTTGGGATATCGTTAACCCTTGTTATTCCGGTACCAAAAAAAAAGATAAAAAATAGCATATTTTTCAAACCTCTAAATTGATTTTGTTTTTAAATTTTGTTAAACAAAATTTCGAAAAATGTTAATTTTCTTTATTAATTTTAGAGTATATTAGTTGGGTATTAAAAATAAAAAAAAAATTTTAAAATCTATCTTTTCAATTTTCGGGTATACCCATTTCAAAATGGCGGATTTCAAGAAAATCAAAATTTTATTCCAAATTTTCAAAAATTAATTTAAAAAAATCCAGATAGTTACTAATAACTAATAAATATATTTTGTTTACTTATTTGGCTTATAAATAGCCATTAAAAAATAAGTACAATTGGAAAACATTGTTAACCCGGTAGCGAAACTACACATTTTAGAAAATTTGGAGCTTTATGCTAAAATTGATAAAAAAAAAATTAAAATGCTTGAAATTAATTACCAAAGTATGTTTTTTGTATTCTACTAGAATGGAACTAGACATATAAAAGTTATATGCACGTCGTTAACCCATGTTTACCACAGGGCAAAAAAATGGTGTATCTAAAATCAATGCCCATATAAACTGAAAAATATATTTTTTTAATCACAAAATATTGTAATTTGTGGTAAATATAATTTTGTAGTAGGTTAATTTTTTTCAAATTAACCCTTCGTTGCACCGACACCATTTTTTATTTTATATATAATAAGTAAGCAGAAAATTCACAAAAATTGTATTTGAATTAATTTTAGCAGTAAAATATTTTTTTTTAAATAGTTTATATGAATTAATTTATTTGCATTTTTATTAACAATTAATTGTAAACTAATGAGCAGCATAAATCGACAAAGTGCAATATAAGGACCACCCTAATATACATACATAAAACAAATACAAAATATTTTTCAAGCTTGTTGTGTCTAAGATGTTCATCATCCAATTTCAGGTAGTTAGTTTAATTTTTTAAATAACTTTAATTGAATTAATTAAAAAATATTCTAAACCACATTCACTTCTCTTTATTTGCTTCTTTTTTTATGAAAAGCAAACAGCTGTTTACAACACAGTGATTGATATCCAAAATGTTCAAAGGGTGCAGAAAAAGTACAAAGTGTAGAAAAAGTACCAAGTGATTTAAATAATATTAAAACAGTATTTTGTGTGTATATATAAATAAACATTAATAATTAAATAATTGATATTTTAATTGTAGTTTTACAATAAACAGATATGTATTTTAACATATACATTCACATGTACATACATATATTATTTTGTAAATGTGCATACACAAAACAAGGTTTTGATACCTTTTTATATATTTCACATTTCTATTGTATGTGTATGTGTTTATTTATATATACATATATATACATATATGGAAATATGATGTATTATAAGTTATTATAAGATATTATTACTAAAAAAAAGTACCAAGAAAAAGGGCCTTCAGTTATGCGAACGTTGCTGTAACGTATCTGTACTGTATGAATCAGCTGTTCATTTTTGTTATACGAAAAGCAATGCAAACGCTTACCGAAATTTAATGAACCGTAGTTGTAACGTATTGTAATGTAACATTCTGTATAAAATAGAATTTTATTCCGTTGTTACGTGACATTTGTAAAGCAGTGATGGCCTGCTTTTGTGTTAAATTAAATGCGGGTATTTTCGCCCTTTTTTTTGGTACTTTTTTTTAGTAATAATATCTTATAATAACTTCCCACCCAGCATTTTTTGAAAATTTTAATCATATTCGAGTCTTTTATGATACTTCTGCGCGACTAAAAAGCTGGAATATGCTCTCATTTTCTGATCATAAATGATACATTTGTCGGTAGAAAATGGTACCCTAGCCGCGACTCTTCTTGATGACTCATTTATGATACTGTTTTTTGTTAGTTTTGGGTCATTTTATAGTCCTTTTCGAATCGTTTTATGGTCATTTATGAGTCTTCTTCGAATAAGCTACGAGTCTTTTTTGAGTCACTTATCATTATGTTAAGGAGTCTTTTTAGAGCCACTTATCAGTCTGTTTGGGAGTCTTTTTTGAGTCCCTTATCAGTCTGTTTCGGAGTCTTTTTCTAGTCATTTGAAAATATACAGTGACTCACAGCTTATTTCGTGTGTTAAACTTTAGAGAACATATTTGTTTATATTTTTAACATTAACTTATGGCGTTTTCTTTTCTGGCAAAAAATGTAACATTTTGTTTGCCCTTTCTAAAAAATTGCACTTTTTGTGTTCTTTTCTAAAAAATTGACAGCACTTTAAAAAGGAATCATGTTCTTTTAAAAATATGTCGCCCTATTAACATGCAAAAATGTTGCCATTTACACCCTTTATAAAATGATGGGGTGAAAATGTTGCACTATAAAACAGCTGATTTTATAGTTTTGTTTTGAAAAAAAAAATATTTAAAGACGAAAATTAACAAATTTTGTTTTATAAATTATAATAATTTTAAAAAATATACATTTAAATTGCTAAAAATGGAAAAAGCTGCTGTAGTGATATGCGTAAACAATGTTGTTGGGGTACTAATGGATTCTTCCTCATCATCAGATGAAGAGCAAATGTGTGTTCTGCAGGAGCGAAATATTGTGCTTGCATCAATTACTGAATCCATTTTAAATACAAAAAAAATAATTAATTAAAAACAATTTGAATGCCAATTTGCAATTTGCCGCGTTTTTATTTTTCAACTTGTTTTCTTTTATACACAAATCAGCTGTTCTAAAGCAGGGCAGCATTTTTTGTATAAATTCATGTTTTATTGTGACTATGAATATGGCAACATATTAAGAGGGTTATGACAACATTATTTAAATGTCACTTATAAAAATGCAACATTTTTTTGTCAGAAAAGAAAACGCCATTAAATATTTATTCAAAATGGGCATTTTTTTAAAGATTTGATTTTTTTTAAGTTTTTTCTTGTAAATATAATAAAAAATAATATATCTTTAAAAAAATAACCATTTGGACTTAATATTTAAGTTAATGTTAAAAATATTAACAAATATGTTCCTAACAGTTTAACACACGAAATAAGCTGTGAGTCACTTTATATTTTCTTAAAAGAAATAAAAGAATAATATTCAATTTAAATTAAGATTTATTTTTAATAAAAAACTAATACATAAAGTAAGTATTTTTTAAATTAACACAAATATAAGGCTACACCTAACATAACACAAAAACTATTGTCATTTCGACAGGAAACAAAAACTTAAAAATAAAATTTGTACATTTTCATTTGTGCATTTATTGATTTAATAAAAAAAAAGATTTACTACACTTTTTCTATTGTAGTTGAGAAAATATGAATAAAATCCAGAATTTTTATTAGAAATTCAGAAAAAATCATTACAAATTTATATTATCGATTTGAAATTCATAAAATATCATGAAATTTATAAAATATAATTTGAAATAAAGAAACCACCAATTGAAATTCAGAAAATATCATTTGAAGATCTGGAAACATCAATTGTAGTTCATATTGCATTTACGGAGCAATAATAAAAGTGCATTAATTGAAAGAAAGCTAACTTGAAAGTGAATAGCCCATTTAGCCAGTTCTTCACACAAATTAAACTTCACTTTCACTATCACTTTCATCACTTAAATCATCTGAATCGTCACTATCAAAATTATTTTCATTAGTATTTTGTCTTGCTTCTTCATATTCTTGAATGTTTTCATCTATTTCATTCAGAATGCTACTTTCATATTTATTTTTTTTTATTTTTTGGCGAAATTAAATTTTTGGCTTCTCTTTTGGCCAATCTTTTTATTTGTCTAGCTGACATTGCCTTTTTCATTTAAAATTAATCACAATCACTTCTTTATTATATTTTTTTTATTTAATCACACTTTTTAATTAATTTATTCACCTTTGTGAAGAAAAAACAAGTGGAAGCATTAAAGTCCGATGTGCCGAATTTGGTATTAAAAAAGATTAAATTCGGCTGTGACGAATTTTTGGATACCCTCCATCTCGGTGTTTTCATAAACCAGGGAAAGTGCAAACAATATTAATATCTATATTCTTTGTAAAAATAACAAAAATAATGTTGTTTTATAAGTAAAACAAAATATGACTGATTGATTAATGTCTTTGGGATGTTTCAGAAGAAAAAAATGTTTAATTAAAGTTTACTAAAATGAATCTGAAATTCTGCAGTGGGTATTCAAAGGTTATTCTGATTACCTAAAGAAGAACGTGTAGTGAAAATATATATATTTGTATAGTTCCTTATGATGTTAAAAAAACTGTTGTAAAATTCGCCTGTTGTTTGTCTCTTTGCCTATATAATAATGAAAGAAAGTTACTAAAATATATTTTTGGATCGTTAGAAGAGATGCAATGAATACAAACTCATAAAAACAGTTTCGAATAATCAGAATTTTAGATAAATTTAAGGGAACAAAAATACACTTGCGGAGACATACATAATGAAATAATTATGAAATGCCAGTTTACATTACAACACATGTGTTTATACTATACATCACATAAGTAAAACGGAAAGTGTGATGAAACTAAGTTTGTCAAAAATTATAAAAGAAAATCTTTCGAGTGTTTTCGAGATACAAAAAATTAAAGAAACTGGTATTTCAAATTATTGTTTTCAGCTCAGTTGCTTGTGCAATTCTCGTTTACGACTCCTAGAATAAGAACCCTAAGAAATTTTCCCAAAATTCGATTGGTTTTTACACATCAATACTTTAATTTAGATTATTTTTGTATGTATCAAATAAAAATTAGGGCTTTTAAGGAAAACAAATGCATATAATCAAAAGATTTTAAGATGAAGTATGCACCTTATATGTCTTAAATAAAAAAGTTCTGAAAGGAATATCCTTTAAATTTAATGGGGTTTTTAATAAATGTAATTAGAGTTTAAGAGTTTCCTTGCAAATTTATTAAAGGTTGAAAAAGTTATGAATTTACATTGTTGGATTCGGGGATTTTGTTCCTGGATATTTTTTTGATCTGATAACGATTAATGTGTCTGGCAACTCCGGTTAATGCAGTCAAATAAATAAAGAATTTTAACTAAACTATTTTGTTCTACCTTTTTCTTATTGGTGATTTTTTGATTTGTTGGGGTTAACAAAAAAAGGTATATGGCAAGCCTGGTATATGGAAAACAAAAGCATACTTTATAAATTAGCTTAACAATTTATCGAGGGCTTCTCGCATTTGCACTTATAACCAGTGTTGCCAGGTTTGCAAAGCATAAAAACGACAAACTTTCTAGAAAAAATCGTCAAAATCGTCATCATATTTTGAAAAATCGTCAAAATAAAATATATTTGTTAGAAGAGGGATAAAGTTTTAATAAAAAATAAAATACAATAATGTTATTCACATTTCAAATGTTAACGTGTTATCGTTGTAATATAACACGATTTTTGACACTTCTCTTTGGTTTAAACTTCGAAAATCATTATATTTTACAACGATATTCATATTTATAAAATGTTGAAACAGTGTGCCCCAGTAGGCTAGTTGGTAGCGTGCTGGCTTATCAGTGCGGGGGTCGTGGGTTCGATTCCCACCAGAGGCACTGATCTGTTTTCGCTACAACGCGCCGAAGGCCATAGTAGCTAGTGCTCGGTTAGGGTAATAGTATATAACTTGTAATTATATGATTATTAATTAATAAAATAACAAAAATATAATGTTGAAAGATCAAATAAATACAACTTTAAATCAAACTAATTTTACCACTTGAACTGTTAAACACTTATATCTGCATAATTCTGTGAACAACATTTCAGTGGCACAACTTTTTAAATATTAAATTCTTTTACAAAATTTGGAAATTCTTTAACAATAAGTCTGTTCGATTACTTTTCCTGTAAAGTTCAGTAAAAACTACTCAGTAACAAAATTACAAATAGTAAGACAAATTTACAAAAAAGTAAACGAACAGAAAATTTGTAGGAATTATTAAATTAGATAAAACAGCTTGTTTTAAATATTAAAAAAAAAATCAACTGGTCATTATGGAAAAGAAAAAAGTTAATTGAAATTATCGACCAAAAATAATTTAAATGTTTTTTAACTTCTTCCATAGTTAATTATTTAATCATTTGCACTTTCAATCCATAAACAATTAAAATTTAATTTAATTTTTATACCCTCCATCCCATAGTGCAGGAGGGTATATATCACTTTGTCAAATGTTTGTAATTCTTTTAAAAAAATTCTGGGACCCCATAAACTATATATATTCTTGATCAGCATGAATAGAGAAGTCGATATAGCCATGTCCGTCTGTCCGTCTGTCCGTCTGTCTGTGTTAATACAAAATTCTCCGCCAATACAGAAGAGGTGTTGCTAATTTTCAGTCAAATTGTTTGTTGATATCATGAGCAGTTTGCTAGTGAAAATGATCAAAATCGGTTAACGCGTTCAAAAGTTATGAGTGAAAATGTGGGAATACCTCTTAAAATTTTGAATCAAATTTTAAAATATTCTATTTATTTCATCATACATACGTACATTCAATGCTTATACACAAGAATATACGCAATCAGGGATGGCAGTCAATATCGCTAAATTACTGTAACCGATTCAAACCCCTTCCAACTGACCATCGTTAACCCAAAAATACCGTTACCGAAATAATTGAAATACCGTTATCCGTAAAATACCGTTACCGATATAAATAAAATATCAATATCTTAAAATACCGTTACCGAAATAATTGAAACACCGTTATCCGTAAAATACCGTTACCGATATAATTAAAATTTCAAGAACATAAAAATACCGTTACCGAAATAATCTACCAATATCTGAAAAAAAACTTCTTTAAATATATATATTTCCCCAAAGTATGATCATAAACTAGAAAGTCATGAAAACTCGGGCATAATGGGGCTACAAATTGGGGTGTGCATTAACATTACCTGAATAACTTAAATAACATTACCCTTAAAATGCCATTACCAAAATAACTGAAAAATCTTTTCCCTAAAATAAAGTTACCGAAATAACTAAAATGTAACGTTATTTTATATCTAAAATACCGTTAGCGAAATAAATAAAATACCGTTAACGCTAAAAGCCCGCAACCGAAATAACTGAAATATAGTTACCCCTAAAATAACGTTACCGAAATAAAAGAAAATAGCGTTAACCAGAGCAATAACCATATAGAATCGGTTACCATCCGTGGTCATAATCAACACGCACAAAAACAAAAAAACCCACAAAATATTGTTGTTGTTTTTTCTTTTGTAATACAGGGTGGCTAATAAATGCCACTACAAAACAAAAACGTAATAACATTTTTTCTGAGTTATTAATCGGTTCCATTTTTTTTTTTGTTTCATTGCTTCGTCTTTCAGTTTAAGGAAAACGAACGATTGGGGTAAAGAATAAAAAGAATAAAAAAATATTTATATGTATTTAAAAAAATTTTATTTGATTTTCTTAATATAGCACTATTTATCAGCCAGGTAGGTTTTATAAATGGTATGTATGTATGTATGTTTAGTAGCAATCGCATGCAGTGTTGCCAGGTTTGACGATTTATCGTCATTTTGATGATATTTAATACCCAAAATAACTAAATGATGATTCTATGATTTTTGCTGCCAACAAAATTACGAATTTTTGCCAAAAGTTTAATATATCAGCAAAACATATTTATTTGTCACTGGATCTACTTTTCGATTTATATTATTATCGATTTATATTATTTGAAAAAATACCAGTTTCTTTCTTTTTTGTGTCTCGAAAACACTCTAAACACATAAAATACATATTTTTTTAATTTTTTGACAAACTTAATTTTATTACACTTTTTGTTTGATTTATGTGATGTATAGTATAAACATATGTGTCGTAATGTAAACGGGTATTTAATAATTATTTCATTATGTACATATGTCTCCGCAAGCGTGTTTGTAAAAAAATTCTCCATCCCATAGTGCGGAGGGTATACACACTTTGTAAAATGTTTGTAATTCTTTAAAAAAAAAAATCTGGGAAAAATCCACAAAATATTATTGTTGTTTTTTTTTTTGTTTTGTTTTGTAATACAGGGTTTCTGATAAATGTCACTACAAAAAAAAGTAATAACTTTTTTTATGAGTTATTAATCGGTTAAATTTTTTTTTTGGTTTCATTGATTCGTCTTTCAATTTAAGGAAAATGAACGAATGGGGTAATGAAACTATTATTTTGATTGTGTGCGACTACAATGCTTTGGAGGCTGGCGTTTCCGCATAAACAAACTTAACGGGAACATTAGGCGGCACTCCTTCGAACAGATTGGGCTCGTAAACTATTTTGTCAATCGAGGGACAATCATTAGCACGCCTTTTAATCAAAATTTCTCAGTTCGAATGTAAGAATCAATTGTTGCCATAGTTGCCGCAATACAAGTCAATTCTAGAGTTTCGACATGGAATATTTTTGCTCATAAATGTGTCACCAGACAGTCAATACGGACAGTTCTGCTTAAGGATTTTCATTTCTCTCCTTTAAAAAAATCAAATAACAAGTAATTGAACGCAGTAGACTTGCTTAGAATTTTCTCTGTAATTTGCACGGAATTTCGCTTGCATTTGATGTCATCAGGCGTGTTAGTCATTTTAATTAAATTGTTTCTTAAAAGTCATTAAAAATACTTAATAAAAATGTATGGCTTTTCAAATGTAAAAACAAAGATATATTTGTATGTATTGAAAAAAGAACGTTCCCAATGGACCAGAAAATAAGTAAAGTATAACAGTACTTTAGAATAAGCTTTTTTAAAAAAAAATACTAAAGCCTTTTTCAACCGTGTTTGAGAAAGTAGTATTCTTTACAACGTGCTGACAACATGTCGCTGCAGCAAAGTCCCGTTAAATTCTGTATGTACGTCGTTGATTACTTTGCATTGTTTTGTTTTGTTTTCTTTTTTTATTCCAGTCATATTTTTTTTCTTTGCCTATGCACACTAAAATTTTTTAAGTTTTTGCTTTTAAAATGTAAAAAACTTGAATTTTTAATGAATTGATTTTTTTAAAATTATTTTTTAAGTGTTTTTCAATTCCAAAAACTTAAATAAAAATTTCTTTATAAAAAAAATAAATAAAATGTGAATTTCTTATATTCAAACATAAGGCCCGATTCTTACACATTTTTGTAATTGTCCTAAATTTGTCTGACTATCTTACCTTGAAAAAAAAAAATTCTAGGTAAGAGTCACAAAAATGTAAGATAGTCACAAAAATTTCTGAAAATCGGAGCGATAATAAAAAATTTACAAAAGTAGGCATAAGCTAATTCTACAATTGGTAGCATAAGCTTGTTCTAAATTTGTAAGCATAAGCTAATTCTAGAATTGTTGACATAAGCTTATTCTAAAATTAGCGGCATAAGCTTATTTAAATATTATTTCAGTAATATTATCACGAGGGTTCCGTTTTGATTTTTCTACAATAAAATTAAAGCGTTTTTCAATACTTTCTAAAGTCTTTTTAAAGCTTAACGCTTATGCTTGCAAGCTTTATATAATATTTTTCTAAAGGGTTTTGGTCCATTGGGTTATTTGAATTTCTTATTGTAACAATATGCATCAGCCACCCTATATGTATGTATGTATGAACCCAATGGACCACAAAATAAGTAAAGTATAACAGTACTTTAGAATAAGCTTTTTTTAAAAAAAATACTTAAGCCTTTTTCAACCGTGTTTGAGAAAGTAGTATTCTTTACAACGTGCTGACAACATGTCGCTGCAGCAAAGTCCCGTTAAATTCTGTATGTACGTCGTTGATTACTTTGCATTGTTTTGTTTTGTTTTCTTTTTTTATTCCAGTCATATTTTTTTTCTTTGCCTATGCACACTAAAATTTTTTAAGTTTTTGCTTTTAAAATGTAAAAAACTTGAATTTTTAATGAATTGATTTTTTTAAAATTATTTTTTAAGTGTTTTTCAATTCCAAAAACTTAAATAAAAATTTCTTAATAAAAAAAATTAAATAAAATGTGAATTTCTTATATTCAAACATAAGGCCCGATTCTTACACATTTTTGTAATTGTCCTAAATTTGTCTGACTATCTTACCTTGAAAAAAAAATTCTAGGTAAGAGTCACAAAAATGTAAGACAGTCACAAAAATTTCTGAAAAATCGGGGCGATAATAAAAAATTTACAAAAGTAGGCATAAGCTAATTCTACAATTGGTAGCATAAGCTTGTTCTAAATTTGTAAGCATAAGCTAATTCTACAATTGTTGACATAAGCTTATTCTAAAATTAGCGGCATAAGCTTATTTAAATATTATTTCAGTAATATTATCACGAGGGTTCCGTTTTGATTTTTCTACAATAAAATTAAAGCGTTTTTCAATACTTTCTAAAGTCTTTTTAAAGCTTAACGCTTATGCTTGCAAGCTTAATATAATATTTTTCTAAAGGGTTTTGGTCCATTGGGAAGGTTTTTATAACTGGTGTGTATGTATGTATGCATTAGAAGCAATCACATGCAGTGTTGCCAGGTTTGAAGATTTATAGTCATTTTGACGATATTTAATACCCAAAATAACTAAATGACTATTGGACAATTTTTGCTTCCAAAAAATTTTCGAATTTTTGACAAAAGTTTAATATGTCAGCAAAACATATTAATTTGTCTCCGGATCTATTTTTTGATTTATATAATTTGAAAAAATACCAGTTTAGTTTTAGGTTTGTGTCTCGAAAACACTCTAAACACACAAAATATTTTCTTTTTTAATTTTTTGACAAATTTAATATTATCACACTTTCCGTTTGACTTATGTGATGTATAGTATAAACACGTGTGTTGTAATGTAAACGGGTATTTAATAATTATTTCATTATGTATGTCTCAGCAAGCGCATTTTTTTTAAATCTTTTTTTTTAATTCGCGTATGCTTTTTAAACCCTAAATTCACTAAAACTAATTCACTAAAACACTAATTTCCCTCTGAAATTCAATAAAAATAAAATTTGCAAAATGGATCTTTGTTATAAAGAATTCATTTTATTTAAATTGTTTGTCTCGTCAACCAGCCTCCATACAAATGATGTCTGATATAACGAACTTCTTATATCCACAGATTTCATAAATACTTCAATTTGCATTTCCCTTTAATTCTGTCCAATTCGACTGAATATATGTAACTGAAACGATTTCCACTTAAACTATGTTAATGTAGTATTTACAAAACAGTTCAAAAGTTTCTACGTAATCACCTTCTTGGACCCCTAAATGTTTTTTTAAAAGTCCATGTGAAAAAAGCATAACTTTGCTTAAAATGTAATATTAAATTCCTGTCAGTGCATGCGAACGATTTCTCAACTCTTTCTACAGTTTTTATCAATTCTGTAAATTGTCACTACTGATTTTAAAACCAATTATTATCCCAAAAAAACTTCCTTCATTGAGAACAAACCTGCAGAATAACTTTGAACATTAATTTGTGTTTCAGTAAAAATAAGATGAAAAACATTTAAAGTTTTTATTAATATTATTAAAATATAATATTCCTAGTATGTTTAGATCAAATCGGTATGCTTTTCGCTAAATTTAATACAATTCATTTTCGTTACATTGCTAAAAGCCTATTTTGTGGCTTTTTTTTCTACTAAAATCACGGGTTTTGTTTTGTAGAAAAATAATTATTTCAGTGCTACATTATATGTATGTAAATATTTCATGTATGGATAATATTATTTTCTACAAATATTGATTACTTTGAGACATCGATTTGTGCTTTTCCCCTATTTCAAGTGTTATAATCAAACTGCATTTAATTATTGCAATAAGCTGAGTTTATTTTTGTCCACATAACCCTCGTTAATCGAGTGTTAGATTTTTTTCTACTAAACTCGTTTATAAACTTCCCTTCACAATTTAAAAGGTGGAGTCAGTTATTCTTCAAATTTGGTCCTTTCTCAATTACAATTATGTAGATATTAAATTAAATTACTAATTCACAATATATTTATTATTTTTAAAACTATTTTTTTCTTATTACTGTCCCTTTAAACCTATCCCTTTGTAACTTAATAGATGGCGCTATTGACAATTTTCCCAATTGGACGTTTCCATCAATTGCAATTGGATTCTTAAAAGAATATTAATTGGATTTTAAATCTCAATTCAAATATATATTTAATATCATAGAAATTAAACATAGCGATTTCAGCGCCTGAATTTCGAGGATTTTTTAATAGCAAAGACACAAACCATATGTATTGAATGGTGTAAATCTTTATCTGTATTTATATACAGTGCAATTCGCTTAACGATAATTGATACAACATTTTTTTCTTCACCCCAAATACATTATTGTTATTTTTACAAAGAATATAGATATATATATATATATATTGTTTGCACTTTCACTGGCTAATTCAAACAATGAGATGGAGGGTATCCAAAAATTCGGCACAGCCGAATTTAATCTTTTTTATACCAAATTCGGTACATCGGACTTTAATGCTTCCACTTGTTGTTTACTAAAAATACAAGCATATTTTTTTATTTTTTTAGTCATATGTTTTTTCATCTTACAAATTCTTTCTGGCAAAAATGTATCCAGTAAAAACTTGTAAGTTCTTTGGCATCAAACTGTCACTTTACTCTCTCTTTTTACCAGTTTTTACTGCGTATTTGTCTAAACGAACACCTTCCAGTAAAAACTTGTACAAATTTTTGTGTTATCGAACAAACTTAATGTTATATTTTTAATTATTAAATTTTGGCACTTTATTTATATTATTAGGCCTGTTTTTTAAGCACCGGATTTATTTTTGGATGTATTTTGTTTCATTTAAAGTTGTATATATATCATCTTTCAACATGAAATATATTCGGGCTAGAGATCTGTTTGTTTCGCAAAAAAAGTCCATGCCTTGTGTTTTAACATGAAAATTTTTTTATTTTTATTTAAATCTAACTCCAATTAAATTTTATAAAAATTTAAAGAAATGTTCTAAACATATAAACACAGAAACTAAATTAAGCTAAACCCGTAATGAATTTATAAAAAAATAAATGCGGTTTGGATTAAGTTTTATTCAATTCTAGGATTTGCATTTTTGCAAAATTGTATTTCACATCATATTAGCATATAAAAGCTAGCTATCGATCAAAAACAATGTTTTTGCTTTCAATTTTTAACGAAATAATATAAATTTAATAATCGAGCCGGCGATTTTATGAGAATGATAAATAAGTAGATCTTGCTGACATATTAAATTATTGTCAAAAAATCGTCATTTTGGAAGCAAAAGTCGTCAAATAGTCATTTAGTTATTTTGGGTATTAAATATCATCAAAATGACGACAAATCGTCAAACCTGGCAACTCTGCATGCGATTGCTAGTAATACATACGTACATACATACTGTATTACAAAACGAAACAAAAAAACAACAACAATATTTTGTGGGTTTTTTTTTTGTTTTAAGTGTTGATCATGACCATGGATGGTAACTGATTCTATGTGGTTATTGGCCCTAGTAACGCTATTTTCTTTTATTTCGGTAACGGCATTTTAGGGGAAACTATACTTCAGTTATTTCGGTAACGGGATTTTAGCGTTAACGGTATTTTATTTATTTCGCTAACGATATTTTAGCGGGTAACGATATATTAGATATTTCGGTAACTTTATTTTAGGGAAAAAGATTTTTCAATTATTTTGCTAACGGCATTTTAAGGATAACGTTATTTTAATTATTCAGGTAATGTTAATGCACACCACAATTTTTAACCGCATTATGCCCGAGTTTAAATGACTGTCTAGTTTATGATCACACTTTGGGAAAATATATCTATTTACAGAAGTTTTTTTGTTCAGATCTTGTTAGATTATTTCGGTAACGGTATTTTAAGGTAACGGTATTTTACGGATAACGGTATTTCAAGAATATCGGTAACGGTATTTAAGCGATAACGATAGTCAGTTGAAAGGTGTTAGAATCGGGGACGGTAATTCAGCGATATTGACAGCCATCCCTGCTTGCGTATATTCTTGTGTATAAGCATTAAATGTACATATGTATGTATGTATGATGAAATAAAAAAAAAAAAATTTTAGAGGTCTTCCCACATTTTCACTCATAACTTTTGAACGCGTTAACCGATTTTGATCATTTTCACTAGAAAACTGCTCATGATATCAACAAACAATTTGACTGAAAATTAGCAGTATCTCTTCTGTATTGGAGGAGTATTTTGTGTTTCCACAGACAGACGGACGGACAGACGGACAGACGGACATGGCTATATCGACTTCTCTATCCATGCTGATCAAGAATATATATAGTTTATGGGGTCCCAGAATTTTTTTAAAAGAATTACAAACATTTGACAAAGTGAATATACCCTCCTGCACTATGGGATGGAGGGTATAATAAAAGACTTTTTAATTCTTTTAATTTTTCTTCACAATTAATTTAAAGGATGCTTACACTTCAATGAAACTTTTATAACTAGACAAATATCCAACTTGTTGACATTTACTCAAGAATACGCAAAAATTATCCCGTTATTCTTAAGAAAAAAAAAAACAACAAACAAGCAGTGTTTAATCATCTCTCTGCTCCAAATACGATAGCAAAACAAACAAAACTAATCTCATTTAAAACACCTGCATTATCTATTTGCGATCAAGCAGTTTTCAATCTTCTAGATGAGCAAATTGTGATCTTATATAACGAAAAAAAAATTACATTTTAAACACCTAGAAGATTGATTTGCGAGTGCTATATAATTTTTTGCGTTTCAAAACAAGCACTTTTTACTCATAAGCGCGAAACATTTTCGAGTCCCTTTTTAACCGTGTAAGTGATTAATCAGTTATTGATCACCAAAAGTACTCGAAAAAGACTCGTTTTGGTGATTTATCAAAAAACAATCTTCCAATTGCTAGGCGGGTTATAATACATCATATTTCCATATATGTATATATAAATAAACACATACACATACAATAGAAATGTGAAATATATAAAAAAGGTATCAAAACCTTGTTTTGTGCATGCACATTTACAAAATAATATATGTATGTACATGTGAATGTATATGTTAAAATACATATCTGTTTATTGTAGAACTACAATTTAAATATCAATTATTTAATTATTAATGTTTATATACACACACAAAATACTGTTTTAATACCATTTAAATCACTCGGTACTTTTTCTGCACTTTGTACTTTTTCTGCACCCTTTGAACATTTTGGATATCAATCACTGTGTTGTAAACAGCTGTTTGCTTTTCATAAAAAAAGAAACAAACAAAATAAAGAGAAGTGAATGTGAATATTTTTTAATTAATTCAATTAAAGTGATTTAAAAATTAAAACCAACTACCTGAAAATGGATGATGAACATCTTAGACACAACAAGCTTGAAAAATATTTTGTATTTGTTTTATGTATGTATATTAGGGTGGTCCTTATATTGCACTTTGTCGATTTATGCTGCTCATTAGTAAAATAAAAATGCAAATAAATTAATATATATAAACTACATATTTAAAAAAAAAAAAAAATATGTAATAAAATATTTTACTGCGAAAATTAATTCAAATACAATTTTTGTGAGTTTTCTGCTTACTTATTATATATAAAATAAAAATTGGTGTCGGTGCTGCGAAGGGTTAATTTTGAAAAAAAATATATTTTTCAGTTTATATGGGGCATTGATTTTAGAAACACCATTTTTTTGCACTGTGGTAAACATGGGTTAACGACGTGCATATAACTTCATATTTTTTATATGTTTAGTTAAATTCCAGTAGAATACAAAAAACATACTTTAGGGGCTAACATAGGTTAACAATGTTTTTTAATTGTACTTATTTTTTAATGGCTATTTATAAGCCAAATAAGTAAACAAAATATATTTATTAGTTATTAGTAAATATATGGATTTTTTTAAATTAATTTTTGAAAATTTGGCATAAAATTTTGATTTTCTTGAAATCCGCCATTTTGAAATGGGTATACCCGAAAAGATTTTTAAATTTTTTTTTATTTTTAATACCCAACTAATATACTCTAAAATTAATAAAGAAAATTAACATTTTTCGAAATTTTGTTTAACAAAATTTTTAAAAAAAAATCAATTTAGAGGTTTGAAAAATATGCTATTTTTTTACCTTTTTTTTGGTACCGGAATAACAAGGGTTAACGATATCCCAAAAACATTATATTATTTATCAGAGTATCTCTGGGCAAATGTAAATCAAATAGTATTTAGGTTTTGATATATTCATTAAATTTTAATTTATAATTTTTTTTTCCAATTTTGGCCATTTTGGGCCAGGAGCCCAAACTTTGACCAATTTGAGCAGCATCGTAGGGTTAATCGATTTCGCTCAAATTTTCAGAATTTACTTTTTGGACATCGTTTCACGTTTTTAGGGGTTGGGAGCAGCATAAATCGACAAAGTGCAATATAAGAACGCCCCTAATGTATATGAATGCCGTGTTGGTTACGTATGTCAAAAACATATGGCATTTTTAATTGTTCTATAAGTGCACCAACGTGTTTACATTACTATACGGTCCGTTACGGATACAGCAACGCTGCCCGGATGATTATGAAGACAATCTACATTCATAGACAGGAAAATAAATATAAAAAAGAAAAATAAACACTTATGAAATGCAGCTAAAAACGAAAAATATGCACTAAAAACATAAAAATTATAAAAAAAAATAATTTTGCATCTATTTATTCAATAGGAACAGAATCTTACGATGGGAAATTTCACCCCCAAAATGATATTTTTCAATACAAAAATGTAAAAAGGATTAAAGAATTAATTAAAAATACTTTATGTTCTGGATCCGCGCCTAACTGTATTATAACAGGTTCTAATTTCTGTTTTACAACTGGTTCTTTTTATATGGAGTTTGTTCTGTTTGCAACAGGTTCTTTAACAGGTTGCTTTAGAACCGGTTCTAGAACCAGTCTCAGAACTGGTTCTGGGACAGTGAAACATTACATTTTGACTCCCAAGAACCTATTATAGAACCGGCTCCATGGAACCGATGGTAAAAGAAGCTGTTCTAGAACAGGTTCAAAGGTAATCTGTTCTAAAAAATTTTGCTGGATATTGATAAAACAACTACAACAGTAGGAAAAACGACTAACGAATCGGCCAAAAACAACTAACCTTAAATGAATGCATAAACCGTTATAAAACGGGTAACAAAACAATAAATCGACTACAAAAGTTCTAAAAACAACTGTTATTAACAGTTGAATTAATTTTTCTTCTTCTAATTACAATAAAAATGTGTATTTCCTACGGTATTTCAGTTATGACGTTTTTATGCATTGGAGATACAATGAATATTTCTAATTACTATTTGCAAACTAAGAACACATCAATAATAACAAATATAAACTCAGCGCGAATTTTAAAAAACTCTACATAATCTTCTATTTTTAAATAACTAATAAAAATTAACTGTTTACTACAAAATTACTGTTTTGGTAGTTGTTTATTAAAATACTAAAATATCTACTTAAAACAACTGTAACAGAAGTACAGTATTTTTGGTCAGTTATTTTTTGAAACGACTGTCTAAAATAGTCGTTTTCCATTTTCTCATAGAAAAATGACTACTGTATGAATATTCTGAGTGCATTTTGACATTTTGTTTCTTTGTAATCTAGAGAAAATTTTTCCAATAAGTCTACCAGGTATTGTTTTGCCATGATGATGATCACAAAAAGGGAGATTTTTTCTAGATTAAAGCAACCATATTATTGTTGAAATATGATTTATACAATAATAATTTAATTAAAATGACTATCTGTGGCTGTATGAAACATAGTTATTGCAACCATATATTTTCGCTGCGTGTTCCAAAAATTTTAATTTATCTTTTATATTATAGAATTGCCCAACAAAGGCTGAAGCTAGAAGGAGCTCAGCAAAAATTGCTTTGATGAATTCCGTATTTAATGAGCATCCCTCACGTCGCATTACAGATGAATTTATTGAAAAAGCAGTACAAGATGCATGGACTTCGTTTAAAGGAAATCTAAAGGAAAGTGATGCACCTGACACTGGAATTGGAGCTTTTAGGTAAATTGTCAATAAAATATATATGTACATTAGAGCGCCATTTTTTTTAACTTTCGATTTTTATCAATTATTGCAGAAATAGGTCTAAACCTTAGGTGGTACGAATTTGAGAAAAATCGGATAGCATTAACCCGTGTCGCAGGCGAACAAAGTTTTCGATTTTTTTAAATTTCTTATTAAAGCAATTTAAGAAAAATTTTCAAATAATCGAAAACTTTGGTAGCGGGACGCCACCCGTTAAAGCTGTCCGATTTTTCTCAAACTTGCACCAAATAAGTTTTAAATGGAAATTTTTTCAAAAAAAGGTTTCTTCATACAAAAAAATGCCGCTCTAATGTATGTACATATCGAGCCACAATCCTTTAATATATGGAGCAAATTCGCCCCAGTTTACTGGGGTTTTGGGGTTTGCTAACACTTAGTTGATCAAAAACTAAAAAATCCTTGCTAAAAGTTAACAAAATGTTTGCTGAATATAAGTTGATTTAGAAAAACACAAAAAATTATAAGCAAAATTCTACTTTAGTTAATTTATTTGCTGAAAATCCTTAAAAATGTTTTGTGATTCTTTTAAAAATAATTTACAATACGTTACAAAATATAAAAATGTTCATACTCCCACAACTGAAAATATATAGAAATAATTATTATATAACATAAACAAAATTATCTTTCAGCTAATTACTTAAAGGAAGACAAATGCCGTAGATAGTTCTAAAAACGAAACGAAAAAATAATAAAATATGACATATGCAACCCTCTTTTTGCAATAAGAAAAAGGAAACATAAAAAATTACCTACGATGCATTGTGGGGGTTCAAATGATGTCAAAGTGGCGATTAATTGAAATTTAGAAATAAAGTTTTTATAATTAATTTGGTATCTGGTAAAAATAGATAAAACTCTGCATCACTAGTTGTCAAAATCAATCAACTAAGTTGTTTATTTTTTTTTTGCAGTGAGCTGTCAAAGTTAGAAAATTTTTGTGGTTTTTGCAAAAAGTGAAAAAAAACTAAAATTCTTTGCGGTTCAAGTGCTTATTTTTTCTATTAAATCTTTCAAAAGTAAAACTTTTATGATGGAACCTTCAACTTTAGGTATTTTAGTATATAGTAAATACATTTTTGTTTAAAAAAAATTTGTGTAAATATTTGTAATAATTTATTTTTAAAAAAGGTCCAAAATTGGGACATTTTTCACATTTAGGGCCATTATTACAACTTGCCTTTAAAGTAAATGTTAGTAAAAGGTAACTGTAGCTAAAGTGAGGAATAAAGTGAGCTATAATGTTTTTCGTTCGGTCTAAACCCCCCCCCCCCCCCCCCTATTTTTAATTTTGCAAATAAAACCTTATGTTTTGTAATTTTTTCAATGATTTGAGATGTGCTATCAAAAGAATTATGAAAATTTGTACCATTTGGATCAAACAATTTATTCTTTAAATAATTTTATTAAACTAAATTTTAACTAAAATATGTACTTCAAAATAGCTCAATTAAATGTTTTTTCAAAATTTTTAAAATTTATTAATAAAATTAATTCATAAGCAAAATTTGTTTGTGGGTTTGGTGTTTTGCTCACTAATGAAGAAACGTCATACAATTTTTATGAATTAATATCATATTATGCATAAGATCATATTCTGTATTGAGGATTTCGTTTCAAACTATTTCTGTTTCAAATAGGAGACTTTTTTATATTGAATGCCACGTTTTGGAAATCACTAATTTTCAATATAATAAAACATTTTTCCGCCCACCATATTTTTGTTTAGAATAAACCATAATCCATCATTATGCACCCCTGAGTTTATGCAGGTTTTATAACACCAAGAATGACTGTATTTTAATAAAAAAAACTCTCTTATATGAAGTATTTTTTTATGATTTGGTACTTAATATCTTTTAGAAAAACTCTACAATATGAAGTTTTTTTTGGATGATTTGATACTTAATATTTTTTAGAACTCACAAAGACTGCTTGGGTTAATATTGTCTAGGTGTTAAAAAATTCAAAAAGTATAAAATTGTATTTCTAGTGCTTACAGGAGTTGCATAATTTGCATATATAGAGCCCCCCCCCCCCCCCACGAAATGATTTGACAAATTTAAAAACTAAAAATACAATTCGTTAGAAAGTAACAATGTTATTGATAAATTTAATATAAAAATATTTATTTTTGATTTGGATCAAATAGGAAAGGCCTGTTAGTTCTGTGGTATATGGTTCGAATCTTCAAATTTCATTAGAACACATCGCCTGCAAATGGGCGGCTTTCGTTGTTAGAGTTGGTTTTCGACAAAAAAATAAAGTTATTTCATAAGAGATTGCGATGTATTTGCCTTAAAATATATTAAAAAAATTGCTTGTGACAATGCAAACTAAAAATTAAATATATTTACACAGAAAAAACTAAAATTAAGTTTCAATTAAAATATTTGTTGATTCAGTTAGAAGTTTAATTGAATTCGGTCCTATTGAGCATATTGTAGTTACAATTAAAATGATTTGTAACTATTTAATTGATATTATTTTCAATTATAGTTTTATTCATATATATTACAAATTTAATTGAATATTGTTTTTTATTGAAAATTTTTAGTAGATACTATTAAAACATTAATTAAAATTAAAAAAAAAAAAAAATCGCCAAAAATTTTGGAAAATATTGCCTAAATTTATAACAAATAGCCAAAATTACAAAAAAATCACCAAAATTGTAAAAAAAAAACGCTAAATTTGAAAAAAGCTGCCAAAATTTAAAAAAAGAATCTTCAAAATTGCAAAAATTGAAAAAATTTGCCAACATTAAAAAAACTACAAAATTTGAAAAATTTCTACAATTAACACAAAATTGCTAAAATTGATTAAAATCGCCAAAATTAACAAAACGCGAATTTTTTAGTTCAATTGATATTTTAATTTTGAGAATTTTTAAAATTTTTTAATTTTTTTCCGTGTTGTTATTATACGTTATAAAAACTGGAAATTTTTTAAAATCAAATTCATTTTCAATTAAATAGTTAATACATATTATTAAACTTTTAATTGAAAGTGAGTTTGAAATCAAATAAAAGTTTAATTGCATTTTCTTGACAATAATTTTTTCTGTGTATTTTGACATAATCTTTTAAAACTGAGATACCACTAAAGAGATACCACTGCGACCTAAAATTTACGTTTACGTGTGCCGTAGTGTGTAATTTCAAAAGTTGAAAGTTTACTTACAGTGCAATCTTTTTATTTTCATTTGGTTCGCTACGAACCTGTTAACATAGTTTTTAGTATTTTTTTACGATATATATTACTATATCTCAAAATCCATTAAAACGACTCGTGTTCAGCACATGGAGACAATTTTTTTTTAATTTTTCGAAATAAAATTAAGCCTCAAACTTTGATCGATATGCACCATGTGTTAATCTGGTCCAATTTGACTCATATTTTCAAAATTTTTTTAGACTAAATGTAAACAAATTTCTGTCGGCGCTCCTTGAAATGCGACATTTTAAAATGAAGCAGCTTTGTATTATAATAATGTTAAATTTTTTTAGAAATTTTAAAGGGTTTTTATTTAAAAAATTTATTAAAGAAAATTGTAATTATTGACGAAAAAGTTAAAGATGAAAAGCATCTGAAATCGTCTAAAATATAAATCAAAGTGAATTGGAAAAACATAATTTAGTTTAAACAAAACCTGGGAGATGTCAGATATATTTTTAAATTTTCCAATTGTGTATTTTTTCTTTATCATTATTTCTTTCACACTACAATCACACAAGCGAGCTTAAACGCTTCTTTGAAAAATTTACGATTTTGTTAATACAAGACATGTATTATAGCCCCGATGGGCTCCAACCAATCTTTAAAAAAAGTCGGATATATGAAAAAGGAGAAAAAACAGTGAATTATTTGTTCACAAATATTTAAAATAATTCAAATAAGTGGCAGCCTACATAGTGTCAAAATGGCTTTCAAAAAGTGTGTTTTCTCGAGTATTTTAACGCTGTTTTTAAATTAGTCTAAGTTTATTAAACTTTAACCATATTTTCATACAAAGATGTGTTAAATTTCACTGCCACTTTTAAACCCCAAAACATGGGATTGGTTGGCTGAAAAATACGTTTATCATAAGTTTTTGCTCCTTTATCATATATCCGAATTTTATTAAGTTCAATGGGAACCCACCGGAAAAGCTTTATTTATATATTATATTTGCTTTTTAATTTGTCTGCAAATCTGAAAAATTTGAGTTCACTAATCGAAAATACGTAGTTTTTTGACGGTTATAAATCTGTAATTTCCCGAGTTAAAAAGTTTTCATAAAGCAATACATTATTTTACATACACTTATAAATGTTTGTCTGCCAGTGTATTTAACCGGACATAATTATATAAATTCATATATAAAATTAATTTCGTCGAAAAATTTTAATATGACGTCATATATAGTCAATATATAATTGTATATTGGATTTAGAATACGTTAAATCTAATACAATTAATAATGACGTTATATATACCTAGACATTGCAAAATACAAAATAATATATATTTAGATATAATATCATATTTAAAAAAACACAGTTCAATTTTGGATAAAATTGTATATTACCCCATGTAGAGGCACACCAGAAAATTTGTGAATTATATTTTGGATATAAATATGTATTACATCAATACAATAGTGCAATTAATTGTCTATATCATTTTGTGTATAAGTTATTAATTTCCATAAGTTACTAAATTCCATAAAATCTTCATTTTCAAAGTTTTTTTTGCTCAAACAACTTATTTTTTAGGTAATTTTAAGAGAATTTTTTGAATAAAATAAAATGTCGAATTGGAAATGAATTTGCCACAAATTATTTAGTTATAAACTTTTTGCAAGTGGCTAAAGTCTAAACGGATTAATAACGTTGAAGCAAAACCCGTATTTGACGGTAATTATTTTTACAAATATTTCTGATTTTAATGAAGTTTTAAAATCAAAAGCCGGATAGCTTATTTTGTATATATTAGTTACAATTCAGTTATTAATTTATACCGCTATATAAAATCTGCATCGCGTCATTATTCTTATGTAATTTAATCTGACATTATCATATTAAAACTAAGCTATTGCAAATATATATAATTATATGGGCCCATTTCTCGGATAAAACTGTATTAAGACTCATATTAAATTTCGTATGATTATATAAAGCATCATATTACTATTTTTTTAACTGGGTTATTAGAAGTCGAAATTTTCTGTGTGAACTATAGTCCGCACAGAATATAGTCCACACACATTATTGTGTTGGTAAAGAAGACAGCAATTGTAGTCAAAAACAAATGGAATTTCACTTGAAGAAAGAACGACTAACATTTCATTAAATTCAACTAACATTTGTCATTTGTTTTTACTGTTCAAAAAATTATTAACAATTGTAGTAAAAATATACCACATATATTAGTAAAAAATAAACAAACATTTACTTTTTTAAATAACAAAAAACGACTGTAAAACCATAAAGCAGTCATTTGATGTGGTTTGTATTTAGTAAAAAATAAAATTTGTTCTACAAATGACTGACATTTACATTAAAAATAAAAAACCATATTACAACCCATACAACTACAAATTTTTTAAGCAGAAGTTCCCTGAGTGTAGGGTTATAACTTTTTACTTTTTTTTTGCAATTATCAATTTTTAACTACCATAGCCTTATATATATAAAGCAACGCAATTTTATTTTTTCGCGGTTTTCAAAAAGATTTCCACATAATCTTTTTGTTTAATTAAACTAAAAATTAATATTTAGCTAAAATTTTAACGTAATTAGACAATAACGATGCATAGTTGAATATGCATAGTTATAAAGGACACAAACGTTTTCAAATTTGACGTGTTTCGCGATTTTCGATTTGCTTCTCGATATAGACGTCAAAATTAGCAAAATAACGAACACAATAAGTAAAAAGTTAACGTTCAAAATTTACAAAAATACATTTTAAAGAAATGCACTTTATACGAGAGGTTTTTATTTCAAAATGACCTGATGAAGCGATTTCTATTATTAATACATTATTGCCCATTACGTGCTGATAGGCACGTTAAAACCCTAGTGTGCACATATTTTTGGAAGTTTTCCCGGTATTCAAAATAAAAAATTCCTAGCTACGTGCCTGGCAGAGACAATACGTAACCCTTTTTTGTTATTTTCGTTTTTGTGTAAAAAGGCTCGTTGTCATTTATTGATCAAACCCGGTTATTGCATTTGCTGTGTTTAAATAACAAACATATATGTTATTGTTTTTGTTTATGCATTGTGTTCTTTTTTTTTTAGATGGGTGCGTGAGTGATTTTAATCACTTAAGCTCACGTACACAAAATTTTGTAACGCACAATTTACTAAAGGTTAAAAATGTATTTACCAAAATTCAAGCGATTAAATTGAATTTCAATCACGACCACAAATGATTTACTCACGATCAGGAATTTATGCTCACGCACTAAATTTTAGTAAATTAAAGGGAAACCATATAATCGATAGATGTATTTTATTATATTAATTTTATTCTATATTAATTTAACCAAATGATGAATATAATATAAAGAATGCATTGGAGCTCAAAGTTAAACTGGAGAAAGCATCTGGACGAAGACGATATTTTAATATCCCTTGACGCGTGGTATCATTATTTACAAACATACCTACACATCTGGCTATAGGCAATATCATGACACAGTATAATAACCTTAAAAATTATACTAAAATACCCAGGACTCAGTTCCTTAAATTATTACAATTCTGTCTTACTGACAACAATTATTTTGTATATGGCAATAAAATATACAATCAGACGTACGGAATTCATACATATTCTGAAAAATTGAAAGAAAGAATTGAAATTGCCTCTGAAAAATTGGAGAAGCGACACATCGGAAAACTTTATTGTTGGCTAATAGTGTTAGGTATTCTTTAAAGTGCAAGAAATTTGTAGCTGGGTAGGACCACTCACTTGGGCTACAGGTATGATTTCATGACATGACCATTAAAATACGTATTTTACAGTTTTATGAAGTACCCTTGCTTGAAATATCAATTATCTTCAAGTAAAAATGAAGAGTTTTACATGAAAGAGCATAACAAAATAATTTAATTAAAAAACCGCACAGGAATTATTTTATATCAGTGGTTAATTCATAAGTCCCAAGTATGGGAAATCAAAAAGAAAATTTTATCAAATAACTTCCAAAACCTTAAGTAAAGAATGTGTGAAATTTCATCGATATTGGACAATGGAATCGGGGGTCAGGCATTAATGGGTTAAGTACGCTCTAAATTGCAATTTTATTTATTAATAATATCTTTTTTCCAAAAAACAAAGAAGCACATAAAAGGTTAAAAAATATTTTTTTCCAATTTTTTTTTCTAAAATACTGTGCTTTTATGTATTTACGATAACTCATCAATAACAACTTTAAATGTTTAAAACTACGCCTTCCCTGAATTAATCGCCATTCTGGGTATCAGCAAACCCAATGTAAAACGGAGGGGTGTCAAAAATTATCTATTTTTGAAATTGTACCAACAACATTCAGATTAAAAAAAAAATTAACATATTAAAAGCAAGTTTGTAACATGCTCTTCAATAAATATAGCGAGGGGTCAGAAATTCATTCAGTATATCCAGAAATATATGCCAACGTTTTGAGCCAAATTCTGATGTACACTAGGCCTATATTTCGGGAGGCTAGTTTAATTTCGGTGTTTTGACTTCAGATTGTTGTTTAGACGGCCAAAGTACTAAACAAAAGTTTTATTATACGTCTGTGCAAAAACTTTTCTATATGTATAAAATATTTGAATTTCTGTTAAATTTCGGCCTAACCTTGAAAAATCGTTAATTTATTGCGACCTCTAAATATTGACCGAATGGACTGAAATTCGGACCTAGCATTACTGAGCACAGAATCAGGACAGCTTTGTGGAGGTCTTAAATTCGACAGTAGTTTTTTTTTTTGGGCCACCCTAGTGTCCTTGTCTTTTGCTTTTGTCTGTCTACCTGAAGGTATATTTGGTTGAAATTTAACCACATTCCATTAATAAGCAATATAAATATTTAGTTTGAGCCTCGAGCTCAAACATATTATTTTTATAATTAAATTTAAATATTTTTTTTGTCGGAATCAATACACTTGATTTTTTTATAGCCATAATTTATATGTATAAACATTTTTGGTGCCCTTTTGTTTTATATATGTAAACATATACAAAAAGCTTTCGGTGTACATTTTTTATATGGCTTACAATAGTTGTGCTTTTTGTACAATTTTCCTGGTCTGTACTACATTTTGACATGCCGCGACATCTACTCCATTCTGCATAAATCTGGTTGTTGTGCCTGGATTTCGGTATCGGGATTTTAGGTATCGGGATTTTAGGATCGGCACCCTTACCAAATAAATACCGCTTAACTGATTTAATTTAAAAAAATGGAAAGCAAATTAGCATTTCTTTTTAACATATAGTCCAAAATTGAAATGTAATGTCGCAAATGAAAGACAAATTTTTAAAATACTAAAGGCATCAAATATCCTAGTAACATTGTTTTTAACTGGAATATAAATCTTGTGTAAAGTTACACAAGTAGAAATTATGGGTGATAATAAAGAAACAGCACTGGTTTTGATAAATTTTCTACGGTTTTTGGAAAAATGAACAAAATCACTAACAAAGCACGTAATACAAACGCTTTGTCAACGTTTAAAATATGTACTTTCTCAATATTTGTTTGGCAAAATGATCTGCAATTACAAGATTTAATTAATTTCAGACTATTTATCCTAACTCTGTATAAAGAATAGACATCAACTGGTAATGATGTTATTATTTGGGCTTTGAAAAAACGCTTTCATTTTTTATTTGGGTGCTGGGGAGGCACTTAATTTTTATATTTCTGGGCGCTTTGCCAAAGCTTTGTAAATCATTTGGGCGTTGCAAATGCTCTAGTAGCAAGCACTCATACCACCCATTTCGGTACTTTGCCAGTACTTGCCCCTTTATATTTTTCTACCTATCAGTTAACCGGATGTAATAAAAAAATTTTTGGTTTTTATCTTTTTAGATTTATGCTCGAAGCCAACAAAGGGCGCACAATGCTGGAGTTTCAGGAACTTATGACCGTTTTTCAATTACTTCATTGGAATGGATCGCTTAAAGCTATGCGGGAACGTCAGTGTTCACGACAGGAAGTTGTAGCCCACTATTCAAATCGAAGTCTCGATGACGACATGCGCGCTCAAATGGCTTTGGATTGGATAGCTCGAGAACAAGAAAATCCTGGCGTACTCGGACTAGAACTAGCGCGAGCTGAAAGGGAACTTGACACTGCACGCCTGGCTGGGCGTGAATTAAGATTTCCGAAAGAGAAAAAAGATATTCTAATGTTGGCTCATAACCAATTGGGTGGTAATGTTAATATCAACAACACTGGAATGAACTGCAAAAATTGTTAATAACAAGTTTTCAAAAAATGTCGACTTTTTAAAAGTTATATCATAAATTTTTAGTATACGTTTTATAAAAAGAAATTTTTTTAATAAATTAAATTTATCTACCTACTTAACTTAACATTATTGCATGTATGCCCCCTCCACTTCCTACCTTAGAAAAAACGGGTCCGAAAATAGAGTTTTTAAAACTTCTCATCCTATTTAAAAGATCTGCATTTGTAGCAATGCGCCATATTTGTCGTGTATGTTGTAATCTAAACTGTTTTATACATTTATTTTTCGCTTCAGCTGCTTCCTCCGACAATTCACCTATTGACACTAATGCATGCTTGATCACCTCAGCTCCATGGATCAGAATTTTGTGTACCGATGGAGGGAGGTAGTACAGCATATTCCTTAAACTTTTCGGCATCAATTTCAAATCCACAATTTATAGCTTGGAGAACTGTTTCACATATTTGCAAAATGTCCTTATCGATTTCTGTTATTTTTGATGAAAGATTGTCATTTTGAAAAAATCTCCGCGCTGTGATGCCATCTTTCCCCACTGTGTTGCTATCTTTCAAATGATAATTACCAGCTGTGGAACTTCAAATATCAAGCACATATATTCTAGGAAATTGGCACTGACAGAATAAACCTTCTATTTTAATTTCCATATTGATATTTTCGAAACTTTTAACACTATCGCGAAAACAATTAATTATAAGAATTAAAATTTGACCTTTGTTTTGACACTATTCAAATGCAATGAGCAAGATACACTTAAACCAAAAGTCAAATACCTTAAAATTGCAATATAAAGTTTAAAACAACACTTTCTTAAAAAAATGTTTACTCTTTATTCATAACTGTTTAAAATAACAACAATTAAAAAAAAATAATTTCTCTTTACTCATATTCTTATAAAGAAATAGTACAAAACAAAATGCGATTTTTCATTATTTTTCGTCGGATGATTATGTAAATCACATAAATATGCGAAAATATGCAAAAACCCGCGGTCACAATATTTTTTAATTTAAAGAGGGGTAAACAATCTACAATTTGATGTATAAGAAGTTGTGAGTGGATTAGGGCCAAATAACTAAAAGTCTACGTGATAAAGTAGTTTTTAAAATACGAGTGTTTTGAAAAGGTCAAAAAAGTATTCTTCAGGGATTGTTTAATGGCCTTATATTTTTGCAGCTTTTATTATTTTATTTGGTAGAAAATAAGTTAAAATTTAATGTTTGTAGGGTTTTTGGAGACTTCTGTCACAATATCGTGAATAACTTTTTAGATAAACTTAAGTTTTATTTTATGACTATGCAACCACAATAGTATATGCAATATAAACATACCTCCACTTCCAACGGACACAAACATTAAATTTCGCAAAAAAAAAACAACAAAATTTGTTAGATTCATAAAATTTTGAGTGTTATCAATAAATTTAGTGCAATAAAGCTTGGAAAAAAACATTACTTTTTTTGATTTTTCCTCCCACTGTGCACTGGGAGGAATTTCGGATGATATAACAAATGTTGTGGAAAAGTCTTAATACTTACGCGATGTTATAACGTCCCGAATATAATAAAAACTGGGTTTTCTAAATTTTATGTTAAGGTATCTCAAAAACCTAATAAGATATTGGAAAGGTTAAACCTGAGTTTTGAAAACAATAGGTAGGAATTTCAGATGACATAAACAATTTTGTGAAAAAGTCATATTATAACGTCCCGACTATAGCAAAAAACCGGGTTTTTCAAAACTTTATGTTAAGATATCTCGAAACCCTGATGTGGTGGAGAAATTCTGAGGTTTCAGATTCAGCGGACACAAAGCCTTTAGAAATGTATGTTTTAGTTCTACACTGAACCGAAATTCGTAAGTAAAATCAACAGAAAATTTTTGTTAACTTTTGACAAATTTTTTTGTTAAAACAACAATTATGCGATTTAAATTAATGTGAATTTTTATAAAACTGATATAGAAAATAATTTGGTTTGCTTTTAGTCTTGTGGCATCATTACTGCTGTTAGTGTGTGAGAGCCATTTGAAAAAGTTGGAAAAGTTAATAAAATTCTGTTAAATGGGTTTTTATAATATAATTGTGAATTATTAAACTCAGTGAATTATAGTGGTTATTTATTATTTTAAATTAAGTTTTTGCAATGTCATACTGTTTTATGTAAATTGTAAACTTTTATTACTGCCACTACTTTATTTTTTTTTATATGAGTGATCATCTGTAATAGTGAAGAAAACTGTTTATATAAATCAAGGGTGACCAAGCCCTATGCGCTTCGTGCTCATTTGTTTTTGTAAAAACAATTAGCTATAGGCTGTGTGTTTTAATTCACACATAGAGCACTCAGCACTAGCAATGCGAAATACACAAACAACTTTGTCTTATTAGTTTTTTTGTCGTTCTTCACTGTATACACGCAAGTGCAAAGCAACAACACTTTCGTATGCTTTGCTGGTAAACATTGAAATATTTTTTTCTTTTTTCTTTGTATGTATTGGTTTTTACAACAAAAAATATTGAATAAAAATTAGTTTTTCTTTAAATGTATTGGTGTTTGCTCTTCCATAAGGAACTCTTGGGCACTCCTGATATAAATATAAAAAATGTAATTAATTATTTATTTAAATGTTTAATAAATTAATGTGTTTTGTAAAGGTAATGTTTCATGTTTCCTTAAAATTGGGGTTTGGATACGTACTACGTTATAATTGGTTAATTTTATTACTTTTTTAATAAAAAGACGTATATTATTAAAAATATAAAATTAAAAATTAATAATAAGTCGACAAAATATGTATAGATAAAATAAAGAGCATTGTTAAATTGAATAAAATGCATTGTTAAAACAACAATAATGAATAATTATTCAATTTGATTAAATAAATTTGTTAAAATAACCAATTTCTGTTAATACATTTGACGATATTTCGTTAAAATAACAATCAACAAATAGTTAAACATCAAACAATACATTTACTAAACTATTTGCTAAAATGACAGACAGGTTTTGTTGGTTGTATAGTGATCAGTTATTTACAATTTAACATGGTAGTTAGTTGAATTCACCGCTGTTTTTGGTTCAGTGTAGGGTATTAACCCCTGCAAAATTTTATAGTCATGTGTAGCATAACTTTTAAATTTGTTTATAGATTTTTTTTTTTTAATAGGATTTTCTGAAATAGGAAATACAGCGCTTTTAAACACTATACTCACTTTTTGTGGAGTATTTTTTTTTGCCAATATGAATATGAACCTCTAGCTCGAATGAGGGCATATAAAATGTAATATGCAGAGTGTACATTTGAGCCAGAAAAGGTAAAAAATTGTGAATAACTAATTATTTTTATAGTTTGATACACTAAAGAAATAAATTATTAAATTTGTATATCCGTTTCACAATTTGTATTTTCGTTTCACTAATATTCAGCAAAATCTTGTTGAACTGAAGATTTTGGCAAAACATTTAGCTATCCCGTTTTACAAGATTTCATATTTTATACTTTTAGTACACTCAAAAGAAGTCAGTAAAGTCATCAAAATTTTCCCTAGAAGGACCCTTGCAGCGAGCTGATTTTAAGCAAAAAAATTAGTAAATTCAAGAAATAGTTTTGCTGACACTTACAACAATGCAAATGAAAGTCGACTTGTTGAAATCAACTAAACTTTTTTAGAGTCTTAGTATCGTATATTGAAAAAATCTTAAAGACTTATTAGAAAAACTAGTTAATTTATTTTGTTAAATTTAAATCTTATAAGGGAAGTATCCCGGCCAGAACTAGCAGATTTTAATGAACCTTGGATATTCCCAATCTCACATTTAATGTTAAAAAGTAGGGTTAAAAATTCATCTTTTTCTAATACACTTTGGGGCACAAGTGAGATAAAGTTTTAATATTTATACTAAAGATGTATTTATTCTCCAAATCTTTTTGGAAAAATAAAACTAATTAGGTATAAAGGTGCACTCAAATAAAAAAAAATTGTAAAGTCAGCAAAATTTTAGTCCGGAGGCTAATGTCAGCAAAATCTTTTGCTGAAAATCAGCGAGCGGATTTTCGCAACAAAATTAGTAGATTCAGCAAAAGTTTTGCTAACATTACGATTTTCCCAAAATAAAATTATTTCACGATTTTTAAAAAAGTTTATAAAAAAGTTTAAAAAAAGAACTAATTAAAAGAACTAATTTTGTTGGTTCCTCGGATTTCGTCTAAACCGGTTTTTACTGTAGATTAAAAATACATAAAATTATCCGATGTATTGTGATCCGTTTACAAGTTGTTAAGCTTTAAATTTAGATTTGTTTCTCTGTTTATGGAATCTAATAAAGTTTTAACGATATGAATGATAATTTTATTACCTTATATTTTCACATTAAATGGTAAGTAAGATAAGAGACTTCACCTATATTAGAAAAACTTTACTTTAGAGTCATTCTCTATGAAAACACCGAAAAAAATTAAAAATTGTTGCTGGACCATTTTGGATTTTGTTAAAATTTTGTGGAAATGTTCCTAAGGGTTCAGAGAACCAAAATCCAAGATTATTTAATTTTTGCACACGGCACTACCGGTTCACGCAAAATAAAAAACTAAAAAGTCTTGTTTTTGTGCGTAGTGGTTTGAGCTGTTAAATTTTTTCTGCTAGAGATATCTACATGATGAAGGCATCGTTTTAAAGCTGAAGGATTATAGTTTATTTTAAAAATATAAAATTTGACTTAATTCATACACCCGAAAAATAACGTGGTATTGAAAATAAGCATATTTCATTGGTTTTTAGTGTTTTTCAATGAACTCCAGTGTCGGCGCTAATGAATATAAAAGCATAATAATTCTCAGATACAAATTAGACATGTCGGAGAAAAATACAAAATTAAAATTGGCTCAATCTGGCAACTCGTTATGAAAAAATCGTTACTTGAAATTTTGAAATTTTGAAAATTTGCATATTTCAGGCTACAATTTGGTCATGTTTGTTAGCAGATACAAACTTGAAAATTACAGAGTACTTACTCCCTACTTTTAACTTTATAACACTTCAAGACCCGTTTAGTTATTTTCACTCCTCTCGGATTTACAGGGTTTTTAAAGAAAAGCCTTTTTAATTTTTTTTATGGATTTTTATACTTTCCTCAATTGTTATATACAGAGAAATTAAAATAAAAACAAGTATTATGAAGTAACAAAGAATAATTATGGACTAAAAAATATATTTAATAAATTCAATAGATTTTTTAAGTTAAAAAATTTTGCAGTGGTGGTAGAAAATAGGCACATGGTATATTTTTATCATTTAAAGTAGAAAAGTTATAGTTTAAATGTGTGTAATTAAGAATCGTGGAATAAGTTTTATTTTATTTTAATAAAGTACTTGTTCTTATAATATTCGTAGTTTCAAAGTTATCAGAAGCTGAAAACTTTCGTACTTTTAACTGACTGTGAGAAATCGGAGAGAAACTGTGGTAGTTTCTTGTATTTTTAATTGTGCAAACATCAATAAATCTTTTTTACAAAAAGTTTTAGATAGCATCAACATCAGAAATAAATACAAAAAAAATGTTATACCAGGAATTTGGGTGGAACAAAAATCAAGCATTGCTGTAGGTGTTAGGATATAATGATCCGCAGTTCGCTGTAGACTTGCTTTCCTTACAGTCCGCTTAATTGTACCTCCTGCTCCGTCGCAAGGACTTTTGCCATGAGAAGTGGCAAAAAAGTGCCACTCTGCTTCTAAGCCGAAATCGTCTTTGTGATGACAAATGTTGATAATTTTTTTTTTATTTTTATAAAATTTTTGTAAACATAAAAAATCTACTGAATTTATTAAATATATTTTTTAGTAAATAATTATTCTTTGTTACTTCATAATACTACTTGTTTTTATTTTAATTTCTCTGTATATAACAATTGAGGAAAGTATAAAAATACATAAAAAAAATCAAAAAGGCTTTTCTTTAAAAACCCTGTAAATCCGAGAGGAGTGAAAATAACTAATCGGGTCTTGAAGTGTTATAAAGTTAAAAGTAGGGAGTAAGTACTCTGTAATTTTCAAGTTTGTATCTGCTAACAAACATGACCAAATTGTAGCCTGAAATATGCAAATTTTCAAAATTTCAAAATTTCAAGTAACGATTTTTTCATAACGAGTTGCCAGATTGAGCCAATTTTAATTTTGTATTTTTCTCCGACATGTCTAATTTGTATCTGAGAATTATTATGCTTTTATATTCATTAGCGCCGACACGGGAGTTCATTGGAAAACACTAAAAACCAATGAAATATGCTTATTTTCAATACGACGTTATTTTTCGGGTGTATGAATTAAGTCAAATTTTATATTTTGGATAGAAACTATAATCCTTCAGCTTTAAATCGATGCCTTCATCATGTAGATATCTCTAGCAGAAAAAATTTGACAGCTCAAACCACTACGCACAAAAACAAGACTTTTTAGTTTTTTGATTTTGCGTGAACCGGTAGTGCCGTGCGCAAAAATTAAATCCTCTTGGATTTTGGGTTTTCAGACCCTAAATATCATTTCCAGTTAGTTTGAGTAAAATCTAAGATATGCCAGCTTTGCCGATTTGGTGATTTCATACAGAATAACTCTTTAGTTAATTTATTTTGTTAAATTTAAATCTTACAAGGGAGGTATCCCGGACGAACTAGCAGATTTTAATGAACTTTGGATATGTTGTAAAGGAGCAAGAAAAAAGAGCCACGTATTTTTTTAGATGCGCAATCTCACGTTTAATGTTAAAAAGTAGGGTTAAAAATTCATCTTTTTTCTAATACACTTTGGGGCACAAGTGAGCCAACGTTTTAATATTTATACTAAAGATGTATTTATTCTCCAAATCTTTTTGGAAAAATAAAACTAATTAGGTATAAAGGTACACTCAAATAAAAAAAATTGTAAAGTCAGCCAAATTTTAGTCAGGAGGGTGCTTGCAAACAAATTGCTAATGTCAGCAAAATCTTTTGCTGAAAATCAGCTCGCTGACTTTCGCAACAAAATTAGTAGATTCAGCAAAAGTTTAGCTAACACTTAGTGGATTAGAAATTAAAAAACCCTTTCTAAAAATTAAAAAAATTTATGCTGAATATTATTAGACTGAAAAATACATAAAAAATTTGTAAAAAAATAGAACTTCAGTTAATTTATTTGTGATTCTTTTAAAAATAATTTACATTTTTTGTGATTCTTTTAAAAATAATTTACAAAATATAAAAATGTTCATACTCCCACATTGACGACATGAATTAATGTAATATCTGCAAATATATAGAAATAATTATATATAACATAAACAAAATTATCTTTCAACTACTTACATCAATGGTTGTCTAAATGATGCTGTCTTTTAAAGGAACGCAAATGCCGCAGATAATTATTGAAACGAAAAATTAACAAAATAAAGGGTGTTTTTATAGAGGTATATAACTTTGAAATGTAATAAAACAAAGATGAATTTTTTAAATTGACATGAAATTTACTTTATTCGAAAGATAATCTTCTGGCATTATAATTTAAATAAGACTTCTGGCATATGAAAGCCACGGCTGGCTCGGACGTAGTCTAATCTGATCAATTTTCGATGACTTTTTCCAATAGTTGTGGCCGTATATTGGCAATAACGCGGCGTTAAATCGCAAGTTCTTGGAGGCCAATTACCGGGTTTGAAACTTGAAACTATGCGGTTACCAAACGTTTCCTTCAATAGCAATTGAAATGTGGCATGTTGCGCCGTCTTCTTGAAACCACAGCTCCTGCACATCGTGGTTGTTCAATTGATGAACGAAAAAGTCAGTAATTATTCCATAAAGTAGATGGACACATACCCAATTCCTGTGCACGATGGCGGATAGACTGATTGGGGTCTTCCTCTACGCTAAGCTCTACAGCAACAATGACTTCTTCTGTACGCACTGTACGACGTCTCTGTGGATGAATATTATCATTTAGAGTAAACGTTCCATAGTTAATCTTTTGGCAGCTCAGCTCTGATGGACGATTATGTTGACCGTAAAATGGACGCGCGCGATACGTATTTCGAACAGAACCAAGATTTTCAAAATAAATTTGCACAATTTGGAAGCGTTGTTCAGGCGTCAGTCTATTCATGTTGAAATTCCATAATAAACTAAACAGAAATCACTTGACAAAATGGCCGCCAGTTAAAAAAGTGCACCAACTTAAAGTATAAAAACACAAAAATATATGGTCATTTCTTTATGACCAGAAACAAGCAAAAAAGCCGCGTTAAAAACAATGAATTTTCCCGTTATAATTTTTTTTTTTTTGTGTTTTTTGTATTTTTGTTTTTCATTTTGACAATTCATACGAACGTTAAGTACCCAGAGTTAAATATTGATAAGTTTATATTGGTAAATTTCACTTGGTATACAAAGTTATTACTGGTTACCCAAGAAACAACTTTACGGACTGTCCGTTACAAACGGATTCATGAATCCGGCATTGACGGTACGAAAACGGACCGGAATTGACGTATCCGTCGAAGCTTGTACGAAAACTGACCATTAACGTACAGTAAAATTGGATTACTCAAATTTTCGAAAATTATCCGTTTTAACTCCGTTTTGCAGTATCCGTTTCGGTGCCGTTTAACCGGACTACACCGATTTTCATCAGTTAAAACTCCGTTACAACCGTCATCGTTTTTCTTCCGGTATTACCGGAGTGTGTTTTGTTTAAAAAAAAATCAATCAGTTCTATTTATTAATAAAATTAAATATTAATAAAATAATATAATAAAATAGATATAACCACGGAATAACTTTGATACATTAACTTGATACAGGTAAGTTGACAAATCTTAAATAGTTTTTGTTGTGAACTTGGTTAAATAAATACACGCGATTTAATGTTTATTTAATTGAATTTGAATTTTTGTTATTGATGAACCTCGTAGTCCCGGTGCCATACTGGTGCGTTTCTATTTCGTGTGGAGCGCCTTGGGGGTGATGGAGTATCTTCATTTGATGCGCTCTCATAGTATGATGACGTGTTTAGAGATTCATTTAATTCCTGATCATCTGGTTATAAAATTTCTGCTGATTCAGGATGATGTTCAAGTTCTGTTGATGGATTGTTAAAAAGTGGTTGTAAATCATATGACATGCGATCATCTATTGGATCGATTTCCAAATGACGGTCACGAATTTGGTTTGCATGTGATTTGGTGATTTTGTTCGAATCAGAATTCTGATGTTTAACATGATAGTTAGCATTGCCAACTTTTTCCATGATAACTCCTGGTTGCCATGTCATTTTGTTGTTTTTATAGATTTTGACGAAAACTTGTTGATTAATTTGGAACTCACGATTTGTTGTACCATGTTTTCTATTGAATTGGGTTTCCATTTTGTCATTACCAACGATTTCTGATGATTTTTGTTGTTTGAGCAAATCAATTTCAGTTCGAAGTTTTCGACCGATGAATAGTTCTGCCGGAGTTTTTCCTTCCGCACAATTTGAGTTTGGAGTTGATCTATACTGAAGTAAAAACTCTTGGAGATGTAAATTATCTTCTGAATCATCATTATAAGATTTTTTTAATGGCCGTTTTAATGATGTCAACATAACGTTCTAATTGACCATTGCCTTGCGGATGATATGGGGCAGTCCTCGTATGTTGAATGCCACGCTGATTGCAAGATTGTTGAAATTCTCTACTCACAAATTAAGTACCATTGTCTGATACAAGTATTTCCGGATAACCGAATCTGTTTGTGTAGTCAGACATGAGATCAATAATTTTCTTACTTGAAATTGTGTTATATTGATATACTTCAGGCCATTTTGAAAAAGAGTCTACTATAACCAAATAGTATTGAGATCGAATTGGACCTGCTATATCAATATGAACACGTTGTGACGGTCTGGTTGATATTGGCCAAGAACATAAAGATGTTTTTGGTGGTGATTTTGTGTTGATTTGGCATTGTGGGCATAGACGAACGAAATCTTCTATTTGCTGATCAATGTTAGGACAATATACATGGCTACGGGCAATTGATTTCATACGCTGTTGACCCTGATGACCTTTATATAATGTTTTTAAAAATCTTTTTCTAAATTTTTCAGGAATGACGATACGATCACTATTAAGAAGACAGTTGTCTACTACTGATAATGAAGATCTACGATTATAATATGGGAGTAGATTGCTGCTGCTAAGATCTTTAGCTTTCTTTGGCCATGATGATTGAACGTGATGAATTACTTGTTGAATTATGGTGTATTTTGCTGAAGCTTCCTGTACCATATGAAAAGTCAAGGGAATCGATTGAAGATTGTCCTTTAAAACTGATTTTATGTTATATTCAAGTGTGGCACAAGCAATTACAAGATCTTCATCTTCCTCTTGTTTTGATGGTAGTAGTCGAGATAACATATCAACGTTACCAAATTCATTTGTTTTTACATACTCGATATTGAAATTGTATGTCATCATAGTAAGTGCCCATCTCTGAAGTCTACTGGCTGAATGAACTGGAATGCCTTTTCTAGACCCAAAAATTGCTAATAACGGTTTATGATCAGTACGCAGAAAAAATTGTTCACCTTTGGTTTTAAGTGATTGAACACATCCAAAGATGCAACAACAAACCGCAAAACTCCATGTTTGCATGTGTTTTATTAGAAGAGTAAAATATAATAATAATATTTTCATCAAGGGTACTCACAATGTAAAAAAAACACATATGCATCGTCGTAAAAGCTCAAGGCTGAGAGAATGTAAATAGCGATCGTGAATACCCTCATTGTATATAATTTAATTTTTTTCTTATTTTTAATTAATACATATCTTGTTTTTCTAGTTTATTTTTAATGTAATTGTTAATATCTTTATAAATGAAAAAATTTAAAAATAAAACCAAACTTTTGTTTAAAATTAAAAAAAGGAGAAATCATTTAGATAAAATATATAAAAAAAATAAAAATGGACCATTTAAAAAAAAAACGGTACGAATACGGTCCATATTCGGACCGTATACGGTATATTAAAAACGGAGTCCACTCCGTTTTTAAAATAAATGACGGACAGTTTACGGTACGTTTTGAACGTACACTCAATTCGTACACTCCGTTTTATATACAGCATGACGGTACGAAAACGGTCCGTTTTAGCGTGCTTCATACTGTTTCGAATCCGTATTCGATGTTCCTTTTATTCCGTTTTCCGGTCCGTATACTGATCCGGAAAACGGTACGGAAACGGACTTCGGATTTGGGTACAGTCAAAATCTCATTTTTATTTTTCGCCCATACAACGAAAGACCACCCTTCCATGATAACATTAAAACACACACATGTTACCCACTACACAGAACACTAGTCACATATCCATACTCACATTAACAGAGTTATTTAGCCTGAAATTTTCTCATACAGCCAAAAGAATTCATTAAACTTTGATTTGGATTTTCATTTCAATTAACAAATAAAGGGTGATTCTTTAGCAACTTTTTTTTTGGCAGCTCAGCTGTTTTCGTGCAACATGCTACTGTTAAACATGTTCAGTTTGGTCTATAATTTAACCATGAACCGACTTACAAACGAACAACGCACAGTGGTTCCAAACACAAAAAACATGGTAATAAATATAGATCTTTTAAACTACTGGTCCAATCGGGAAATGGTGTTCCCAAAAATTGAAAAGCGGGAGCTAACCTTTAAGGAAAATGTTTCTGTGGTCACCCTGTTTTAACACAGGGTGTGCTACAGGGTGTCAAAGTTGACCATCTCGAGTATGAAAGAGCTTTAAAGGGGTATAACTTCTATAACCATGCATCGATTTTAGTGTTTTTTGGACTTTTTTAAATCTAGGTTACGAGACAAAGCAAAAACATGCTTCATGTACCATAGTAACTCTTACAGTTAAAAAAATATTTCACTTTGAATTTCAAAATCTTCATTTTTCGCCTTGACTTTTTTAATAGTTTTGCCAATAGATTATTCATTTTTCAAAGAAAATGCTCAAAATTTTTTCAAGTCATTCTAATGACCTTTCTTAAACTCCTAAAGAAAACTTTTTTGAATTATCTTAAGCCGTTTCGCAGTGATACTATTTTAAACTCAAAAATTAAAAGTGTGTTCTGAAAAATGGGGTTTTTGGTCAGATAAGGGGTAACTTCACACACCTTTATATATATTTTGCTGATATTTTTTGGATTAGTTTTTTACATAGTTTGATAGAGTAGACTTCAAAAATGCTTAATGGTATAGTTTAAAGCATTTTTGGATATGCACCCTACGTCCAGCATTGGTCGAAAATGATGAATTTTTGAACGGAATTCTATGTTTATGACCGTGATAAAAAAAAGTCACGCCACTTAGACACGATTTGAAATTTTTATACTGTAAAGAGATTTATTCTAATGAGTTTGCCACTTCATTTGCCGCCGCCCGCTCAAAAACGTAGCCTGGAGAGCAAATTTTGTGGAAAAAGTCATTTTTTCAAAAGCCTTTTTTTGATTTATAAAAAAAGCGTACTTATATTATCAATTTCAGCAAGATTTTATTTTATTTTTAATAAAACGTAAATAATTGTCCTACATTCCAAAAATCTTTTCGATATTGCTTATGGTTATTTTTACATAAAACATCAAAGTTCAATGTAGTATATCTAACTATAATTAATTGTACATTTATTGGCTTTTGCTTTCGGTAATGTTAAAAAATTTAAATAATTTCAGAAATTTTTTTACATATTATTAAATTAGACTTAGTTATCAATTCAACGATGCATAAATCGTTTATCTAGTGTAATAAATGAATTCAAACTATTGCGCTTAAATCAGGCATTTCAGGTCAAATTGCAGTATTTAACAAATTTATATATTCAGGTATACAGAGCGTGTTGCATTATATTTCTCTAAAAGGGTTACGGGTTTTTTTATTTTTTTAATACTATTTCAAAAACCTAATAAGATATAAATGCAGGTAGAAAATGCGTTTTATGATGTAACATTTGCATAATATATTGTTCTAATTTTCCATATAAAACAGGTAAATAACTACCATATATTCATTATTTGAAAGACAAAATAATGTTTTTTTTTTGCTCTAAAGATAAGGTTTTATTAAATTTAACTGGTACAGTAGTAATTGTGCTAAAAATATGAATATATTCCTAAGGACTACACATTTTCTACAAAGTAGTCTGAAGTATCAAAAGTTAAAAGGTCGTTTATATGCATAGATTCAGAATCTTCCTTTTCAATGTCTATGCTTATTTTTGGTAACCATTTTGTTCTTATGGAGTAAAGTACTGGATCCGATGATATTAATAAAAATTCCATCAAATCGGAATTTTGAGCTATTCTGGAGCACTTACGTGTGTTAAAAAGCCTAAAATGTTTGACGTCTCTATTTCTGGCCTCCTGGGCTTCTTCAGTCAGTTCGCCTAAAGGCAACATACTGTTTTCTATTATTTCTTTGGCATGAGCTAATACTTTATGTACTGTTGGTGTCATTGGCCTCCAAGAGTACATGGTGAGTATAATGTCTTTTGTTTCATTGGCAAAGAGTTTAAATTTAGCCACATTAATAGGTTTTTTACTGTTAATGACTGCTAATATAACTTTAAAACGTTTTAGTAGGTTTTTATCGAGACCCGTAATTGAGGAGGTAGTTTCTGGATCTTCGAAAAAACGCCTTGCTGTATTTCCGTCATTGGAACTTCCAAACCCCTGAAGGGGCGTATCAATGATTAATCCAAGTCTTAATTTAAATTCATCTTGAATTCTTTTCTTCTCTTCTTTTCTCATGTTGTGTAGATCAGTGTTTTTGTTTACGGAAAGGCTTAGGTTTCCTGGAATAAGGCGGTATTTGAGATCGTATGCGAGGTGTAAACAATATTCCATAAATCTTATTCTGGCATGAAGTGGCGATATCCCAAACCTCAGAGCGTTTTCGTTCATAGAAATTGTATCACTATCTTCATGAAACTGTGAACTTAATTTTCCACATATATTACATTTCCAAGTAGATGTTGTGTCTGTAATTGCATTTGCAACTTTTCCATCAATCATTGTAAGTTGTGGTTGAAATGAAACTTTAATAACTTGTCCAGATATTTCCACGTAAAGTGGAGACAAGCTCGAAATTTCCCTTTCTATTGAATCTACTAAACTTTGTGTTGAAATCATGTCTTCTTTTACATATTCAAATCGTATTGGACGACATAAAAATTTAGATCCAGGGGTTAAATTCGTCCATATATCATTTGCAGACGAGGTTGAAGGTAATTTATTATACAACCGCATTCTTAACGGCACAAAAGAAGCCATAAAAATTGATGAAAAACTTTTTTCTTTGCTGCTTCCAGATGGTTGTTTGTATTCGGAAAACCCAGATGTGCCATCACAGCCCCATTTGAACATTAACACGACATCAGATTGCTTGCATCTTTCAATATCTTTGCTGCTAAATGTGGACATAATTCTAGAAACAGTATTGTCAATTAACTGTGATAGTTCAACTTTTGCGCCTTCAATAGAGGCATGCACTGGGGATGTTATTGGTTTTAAAATATTTTCTTTTGTTTCTTTTATTGCTTTACTGCTAGGAAAAATATCATATCCTTTTTCAATGAGAGCTTTTCTTAAAATACCATATTTATTTCTCGTTAACCCCAAATTTAGAAAAAGAGCTAATGCATCTTCACTGGTAAAGGAAGTTGATGATTTTGGTGTTGGAATACTTTGTATCATGCGCTTCAAACGCTTAGGAGACGCAGTTGGTAGGACGTCGACAATTTTCCCTGTTTCTTTAGGCTGTATACGTGTCAAAGCTGCTTTAAAAGAATCCTTTATTTCATTAGCGGAGTGTGTGTTAATCATTTCTTCCTGTTTTACCTTCTTAGTCCTAATCTGGACCTCTTCATAATCTTTTTTAGGGCGGCCCCTTTTTTTCTGTTCAATAACTACTGACATCTCCTTATTAAGCCAATCTTGACTCTTCTTCATAAATTTTTGTATAGAATAATCGGAATCTTTAATCCTTTTTTCATAAATTTTGTAAAAATTTTCAATTTCATCTGGCTTTATATTTAAGCCATACGAGTAGACAATGGTATCAATCAGTTTTCCTATTTTTTCCGATCGTATATCAGTATTGGCAAGAGTATCCCAAATTACTTTACAAAGGGAGCTATATTTTATTGTAACCTCCATGACTGCTTAACTCAAATAACCTCCTTTTAAAATTACTACGCTTATATATTACAAATATTTGTTTTTTTATAAACAAAAAATCGAGCAGGTACTGGATTTGTAAAAACAAAAAACTGAAATAGGTAAAATAAAAAAAAACGCATTATATTAGCCCATTAAAACAATATGTTATGCAAATGTTACATCATAAAACGCATTTTCTACCTGCATTTATATCTTATTAGGTTTTTGAAATAGTATTAAAAAATAAAAAAACCCGTAACCCTTTTAGAGAAATATAATGCAACACGCTCTGTATACCTGAATATATAAATTTGTTAAATACTGCAATTTGACCTGAAATGCCTGATTTAAGCGCAATAGTTTGAATTCATTTATTACACTAGATAAACGATTTATGCATCGTTGAATTGATAACTAAGTCTAATTTAATAATATGTAAAAAAATTTCTGAAATTATTTAAATTTTTTAACATTACCGAAAGCAAAAGCCAATAAATGTACAATTAATTATAGTTAGATATACTACATTGAACTTTGATGTTTTATGTAAAAATAACCATAAGCAATATCGAAAAGATTTTTGGAATGTAGGACAATTATTTACGTTTTATTAAAAATAAAATAAAATCTTGCTGAAATTGATAATATAAGTACGCTTTTTTTATAAATCAAAAAAAGGCTTTTGAAAAAATGACTTTTTCCACAAAATTTGCTCTCCAGGCTACGTTTTTGAGCGGGCGGCGGCAAATGAAGTGGCAAACTCATTAGAATAAATCTCTTTACAGTATAAAAATTTCAAATCGTGTCTAAGTGGCGTGACTTTTTTTTATCACGGTCATAAACATAGAATTCCGTTCAAAAATTCATCATTTTCGACCAATGCTGGACGTAGGGTGCATATCCAAAAATGCTTTAAACTATACCATTAAGCATTTTTGAAGTCTACTCTATCAAACTATGTAAAAAACTAATCCAAAAAATATCAGCAAAATATATATAAAGGTGTGTGAAGTTACCCCTTATCTGACCAAAAAACCCCATTTTTCAGAACACACTTTTAATTTTTGAGTTTAAAATAGTATCACTGCGAAACGGCTTAAGATAATTCAAAAAAGTTTTCTTTAGGAGTTTAAGAAAGGTCATTAGAATGACTTGAAAAAATTTTGAGCATTTTCTTTGAAAAATGAATAATCTATTGGCAAAACTATTAAAAAAGTCAAGGCGAAAAATGAAGATTTTGAAATTCAAAGTGAAATATTTTTTTAACTGTAAGAGTTACTATGGTACATGAAGCATGTTTTTGCTTTGTCTCGTAACCTAGATTTAAAAAAGTCCAAAAAACACTAAAATCGATGCATGGTTATAGAAGTTATACCCCTTTAAAGCTCTTTCATACTCGAGATGGTCAACTTTGACACCCTGTAGCACACCCTGTGTTAAAACAGGGTGACCACAGAAACATTTTCCTTAAAGGTTAGCTCCCGCTTTTCAATTTTTGGGAACACCATTTCCCGATTGGACCAGTAGTTTAAAAGATCTATATTTATTACCATGTTTTTTGTGTTTGGAACCACTGTGCAACGCTTGCAGATTATTGAATTTTATTATCAAAATTCATGCTCGGTTAAGAAAGTGCATCGTGCACTTCCTCCAATTTATTGTTTTCAGTGACGAAGCTCATTTCTGGTTGAATGGATACGCGAACAAGCAAAATTACCGTATTTGTTGTGAAGAGCAGCCAGAAGTATTGCAAGAACTGCCAATGCATCCCGAAAAATGCACTGTTTGATGTGGAATATGGGCCGGTTGAATCATTGGGCCGTACTTTTTCAAAGACGATGAAGGAATGAACGTTACTGTAAATGGCGAGCGCTACCGTGCGATAATTACATTTTTTTTTTGCCCAAAATGGGCAAACCACATGGGTGACATGTGGTTTCAACAAGACGGTGCCACATGTCACACAGCACGCGAAACAATGGCCCAATTGAGAGACGAGTTCGGTGAACAGTTTATTTTACGTTTGGGCCGGTCAATTGGCAGCCTAGATCGTGCGATTTAACGTATTTAGACTATTTTGTTTGGGGCTGTGTTAAGGCTCATGTCTATAGGGACAACCCCGCAACGGTTGACGCACTGGAAGCCAATATTGAAGAATTTATTCGTGAGATACCAGCCGATATGTTGGAGAGGGTATGCCAAACTTGGACCCAGCGTATGAACTATTTGGGGCGTAGCCGCGGTCAACATTTACATGAAATCATCTTAAAACATTGAATTATTTAGATCGTTCTATTGACTCAAATCTCTAAATTTTATGTTTTTTTTTATTAAATCAACCCCGAAAGCTCTTAAAAAATCACCCTTTATTTTTTTTTGAAAATTCAATGCAGTATGTACAAAAAAATAAATTGAAATGGAAACAAAAATAAAAAAAAGAAAATTTATATAAAAAAATAATAAAAAGAAATGGAAAATCTAATGCATATATAGGTATATAGGGTGTCCCGACGCGTATTTAAGAGCAAATTACGGCAAAAATAATGTTTGGAGGTCATCTTCCATCCCCTAATATGGCGATCGTAGTGTATTTGGTCCAAAAAAAGTTTCGAATTTTTTGGCGAAATTTGTGTCAAAGAGTAGAGTAGATTAAGGGAAAAAAAACTACTAACATTTTTGTAGAGTCATTGTGGCCCACTACAGCATTTCAAAGTTTGAAAGAAGTAATTTTTTTTTTGATGGAAATCCTTAACATGTTGTTAAGTATTTCCAATAATTCAAGAAAAATAATTTTAAATATTTTTTGAATGGTTCGTTCATCTGTTACAAGCTTTTAAAGTTGGCTCTCATAGTGTATTTGGTTAACAAATTTAACCTTTTCACAAAATTGGTGTCAAAAGTTGAGTAATGTGGAGTAGATAACGGAAAAAATATTTTTTTAAATTTCTGTGGAGTCATTTTGGTCCAATACAATATTTAACATTTGAAAACTAGTCACTCTCTTAATGAAAAACTGTTAAATGTTGTTTAGAATTTCCTATAATTCCATTCGATTGTCATCCCTGGTTCTAACGAATTTTGAAAAAAAAATGCTGTGGTGGACCAAAATTATTTTAATGAAGTTTAAAAAATATTTGTTCTACAAAAATTTTAATTTCCTTAATCTACTAAACAATTTTGCGAAAAAAATTCGAAACTTTTTTTTGGACAACATACACTACGATCGCCAACTTCAAACGCTGGTAGGGATGTAAGATGGCATCCAAAAACATTTTTTTTTCTTGTAATTAATTACGCGAATCTGAATTCCAAATATCATTGAATTCGGGACATCCTAATGTATATATAAAAAATGGATAAAATTTGTAAAGTATAAACTAAACCAAAATAAAAAAAAAACCATATAACACTAAAACTAGAGGATATACCTAACTACAATAATAAAAAAAATCCTAAAAAGTATACCCTCACGAAAAATAATGACCTAGGTTTTGGCCTGAAATATACCCAGCAAACAATCCGGTCCGTTTATGTGCCGTTTTCGGTACAGCATATACGGATCCGAAGTCCGTTTTCGTACCGTTTTCCGGATCAGTATACGGACCGGAAAACGGAATAAAAGGAACATCGAATACGGATTCGAAACAGTATAAAGCACGTTAAAACGGACCGTTTTCGTACCGTCATGCTGTATATAAAACGGAGTGTACGAATTGAGTGTACGTTCAAAACGTACCGTAAACTGTCCGTCATTTATTTTAAAAATGGAGTGGACTCCGTTTTTAATATACCGTATGCGGAACGAATATGGTCCGTATTCATACCGTTTTTTTAAATGGTCCATTTTTATTTATTTATTTTATCTAAATGATTTCTTCTTTTTTAATTTTAAACAAAAGTTTGGTTTTATTTTTAAATTTTTTCATTTATAAAGATAGTAACAAAATTGGATTAACAATTACATTATTAAAAAACAATATGAAACCACATAAAAATTCAATAAAAGGATGTGGTTTTAACATTTTGATTTTTTTTTTCATTTTATCTCTGGTGTTGTTTAACATCTTCATCATTAAAATTTTCATCATTTAATTGCAAAAACATCTGACATACAAGTATATGTTAAAAAAGTGGTACATTTAAAAATAACCAAAAAAATTACCACTAAAAATCTTAAATACGTATTCAGCCATTCTCGAGTTATGGAGTGACAATCAAAACGGCATTCAGCCGTTCTCGAGTTATGGAGTGACAATCAAAATGTACACTTCTTTTTATATATATAGATATAGATGAAATGACTAATGTTCAGAAAAATCGCCACATCTGGATAGATGAAAATGACTAATGTTCAGAAAAATCACCACATCTGGACTAAACGGAAATATTTTTAAACAATTTTTTTTTATAAACCATCCTCATTGCATGTTCTACAAAACGCATTCAGCCATTTTTTATTTTATGCAGCCGTTCTCAAGTTATGGAGTGACAATCAAAATGTACCCTTATTTTTATATATATAGATAGATGAAATGACTAATGTTCAGAAAAATCACCACATCTGGACCAAACGAAAATATTTTAAACAATTTTTTTTTTTTAAAACCATCCTCATTGCATGTTCCTCAAAACGTATTCAGCCATTTTTTTATTTTATGCAGCCGTTCTCGAGTTATGGAGTGACAATCAAAATGTACACTTCTTTTTATATATATGGATAGATATATAGATTTTATTAATATTTAATTTTATTAATAAATAAAACTGTTTTATTTTTTTTAAACAAAACACACTCCGGTAATACCGGAAGAAAAACGATAACGGCTGTAACGGAGTTTTAACTGATGAAAATCGGTGTAGTCCGGTTAAACGGCACCGAAACGGATACGGCAAAACGGAGTTAAAACGGATAATTTTCGAAAATTTGAGTAATCCAATTTTACTGTACGTTAATGGTCCGTTTTCGTACAAGCTTCGACGGATACGTCAATTCCGGTCCGTTTTCGTACCGTCAATGCCGGATTCATGAATCCGTTTGTAACGGACAGTCCGTAAAGTTGTTTCTTGGGTATATTTAAAAAAACTGTCCTGTGGAGAGAGCTCTCTAAACTGACTAAATAGTGCTAAATATTCACGATCTTACTCATAAAAATTGTATTTTTCCTTTTTTTTTCCTGGACGCAAATTTTGGGCTCACAAAAACACTTAAAACAACTATTGCCTTAATAAACAAACAAAAAATATAAAAAAATTACACTAAACACTAGCACTACACTAAATTTAAATAACCTTCAACAAAACTTAATTCTCTTCTTTATTTTTCTTTTTCTTTTTCCGTTCACTATGTATTACTAAATCTTTGACGCACTGTATCACCTTTCGATCACTTCTTTAAAAATTTCGTGAACTCATCGACCAATATATACATATATAAATTTATTGATAAAAATAAAAACTCCTTTCGAAGCACCTCGGTTAACCTCACAATTCTATTCCCGTACTGCAGCCTAAATTCTGCTCTCGGGTTAAGTTTAACAACCACAAGTTTCAGTCAACTGGCTGTAGTATTAAATTCAAAATTGTTCCCAAAATAAAAATATTCCAAAGAAAATGCTGTGGACTTCAGACAAACGGCTCACAGGGATCATTTAGGTTATCCTGGTATTTACTCCTGGTGAATCTACATTAAACAAAAAAAAAAAAAAAACACTCTTGTCTACCTAGTAAAACATTTCCAAAAAAAATCCCTGATTTACCCCTTTCAAAAGAAACACAATTCACTCCATTCATTCCAATTAATAATACATACTAATATACAAAATATATGCAAAATCAGAAGTTCCGAAATGTATTTCATAAAAATTACAAATATATGTTAGTTAATAAATTTAAAACTAACAAGATCTTCTAAAATAATGTATAATTTCTCATTCTTTAAGATACATTAGGGATATAACTTTTAGCTTTTCTTGCAAGTATAAAAAAAAATACGGCATAGCAGTCTATGCCTTTGAATATGGAAAATAATTGCAATACTTTTCCGCCGTCGCACAGTGGCTGAAAATTCGATTTTACTGTCCAGGTTTTTTTTTTGTCACCGATTTTTTAAATTTTAACGTCATTTTGTAGCTAGTATGTCCAAATTAAGGTAGCCAAAAAACTAATTGTGGGCATGGCATGCTGTCAAACTTAACTGTTTTTTTAATGTCAGAAAAAGGTGATTATTTTGTTTTTTTTTATCAAAAATAAATGGTTACTACCAGCAAGTTATCATCGATAATGACCTGCGGTCTTTTTTATACTGTTGGTAGGATTGTAATCTTTAGTTGTTGTAAGTGGTCACAGCACTACCGTTTATTACTAGGGTGTTCTGAAATATTTAATAAACTAGTATATTTTTGTCAAATTTCAATTTCAGTGGAATAGAACTTCTAATGGAAACAAGTTGGCAAGAAACGTATACCACCCGGAGCAAGGCGAAAGTGTCCTCTTTCGCCCGCCACGACCCGCCGGTAGAACACTTTTTTCAGGTAATTAGTTGACAGGTAATTAGTTGAACTTGGCTCAGTTTTAATTTCATTAACATTTATTGAGCACTTCTTAAGGAATTCAAGGTCAAAGTTGAACTTTTAATTATTTTTAACATTTAGCGTAAAATATAGGTTTTTTAATTTTTTTATTTATGAAAAATGTCATACAGTGCACTCGCGATAATATGAACTAATTAAAACCAAGCCAGTTCACGTTTTTAAAAACGTTTTTCCAATAAAACTAAAAGTCTCTTATCTTAAATTTTTATTTATTGTTTATTGGGTTAAAAAAAAATAATTTTGAAAAAGAAACAAAATTTAAAAGTTACTTGTTTAAAAAAGTTACAGTTTAAAAGTTACACTTGCACCTTTTCCCAAATGTTCCAAAATGTCTGCTTTTTCTTTTAAAGTTAAAAACTTATGCTTTTTTTTATGCATATTGAAGAACTTTTCACATTAAATTTATATTCACACAACGAATAAGGAATTCTAGCTGAATCTGAGCACTAACTAAAACGTGTATGTTAGAAATTTTGATTGACAGGTGAAGACAATTTAAAAGCAAACAGCTAGGGAAATCCCCAAATTATAATGCAGTTGAATAAAAATTTAACCACTACCCTGTTGATTTAGATTTAAACACTGCGTAGGTTGATAAAATCCGTTAAAAATACAAAAAAAAGCTGTTCATATTTTAAAGCTTTGGCACTAAGTTCATATTTTAGAATAGTCCATGGACTCATATTTTCGCGAGTGCACTGTATTTGGATTTGAATAATAATTATAAACATTTTTTGCGATAATGGGAGTTTTTAATGTTTACACTCAAAAGAACAAATAGTAAAATCAACTGAAAATTTTGCTATTATTACTTTAAAACTAAACATTTTTGCTGTCAAATTTGCAAATTTGTTTACATTAAAAAAATATTTACACTTAAAAAAACGTTAGTAATATTATCTAAAAATTTTGCTATTACTACAGAAAAATTTATTATTTCTGACAAATTTGTTAATTATAGCAAAATAAATCTGCTGAACATTAGCGCTATTATTCTGATTTTTTTTTTAATTTTGATATGAAAATATTTGTTTTTATTTACTGAACCTTTTTTAGTTATTAAAACATTTCATATGTGGATAAAAAAAAATCTTTAAAAATAAAAACTTCAAATTTGAATTCAAAAAAGAAACTCATGATGCCATTAACAAAGCTGTTAAAACCATCAACGACCAAATCAAAACACTACAGCCATTACAATTACAGTTAAATGGACAGCAAAGCTAACAATGATAGATGGAAAAGTAGGCCAGGCTTCGACTAATACGAAGGCTGCATCCAGCTGCATCATATGCCAAGCAACATCAAGTCAATTAAACCAAGTCCCGACAAAATCATTATGTAATACTGATTGTTGTGCTTTTGATGTTTAAATAAAAGACAAACTTTTTAATAGAACTTATAATATTTATTTAAATGAATTTTATAGACGTTAAGTAAGATGGACGTTACAAGATGGACGCTAATAGAATAATTTGTTCTAGAAGGTTCTAGCGAAACTAAACAATTTACAGATCAAAATAGTGATGCCAGAATGTATTTGTTATGGCAGGGTTACCATAACACTGATGCATATGAATATGGATTATCACCGCTACATGCAAGAATACGATTTATAGAACACATACAGTTATGATTTGGATTTCGGATCTTCAGGAACAATAAGAAACAATGAAACCAACAAGGAGTTAAGAAGTTCAAAAAAGAAACATGCTCAAGATGAATATCGCAAATTTGGATTGATTCTAGATCAGCCAAAACAAGGGTCAGGCAATACAAATGATGGTAATACTGCAAGAAGATTCTTTTCAGATCCAGAAACAGCATCTGAAATATCAGGAGTGGATTTAAACCATATTTTGAGATTTAAAATAATCCTAGAAATACTTGCGTGTAGTGAACAAATTGACTCTAGAAAATTTGGAGATTATGCTAAGGAAACTGCAAAAATATATACAACCAAGTACCCATGTAGAAATATGTCTACAACAGTTCACAAAATCCTTTATCATTAAGATGTCATTAAATATCATTTGGTGCCACTTGGAGATCTATCAGAAGAAGCTCATGAAAAAAGGAATAAGGATTACAGATTTTATAGAGAGCACAATACTAGAAAAATTTCACGAAATTCCACAAATGATGATCTATTTAATATATTATTGGCTACGTCAGATCCGTTCATCTCCAGTATTCGAAATAAATGGAAAGTGGAACATCGGGATTTAGATAAAAAAGTCAAAAAACTACTACAGAACAGAAATAACACAGAATAGAATATGGAATATTTGCAATCAATATTTGAATCAAATGAATAATAATTATAATTGCTTTTTTCGTTATTATTTTAGTACGAAAAACATAGATTTAGTAAAAAATATTATTAAACATAAACCTCCCATTGTTACAAATATTTTAAAATCTATTGCAGTTTTTATTTTTAAAAGGTTTTTTTATCCACATATGAAATGTTTTAATAAATAAGAAAGGTTCAGTAAATAAAAACCCATATTTTTATATCAAAATAAAAAAAAAATCAGAATAATTGCGATAATGTTCAGCAAATTTATTTTGCTAAAATTAACAAATTTGTCAGAAATAATAAATTTTGCTGTAGTAATAGCAAAATTTTTAGATAATATTACTAACGTTTTTTTAAGTGTAAATATTTTTTTAATGTAAACAAATTTGCAAATTTGACAGCAAAAATGGTTAGTTTTAAAGTAATAATAGCAAAATTTTCAGTTGATTTTACTATTTGTTCTTTTGAAAGTAAACATTAAAAACTCCCATTATCGCAAAAAATGTTTATAATTATTATTAAAATCCAATATGACATTTTTTAATAAATAAAAAATGTTAAAAAAAAAATCAAAAGTTCAACTTTGACCTTGAATTCCTTAAGAAGTGCTCAATCAATGTTAATGAAATTAAAACTGAGCCAAGTTCAACTAATTACCAGTCCTCTAAAAAAAATTACTAAAATATTTTGATCGGTTCAAAGTTATAGAATTTTGGCCAATGAAAAATGATTTTCAGCGACTGTGCGTCGTTGAAAAAAGTTTTCTCAACAAATGCGTTGAACACAACACCAAATGTTGTTCGATTTTTTTTTTTTGCAAAATCTATGATTTTTAAATAATATGATTAAGTTAAATATAGATCCGAATTAAAGAAAACAGTGAACCGACTAATTCGAACTGTAGCTACAGAAGATGATGATGAATTAAGTTCAATTAGAATCTTAAATCAAAAAATGGTTTTTATTAGTAGAGTATTGCCTATATCGCGATGCCATATAGAAAAGTTGTACCCGTAGTAAACAAATATGATATACAAAACAGAGAATCTTAATAACTGTTAAAGGTTAATTTTAGTTTCAAAAAATATCACTGAACTAATGTTGTCTTATTACAATGTTACATACACACACAGAGACTCCTAAAGATGTATTATTTAAGATTCCTTATTAAAATTTATTATTTGATTTTTATCTGAAAATATCAACTTTAACAATTCAAATTGCTTTTTGAATTTAAAAACAAAAATAACAGTAATTTTTTAAGTGTTACTATAAAATAACTATTTTTTATAAATCCCCTTTAAAAACAACTTTAAAAATCCTTTATTAGTGAATGAAATATTAACACTGATCATAAGTAAACCCCTATTTACACAATCACACAAGTTTGTTTTACACCGTCACCGTCAAAATGTCGACACCCATTTACAAAGATCGACACACACAGATTAAAATCAACAAATGGTGGAAGAAATAAATATTTAAAAGAAAAAATAGCTGTTTAAATGTAGTTTTTGTGTGTCGATAGTAGTCTGAACAATCAAACGAGTTTTCTTTTATACTTTTTTGACAGACAGAAAATTTTATCACACTTTTCATTATACTTGTGTGACGTAAAATGTAAATACATGAGTGATAATGTAAACGTAGCTTATAGAATATCACCACAAATTAGCAATTTTGAAGCATTAACAAGTAGATTTTTCATACATGAAATTTAAAACATCAAAATAGCAACTGTTACTTTTCAACAGTAATTCTAAAAAATCAAAACTAAAATTTATTAATAAGTGTTTTTTTTGTTTAAAACACAAAAATAACTCTACTTTGTGAGTTTTGGACAGTTTTCCATGACAATTAATGACACTCTTTTGACTTTAATATCAGGAGCACAGACTATTTAGTAAGCAACATTTACCTTCATATTTCATTTCCAATTCCCTCATTTAATCCTTATTTATTCTAGTTATGTCAAGCCCTTTTCCCAAAACAATAAACAGCTGACGTATAAAAAAATACAATTAACAACTGACTAAACAACAATTTACAGCTGACCCAATATCAGTACGTAAAGTTAATTTCAATTTTACTCCAGAAAATACGAATTTGTCTGGCCTCTCGGAGTTCATGTAATGTTTTTATACCCTCCATCCCATAGTGCAGGAGGGTATATTCACTTTGTCAAATGTTTGTAATTCTTTAAAAAAATTCTGGGACCCCATAAACTATATATATTCTTGATCAGCATGAATAGAGAAGTCGATATAGCCATGTCCGTCTGTCCGTCCGTCTGTCTGTGGAAACACAAAATACTCCGACAATACAGAAGAGGTACTGCTAATTTTCAGTCAAATTGTTTGTTGATATCATGAGCAGTTTTCTACTGAAAATGATCAAAATCGGTTAACGCGTTCAAAAGTTATGAGTGAAAATGTGGGAAGACCTCTAAAAATTTTGAAGCAAATTTTAAATTATACTATTTATTTTATCATACATACATACATACATACGTACATTCAATGCTTATACACAAGAATATACGCAAGCAGGGATGGCTGTCAATATCGCTGAAATACCGTCCACGATTCTAACACCTTTCAACTGACTATCGTTATCGCTTAAATACCGTTACCGATATTCTTGAAATACCGTTATCCGTAAAATACCGTTACCTTAAAATACCGTTACCGAAATAATCTAACAAGATCTGAACAAAAAAACTTCTGTAAATAGATATATTTTCCCAAAGTATGATCATAAACTAGCCAGTCATTAAAACTCGGGCATAATGTGGCTAAAAATTGTGGTGTGCATTAACATTACCTGAATAACTAAAATAACGTTATCCTTAAAATGCCGTTACCAAAATAATTGAAAAATCTTTTTCCCTAAAATAAAGTTACCGAAATATCTAAAATATCGTTACCGCTAAAATACCGTTAGCGAAATAAATAAAATACCGTTAACGGTAAAATACCGTTAACGCTAAAATCCCGTTACCGAAATAACTGAAGTATAGTTTCCCCTAAAATACCGTTACCGAAATAAAAGAAAATAGCGTTACTACGACCAATAACCACATAGAATCGGTTACCATCCATGGTCATGATCAACACTTGAAAACAAAAAAAAAACCCACAAGATATTGTTGTTGTTTTTTTGTTTTGTTTTGTAATACAGCATGTATGTACGTATGTTTAGTAGCAATCGCATGCAGAGTTGCCAGGTTTGACGATTTGTCGTCATTTTGATGATATTTAATACCCAAAATAACTAAATGACTATTTGACGACTTTTGCTTCCAAAATGACGATTTTTTGACAATAATTTAATATGTCAGCAAGATCTACTTATTTATCATTCTCATAAAATCGCCGGCTCGATTATTCAATTTATATTATTTTGTTAAAAATTGAAAGCAAAAACATTGTATTTTGATCGATAGCTAGCTTTTATATGCTAATACGATGTGAAATACAATTTTGCAAAAATGCAAATCCTAGAATTGAATAAAACTTAATCCAAACCGCATTTATTTTTTTATAAATTCATTACGGGTTTAGCTTAATTTAGTTTCTGTGTTTATATGTTTAGAACATTTTTTTAAATTTTTATAAAATTTAATTGGAGTTAGATTAAAATAAAAATAATAAAAATTTCATGTTAAAACACAAGGCATGGACTTTTTTGCGAAACAAACAGATCTCTAGCCCGAATATATTTCATGTTGAAAGATGATATATATACAACTTTAAATGAAACAAAATAAATTCAAAAATAAATCCGGTGCTTAGAAAACAGGCCTAATAATATAAATAAAGTGCCAAAATTTATTAATTAAAAAATATAACATTAAGTTTGTTCGATAACACAAAAATTTGTACAAGTTTTTACTGGAAAGCGTTCGTTTAGACAAATACGCAGTAAAAACTGGCAAAAAGAGAGAGTAAAGTGACAGTTTGATACATTTTTGCCAGTAAGAATTTGTAAGATGAAAAAAAACATATGACTAAAAAAATATGCTTGTATTTTTAGTAAACAAAAACAAAAATTAAATTAAATTTTAATTGTTTATGGATTGAAAGTGAAAATTATTAAATAATTAACTATGGAAGAAGTTAAAAAACATTTAAATTATTTTTGGTCGATAATTTCAATTAACTTTTTCCTTTTCCATAATGACCAGTTGATTTTTTTTTTAATATTTAAAACAAGCTATTTTATCTAATTTAATAATTCCTACAAATTTTCTGTTGGTTTACTTTTTTGTAAATTTGTCTTACTATTTGTAATTTTGTTACTGAGTAGTTTTTACTGAACTTTACAGGAAAAGTAATCGAACAGACTTATTGTTAAAGAATTTCCAAATTTTGTAAAAGAATTTAATATTTAAAAAGTTGTGCTACTGAAATGTTGTTCACAGAATTATGCAGATATAAGTGATTAACAGTTCAAGTGGTAAAATTTGTTTGATTTAAAGTTGTATTTATTTGATCTTCCAACATTATATTTTTGTTATTTTATTAATTAATAATCATATAATTACAAGTTATATACTATTACCCTAACCGAGCACTAGCTACTATGGCCTTCGGCGCGTTGTAGCGAAAACAGATCAGTGCCTCTGGTGGGAATCGAACCCACGACCACCGCACTGATAAGCCTGCACGCTACCAACTAGGCTACTGGGGCACAATGTTTCAACATTTTATAAATATGAATATCGTTGTAAAATATAATGATTTTCGAAGTTTAAACCAAAGAGAAGTGTCAAAAATCGTGTTATATTACAACGATAACACGTTAACATTTGAAATGTGAATAACATTATTGTATTTTATTTTTTATTTAAACTTTATCCCTCTTCTAACAAATATATTGTATTTTGACGATTTTTCAAAATATGATGACGATTTTGAATATTTTTTCTAGAAAATTTGTCGTTTTTATGCTCTGCAAACCTGGCAACACTGGTTATGAGTGCAAATGTGAGAAGCCCTCGAAAAATTGTTAAGCTAATTTATAAAGTATTCTTTTGTTTTCCATATACCAGGCTTGCCATATACCTTTTTTTGTTAACCCCAACAAATCAAAAAATCACCAATTAGAAAAAAGGTAGAATAAAATAGTTGAGTTAAAATTCTTTATTTATTTGACTGCATTAACCGGAGTTGCCAGACACATTAATCGTTATCAGATCAAAAAAAATATCCAGGAACAAAATCCCCGAATTCAACAATGTAAATTCATAACCTTTTTTCGTACACTATTTTTATTTATTCTCATTGTCAATCTTTAATAAATTTGCAAGGAAACTCTTACGCTCTAATTACATTTATTAAAAACCCCATTAAATTTAAAGGGCATTCACTTTCAGAACTTTTTTATTTAAGATATATAAGGTGCATACTTCATCTTAAAATTTTTTGATTATATGCATTTGTTTTCCTTAAAAGCCCTAATTTTTATTTGATACATACAAAAATAATCTAAATTAAGGTATTGATGTGTAAAAACCAATCGAATTTTGGGAAAATTTCTCAGGGTTCTTATTCTAGGAGTCGTAAACGAGAATTGCACAAGCAACTGAGCTGAAAAACAATAATTTGAAATACCAGTTTCTTTAATTTTTTGTGTCTCGAAAACACCCTAAACACTCGAAAGTTTTCTTTTATAATTTTTGACAAACTTAGTTTCATCACACTTTCCGTTTTACTTATGTGATGTATAGTATAAACACATGTGTTGTAATGTAAACTGGCATTTCATAATTATTTCATTATGTATGTCTCCGCAAGCGTATTTTTGTTCCCTTAAATTTATCTAAAATTCTGATTATTCGAAACTGTTTTTATGCGTTTGTATTCATTGCATCTCTTCTAACGATCCAAAAATATATTTTAGTAACCCTTATTTCTTTCATTATTATATAGGCAAAGAGACAAATAACAGGCGAATTTTACAACATTTTTTTTATCATCATAAGGAACTATAAAAATATATATATTTTTCACTACACGTTCTTCTTTAGGTAATCAGAATAACCTTTGAATACCTACTGTTATAAGCATGCACAATTTCAGATTCATTTTAGTAAACTTTAATTAAACATTTTTCTTTAGAAACATCCCAAATACATTAATCAATCAGTCATATTTTGTTTTACTTATAAAAACAACATTATTTTTGTTATTTTTACAAAGAATATAGATATTAATATTGTTTGCACTTTCCCTGGTTTATGAAAACACCGAGATGGGGGTATCCAAAAATTCGTCACAGCCGAATTTAATCTTTTTTATACCAAATTCGGCACATCGGACTTTAATGCTTCCACTTGTTTTTTTTATTTTTAAAAGAAAAATTAAATTTTTGTTTGTTTCATTACTTTTGCAGTTTTTAATATATTAAAAAAAATATTTTTTTTTGTTGGTCCGTGAACCAGAAGTTTCCTAAATACACATACTATAAATTTAATCTTAAATACATCCAACTAAAATTTATTAGTAAAATTCATCTTCAATTGCTAACGAGCGGCTTTGCTGGTTTTTGATTTGGTCTTGTGAGTTATACATGTATGCTACTTCTCGAGCTGTAGTTGCAATTTCCGGTGTTTTGTCATCTCGTATCCTTATAAATCGTGGAAATCGGAGTGAAATTCCCTTTTCGGGATCAGCTATGCCTATGGCGGCCTTGTGAATAGGACTAATTGATAAATCAGCACATTTTACCTCCCAAACTTGAACGGGTTCAAACCAGTCATCCGGCTCCAGAGTGCTATCGCAACAAATATACGATTTTTTTGATGAAACAACATGATTCTTAAAGAATTCAGCGTGAGTTTGTAATGCTTCATCAGTAAATCCTAAAAGAAAAATTAAATTTAGAAAAAGTTGTGATTTTGAACTCAAATTATAAGATAATAATAGAAATACACAACAAGAACGTAATGTGGCGAGCAACTAAGATTTATCTCGCGCAATTACAGTGTTGCAATGTTTGAAGCCCTTCATCTTTCCCCACTTTTCATCTCTCCACTATCCCCTTTCCAAAGAAAGCAACACATTAATAAATAGGAATTTATAAAAATAAAATTAACTAAAGACCTAACCAAATGTAATCCGAGGCAAAGAGTCAAATAAAAAATTAGTAAAGTTACTTTATATGTTGCTGCACATAAACAATTCGCGATTTGTTAAAAAATTTGTATGGCATCATAACTTTCCAAGATGACCCCATAATCCAATTTTTAGTATAATGTGTAAATACCTACCATATAAAATATTTTACAAATCGCGAAATTTTTAATCAAATTTTAGCCATAAATATTGCTACCGATTTTGACCTCGGTAATTTAACAAAAACTTATGTATGAAAAATTAGCAAATTTAAAAGAATTGACTAAAAATTAGTTATATTTTATATATTTATTAACAGCGGATGCGTTTAATAATTAATTTGTTACAGCATAAAGCATTTTTTGGCAAACCGCAATAATTTTGCAGTTTTTAAATATTGTTTTAAATTATTATAATCTAGAGACTGTGCCGTTTTTTGTGATACTTTGTTTTGTACCACAACTTAGCGGTTTTATTGATACCTCAATTCATGCAAGTTTATTAACATTGAGAAATTCCTTTCGATTTTATTTGTAGAAATATTTGAAATTTTTTGGCTTAATACAAAAGTTGAAAAGAGATTAGTACTTTTTTTTTACTTTTTTCAACTTTTTATTTTCCACTTTGTTATTTAACAATAATTTTTTGTTGGTTTTTTTTTAAAGTTTTTTATAGTTAAAAATAAAAATACTAGTTTTGTTTTTTGTACAGTTGAAAAAAAAAAAAAATTTTAAATTTTCAATATATTTATTTTTGTTAAAAACCAAACGTTTTCCACTGTGTGAGTAAAAGTCGTTTAAGACGAACACGGTAAACGCGAACCTTCGGTTATTACGAACTAACCGTTTTGGTAAAAGTGAATCTAAAAATCATCTGTTAATACGAACTCGATTAAGGGTTAACACGAACTGTTTCGGACAGTCCCACAAACAAAAATTCATATAATATTCCAGTTTTATTATGATTTTACCAAAATTTTGCTAATTTTTGCTCAAATGTATACAGAAATATCTTTTTATGAAATCAAATAAAATTATTTCACGATTTTTAAAAAAGTTTATAAAAATGTTTAATATTTTCTAAAAGCATTGTGTAGAAATTTTACCCCGGGTAATACGAAACTCTAACTCTAACTAATTTTGTTGGTTCCTCGGATTTCGTCTAAACCGTTTTTTACTGTAGAATAAAAATACATAAAATTACCCGATGTATTGTGATCCGTTTACAAGTTGTTAAGCTTTAAATTTAGATTTATTTCTCTGTTTATGGAATCTAATAAAGTTTTAACGATATAAATGATAGTTTTATTATTTTATATTTTCACATTAAATGGTAAGTAAGGTAAGAGACTACACCTATATTGGAGGCTCTAGCTTTTCTAAAACTTCGGGTTCTGATGAGATCTTTAGCCAGAAATACTAGTATCAACCTAACTGTAAAAAATATTAGTTGAGCCAGAGTAAACACTAAAAAATTTTTATATAAATAGAACATTTTTGGTCTTCGAGGTAACAAAAAGAGGTAACAATCCCATGCAAAACATCAAACAACAATATATGACCTCGAAGATAAAACGTGTTCGAAGTCAAAACGTATTCTGATGATGGGAACCTAGAAAATTCCCGAAATAGATATATCAACAAATTCCTGAAAGGGTCAAAGAATAAATTTGAAATCAAAAACTCTATAGATTATTTGTTAGGACAATATCCTAATAAAGAAATATAGAGTATGGCCTCGAACTTGAATAATTTTCATTTTCATCGCACAATTAAAGGTCGAAAAAACATAATTTTTATTTTTAATAAAAATTATATCAAATTTTTATGAAAAGTATTATTTTATTTCATAAAAGTGTCATTCACTTAGTTAAAAATTAGTTTCATAAAAAGTTTGACGCTTTTCATTTATTTTAAGAAATTTTTCGTACAAAAACAGTTTGATTAGTTAACTGAAAATTTACATTAAATCTAAGCTCCTCTCTGTGTACATAAAAGCACTTAAAAAATGTGTTCCGCCAAGAGGCTTGGAAAGGGCTAAGAATATTTAAAGAACAAATTGTACCATTATTTTTCATAAACACAAACTTATAATTTTTATTTAGAAAATTCTTTAAAATTTTTATGAATTTCTGTAGGAAGAAATTATCAAAAAATTATATTCTTGAAGGAAACAAATTCCCTTTAAATATAATTATGAATTAGAAAAAGTCCACAGTATCGGGATTTGATCTAATTAAAAAAAAAATATTTAGAACCAAAAGCATTTTTTATAAATAAAAGTATTCACAATGTTAAGATTTTGGTGTAGAAAAAAACATGAGATTGAAATAATTTTTCTATTGCTGTTGAGTTAGTTTGATACACTCATAGAAATAAACCTGTAAAAAACAGTAGAAAAAGCTACTAAAAATTAATTAAAAATAATGATACAGAAACTTATTAGATTTTTTCTAAATAATGGTAAAAAAAATAAGAACAGAGGAAATAAAACCGCTCAATTTACAAAATTTTAGTTATATCCGAGTGGAACATTTTAACTTTACCTCTTCTGATATTAGTAAAACTAGTTGTAAACACTCTCCCAGTCAATATGGAGTTTAAGTAGTTTTTTTTTTTCTTTTTATAAACGGAATTTTTCCAAAAGTATCGTTGATATTTAATATAAAATTTTGTATATTCACATAGTGAACTACGAAAAATTTCAATATTTTTAGACACGCATGTTAAAATCGATTGCGTGTTAAACATCAGACAGCTGGTTTTTCTAAACTTTTTGTGAAGATATCTCGAAAACCTCATGTGTTGGAGAAATTCTGAGGACAGATTCGGATTCAGCGGACCTCAAGCCTAGTACAAAAATATCTTTTAGTCCTATGGTCTTGACCACTTCGAATTGTTTGTAAATTTTTTTTATAGCTTTTTCTGTAATTAAAATATAGAGTTCTCAAACCATATATACTCAGGGAAAAATCTTTATCATATTTATAAAAAACTGTGGTAATAATTAACAGAACTAAACATAGCTTTATAGAAAATAAGTTCGCAGTAAATTTCGTCATACTCAACAAACTAAGTCACGTTATGTTTTTAACTTAACTACAGTGACTCAAAGTAATAATGGAACAAGTACCATTTTTTTATTTAAAGTTAATTTTGGCCGAATTTAAAGCTTTGAGCACAAACAAAACATTTTTTTTTATAAAATATAGGGCCAGTACGATAATATGAACTAAATAAAACCGATTATTTTTGGTTAAATTTAGTACAGTAAAATAAAAATTGGCAACACTGCAAAAAAAACGATCAAAGTAATAATGGAACACAGTGTTGTTTAAACTCAAAAATGGCAGCTTATGTCAAACTAAACTTCAAATTTGATGCTATTTTGAAAGTGTTAAGTCACTTACTAAGTTTTATGAAGTTCATTGAACTTTGTTGGCTTTTAGTTCAAAATGGCGCCGCGTGGTGTTCAAACGTCTCCGGAACTTCGCGAGTTAATAAAAAAATTTTCAAATGAAGGAAAAACGGTTCGAGAAATTGCAGAATTAGTTGAACGCGCTCCTACAACTGTTTTTAATGTGATAAAACTATATAAAAACACAAACAAATTTGAAAATAAGCCGAAACCGAACAAAAATAAAATATTCTCCAATGCTGACAAGCAATGGATAGTGCGACAAGTTAAGCGAGATCCTCATTTAAGTGCACCAAAGTTAGCAGCTGAGTCTCAAAAATACCTTGGAAAAAAATCTAATCCAGAAACAGTCCGAATAGTAAAGGGTCCGCCAAATAACTTTTTTTTTTTGAACTCCTGAACCAATTGGACTTTGTATGGCGTCATACCAAGGTCTCTATGCAAAATTCGTCTCAATAATGTCTCCGAAATGTTCAATTGTTGAGAACGACGGTGAATTGATGTTGATGGCGCTCACGCACACTTTCTGCCACAGCAGCAATATTATCGGGTGTACGCACTGTTTTTGGCTTTTCACGCTTTGGTTTATCGATGCCAGTTTCTTTCACTTTTTCACAAGATAACGAACATACGAACCATATTCGTTCAGCGGAAGGATAAAACTAATTATCTGTCAAATCAGACATGAGCTAAGTGTTACCATTCACGAAATAAGCACTAGTTGAAAAAAAAAACGTTAGATGGCGGACCCGCTATTAAAAAGCCTTATATAAGCAAGAACAATCAGCTGAAGCATACGGAGTTTGCAAAAAAGTATCGCAACAAAGAGTTTTCTTTCTGGAAACACGTATTATTTACAGATGAAAGTAAATATAATGTGTTTAGATCAGATGGACGCACCTGCGTTTGGAGAAAAGCAAACCAAGAGCTCAACAAGAACAACTTGAAAGCTACAGTAAAGCACGGTATGTGTTCAGTTATGGTATGATGTGCTGTATCAGCTGCAGGACCAGGAAACTTGCATATAATTGATGGAATAATGGATCAAAATATGTATTTGGATATATTAAAACAAAACTTAAACGAAAGTGTGGAAAAATTGGGTATCAAGGACAGTTTTCATTTTTACCAAGATAACGACCCAAAGCATAAAGCTTATAGAGTCAGGTCATGGCTTCTATATAATTGTCATGTTTTGGAAACCCCACCCCAATCACCTGACCTTAATATTATTGAGCACGTATGGAGCTATCTTGAAGAAAAACTAAAAAATCACAGCATTTCTAATCGTAATCAATTAAAAGCTGCCCTTATCGAGGAATGGTACAAAATCGATCCTTCATATTGGGAAAAATTGGTCAAATCTATGCCAAAACGTTTAGAAAGTGTAATAAAACAAAAAGGTTTACCAACCAAATATTAATATTTATAAATTTTTCAATTTTGTGATGAAAAAAATATTGTTTTCCATTATATGTTTGACATGAATAATTGAGTATTTTTTGTTTTTGTTGTTTTTTTTTTGTATATAAAGTATGAATAATGATTTTGTTTTTATTTAGTTTTTAATTTATGTTAATAACATATGTAAAATGAAATATATTTATTTTCCTAACCTAAGTGTTTTTTCTGTTAATTAAAGAAAATTATCACAAATAAAATTATAATTTTTCTGTTAATGTGGAAAAAATATTCATGATCTTTAACCGAACTAACCAACATCTCATTTATAAAAAACTTCACATATATGAAGAAAAACTTCATTGATTTTCGTCCAATGTAACACGTCATAAATATGATGAAGTTGTGTCATAAAGAAAAATTGATGACAGACTTTTTCATATTTACTAAATGATGAGGTTACGATCAAGTTTCATAACTTTTTATGAAGTGCTTAATAAATACTATGAAACCTTTCATAAATAGGATGATGCTGCTTCATCCGCTTTTATGGATTGTTTCATAAATATATTTATACATCAATTAAAGTTACAAACATCAATACCAGTTAAAAATTTCCATTTGCAATTGAAAAATATAACTTTCTATGTAAAAAACATCAATTAAAATTCCGAAATTTTATATAATATTAATTCTATTTAAAATTAATAACAACTCAAATATTTAATTTATGTTTCAGAATTTTTAATAAATTCTCGTAGGTTTTGAGTTTTTAAAAAATTGAATTGCAAATGATATTTTCTATATTTCAATTTAAAAATAGTAGTATTTTTTTGTCATTTTAGACCACATTCGATTTTTTTAATATTGTTTAATGTGTAATATAAAAAAGAAAATAACGAACTCGTTTAACTAAAACTTCAGCAAAAAAATTTGCGATAAGTTTTAAATATTTTAAATACCCGTTTAACAAAATTTTCAAATAACTTTTTTAGTTTTCCTTTTGTGCTTAAAGTTAAATTAACTATATAGTTAAATTAACTATTTGCAAAAAAGGGTTGTTTTTTTCGTTTCGTTTGTTTCTGTTTATTTTTTCGTTTCGTTTCTATAATTATCTTCGGCAGTTGCGTCCTTTAAATGATAGCATCTTTTAGACAACCATTGATGTAAGTAATCGAAAGAAAATTTTTGTTATGTTATATATATTTATTTCTATATATTTTCAGATATTAAATTAATTCATGTTGTCAATGTGGGAAAATGAAAATTTTTATATTTCGTAATTATTGTAAATTAATGAAAATGGATATTATTCAAGTTCGAGGTCATATACTCTATATTTCTTCATTAGGATATTGTCCTAACAAATAATCTATAGAGTTTTTGTTTTCAAATTTATTATTTGACCCTTTCAGGAATGTGTTGATAGATCTATTTCGGGAATTTTCTAGGTTCCCATCATCAGAACACGTTTTGAAAGCGGTAACAATCCCATGCCAAACCTCAAGCATTCATATGAACTAGTTTACTCACTACATGAGAACTAATATACATATGAGTTTGAAATTAAAGATTATAACCATTGATCAAAATAGATCTATCAACACATTCCTGAAAGGGTCAAATAATAAATTTGAAAACAAAAACTCTATAGATTATTTGTTAGGACAATATCCTAATGAAGAAATATAGAGTATATGACCTCGAACTTGAATAATTTTCATTTTCATTGCACAATTAAAGGTCGAGAAAACATAATTTTTATTTTTAATAAAAATTATAACAAAATTGTAAATTATTTTTAAAAGAATCACAAAAATATGTTTTATGATTTTCAGCAAATAAATTAACTAAATTACAATTTTTCTACAAATTTTTTGCGTTTTTTTTCAGTCTACTAAAATTCACTCATATTTTTATTCATTTTTAGCAAGGCATTTTTATTTCTAATACACTAAGTGTTAGCAAAACTTTTGCTGAATTTACTAATTTCGTTGCTAAAAATCAGCTCGCTCATTTTCAGCAAAAGATTTTGCTGACATTAGCAATTTTTTTGCAAGCACCCTCCTGACTAAAATTTTGCTGACTCAGCAAAATTTTTTGCTGACTTTAGGAACTTTTTTTTTTTTGAGTGTACACATATCCGTGTCCGATTGACCCTTCTTGTGCAGATGGTATCTGAGATTACAGTGTCCAGTTAAGTACGACACCAGGGTCCTCAAAAAGAGATCAATCTTTTAGCCTGGCGCTGACCAGGAGAGTTTTCCCAGTAACCAGAGAATTCAGGCTCTCTCCATGCCCTGAGCCTTTCCCTAACATACCCCGCAGGTATTCCACAGAATGGTTCAGGACCAATAAAGGGCCTTCGGGCCCCGCGGTTGGCAAGACAATCTGCCCTCTCGTTACCCTCATGCCCCTCATGACCTCTCGTTGCCCCTACCGAGCCTATTGAGAGTCTGAATGCATTTCATGACCAACCCAGACGACACCTTATAAGCCATTAAGGCCCTCAGTGCAGCCTGACTGTCAGAAAGAATGTATATGCGAGATCTGCGAGTTCTCCTTCGCAGGCATTCCCCTGCACAGACACAGATGGCCCAAATCTCCGCCTGAAAAATGGACGGATATTTTCCCATAGGTAAAGCACGCTGGAAGCCTGGTCCAAAGACGCCCGCACCCGTGTTCCCATTCGACTGCTTAGAGCCATCAGTGAACCACAACTGAGAACCATCTTCCGGTTCCCAGGATTGATTGGTACACATGTCTCTGTCGAACAACAACACATCAAAATATCTATCAAAGATCCTCTCCGGTGACACTCTGTCCGCAACCTTAGAAATCGGGTCTTCTATTAAGATTCGCGCGATCCTCATGTGACCCCTTAGGTCGCCCCCCATGATACCGAATTCACTAAGTCTGGAGGAACCAATACTGGCAACCTCCATTACAGAACTATGCAATGGCAGGATCCCCAGCATAACCCCCAAGGCATCCGTCGGGCAAGTTCCGCAGGCCCCTGTAATGCCAACACACGCAAGACGGTAGATTCTCTTAAGAGCATCCCTTGCCTTACTCTGCTCAACTTTTGGCCACCATGCAAGGGCAGCATAGGTGATCATCGGTTTGACAATAGTATTGAACGACCCTATTTCTTCGTCTTTTAAAAAAGGAGTTCATTCTATACTTTGCTATTATTGTAATTTCTTAAATTGCAACAACAAAAATTGGTCGTTCCATAAAATAATGGGTTGTTGTTGTACTATAATCTAAAAATAATATTGAAAATTTCCCCACTAAATTTGTTGTCTTTTTTTAACGTTAAATTGTGTTACGAAAAAGTCATTATATTTTTGTCCGTAACTGTATGAATCCATATATTGTTCCAAACATGTTCGGATCCGTTCATTGAGGGTATATGGACATATGTGCTCATATATAGACACATATGGATGTTTATATATGCTCATATAAAAATATTTTTTGTAGTTGATAATACCTGTCAGATACTGCCAGTGGTACAAAAAATCAAGCACTGGTATGCCACTGGCTAACGGAATAACTATAAATAAACTATTGGCACAACACTTGTTTAAGACACTTTACCAGCGTTTCCAAAAAGCGTTTTGCCAGTATTAGTTTTGCAATAATTTAAGCGAAAAAATCATTGGCATAGAATTGGCTGAGACCAATATGCCAACGTTAGAAAAAAGGTTTCACAGTGATATCCAGTCAGAAATTACCAACGGCACAAAAGTCCAACCACTCGTAAAGCCTTTATTTTATAAAAATGATGATGCTTTGTGTAAAAAAGTTTGTAGTATGAAGGTTTCGAGATAGAGCCCGGTTTCAGCAAACATTTTTTTGTTTTTTTATTACTTTTTAATATTTTTTTCCTATAAGACCAAATTTTTTTTTGTTTTCCCAACGTTGGCAAGTTATTTCCATCAAACCATATGCCAGCGCTGACATATTTAAGCAGTTAACTGCTACCCTGCAGTTATTATTTACTTACGCTTTAAGCAATCAAATATTATATTTTATATAATATTATATGTTCGAATCCCGGCGGGACCAAAAAAAAATACATTAACTTTTTTTTAATTTTATTTTTGAAAAACTATTTTTATACCACCTATTTCATGGTTTTACCAACGTTGGAAATTGTATTTCCCCAGTGCTTGTCCGGCACTTTTTGAACAGACGGACCTTATGTCTAATGCTGTTATAATTTTGAGAATGTGAAAGCACTTGTTGCCAGCATTTGTACCACTTGCTAATGTGCCTTGACAGCGGTGATCCGTTTGTCTTTTTCTGTCTGGAAGTGTTTAAGTAATTTTGGTTTTTTTTTTTGACAAAACATATGAGCGATATTATTCAATCTGATTGGTAAAAATCTGTACTAAAAACAAATTAGAAATACATGTTAATTGTTGCTCTTTTGAATACAAGCACTCTTATACTAAAATACCACACAAAGTAAATTTTTTCTGGGACATTTGTTTTTTTTTTGCAGACCTAAATGTAATATAATTTAATTTACATGTTTCTGGTAAATTAAGGCAGATTCTTAAAAATCTTAAAAACGTAACGTGTAAATTGCATTATAATACATTAAGTTTAATAAAAACAAAAAACAAATGCGGTATTTACGAGTCTCAGTAAAAGACTAATCTGTCTGGTATTGTAGTATAAGAGTGCTTCTATTCAAAACAGAAACAATTAACATGTATTTTGCATTTCACCAGGTTGATTCTGAATACAGCTCATGTGTTTTGTTAAAAAATAACGAAAAATATTTTTAAATGACCATATATGAGCATATATACCCTCAATACGAGTAAAAAAAATTATAAATGTGGTCTTATATGTTTTCATTTTAAAATATATATTATATATATTTCTTATGTGATAACATATATAACGATACATTGTTAAATATTAACCTTTATAAAATAAGATATTAGGCATATATGCTATACATAATAAGATATAATAGATATATTGATATAATAAAATATGCTGTCTTATAAAAAATATTTTTGTGTTATATAAGATATGAATAATGCAATTCAAGATATAACAATTAAGACTAACAATTTAATTTGAGATATGATTATATATGGTCCAACATCATTAATATTTTCCACGCGTATAAGACATAATTATATATTGTAATAAATAACCCCATATGTACTTATAATAAAAATATTATATGTCATGGGATACAAGTAAATCCAATTTAATTTCAATATATATCATTCTATGCACCAAAAATGAATTATCTTTGGAGATCTTATTAGATTCAAGTAGATCTAAATTCATCACACACTATATTTTGGGATAAATCAGGATCTTAGGATAGATGCCCCAATTTTGAGATAAATTTTGATCTCCGGTAATATAGTAGAGGGATTTAATCGGATATTGCTAGATACCCCAATTTTAAGATAAACTTGGATAAAAATAAACATCAAACATCAATAAACATCAAACATCAACCATATATGGACTCATATATGCGCCAATATATGGTTTCATATATGAACATATATGAATATTTTTAACCGGGTTACGACACTTTCAAGGTAAAACTTTTTGAAAATTTATCAACTTTATTTAATACTAGCGGGCGTTGCCCGCTACGTTGTTAGCGTGCCTTAGACCTAGTTTTTGGGATGATGGATAACTTTTCAGTTTGCCCACTATCTGTGTACCAAATTTAATAAAATCCTTTAAGCCATATAAAAGATAACAAAAAGTGGGCGTAAAACTGCCATGCCCACCAAGTCTTAATCTATTATAGCAAATAGTGCTTATGAGTCATCCCAATATCTGTGTACCAAATTTCAATAAAATCTGTTCAGCCGTATAAAAGATAGTGAAGATGTGGGCGTAAAAGTGCCACGCCCACAATATCTAACTAACTTAAAGTGCTTATCTGTGACATCTCTTTCTGGGTACCAAATATCAATTGCATCGGTAAAGCCATATCGAAAATAGTGAAAAAGTGGACGTAAAAGTGCCACGCCCACCATATAAAAATTTCATATAGCCTATAGTTCCTTCCAGACCGCCCACTATCTATGTGTCAAATTTGAATAAAATCGGTTCAGGCGTTTGGACGTGATGCTCACACAAACAAACAAACAAACAAACAAACCAACAGTCATTTTTATAATATAAGGTGGCGCAAAAGTAATCCTCCTATCAGAAAATGCTATACATAATAAATACATAATAAAAAAAAAACATCTGAAGGTTATTTTTGCGCCACCTTATATTAATAAGGATAACATGAAAAATACATGTCTAAAAAAAACATAAAATCATTAAAAGTTTTTACATAATGATTTCTTTGTGAAATTTTCGTTGCACAATACAATGGGAATTTAATATTGCAAAAAAAAATATTTTGCGATTTTTTTCTAAAATAAAATGTGGAAATTGTTTATTGTAACTCTACTCAAAGTCTACAGGTATTATTTTATACCATAAACTCGTTTTAACATCTTGTAACACTTCAAACAAATTATTTGATTTTTTTTAAATAGACGGCTAATGTTAGCTTTATGCGCGGAAAACTATTTGAAGATCTTGTTCAAAATTATTCTATTATTTTCCACTGATAGTATTGGCAATACACATCATATAATCCTCTTTAACTAAAGGGTCCGCCATCTAACGTTTTTTTTTTCAACTAGTGCTTATATCGTAAATGGTAACACTTAGCTCATGTCTGATTTGACAGATAATTAGTTTTATCCTTCCGGTGAACGAATATGGTTGTGTATACGCTTGAACAACGCTGGGAAATATTGCGACATTACTTTGAAAATCATGGTAATGTTGCAGAATGTGTGCCGATACACCTAAAACGAGTCACTGTTTGGTGCGGATCTTGGTCCAGAGGCATAATTGGGCCATTTTTCTTCGAAAATGAGCAAGGAGTGGCCGTTACAGTCAATGGCGATCGTTATCGGCCATGTTGAACGAATTTTTGTTCACAAAAATTGAAGAGGAGGAAATACAGCAGCACACAATCGATAATGTGCTTAAAAATTGGACCGATCGTGTAGGCTACTGCATGACCAGCCGAGGCAGCCATTTGAATGAAATTATTTTCCATTATTATCCGGAAGGATTGTACTTTCAAATAAAAAAAGAAATTTGAGAAAATATTCAGTAGTTTTTTTTTTATAGCATTTTCAAAAAAAAAAAAGTTATTTAGCGGACCCTTTAGAAACAAACAATTCAAAGAACTGTGCCACTATCAAAATAGAATTTTAGTTTTATTGTTAACTAAGGTGTGCGTTCGAAAAAATGTTAACCTGTGTTTTCCTTTATAACTTTTTATCATATGTTCGTAAATAAATTAATGACAATCTAGAATTTGTCTTTTCAAATTTCACAAAATGAGTGATGAAAAAGTAGTTCGTTTGAAAATAATTAAATATATTCAACAAAATCCGTCTCGTCGGACTGTTTCAAAAGCAATTCAGCGGTTCAAGGGTGACTTCATCATTGAGAGAATATCTGGCTCAGGAAGACAACGAGATCCTCATGATAAAACCAAAGCAAAGAAAATAGAAGAAATATTCAAAAGAGCTCCAAATACATCTGGCAGAAAAGCTGCATGTTTAGCCCAATGTTCGACATCATACTTATGGCCTGACTTGGCATCTTGCCACTACAGCAAGAGAGCCCTTTAGTGGTATGAAGCAAATAACATTGTTTCTTTTTTTACTAGGGTCTAATACTAGTTAAGAGATATTGAGCTCTTGCTAACAGAGAATTAAAAACCACAAAAAGATTTTAAGCAGAGATGGAAAACCTGCTCCGAGAAGGTCACAGAAAGTACTTTAAAGTCCTTAATGGGAGGGTTTCCCGAAAATTAGAATACATTTATAAAGGGAGAAACTAGAATATATTTTTTATTAATAAAAATGGTTTTGAAGACCATACATTTTGTATTTAAATTTTTAATTAATTATTTCTGTGTTAACATTTTTCAAACGCACACCTTAGTAAAATTTAACACATTAAGATCTCACAAGGGAGGTATCCCTACCCCAACTCTCAGATTTTAATGAACTTTGGATATGTTGTAAATGTGCAAAAAAAAGACATGTATTTTTTAGCTACCCAATCTCAGGTTTAAGGGTTAAAAATGTATTTGTTTTTGTTTGAAAACTTGTCTTTAATTTACGAAAACTAGATTAATTTGTTCACAGGGTTAAAGTGCTCAAGAAACCAAAAAATGTATACCCATATTGCCTATATAGTGGACCCAGAGTTGCGAAATTTTTGAATTATTTGAAATATATGGGAAAAAGGCTATTCCGGAAAAGTCGCATAAAAACCGAACGGTTTTCGAATATCGAAAAAAGATCAGACACGCTCTCGATTAAAGTAAATAGGAATTGATATGCATTATTTTTAGCTTAATACAACAAAAATTCCTTAATAAAATCGCCAGATTTAATGTTATTCAAAACACATTTTACCAAAAATACTTGAAAGTCTTTGGGCATAACTTTTTGTATATAAAAATATTTTTTTTTTATTTATTTACTATAATTAAAAATTACAATAAATCTTAAGGGCTAAGCACTAGCAACTTAGGCTATCGGCTTATATATATATATATAAAAATATACTCGTTAGTTGTAAATAAAAAATGTTGTTTTTTATACAGGTATAGAACTTTAAGTTGGTAACACGTTTTTAACTGGCGGCCATTTTGTCAGAGCGATTTATATTTAGTTTGGTTTGGCATAGGTGCTAGAGCCAAAAAATAAATATGTCTACACAGAAAAAACTAAAATTGAGTTTCAATTAAAATATTTATTGATTTAGTTAAAAGTTTAATTGAATTCTGTCCTATAATAATATAAATATATAATAATTTGTAACTATTTAATTGATATTATTTTCAATTACAGTTTTATTCATATCTATTAAAAATTTACTTGAATATTGCTTTTTATTTCAAATTAATTTTTAATAGATACTATTCAAACATTAATTAAAATTAAAAAAAAAATCGAAAAAATTGGGGAAAGTATTGCTTAAATTAAAAACAAATACCCACAATTACAAAATTAAAAAAAAAAATCAACAAAATTGTAAAAAATCGCCAAAATTTAAAAAAATCGAAAACATTTGAAAAACCGTCAAATTAAAAAAAAGATTGCCAAAATTTAAAAAAACAATAATCAAAATTAAAGTTATTTAAAAAATTGCTGAAATTTAAAAAAAACCCAAAATTCGAATAAATCTCAACAGTCGCTAAAATTAAAAAACTCGAATTTTTTACTTTAACCGATTTTTTAATTTAAATTAAAAAATCGAAAACTTTTTCGCTTTTTTAAAATTTTTGCATTTTTGTATGTTGTTATTATACGTTATAAAAACAGGAAGTTTTGTTTATACATTTTCAATAAAACAGTTAATACATATTATTTAACATTTAATTGAAAGTGATAATGAAATCGAACAAAAGTTTAATTGAAATTTTTTTGACAATATTTTTTAAACGGTATATTTTACGATATCTCAAAATCCATTAAAGCGACTCGTGTTCAGCACACAGACTATTTTTTTTAATTTTTCGAAATAAATTTAAGCCTTAAACTTTGATCGATATGCATCATGTGTTAACGTGGTCTAATTTGACTCAAATTTTCACAATTAAGCAGCTAAACTAGTCTTTTTTATAGCAATTTTAAAGGGCATTTATTTAAAAAATTGATTAAAGAAAATTGTAATTATTGACGAAAAAGTGAAAACGAATGATAAACGCACAATAACGCTTGAAAAGCATCTGAAATCGTCCAAAATGTAAATACATAATTTAGTTTAAGTAATACCTGGGCGTATCACATTTTACGATTTTGGTAATACAAGACAAGGAGTATAGCCCCGATGGGCTCACTCTGATCTTAAAAAACGTCGGATATATGAAAAAGGATAAAAAATAGTGAATAATTTGTTCACCAATATTAAAAATTAATCAAATAAATGGCAGCCTGTGTTCACGACATAGTGTTAAAGTGGCTTTAAAAACAAGTTTGATATAATTTTTATTAAAAACAAAAATAATTGTTCGTACAATTTATTTAATTGTGCGAACAAGTTTTAAATTTATTTTTGATCAATGGTGATAATCTTTAACTTCGAACTCATATATTAGTTCTCATTTAGTGGGAAAACTAGGTTATATGAATGTTTGCATGGGATTGTCACTTCTTTCAAAACGTGTCCTGATGATGGGAACCTAGAAAATTCCCGAAATAGATCTATCAACAACTGCCTGAAAGTGGTCAATTAATAAATTTGAAAACAAAAACTCTATAGATTATTTGTATCCTAATAAAGAAATATAGAGTATGGCCTCCAACTTGAATAATTTTCATTGCACAATTAAAGGTCGGAAAAACAAAATTTTTATTTTGAATAAAAATTATATCAAACTAGCTTTTTATAAAATAATACAACATTTTAAATAATTTCAAATTGTAAAAAAATTATTGCACATTTTTTGTTGAGTGTTTACGATTATGAACAACACCTATATTTTTTGCGAGTACACTCATAATAATCCCTGTCAAATTGTTTAAAAATTGGTGTTTTTATGTAAAATTTTAAATAAATACACGATATTATAGTGATATACTTAGTGGTTAGTTATTTTTTAGGTATTATTTTTTGATATCGATACCAGAATGGACTATGGCGAATTCACTATCGTTATTCCAGGGAATTGCGATAGCGAAAACGGTATCATAAAAACTACCGTTTTCGTGTAAAAAATAATTTCCGTTCGAGATTAGCTGATGATTCCTTAGACCGGGCAGGCAGAACTATGTCACGGATTCTCAGCGGATTTTCTTTTGAATTTAAAAAAAAAATCCTAAGTTATTTAGGTGACTAGCGAAAAATTGTATCAGTACGGTTAATACAGAAATCCAGAGATTTTCGGAATTTAATAAATCGTGAAACCCGGGATTTTCTTTTTTTAAATTAGGTGACTAGACGAAAATTGTATCACATATGTACACTTTGAACAAAAATCGATGAACACAAATTTTAGATGTTAAATTACAGAACACAACAAGTATTATTTTCAGAACGTTTACCATCAAAATTAGAGAAATTCCTCTGTGAAAGGTGCACAGAAAAATCATATTCGTGCTGACAATCCAAGTTGTTGCCAATTGAATGGTTTTCGATTACCGATTTTTTTTTTTTGTAAATATAAACCAATACCAGAATCTCGAAAAATTTTGAAAAAGCCCGGGATTTCAAACAATACCGAAATCCCGGGATTTTTAAATATCAATCCCGATTGACATCCCTAGAATGTACACATTGTGCAGCTCTATCTCGGCAGCTCCTGACCTTATTGTCGTTCTAAAAACTGAATGCTCACCACCAATTTTATTTTCAAATTAATTTTTTTGATAAAATTTAATATTTTTATCTTTAAAATATACATTTTAACTCATTAATGGCACGTCAACTATTCGCTGCACATTCTCCAACTAAACTTTCCAGATTTATAGAGATATTTCCTAGTGGAAATATTGGCAGCCAAATTTGAAACTTTGACAGCATATAAATCCTAGACGGATGAAGATATTTTAAAATTTTAATTTTTTTAAAATATTGTGAACAAATCTTTTTTAAAAAATATATGAAAAATATTTTTTTTTAATTTTTTTTGGAAAAAGATCGTAGAGTTGGACCATTTTTAAATTTTCATAAGTTTAGTATTATTTTAATGAAAACCATAAATTATTTATTTTTTGAGTGAAAACGGAATAAATTTTGGAATATTTTAGACTTTATGTTTTTCAAAAGTTCATCATTCGATCGGTCAGATTTTCAAATATTATAAACAATCCATGAACTAATTTCTAGCATAAAAAAACATTTTCATATTTTTTTAAATTTTTTATTGTTGATAACAATCAAAAATTTAAAAGTTTAGCTTTTTTATATTCTTAAATATATTTTTAAAAAAGTTCCACCAAAAAAGTTCAAAAATTGATTTTTTTTTTAAATAATTATTCTGGATAACAATTTTCCACAACTAGAGATGGTTTATTGAATTGGCATTTCTTGGTCCGGGTCCTGTGAAGTCCGAGTCGCTCGGTTCTTCGCGCAGGGGCAACGGTAAAATGGTTTGGTGAAATAGTGCACCTACTTTTAAATAGCGCACTTTATAATGGCATCACCAAAAAATATATTGAAACACATAAAAATTTAATTTTGGCCAACAATTCCCTATAAATTACCTATAGTGCACTGGCATTTTCTGAATTAGTAGTATAACTCGGGCACACAAACACAGAAAAACGTTTAACTTTATTTTTAAAATTTAGCTTTTTGCACAGAAAAAATATCTTAAGTGAAAACTCCTTATGTTACAAATGAAAATTTCAAATAACTGAATTTTAGGGGTTCGGGATAGAAAAAAAAACCTAAATAAAATACATACCAGTTCCAATTTTACAAATACTTTGATACTCTTCGTTTTCATTATCGTAACACGCTAAGAGAAAACCGCCATAGCTGCCTGTTCTCTTTCCTTTGCCTCTATAGCCACCAATTACCACCAAATCTAACGAGTCTCCACATCCAGATAGATAGTCTTTTTTTAACTTTAACCAATTTCGAGACCTCTTTGCGATTTCATACGTTGCCTCGCTGTGTAACGTCTTAACCATCAATCCCTCACAGTTTCCTTTAATGGATTCTTCGAGAAATTGTTGAACCTCGTCCACGTCACTTGTATCCATCGCCGTAGCAAAATGCCAAACACCCTCAAATTCTGTAAAACTCTGCTTCATCGTTTGTCGTCTTTCCGCAAAAGTGTTTGAGACCAATGGCTGACCATTTAAATATAACAAATCAAAAGCATACACGCACACTTGAACTTTAATCTCGTTAACATCGACGTTTTTTCGCTTACGAGTGGTCAACACCTGAAAAGGTAGGATCATTTTTTGTTCCACATCCCAAGCAACGATTTCACTGTCTAGTATATAAGATTTGACATCAGATTTTGAAAAGTCACCTATGCGCGCTATGATGTCTGGATATTTAGTAGTGTTATTTTCTTGATTTCGAGAAAATATTGAAATAACACCATTTTCATCACGATGTATTTGCGCACGTTCTCCGTCATATTTATATTCACAGGTTATAGTGAGACCGTCAAAGCGTTCAAGTACTTCCGACACCCCTTTCGTGGGTTGAGCCAACATTGGCTTAATTGGTATACCTGGTAACATAGGACAACGTTCTTGAACATCTTTTATTCCGTATTCTAATATTGTTGGTATAATTTTGTCATAATTAGGACATTGGCTGAAAAAAATTAATAAAAATTTTATTTGATGGAAAATAAAGAAAATGTTCAGTAAACTAATGAATCTTTTCTTCACAAAGTGAACTAAAAATTTCTTAAAGTTAATGAAAATCTCATAATTTTATTGAAACTAGTTTTTTAATGAAACTTCTTCATTGATTGAATGAAACTTTTAATAAATAAAATTATAAAATTTTATGGAACCTTGCATTGGTTTAATGAAAAGTTTTAACGGTAAGTTCCAGTACAACTTCATTGCTTTATGCAAAAATTCAGTAATATCATGCAGATAATTCACTCAGTTTATATAATGTGATCCACTTTTATAAAATTTAATATAGTATATACATAGCGTGAAAAAACTATTCGATTTGTTTAACTCTTCTACTCTGGGTTAAAACTACTTAATTTTGAAAAACAAAGTTAAGCAAATATACTTAAAAATGCTGGACCATAATCCGCTAATTAAAAAAAGTTGTCAAAACGATACTAATTAAAGATATCGTTTTATGTTAGCTTCACGTAATCATATCACTATCATATCGTTTCGAATATGTTTTCGTAAAATAAAGTGAAACACCAGTCATTTTTCGTTTTTTTCTTAATTTACTTTGTTATTAATTTTCTTAATTTAATTTTCTTTTAAAACAATTGAAAATAAAGTATTTGAAACAATTGAAGGGATTATTGTAAAAACTTGATAAGCCTCATTTATTGCTTTATAGATTTTCGCTGTTTTCTAAACATACATTGATTAATATTTGAAATAAGTCTTGCTTAAACGCTTATTTTAAGTACCTGAGTATAAACGTCCAGCAAAAGTCATATTTTTCGCATTTGTTTAACCTATAAAAGGCAAAAACAAACTAAAAATTGAATGTGGATTATCAAGTTTTTACAACAAACTCTTCAATTCTATTGAATGTATCGGTTAATTAAAAATTGTTTGATCGATTATGGTAATTTTTTTATTAAGTACAATGCGCCTTTAGCTTTCAACAAAATATTATGCGACACACTTTCGAGATTGTTGACTTTGCTACTCCGTTAGCGCTACCATCAGTTGCGTATAACCTTAAGGTTATCAATAAAATTTGCTCCTCTAATAGCGCACTGTTCTTTAACATTTAAAATAGTTAGTTTGAAAATAACATATTATAGATACTTACCAATTAGTTTTATTTTTTATATGTGGTCCAATTAGTTCTACATCAGCATATGCAGATCTTTTGGACAATCGAAATCTTTGAAAGAATTAAAAGTCAGTGTATATATTAAAATGATTTGGACGTGTTCTTATTGTTCTGATTTTTCTTAAAATCGTTTTATTTAAGTTATTATGCATTTCAAAGTCAATGAAATAATCATCATCACTTGAATAAACTTGAATATTAGTTTTTTATTATTTTTATTGAAATAAAATATTTTCTTCACATGTGGAAAACTTTTATTTTTTGTCAGCTGTTTATGTTTGACAGATCTAACTATAGTTTAACCGGCCAAGGCTGCTAAGTTAAACCTCAATTCAAGTTTAATTAAACACAACTGAAAAACGGTATTTCAAGTTTAAACAACGCTTAACTAATAAACAAAAATAATCTTCATCCCAAAAACTAGGCCTTAGTCGCTTAGGTCTAGCGGTGATCCAAACAAGATTTTTTTATCTTCTCTTACATTTATTAACAACTAGTGTTTTCTATTTGTAATAAAAGTAACATTTTAATTATGATCTCAAACATGACAATTCAAATGAAATATGAAACAATTTCAATGAAGTCGAAATCATTGAATAATTAAGACACTTTATGTTCACCACTGAAGAATTAAATCTTAAAAGTAAAGTTCAAAATTTATGAAAATTAATAAAATTATGAAATTTTATGAAAAAAAAATTAAAAAGCTAATTATTTGAAATAATTTCATAGCTCTTAAAGAAAATTTTCAATAAATTTATGAAGAGATAGTTTATGAAATAGAATGATTTTTTTTTTTATGTAACTGAAATTTTACGAAAAATGTTTATGAAAAATTTCATAATATTAATTGGATTTCTCGTATCTAATTTAATTTTTTATTGAATCTATGAATAAAATTCTGTGAAATTGATTCTTTAATATCATGAAGAATATTTCTTTCAGTGTGATCATTATGGAAAAGATAAAAATTAACTGAATTTGTCAACCCGAAACAATTTAGAAAGTTTTTTAACTTTTTCCATAGTTAGTTCTTTATGCAATATTTTTAACTTTAAATCCATAAACAATTATAATTTAATTTAATATTTGTTTTTGTTTACTAAATATACAAAAAAAACATACGATTGAAAAAATCAGGTTTTTTTTTGCTTACAAATTTTTACTGGCAAAAATGCATCCAGTAAAAACTTGTAAGTTCTTTGGCATCAAACTATCACTTTACTCTCTCTATTTACTATTTTTTACTGAGATTTTGTGTAAACGAACACCTTCCAGTAAAAATGTTTGTGTTATCCTTTTTATATTTTGTTTAGTTTGTAAACAAAACAGGGGAAGTAAACTAGGCGGTACTTTGCCTTTTATACAATTTTGTTATAATTTTTATTAAAAATAAAAATTATGTTTTTTTCGACCTTTAATTGTGCAGTGAAAATGAAAATTATTCAAGTTCGAGGCCATACTCTATATTTCTTCATTTTCGGCCATACTCTATATTTTTTCATCTTCGCTTTCAAAACGTGTTCTGATGATGGGAACCTAGAAAATTCCCGAAATAGATCTATCAACACATTCCTGAAAGGGTCAAATAATAAATTTGAAAACAAAAAACTCTATAGATTATTTGTTAGGACAATATCCTAATGAAGAAATATAGAGTATGGCCTCGAACTTGAATAATTTTCATTTTCATTGCACAATTAAAGGTCGAAAAAAACATAATTTTTATTTTTAATAAAAATTATAACAAAATTGTAAAAAAGTCTCTGTTTATTTATAATAAATTTAACAAGGGTTTTTTGCACGTAGTGCCTTTAGTAGTTAAACAATAACTAACTCTTTTTACAAAAAAAAGTATAGAGAGAAAGAGACCAACAATGCCTAAAGGTACCGTTTACGGTTTACTCGTTAAAATCGGTGTAAATACTGCCACCAAAGTTGTAAAAGTGGGGAGTAAAAACAAGGTTTTAAGGAATAATTAGCTCTACCATGGGTAAGGGGTACATTAAATAAAATGAAGCCAAATAAAGTTTACGTTTAAACATTGACGAATCTTATTAACAAAATTAATATTTAATACTATAAATTCAAATAAAGATATATACATTTTTGTTCTAGATTTATATATATATATATATATTTTTTTTTTTCCAAAAAACACTTAAATTTACGAAGATGATCCAAAGGGGATCATTGGTCCAAGGGGGACAGGGTTGACACAAAGGGTGTCGGGTAATCAAAAACGATCGTTGGTCCAAAGTTGACCAGGGTTGATCCGATCGGATCTATCCCCTAAAAAGGGGATTGGCCAGTTATGACCCACCCAAACATTGTATACTGGGCCATTGGAAGGCCCGGGCTCGAATAAATTTTAGCCTTCCTGATTTGAGGGCTAACTTCAGGTCCTAAAACCAAAGCCACCTGTCCCGATACGTTGAATCGTGGGTCAGCCAATTGAAACCCAGAAAAGTGGTCCTTCGCCAAATCTGAAACAGACTCCGCGGGAGTCTTTACTCCTCTCATCTTCGTTACGTTGGCAGTAAAACTAATTTTCTGCGAAGCGTCGTAGGACGAACCAACCGTTAAGCGACAGAATTTGCCTCCATCCGCGGAGGACACTGGTAACCTAAGATTGTAAACCAAGGTTTCGCATATGTAGCTAATGCTACAACAGGTATCGACTTATTCGGTAACTGAAGTTGAGCTACCAAAGTAGGCGAAAAAGTTACGATATGCCTAATAGGCAAAGAACAAACTTCCGAAATAGACGGGGACTTTTGCTTGTACGCAGAATTCTGCTTGCCTTTCAAAGCCAATTTCACAGGCTGACGTGAAGCGGTTTTCTTTGTAGAAGAAGGTCTCGCGGAATGTGTGGTTTTCGGACCAGACTTAGCAGATGGAGGACCATGCAAAATGGAGTTATGATCTCCATTGCAATGACGACATTTAGCCGTACTCGGACAATTTTTGGCCTGATGTGTATGGGCCAAACAACGAGAGCAGTAGCGGTAAAGTACGACTAAACGTAGTTTCCGGGCATGATTAGCCTTACGAAATATAGAGCAAGCCCTCAACGGGTGTCTACCACTGCAAACTCTACATTGAAGGTTCAAACGACCGGTCTCAATGTTTGTCGTCGAAATATTCGAGGCCGGGGTACCAATAGGACCAGACAATGTGTTGGGCTTCATCGGTTTCGTTGTAGCTTCGACCAAAGTGGACTCAGCAACCGTTTGAGGTACACCACTAGGAGCAGCAACCCCTGTAATAGGTGGCACAATAGGCACCATTAAAGTAGCATCAGCCGTTATAATGGTTGGAGCAGGGGTAGAAGGAACCAAAGGGGCCTTTGTAGATGATTCCACAACGTACATTACTTCCTCATAATCGTCCAACAACGGGTCATAAAATAAAGTTTTTAAGGCGTCCATAGTGCTAGGGAAAATAATATATTAATGACAAAGAAAAATATTTTGATTTAGTTGGTCACAATGACCAGTTTTGCAATGTGTCGTCTTACAACCCCATTCGCAGTGCGTACATCCACGACTCTAACGCGACCGTCACTACCCGGGTATATTTCAACGACTCGACCTAATTTCCACGAAGTTGGAGGCAAGTTTTCGTGTCGTATAACTACCAAAGCATTCTCCTATAAATCGCGATTAGGGTTTTGCCATTTATAACGCTTATGCAAATTCATTAAGTATTCCTCTTTCCACCGACGGCAAAAATGCTGAGAAATAGCTTTCATCTTTCGAAACCGATTAACAAGACTTATAGGAGAGTCAGTTATTTCGGGCTCCGGAGGAGCCAATATGGGAGAACCAATAAGGAAATGGCCCGGGGTTAGCGCAACCGGTTCCAGTGGATTTTTCGTCATAAGAGAAAGACGCGAATTGAGACACCCTTCTATTCTCGCAAGAATCGTCGAAAGTTCCTCAAACGTATATTTGAAAGACCCTGAATCCCATAAGTAGAACCCACCATGGTCTGGCTCCCCTTAAGAAAGGACCGAAAATCTCTCTCCAACTCGCGCGCCGCGCCTACAAAATTTGTGCCATTATCCGAAAATATTGTTTTAGGACACCCACGTCGCCAAATAAAACGTTGAAAAGCGGATAAAAAGGTAGCTGTTGACAAATCAGATGCTGCCTCTAAATGTATTGCCTTCGTAGAAAAGCAAACAAATATACAAACATAGCCTTAAGTTATTTGTAGTGGTAATATAGGGCCTATCAAGAATAGTTCTTTCAGGCGGAAGAGCGGCCATAATTTGACTACAAGATCGCTTTTTATCCAATATGCAACGTTTGCAGCGACTAATGACTGCGCGAATTTTAGACTTAAGTCTGGGAACCCACTATTCTATTCGAAGAATCCGAAGCATCAACTGATTTCCACCGTGAATAGAAATCATATGAATAAATTCATATGAATAAAAGCAGCGTAAATCTGCTTGAGTAGGGTAGAATAATAGGATGCTGCTCCGTATACGTCAGAGAAGGTGATTTCACCAAACGACCATTTAATCTCATGACACCGTCTTGATCCAAAAATGGGTTCAAGGTAATAAGAAAACTCTTTGGAGATAAAGGTTTTTTGTCTAAAAGACTTTTATACTCCTCTGAAAAGTGAAGCTTCTGAGATATCTTTGCCAAACACAACTTTGTCCTTTTCAACTCAAAACTCGAAAGAGTTTTGCTAGTACAAAATTGACGACCCAATTTGTGTGCTAGGTGAACCGCAAAATATACGATACTACACGAAGTGCTTTTGTTTGGGAAGAATTAGTTTATTAATTATATTTAAATTTTGATTTTAATCGATTAATGAATTTAATATTTCTTATTTGAACTTTAACGTAATTTTAATTCTGTAATATGTACATCACTGAAGTTTAGTACAATTATGCTTTTTTTGTGCAACTGTGTTGCTCTCATTGAAATATATGCTGAATTTAGTAGAAATATAAAACTAGGCCTAAGAAATTTAATATTAAATAAAATGAATTATTGTTCTGCCAGCAGCAGCATTGAATAGTTGAAACCCATCGTGTTTTTTAATTTGTTTTAACTTCGTAGAAACTCCTACGAAACATTTTGGCGCCCGAGCAGGGACTGCACTTATACAAGTGTTGTTGAAATTTTGTTTTAATATAAAAAAAAAAATATATTAAAAATTCCGTGGTTATTACATAAAAACAAAATAAGTCTTGAATATTGCTAAAAAAAAAATTATTGCCTGTTGCTGGATAATCGTCGTTGGACTTATTGCATCATCCAAATTGTCATCTTGGTTGTTGTGGCTGCAAAGGAAATTATACACTGGAAAAGAAATTCTACACCCAATCGCTGGAGAAGAAACCTAAAATTGGAAACAAAAACTGGTATTGTGTATTTCAGTTGGAATGTCCAAGATCAAGGGAAGATTTGCTATTGAACGTGTGGATCAGGTAACAAAGAATAAAAACTTTAATTGAAAGTGCATGACGGTTAAATTACTATAGATTTGGCATACTTATTCGAAACAAAATAAATTTGGTAAAATCTAACATAAATTAAATTTCAAAATTCCAATTTTAAATGCACTTAAAATTATACGTTTTTTAAATAATTTACATGCATGGTAAAGGCATTAAAAAAAAAACTCGAGTTGCTAAAAACAGTTAAATTTTTTGTTGAACAAAAATCTTATATATTTTAAACATTACGGTGTTTTTTTGTTTTAAATAAGCTAATAAGGCCTATAGTTGAATAAATAAAACAAGTTTATTTAAATTTTCCCGACGTTTCGTCGATTATATGTCGACTTTTTCTAGGGATTCGTCTATTTAATGAAAAAACATAAAATTATTACACAATTACTTCACCAAAAACAATAAGAACTTACAGTATAGACGTTATTACATTAAGCTGGATTAAATTTACATTTTACATTTAACATTTAACATGTAACATAAAACATTTAAACACAAAACTTAATAAAAAACATCTTAACTTAATATCACAGCTCAATTAATGGCAACTCTATAGCCCGCGTTCATGTTGTCAGTGTCTTCCTTCAAATTCATAGTTTTGTTTATTTTCTTTTGTATGTGCAAACTTTCCTTTGTGTACCTTTTTCTTTCTATGTTTTCTTTATCTATAATTTTGACGTTTTCAAAGTCAGCTGTGTGGCCTGTTTGAAGTATGTGTTGTGCAAGTGCAGTCGATTCTTTCCTTTTAATTATATCTGTTTTGTGTTCACCCATTCTAGTAGATAGTGCTCTCTTTGTTGTCCCTATATATATTTGATCACAAGTATGTTCGTCGTCTCCCTTACACTCTATTTGATAGATCACATTATTTTGTTGTTGGATATCAATCGGTGTTTTTACATTTGTAAATATTGCACTTAATGTTTTGTTAGGCTTATACGCAAAGCTTATGTTGTTTTGTTTTATTGTGTTTCTCATATTCCTGTTGTCCGTTAAGCCAGGGATGTATTGTACACTGTGAAACTTACGATCTGGTTTGTCATCAGTGTTGCCACAATGCACGTTTAATTTTAATCGCTGTTTTATAGATTCTATGAGTGTTTTTATTAAATTGTTTGGAAAACTGTTTTCTGTCAATATTTTAGTTATCTTAACTATATTTTTATGGTGAAATTCACAAACAAGTAAATACGTGAAAGGGGAAGATATTTTAAACCACATATTTGCAAAACCTTTCCCCACCTTTACCTTGTATTATATATAACCTCTTTGTCATCTTACAAATTTGTGTGCGGCCTATAAAGTTGTGTTAAATATTTACTACTCAGAGTAATATTTACTCCTTAGAGTCTCTTGGAGAAAACTGAAGGAGAATATTTGTTGAAGATAATTTTAGTACTTGTCAGTTGTAACTAGTATTAAACACATTGAGCTAGATTTGATCTTTTGTTGTGGTAGTTGCTCTTAAATCGTTATCTTCGTTGAAATGTACTCTTGCATTCGCTCTCTTAATTGGTTGTTGTATATTTTGAGTTGGATGTTAAGAGCAATTATTAGTTGTCGATTTATCATAATTATTGGAAAGTAAGAGCAACATTTAAGGTACTGAAAAATATTGTTGTAAAAATCTTCAACTGAATAAAAACAAATAGAAGCAGAAAAGAAAAGAAATAAACTGAAAAGTCAATTTGTAAGTAAAGTAAAAGCAGATAATACTACTTACACTCATAGAAAAATTATACTTAAAACATTAAATTAAAGTTGTTTATAAATTTGAAGGTTAAATAATTTAAATAATTTTTTGAAATAATGGGCGAGGATTCGGAGAAAAACGAATTACTAAGCGTTTTAAAATGCCAGAGGGTCAGCTAAGGGTAATATAACTCGCATTAAAAAAATTTTATTGGAACCTTCGGCAGCCAATTTAGACCACCATGATCTACAATGTCGGCTTGAAATATTGACGTCCTATATGAATCAATTAATGTCATTAATTTCAGAGCCAAATAGAAATGATTGATTTTGAAGATAATAAGAGAGCAGAAGTAGAGGAACTGTGCATAAGTGCAAAATCTAAATTACTTTCGTTGTTAGGTAGACATAAGCGTAAAGAAAGTACGATTATGGATTCTACTCTTGGTATAACACTTCCACCACCTACACGTTTACCCAATCTCAAGTTGCCTTCATTTAAAGGGAAATATTGTAATTATAAAAATTTTATATCGTCGTTTAATAATTTAGTGCATTATGAGCCCACATTATCACCTATAGAAAAATTTAATCATTTATTGAGTTGCTTAACTGGTGATGCATATATGACCGTGCAAGCTTTTGAAGTAAGCGATGAAAATTATCCAAAAGCATTAGCTCGTTTAGCGGAACGTTATGATAAAAAATCATTAATTTTCTTTGATACAATCGAAAATCTTTTTGAAATTCCAAAAATGTCGATTCCTGATGCATCCGCGCTACGGAATGCTGTGGACACAGTTTCGGCAATGTTCGGATCATTGGAACCTTTAGGATCACATAAGGAAATTGCAAATGCGTTAATTATACATTTAGTACTCTCAAAAGTAGATTTTGAAACGAGGGCAAATGGAATGAACAACTCGATTATTCTGTATTGCCTTGTTGGGATGATTGTGCTAATGTTTTAATTCGTAGATGCCAATCGTTAGAGGTTAATGATGAAAAGAGGAATAGAAATGATAGAACTACAAATAAAAGGGATAAAAAGAGAAATAGCAGGTTAGTATTTTCTTGTTCGCAAACAAGTAGTGAAAAAATTTGTTTATATTGCAAGGCACCTAATCATAGTATACAGGATTGTGGTAGTTTTGCATCAGTGTCAGTTGCTGATCGATTTGATTTGTCTAAGAAGAATTCTTGCTGTCTTAACTGTCTGAGAGTGGGCCATGGTGTAGCAAAATGCAAGGCAGCTCGCTTTAAAATATGTAAACGACCACATCATCAACTATTACATAGATACACAGCTGTGAACCAAGTTAGTGGTAATGAAAAGAGTTTGTCAGTTTTACCAAGTACATCCCAAGCTGCTAATCAATTTACGGCTATGCATGTTTACACCAACTTAACCACTGTTCTTTTGGCCACTGCGGTGGTTAGAGTTGTTGATCGTTTTGGAAATATTCATAATATTAGAACTTTGTTAGATTCTGGTTCGCAATTAAATTTGGTTTCCGAGGAATGTTCACGTAGGCTTGGCCTAAAGTTTAGGCCAAATAATATTTATTTAAATGGTGTTGGCTCAATCAGTGTAAGATCGAATTACAAGGGTAACGATCACAGTAAGGTCAAGAGTTAATGAGTATAAATTCCAGGAAGAATTTTCTGTTGTCGATTCAATATGTTCTTACCAACCAGAAAATAATCTAGCTGAAATTGAAGATAAAATTCCCAATAACTTGCAACTAGGCGATCCAAATTTGAACAAAAGTCAAAAAGTCGATATGCTTCTTGGAGCCCATATATTCTTTGAAATATTGTCTGTAGGTCAGATAAGGCTTGGAGAATTATTATTATAGTTGCCGGCAAATCACGTGCAGCAATTAAAGATAATAACGAAATTTGTAACATAGTAGAAAACACTGATAGTGTTAATATGGATGCTTTGGACATATTTGTTAACAATTTTTGGGATATAGAGGAGGTACCCAATCAATTGTGTAAATTTAGTGAAGAACATTTGAAATGTGAAGCTCATTTTAAGAAAAACACACGAATTTTAGAATCTGGTAGATTTGAGGTAAGACTTCCATTTAGGGGAAACCCTTCAGATTTAGGGGTTTCATTTGAAGTAGCCAAACGTAGATTTCTATCATTGGAACGAAGACTAATAAAAACACCAGATATTAAAGAGTTGTACTTAAATTTTATGAAAGAATATATATCAATGGGGCATATGTCTGAAGTCGAAAACGTTCCTCCTGGTCCACACTATTTTATACCACACCAATGTGTGCTAAGACCACAAAGCTTGACAACTAAATTGAGAGTTGTTTTCGACGCCTCGTGTCGCACAAGCTCTCAACTTTCATTAAATGAGATCTTAATGGTCGGTCCCACAATTCAGCCAGAGTTATATTGCACTTTACTAAGATTTCGGTGCTATAAATATGCCATGACTGCCGATATTTCTAAATTGTATCGGCAGATAATGATGAATCAAAATGAGAGAAAATTTCAATTAATATTGTGGCGAGCAAATGAAAATAAGCCAATTAAAATGTATAGCCTCAATACTGTTACCTACGGAACCGGCCCAGAGCCGTTTCTCGCAATTCGTTGTTTAAAAGAACTAAGCGACCGCAATAAGAAAAAATACCCACTTGGTTCAACCGTTATTGAAAATCATTTATATGTTGACGATTTATTAACAGGTGCAGACACCATAGAAGAGCTTGAGTTAATAAAAACTGAAGTTGTTGGAATATTAAAAAGTGGATGTTTAGAATTGGCAAAGTGGTATGGCAATGACGAAAGTTTAACCGTAAATCAAAATTTAGAAAAGCAACTCTTAATTGGTGAAATGGATTCCACAAAAACTCTGGGCATGACCTGGTTTCCCCATGAAGACTTGTTCCAATTCAAAATTGATTTTGATTTTAAAAATCTAAAGGCTACCAAAAGAAATATTCTTTCATTGTCTGCTCGACTGTTCGATCCTCTGGGTATCCTTAGTCCTATTATTCTACAGGCAAAAATAATCCTTCAAGAACTATGGAGAAAAGCTCGACTGGGACGAGTCGGTCCCAATGTCGATAGAGACATCGTGGAAAAATTTTAAATTAATAAAAGTACACCGATATGTAAACACTTTGCTTCATAATAAGGTACAAATACATGGCTTCGCAGACGCCTCAGAAAATGCGTATGGTTGTTGCATATATATTCGGGCCATTATAAATTGTAAAGTTGTTGTAAGTTTGCTGACTGCCAAGTCAAAGGTTGCGCCGCTAAAAAAGAGAAACCTTCCATGCCTAGAGTTATGTGCGGCTCACTTGTTATCAAAATTGTGGAAGGCGGTGGAATCAATATTGCTCCCATATGTAGAAAAAGTATTTTTTTGGTCTGATTCCGAAATTGTTTTATACTGGCTCAAGAAATATCCAGCAAGCTTAAGTACATTTGTGGGTAACAGAGTGGCAGATATACAAGAGTGGGCATCATCGGCCAGTTGGAAACATGTTCCCACAAAATCAAATCCCGCTGACAGTTTCTCGCGGTTGTAATGTAAGAGAGATTTGTAATTCAATTTGGTTTGAAGTACCTACATTTTTACTGTTAAATGAAGATATGTGGCCATCCAATAATTATATAGAACCATCAGATGAACAGAAAAATTTAGAAGTTAGAAAATCCAAAGCAACGGTATTTCAACGGTATATCCAAAGCAACGGTATTGGCCGAAGAAAATGTTATTATGTCTATAATTGAAAATTGTTCTTCATATATTAAGATTTTACGAATAGTTGCATATATATACCGTTTTGTACAACCAAAAGATAAGAAAAGTAAAGACGTAACGGTCTCGGCTGAGGAACTAAATGTCGCTTTTTTTGAAAATAATCGAAACAATTCAAACCCACGAATTCAGTGATGAAATAAAATGTGTAAAAAATCAATTGGTTATAAAGTCGAGCATTCAAAAACTAAATCCTTTTTTGCATCAAGTCAATGTTGTTGATCGTTAACTCAAAGTGTTAAGAGTTGGAGGTAGGCTGCTAAACGCAACTCTAGAGTACGACACAAAGTTTCCTATATTAGTACTAAGAGCTTCAAAATTCATAGAACTTTATGCGAAATATTTACATTTCTGTAACTGTCAGGCTGGGCCCAAAGTTTTATTGAGTTTGTTGAGACAAAAAATATGGGTCATAAATGGTTGTCAGTTAACTCGAAAAATAGTAAGGAATTGCATACATTGTTTTAGATATAAACCAAAGCTGTTGAGCCAGATAATGGGCAATTTACCCAGGGATAGGTTTCAATTTTCTAGACCATTTTTTAGTGTCAGGTGTTGATTTTTGTGGCCCGATTTATACCTCTTATAAAATTCGTGGTAGACCTCCATATAAGTCCTATGTTGCTATATTTATTTGTTTTTCGTCAAAAGCCGTGCACATAGAACCAGTTTCAGACCTGTCCACTAATGCTTTTATTTCTGTTTTTAAAAGGTTCATCGGGAGGAGAGGCCTGCCCGCTCGCATATATTGCGACAACGCCACGAATTTTGTGGGCGCGAACGCCAAGTTAAAAGAGGTACGGGACGTGATGTTCAGCGAAGAGAACCAAAAGAAAATTCACAACTTCGTCGCGGAGAACGGAGTCAAGTTCGTGTTTATTCCCCCACGCGCTCCTCACTTCGGCGGGTTGTGGGAGGCGGCGGTCAAGTCGACCAAGAATTTGTTATATCGAACAGTGGCAAACGTCGTCATGCCATTCATAAATTGGCTCTTCTTCCTGTTTAATTTTGAAGGCTTCCGCCCATTCAACGGGGCCGGAATGTTTGGGAAGAATTAGTTTATTAATTATATTTAAATTTTGATTTTAATCGATTAATGAATTTAATATTTCTTATTTGAACTTTAACGTAATTTTAATTCTGTAATATGTACATCACTGAAGTTTAGTAATTGAAATATATGCCGAATTTAGTAGAAATATAAAACTAGGCCTAAGAAATTTAATATTAAATAAAATGAATTATTGTTCTGCCAGCAGCAGCATTGAATAGTTGAAACCCATCGTGTTTTTTAATTTGTTTTAACTTCGTAGAAACTCCTACGAAACAGCTTTATCAAAACGAGAAAAACCCTTAAGTATATCCACAAACAAATCTTAACCTTTAGTGTTCTTAAAAAACGATCAAGGTGAGAAAGATCAGTAATATTCCATTCGGATTTATCCTGACGAAGCCACTGTGGCCCATGCCACCAAAGTGAACTGCCAGTCAGCTCTGAGGGCGAAACACCACGACTGCCCAAATCGGCGGGGTTATCCTCGGATCGAACATGATACCAATTATGTCGACCAACATTTTCTTGAATTCGGCAAACCCTATTAGCAACAAACGTGGTCCAAGAACAAGGGTATTTTTTCAACAAAGAAGGAACTATCGTCGAATCAGTCCAGCAATAAATTTGGTTAAGTTGAATATCAATTTCGCTAAGTATTGTTTTTAAAAGCTCAGAGGCGGAATTGAAATTGATTTTATAGGGGCCACTTTTGTTTTTCAAGACAGCAAATAGGTATGAATTTCGCCGTTTGGGGATTTAATTCGAATATATATTACCCCCGCGTATGCTTTTTCCGAGGCATCAGAAAAAACATGTAATTCGACCGAAGACTCAGGAGTATAATGAACCCATCACGGAATTCGAATATTATTTACCTCATGATATGAAATTACAAATTTCTGCCAACTATTTTCCGTTGAGAGCGGAAGTGAATCGTCCCAACCTATATTATCAAGCCATACACGCTGCATGACCATTTTCGCAACAACCACAACTGGACCTAGCCAACCAACAGGGTCAAATAATTTTGCAATAGTGGACAAAACTTCCTTTTTAGTATGACTCGATTTATGTGTAATAGGATTTACACTAAAATAAAATGAGTCCAATTGAGCATTCCATTGAATACCCAAAGTTTTAGAACAGCTAGACTCTACAAAAGTTAAAAGTTTAGCATCTACCATTTTCTAAGCTCAAATTTCGCCGAAGCCAACGCTGATATAAGCTGATCACGAGCGATCAGCGCAGATGAAACATCGTGAGTTCCAGTTAAAAACGTCGTCAACGTACATGCACTTTCGTAGAATGTGCGATGCCAAAGAAATTCAGCCTCAGAATTAGGTATTTCACACTTTTCGTTCTTGTTTGGTATTTGAGTAATATTTCTCTTCTTTATGTTGCTTTTGAGTTTAATTTTGTTTTTTTTTTTCAATGTTGCCAGTTCAATTTTTTAATGTTAAAAAGAGAATGAATAATTCGCTTAAACATTACAAACAAACGATCTAACGACAGATTGAACGAAATTGTCAAAGATCAGTGGAACTAGAAAAGCTACCTAGTTCATTCAGATCAATCGAACTAGAAATAGCGATCACTCAAACGAACTAGATTTCCGAAGTCTACCTTCGCATTAGTCTGTATACTAAACCTCTGCATATGTGCATTTATATGCCATAACAACTCATTCCCAATTTTTCGACTCGTTGACTGCCGAATGCTCTTTGCAAACATAACGCCTACTGCATTGTGAAAAACATTTTAAATAGAAACAAAGCGGTGCGTTATCAACAACAGTGTACGAAGTGTTATGAGCACGAAATGTACGACAACAAGCCAATGCTGATGATCTTGTAATTACGTTCGTTAATATGTAAGAGTGCCTTTTACTGCTTTGCAGCGTATTTGAATATGTTGATGTCGTTAAATGTAGTGTGTTTTACTGCTTTTAAGTGTGTAGTCTGTTAGTTGGGTTTTTTAAGAAGACAAAAAAATTTATCTAATAATACCCATAGAAATCGATATGTAAAATAAAACAAAATTTATTTTAGATTTTCTACTATATAATTTATTACAAAACATGTATGGATATAAAAATATAGAAGTAAATTCAACACAAAAAATAATAATTTTTAAATAAGAAACTAAATTATTTCTATTAGAATATTATGACTAGCTCATTCTTCCCGAAACACTTCGACGTTTTGCAAAAGTACTAATTACACTATACAAAAAAATCGAAAAAAGTGCATTACGTTTTATAGCCACTATACTTTTTTGATGTGTTATGATCCCCTTTCTGCAAAAATAACCGAAATTTTAAATTCTATGAACAAGTTTTTTTAAAACAATTTTTAAAATAATATGCGATTTTTGGAGAGACTACCCCACATATATTATAATCATTTGATAATGCCTTATCCAATTTTGACATGTGATATATTAAATTCAAATAGTATTTAATCCTTTTTTGATATTCAGAAGAATTTTAAAGTTATTCGGAAAAAAAAATCAGGTACATTTACTTCAATGTGAATAAAACAAAAATTTACCGACCGATTTTTATTTTATATAGTTCGATCTATTTGAAATATATATGAAACAGTACTGTTTTGCCGTTTTCGATTTTTTATGAATTAAAAAAAAAATAATTTTCCACAAAAAAATATGTTTTCTTAATTTCTTTCTGAATAACCCCAAAACTATAGAAACTTCGAAGTAATTAAAATTCTTGTCTTCTTAAAATTTTGTCTTCTAAAAATGAGTTCAAAATGACGTCCAAAAAAAAAACTGCTAAATTTAGCAGAATCGTTTTGCTCAATATTCATAAATTGAAAACAGCAAGAAAACAAAGTTAAATCTACATAACTTTAGTAAAATTTGAGTTAACTGCAATGACAATTTCCCTGCTAAAATCAGCAAAACAACTTACTGAATATTAGTAGACTAAAGCCAGCAATAAAAAACTGTTAAATCTACAGAATTATTATAAAGTTTGAGATGAATTATAGTGAACTGCAATTAAAAACTGAATTAAATAATCAAGCCTTTTAAACCTATTGAAATAAGGATAATTAGAAATACTGCCTCCTCTTAAAATAACCCCATACAACTTTCGTCTTTTGGTCCTGTAGATTAGAAGGTCACCGACAATAAGTCATTTTAATTGAAATTATGAGCGCTCCGAAATTGCTGGTTTTGTTAAAAAAATTTAAATTAACAAATCTGCTGTTAAAAACTATAAACTTAAATCAGCAAAAAAATTGTAAAGTTAGCAAAATTTATTGTTGAAAATTAGTAACTAAAATTAGCAAAAAAAATAGCAAACAACTTAGTAAATTAGTAATATGAATGTAGCAAAAAAAAAATAACTAAAAATTAAATGTTAAATAAAAATTTGTTAAATTTTTGTTAAGTTGAAGTACTAACAGTTTTACTAATTTTTCTACTAACTTTTTTCTAAGAGTGTAGAAATACTTTATAAAATAAAAAATATTTATTGTGCATTTTTCACCATCCATGGACTTCATACCAAGGAGTCTGCTAAATAGATTTCCTTCCTTTATGTAGTGAATAGTCAAAGCTATATATGTGGTTCTTATAAAGTTGTCAGTCCACAACTCACGTTATAAATATTTTTTATGTTTCGGGAAATTGTTGTTGGGTGCGGAAGGAGACTATGTACATCTACATGTGGCCCGAAATTCGCCCCAACTGATACAAAAAATTCTACAACTTTTTTGAAGCCACAATCTTCCAATAATCTAAACGGTCTACAATTCTCTACAGTCCATTCTGTTAATATCAGTAAATATCAAATTCAAAGCAAATAAAATAAATGAAAAATTATTTATTTTTTGTTACTATTAATAATATAATTGAAATTTCATTTATTGTAAATAACATATTTAGTTAATTCAAACTACAAACTATTATGTTTATATGACTTTTTAAATAAAACACTTTTTCCTACTTACAATTGTTACGCGTTAACATTCACTCGCTAATGAAAAATATCAGACAACTACGTATTTAAAAATTTTGATGTTCGTTAATATGTACTAGTGGCTTTTACTGCTTTGCAGCGTATTTGAATATGTTGATGTCGTTAAGATGTACGAGTGTGTTTTACTGCTTTGAAGTGTGTAGTCTGTTGGTTTGCTGAGTTTTTTAAGAAGAAAACAAACTTAAATTTTAAATGAACGGGCACAGCTTATGTGATGATTTTATATTTTAAAAACAAACTACTGTATATTTTGATTTGGTTATTTCGTGCAGCAGATATGAATTGATTCGTTAAAAAATTAACAGTAGTTGATACCACAATGATTTCCTGTAGTTGGTGTGTACTAACAAAGGAATGTATTCATGCAGAGGTTTACTGTATACAATGTATACAGACTAATGCGAAAGTAGACTAATGCGAAATTAGTATACTATACATGATGGTATATTTGTATGCAAATTCAACACACTGCATTAATAATATTAGTTTACAAAATGAAATTTTTTTCATGTACATTTGATGAGAGATAGATTTTCTTATGTATTTTCTCCCGCTGAATTCGAAAATCAAGGTTAAATTTTTTTATGGAACAGTTTTTGAGATATTGTAATTTTTTTTCGACCTTTTTTTCACTTGACAAATCATATCTCGAGATAGAAACGTCCGATTGGGTCGGACAAGGTATTGAGATGACGAACAAATATGTATAATCGGATCTTTGATTGGTAAAGCGGTTCAAAATATATCGATGAAAATAGGGCACATTTTTAAAAAAAATCATATTTTACAGTGATTCTGTGCCGACGGAAAAGTACAAATGTTAAAAAAAAAATAAACGTCTGGTTTCTCTTCATGTACGTAAAGATGATACTTTTACGTAAGAACTAAGACCAACCAGAAGAAAATCGACCGAAAAATGACAAAGTTATAAGCAATTGAGTGAATAAATCCAAATCTCATATTTTCCGAATATTTTATTTTTTCGACAATTTATTGGGTTTAAACGCTTGCAATATATTCTTGACATTTTTGTGTGTTAGAAATAGTTGTGCCTCTTGCTTTGTCTTCGGTTGCTTTTGGGATCCATTCTTCTTCAGCAAATTGGTAATAATTCAGTCGTAATTAGGCCTTTTATTGTTCCCAAGAAAATTGGTAACAACCCGCTAAAATTAATTCCAGGCCTCGTTTTCAACGGGTGTTAAATATTTTGGAAAATCTGTGCTTTTTATCAATTTCTTTATCTGTGGACCATCGAAGACGCCTTCCTTGATTTTTGCTAAAGAAAGCTGCGGGAAAAGGGTTTCAAATAGGAAAATACTTGGCCTTCCTTGTCTAAGGCCTTCACAAAATTTTTAATGAGGCCAAGTTTAATGTGCAACGATGGAAGGATAATATTTTCTATTTTGACAAGAGGCACGAATTTAATATTGTCTTTGTCCACTGTGACGTTCTCCCTTTCTGGCCAGTGTTTTCTTCTATAATGATGTTCACGAGCACGACTATCCCAGAGGCAAAGAAAGCAGCAATATTTTGTATATCCACCCTGCATTCCACACAACATGCCGACGACTTTGAGATCGGAATATATTTTCCAATTGTGATGCTCATATTGAATGTATTTTAGCAAACTGGCCATTGAGGCGTATGATTACTTAGTGTTGATGGCAGGAGCGATGGGATAGAAGGTTTTTCATTTTCAATATGCAGTAGGACTGCTTTCAAACTCTCCTTTATTGGTCCTGAACCATTCTGTGGAATACCTGCGGGGTATGTTAGGGAAAGGCTCAGGGCATGGAGAGAATCTGAATTCTCTGGTTACTGGGAAAACTCTCCTGGTCAGCGCCAGGCTAAAGATTGATCTCTTTTTCCAGTAGGGGGTCGAGGCGACTCTTGTCGCTTGAAAGGGGGGGTTTGAGGACCCTGGCGTCGTACTTAACTGGACACTGTAATCTCAGATACCATCTGCACAAGAAGGGTCAATCGGACACGGATTTGTGTAGGTTTTGCGAGATGGTGTCTGAGACCTCGAAACATGTTCTCTGCGAATGTCCCAGGCTTTGTGATAGGAGACTTAGGTTTCTAGGTGATCGCTTCATTTCGCCTTCCGACATCGCGAACATTTTGCCTAATAGGATAATTGGCTTTGTAGGTAGCTTGAATCTGTAGGTAATCTTAGGCAGCACAAAAGACCTACATTGGTCGCGGTGCATAGTGCCTTCTGATCTAATCTAATCTAAACTCTCCTTACTACCGTCAATGAACAAACGCCACTCATTTGGATCATAAGGCTCTCCGAGTTGCTCAAACAATGCAGGAATATCGCTGCAGTAGCATATGTCGTTTTCCTTCTTAAAATGTTGTGCGTAAGGTTTATTACGGTTTCTGTAAAATGTTCCATTTACTTCCGGAGCCAAACAGTTCCGCTGCTTCAGGCGAGATGCAACTAACTCCGCTTTTTCCTTTGACAGCTCGAGATCTCTCACCAAATCATTCAGTTTCAGGCTGCGTAAAATGTTGCAATTGCGACTCCTGTTGAAATTCTTTATCACTGCTTGTGTCTGTCTGCGGAAATTCACTTGAATGTGGAACTGGAAGCGAAACAGATGCTACTGTCGCATAAACTCATTTGACACTCTTTCCAAAACCAGTGGATTTGCTCAGGCAATCAACAATCAACCGAATGGCAGAGCGGCTCTCTCCATATCATCGGTACACCGAATTTCATGTATCGCCTAATATGGAATAAACATGCACTTAATTGTTAATTCAATTGTATATAAAAATTAATCTTACTGTGATGAACCAGAAACAACCGACACACATTGGGTTGAAATGGGTCCAAAGTGGCGCTTTATTAAAATTTTAGAATTAAGTTTTTGCAATAATGATTGGTATCGAATAAAACTAGATAAAATTCTACATCACTATTTAAAATATGAACCATCTAAGTTGTTTACTTCATCCGTAGTGAGCTGTCAAAGTTAGCTAATTATTGCTGTTTTCTTAAAAAGTGAAAAAAATTGAAATTTGATAAAAAGCAGTGCTTATTTTTTTAAATTTAAAATTAATAAAGTTAAACTTTTATGATGGAACCTTCAACTTCAAGTATTTAAGTGTACAAAAAATGATTTTGTGTTTATAAAAATATGTGTGGAAATATTTGTAATATTTTTTTAAAAAAAGCTCTAAAATCGGGGTATTTTCCATATATGATGGACCAGAAGTAACAAAGTAGTAAAGTGGTGGCTTTGAAGTTGTGTTTTTTGAAAAGTATGGGATTTCTACTTGATATTACAAACAAAAAAGTTTGCCTGTTTGTTGCCCCGTTTTAAAATATTAATAATTTTATGTAAAAAGTCTTGTTTTCAAAATTCCTTTATTTACCATACCCACAGTGTTTTTGTTGTTACTATTGTTTTACTCTCAATGTTAGCTATTTTTGTTGTTGTTGATATTATTGTCAATATATTTTGATATTTAATAGAGATGGCTGCGTGAGTTGCGTTTGATCACCTATGTTCACGAGGGTGACCAATTTACCAGAAAATAATAAAAATTAACACTCAATTCCAGCGAAAAAATAGGACTTTCTAATAATTTACCAAATTTACGTGATGGTTTTACATCTTATACTAATTTGCGCATGACGGGATAGTCACGCCTATATAATAACTGTTTTCAATCACGTACTTTGGGCAATCAATGCGTTTGACGTTTAATATTTTTTGAAATTAAATTGACTATCGTAATTTATAAATAATAATGTTTGCGAACAAACTGTTTCACGCGCCCATCTCTATTGCCGTTATTTTTGTGCTTGTTTTTATGTTTTGTTTTTAAGTGGTGTTTTTTGCTGTTTTAAAATTTGAAGTTTTTGTAAAGTGCTTATTGTGTTTTGCATTAAATAAAGTAATCGGTATAAGGTAATTTGAAAACCGATTAAACAGTTAAATTAAATAAGAACAAATTAAATATTTTTAGGAATAAGCCCCAAAACTATTTTTATATCTCGCCTAGAACTATACAACTTTATGAGAAATACCGCTTTAAATGATTGGAAGGATAAAATCAATTTTCTTAAAATGAAAACCATTAAGCGTATAAACCCCAGCAATATAATTTTTTTCAACCAAACGTTTGATAATTTTATTAAACAGTTTAAATCTCGATATAGTGAATGTAAAAGGTACCATGATCGTTTTTTGGAATTAACCCTTTGACGAGTGGCGTACATTATAATGTACGTCGATTTTATCAACCCGTCACTGATTTTAATTTAAGCATACATACAATTAATTTACAGTTATCGGTTTGTTGTTTTGTTGTTCTTTAAATTCTTAAGAGGCTGTAAAATTTCAAAAGAACGTGAGGTCAGTTTTGTGTATTTTGTTCTGCCATCACCGACGCAGCGTATAATTTGTTAAATTTTGTTTTCAAATTTAAAAAAAAAAAGATTAATTTCAGTGTTTTTCATAACAAAGGTAAGTTTTTTTCGCTTATTTTTTCGATAGTTTTCTAATGTAATCATTCATTTTACATAAATGCAATATTTAAGGCGTTAGTAAAAGCTACAAAAAGAGTGTACATTAAAATGTACATTTAGTGAAATCTTCAATGTGCATTTAAATGTACATCACATTTTTATATACAAATAAGCCAAAAGTTTTGATTTTTTTTAAATAGAAATAATGTCGAATTTAACAATTAAAGAAATTTTTGATATATTGAATGAATCGGAGATCGAAGAAGATATAGACTTATATGAAAATGATAATAACATTGAAAATCAAAACGAGGATATTGTTATCGTTAATCGCGTCACACGTAGTTCTTCGGATGATGAACAAGACAATGAAGACAATATTGCTAATGCTGATACCAACCGTGAAAGTTCTGTCCCTATTAATGTATGCGAAGTTAATCCATCGACAAATTATACATATACAAAAAAGCAAGATATAAAATGGCGCCGAAAGAACTCTAAAAATGATCCAATTCCATTTGAATGTGAAAATATTGAAAGCTATAATGATGAGAAAACACCATTTCAATTTTTTCAACAATATTTTACGGATGAACTATTTCAAAATTTTGCATTCTACACAAATTTATATGCAGCTCAAAATAATGGAGGAAACTTTAAAAATACTGATAGCAACGAAATTAAAAAATTATTTGGATTGCACATTTTGATTGGTAGTATGAAGTTCTCTAGGCTTAGACTTTACTGGGACCCATTGGTTGGCATTGAAATCTTCCGAAACACATTAACTTGTGACAGGTTTTGCCAGCTGCGGAATAATTTACATATTGTAGATAATTTGGATAAGAATAAAGATACAACTGACAAATTTTGGAAAGTCAGACCTGTTATTAAAGCTGTCAGAAAGAGGTGTTTAGAGTTGGAAGTAGAAGAAGTACTATCTGTAGATGAGCAAATCATACCGTATACTGGAAAATTGTCAACAAAACAGTATATAAAAGGAAAACCTAATCCTTGGGGTGTAAAAGTATACGTGTTAGCTGGCAAATCTGGGACTTTTTTCTTTATCAAGGGAGTTCTACAAATATTAGCGCCAACAATTTATCCATACTTGGGTTTGGAGCTTCAGTTGTTCTACAATTATCTGAAAGAATTAAAAATAAAGGTCACACATTATATTGCGATAATTTTTTTACATCGTACCAGCTATTGGAAATACTTCGTCAAAAATATATAAATACAGTAGGACCTGTAAGAATTAATTGGTTTGCATCACCTCCTCTAATAGAAGACAAAGCATTGAAGAAAAAAGGACGAGGAAGTTCAGATCAGGTGGTAAGCAGGGATGGGAATATTTTTTTGGTGAAATGGTATGACAATAAACCGATACATTTGGCATCAAATTTCATGGGATCTGAAGAGGATGAAATTGTTAAAAGGTAGTTTTATATGACAAGTGTTACCTTCAGTTGTTATTAATTTATTATTTAATGTCTTACATACAGGTACAATAAATCGACAAAAGCTTTTGAAGAATTCAATCGTCCTAACATCGTAAAGCTATATAATTCAGGAATAGGTGGAGTTGATCTCCTCGATCAATATATATCCTACTATAGGGTTTTCTTGAAATTAAGGAAATGGACTCTGCGGATAATAACACATTTCCTCGATTTCGCTTTAGTTGCTAGTTTCCTCGAATATCAAAGTTATGCAGTAAAGCAGGGAAGGGCAAAACGAGAGATATTATTTCTTATGCATTTCCGATTAGAAATTGGGAATGTTCTTATATGCAAAAGTCAGAAGTCGGCGCCAAAGCGGGGACGCCCTTCAAATGCAAATTCAAATCCTTCAACTTTATCACCTGTTTCATCTAAAAGAAAAACTGAGGTAAGACCAATTCGAGATGTACAATTGGATGGCATAGATCACATGCCATGCCATGATGGCAAAAAAGAAGCAACACGATGCAAAAATAATTGCAAAACGAGCAACGGAGTAGCTGGAAGAACTCATTTTTATTGCCAAAAGTGTAAAATTCATTTATGTATAACTAAAGAACGAAATTGCTTCCTACAAATGCATACCAAATAATAATATTTTTTCAAATATTTACGAAAGTGAATTCTATTCTATTTTTTTATGTAAATCTAACCTTACTTACAATGAATTTGTTAGCCTTTTTTTTAAATAATTTTAAAATGTGTTCCTTTTATATAATGTATGTATACAAAAAAAAAAAAAAAACAAAACAAAAAAATAAAACCAATAAAAAAAATTAAATAAAGTGAAAAAGCGTATGCATTAAAGCGGATTGTACATTAAAATGTACATCTTAAAACCCCACTTTAGAATAAAATTCTGCACCCATAATTTTTTGCACATGTTTTTTGAAGCTTTTTTAAGCTATAAAAAACATAAAAAAAATTTTCCAATGGCCAGAATTAATTCCCGTCTCAAAGGGTTAAATACTGAATGGCTAAATGCTTCTATCTCATTTGTTCCTCCACCAAATAAACGAGGTCGCAAGGAACTTTCATTCGAAGATTGCAGTGCGAAAACTAAATCAAAGAAAACTAGAAGCATAAGAGATAGCATTTTATTGCCAGTTTTGACTCATGCTACACAAATGAGTTTAAGAGCTTCTGGAAATGTTGAGGCAGCAAAGCTAGTTACAGAAATAAAAACGTCAACACCTACAAGGGCTGCAAAATATAGAAAAAGCTTTAAGCAGGCTAAACCAAAACAACTAAGTGCAGAAGAAGCACTTAGCGTTTTAATAGAAGCAAAATTAACTCGACATAATTATAATATTATAAGATGGGTGGCTCCGGAAAAATTTCCTTCGTATACTAAAGTTCAGCAAGCAAAACAAAGGTGTTATCCAAGTTAAATTTTGTGAAACTTCAGCACAAGTTACTCTTCAAGGACTTTTAAATCACACGGTTGAAAGACTAGTTATGTTGCCAAAATGTTATGATATTTTAACAGAAAAAAAAATATCAAACTTAACCTTGTTTTCAAAGTGGGGTGTTGATGGAAGCTCCGGATATAGTTCGTATAAACAGGCTTTTTATAGTTCTAATGCAGTGATGTACTTTACGCACACTATTGCATTTATACTTGTATGTGTAGCAGCGAAAAAACGAAGTTTATTCTACGGTACACTGATAATAAATTTCAATTGCAGAAAAAAGATTTTTTTTTGAAAAAAGTGAATTTCATAAAAATATATTTTTTAATATATAAACCCCTTTGAAACTAAAAAATATATATTTTTTTCTATTTCGGCTTAAGCGGACAATGGCTCCTGGGAACCACCATGGCTCAGAAACAGTTTAGCGGTGTATCATATTAGTGTGTGTACTTAAGTGAAAAAAAATTTTGTTAGAATTTAAAAAAATAGATTTTTTGCATAGAAAGAAAGCTACACTCATAGAAATAAAGCTGTACAAATGCACTCATAGAAATTTTACAAAATTCGGGCTAAATTTAGCAGGGCATTTTTAACTAATTTTTAGTAACTTTTTTTTACTATTCCTATTTCTATGAGTATAGCTTTCATTTCTATGACTGTACAAGAATTAATTTCAAATATAATTTTGGTACACTCATAGAAATAAGTCTGTAGAAATAGCAAAAAAAGTTACTAAAAATTAGATAAAAGTGACTCTGCAGAAGAAACTAGTTGAATTAACAGATTTTTTAACTAAATATTTGCAGACATAAAATAGCAAACAAAAACTGTTGTATTAACATTTTTTTTTTGCTAAATTTAGCCCGAATTTTTTAAAATGCAAATAACAGGTTTAATTGTTAAACCAACTGAAATTTTTGCTAAATAATTGTAAATTTCTGATTTAATAACGGAAGATTTTTAATTGCATTAAAAAAACTTAAAATTTTCAAAATGTTTATGATTTTATTTGGGTACAGATATTTAGTAATTATTTTTGCTAATTTTAGCAGGTGATTTTGTTACTTTCAATCTACAAAAATTTAGCTAAATTATAAAAAAAAGTATTTTCCCATTCATCATCAAACATATTTGTACGTGTATTTTTATTTGTGTTCCGCAGCGTGGTGTTGCTTCAACAATGGTTCAACTACAATTGATTTGTTTTCTTTTAACTCAGTGAGAACAAAGCAAAAGCCGAATATGCATATCGATAGCCATACGAAGATGTTTATAGTGTACGTGTGTTGACGCAGCGTAAGCAGCATTTTCTTCTGTAACCCCGTGGGGTTGGAAATTGAGAGGGAGTACATCACTGTTCTAATGCAAGCGACGCTTCAGTGTTTATAACATCCATCGTACCACTTAAACTTGTTAGTGGAAATGAAGTAGTTTGGAAAAATCCTCGTCCTTCATCAACAAGATTTTGTAGGCCTTTAAAGATAGAATACACCAAAGAAACAACAAGTGTATCTAATATAGAAAAAATTAGGGTCGAGGATGAAAAAAAAAATCTTGAAGAAACGTTAGTTTTAGTTGGAGAAAATTTGTTAAAGGTTCATTACGATTTGTTTTTAGTAATGATAGATGGAAAAGTGAGCAACGCAATAACGGGTACGAATTCCACGCAAAAGTGTTATGTATGTGGCGCTACAAGTAAGATGTTCAACACAGTTGACAGCATGATTTTTAGGGAAGTTAGAACAGACACTTTAGAGTTTGGGCTATCAATACTACACGGGTGGATTCGATTTTTTGAGTGCCTTCTCCACTTATCGTATAAAATTCCAATTAAAAAATGGCAAGCACGATCAGATGAGGACAAAAAAATTGTTGCTGAAACAAAACTACAAATTCAGAAAGAGTTTCGTGAAAGAACAGGTTTAATTGTTGACCAACCAAAGCCGGGCTTTGGTAACTCTAACGATGGAAACACCGCTAGACGTTTTTTTAAAAATGCTGAAATATCAGCTGAAATAACAAAAGTGGAAATAACACTAATTAAAAAAATGCACACAATACTAATTGTTGTTGTTTCATGTGACACGAGATTAATTTGGAAAGTTTTCGTAATTTCGCTCACAACACAGCAAAGTACTTTGTTGAAATATATCCCTGGTTTTGCATGCCTCCCACATTACACACATTTTTAATTCACGGCCCGGAGATAGTACAACACGCGCTTTTACCAATAGGAGAATTATCAGAAAAAGCTCAAGAAGCAAGGAATAAAGACTTTAAAAACTAGAGAGCACTTTGCTAGAAAATGCAGCCATTTATATCGAGCATTAGCAGGCAATATGAACAAAAAAATAAAATTTATCGAAGTCAGAATTAGATCTATTAATATTACCACAAATTTCTCAAGAAAATCGTGATGATGACAACAATGAGAGTGATAATAATGATGATGGTGATGATGATGATGATGATAGTGATGATGATGATGATAATGATGATAATAATGATGATGATGATACAGATGACAGTAATTGTAATGATGATAAAGACTATGATAGTTTAAGTGATGAATAAGAAATAGAGAATATTCAAATAAATTACTTTAATTAAATAAAAAAAAAATAAAAATCCATTAAAAAACGTTAAAGTTTTGTTTTTTTGCCTAATTAGGGTATTTTTAATACAAAAAAATATTATCTCGTTAATTGCACCCTTCCTTGAATTAATCTCCATTTTAGGTATAATCGAGCCCACTGTGCGACACTACGTTTTGTAGAAGCTGTCAAAACCAAATGTCAGGGATCTAAGGGAACAGTTGAGTAGGGTTTGCCTATACTGAGCAGTAGTTTGGTGATTGAACTCATAAATTTTCACTCAATTATTTATAACTTTGTCATTTATCGGTCGATTTTCTTCTGATTGGTCTTAGTTCTTACGTAAAAGTATCATCTTTACGTACATGAAGAGAAACCAGACGGTTTTTTTTACGATTTGTACTTTTCCGTCGGCACAGAATCACTATAAAGTATGATTTTTTTGAAAATGTGCCCTATTTTCATCGATATATTTTGAACCGCTTTACCAATCAAAGGTCCAATTATACATATTTGTTCGTCATCTCAATACCTTGCATTTACCAAGTACGACCCAATCGGACATTTCTAACTCGAGATATGATTTGTAAGTGAAAAAAGGTCGAAAAAAATTAAAAACTTACAATATCTCAAAAACTGTTCCATAAAAAACAATATCTCAAAAACTGTTCCATTCTGAGTATTTTTTCCAATCTGGATGTCGCCACACTATTAATGTGCTTATCAGCAAATTTGTTTAACAAAAGAAATTAGTAAAACATTAGTTCAAAACAGTTAAGTGCTGAATAAGTATAACTAAAATTTAAGCCGAATAGCAAAATAGTATACTTGAATTACAAGACGTTTTACTAACTTTTTCATTAACTTATTTTTTGTAAGAGTAGTTAATCAACAAATTTAATGTTTGTTTGTTGCTTAACTACATACTTTCCTTAAATTTGAAACTCAAACTAGCATTAAATCAGCTCAACAAACATTTTGTCAATATCAGAATATGTATATAACGCCCCCAAATAACAAAAAAAAACTACCAAAAATATATTTTGTTGACCGAACTATTCGGTCGGTCATCAACAATTTCATATAAAGAAATCATGCGTACCTTTTTTAAAACGAAACTCGATTAACCTGTTTCGGGACATTTTTTATAGCATAATGGACGATGTTTAGCCCACAGCAATGTTAAATTATGAAACAAGTTCTGCAGTTACAGGATAGGGTCTTTGAGGGCAATTGATTCCAGGCAATTGAATTGTATAATCCGTATAAAATTAAATACGCGACAATACTGAGAGTTTGTAAGACACTAAATTTTTATTTACAAATATATCCACTTAAATACAACATATAAAATTCTTAAAACTAAACTAGCCTACCTACAAGCGATCATTAGTATTCTTGTAGATGATGAACTGTTTTATTGTACTTTCATGATAAGAGATGCAACCATAAAACCTTTTTATGGTTGCTATCTCTTACAGTACTGATTATCTGTATGCACACATGAGCATACCAGATGTTAAGCACTAAACTAATAATCTCCTGCAATGATGTTTCATCGATTTAACGCCGGCCTCCCAAATTCCTCCAAAATGGGGGCTTGCCGGGGGGATAAAATGCCTTTCGACCTTTTCGGCTTCCAGCGTCTCGCAAATGGTAGAGTTCTTTTTTATTGCTTCGACGAACTCTTTATCAAGTTTCCGCGAGGCACCCACAAAATTTTTTCCGTTGCCGGAATACATGCACTTTGCTTTGCCTCTTCTAGCAAAGAACCTTCTAAGTGCTGCCAGAAACGCCTCAGTCGTCAGATCACTGACATCTTCTAGGTGTATCGCCTTTGTTGACATGCAGACAAATACTGCTATGTAGCCTTTAAAAGATTTTTGCCCTCTGCCTCGAGAACATTTCATTTGAATGTGGCCTGCATAATCAACGCCTGTATACGTGAATGGATGTGATACCGAAACTCGGATTTGCGGAAGGTTTCCCATAATTTGCCCAGCATTCAGTTTTTTATACCTTATGCAGCGCGCGCAGTACCTTAATACCTTTTTAATTATATTCTTCATTCCAATCATCCAGAATCTCCGTCGAATTATTGATGCGACCAACTGGTTACATCCATGCAGCGTAGACGCATGGACTTCGTTTACTATAAGTTCGGCTATCCAGGACTTCTCAATCAGTACCGGATGTTTATGGTCATATGATAGTTCCGAATTTTGTAATCGCCCGCCAACTCTAAGAATTCCCTTTTTGTCCAAAAATGGATGTAGAGTAGCTATCTTGCTTCTGGGATTAACTTCTTTTTGAAGTTTTAAATTTTTTATTTCATCGAAAAAATTTTCTTCTTGGTGTTGTCGTACTATAACTTCATTGGCATCTTTAAGTTCAGCAGATGTAAGCCAGTCAGGGTACTTTCTTCCTTTTAGTTTGCGAAATGTGCAAGTAACTTATGTTGCTAAATAACTTGATTGCTTGCCAGCCACTTTTTGATGTTGAAAATTGGAAGTCTTCTTTACCTTAAATGTCTCTTGAGCTTGGTGCAGCTGCTCTAAAAACCCAAGCACATCCTCTAACGTTTGTATTTTTCTAGTCTTCTTAACGCTGTGTTCATACTGGCGTATTGCTTCATGGTCGCATTTTCCAAACACAGCTCTGGCGAAAAATGGATTGGCTGCATCAATGTCCAAGCCCATCTTCTTGAACGACCTTACACATGTGGTTGTAGTGTCAAGGAGCTGCTTGATGCTTGCCGCATTATCACTATTCATAATCGGTTGATCTAAAAGTTTGTCCACAAAACCAGAAAACAGCACTCTTTCATTTTCATACCGCTTTCTAAGTTCTTCTAGGGCATCATCATAGCTGTCTTCTACACAATTAAAATGGCCTATTAATTTTGCAGCATCACCTCTCAATGCACTTTTTAACCGCTGCATCTTTTCCACTTTGGGAACCGCATCATTTGTATGAACTAATGTTTTAAACAAATCATAAAAAGCAGCCCATTCGCTGCTTCCACCTTCAAAATAAGGAATCTTAATCTCCTGCAATTTCACCGCTGGAGTTGGCATGGAATCTTTCGTACTACGCGCCTCCGAGTTTGATTTTCGCTCAAGTTCCTTTAGCACTCTGTAGTATCGGCTCCGTACGTTGAAAAACTTTGTAGACGTTTCCTCGTCACATTCTTCAAATGCTTCGAATTTTGCATTAAGACCCTTATATTCGTCTTCCAACTCAAGTTTTACAACTTTGTAAACTGATATGTCTGTCATGTCTGTTTCTTCCAACAGATGTTCAAACATTTCTACTCGATTGCAAAATGCTTTGCTTCTCGGATTTTTTATTATTTCTTTCATTGTGGAAGTTTTTCCACCGCTTTTTGCTGCGGTTTTTCCTTGCTTCAGTCTGCTTTCATCGTCTATCTCGTGGTCATCTTTCTGGATACCTTCTTCACCCATCTTCAGTAGGCATTGACGAACAGCATTCAACCTCTGCGCGACATAATCATAGTAATTCACTTTAAAGTATTCTATGTCATTATCGCCACTGGCACTCAACTTCGTGTGGTTGCCCTGGAACTCTAACCAAGCTGCATCTGCTCTTTGCTGAGAGTCCTCAACCTGAGGCAGCCGTAATGTTCCCTTCTCGCATCTCCTGAGGATACCTTCAATGGTTTCCCCAAGCACCTTCTGGCGTTCTAATAATTTTTGGGACATTGTAATTTAACCCGTTCTTCTTTTAACAATTTAAAAGATTTTTTTTTATTAAAACCCGTTCACTGATTAGATCGTTTTATTTAACAACAAAACTTCTTTTCACTTTCGAAGGACCAAATGTATAATCCGTATAAAATTAAATACGCGACAATACTGAGAGTTTGTAAGACACTAAATTTTTATTTACAAATATATCCACTTAAATACTACATATAAAATTCTTAAAACTAAACTAGCCTACCTACAAGCGATCATTAGTATTCTTGTAGATGATGAACTGTTTTATTGTACTTTCATGATAAGAGATGCAACCATAAAACCTTTTTATGGTTGCTATCTCTTACAGTACTGATTATCTGTATGCACACATGTGCATACCAGATGTTAAGCACTAAACTAATAAACTAATCGAATTTAAAAAGGATTTTTCTCTTATGTTCCTAATTCTAAGAATTCAATTAAACTTAATCTACTTGTAATGGTTTTCTACGAACAATCACAAAACTATTATTTATGCATTTGTTTTTTTCTCAGGAAAATTTAAATTAATAGATGATAAGAAAAAAGAAAGATAAAATATGTTCAATTTATTTGAACAGAATAGACATTCGTTTTTCCATACAAGCTTGTGCCAGTCTAATGCCAAAACTTAAATGAATATTTTGCACCGGATTTTTAAAGATTTTTCTGATAGTCTACACTAAAGTCTAAAATCCATTCATCCTAAAAATGTTCGTAATGTTGAAATATTCTTACCAGTAGGTTGTCTTCAAAATCATGGACGTACTGTCAATTTTGTTTTTTAATGTTTCCTCCCCCATCTTCTTTAAACTATCTATGTTGTTTGCCTTTACAAATCCTGTTGCTAAGGCATTTAGTAAACTTTGTTCTGCAATGCCAATACGAAGTTTTCCAATTAGGGATCTTATAAAAAATCGAGCCTCGGAACAACGGCAAGCTATAAATATATCTTTAATTGGTGTTATTTTATTTTTTCCAGGCGATTTAGCGATCTCTTTTAACTTTTTAAAACGCCCATTATTGTCAATGGGGCGGGTTTAAACATCATTCTTTGTGCCATTCTGGACTGCTCCGCAACTATTCCCAAATCACCAGTTAGATGTGTTTGTGATTTAATAAAATCCATTTTACGACCAGTGGTATCGCAAATAATTTTCATGAGAGTATGTTCAGCTACTCCAAGTTCTAAGCCTGCAAAGATATAAAAGTTGGATGTATTTTTTGTAATAACAATGATATCTGCACAAATTTTAAAACGTTATATTTTGTGTAAAACTCAATCACCCCTGCCATAAAACACAAAAAGTCGATTTTAAATCGCAAAAGTCAACTATGTATGCTCTGCTGGTTGGGTGAAATTGTACGGATGGAGAAACATTTTAAATAGTAGTGGAAATCAAATCTACGCAAAATTTCCCCAAGAAACAATAGGTCTAAAATCAAATTCTATACCGCGCCAATCAACATGAAGATTCAATGAATATCACACGTCAGTTGAATGCGAGGGAATTTCTAATGACCGATGCTAACTGCACTGGTCCGAAAGGGCCTATTCAGTGATTTGTATTGTGATGGTGAAACAGTACATGTTTGAAAGTACACAAGTAGACGTTAGATACGGTTCAAAAAATAAAGCCCTGTCAAAGCGTTTGTTTTTGGTGGTACAACAATAAAAGCATTTTTAAACCGTTGGTTGTCAACGGTAGGAAAAAACTTGTTCCTATAAAAAACCCTCCGATTTTGAGTAGTTTTTTTCTATGGAAAGTTTCTCAAATTCCAGAGAATTTTTATTCCCAAATTATGAGCACTTTATAGTAGAAAACCCCTCAGATCTTAAGCTCTATTTTTCTATAGAACAAATCTTAGATTCTGAGGACATTTCCTTAAGATTCTATAAACTATTTTCAGCAGAAAAAACCCTTATATAGGGTGCACTTTTCGTTTAGAAAAACCCTCAGATTCTGGGGAATTTTTACTGAAGAAAAACCTTTTGATTCGGAGGACTTTATTCTATAAAAAAAAAACACCTTTCACTGTGAGGACTTTTTGCTATAGAAAACCCCTCAAATACAGAGGAATTTTGGCAAAAGTTTACTTCTTCGGGCACCTCTCAATGAAATTAAAAAATATATTTTTTTCTATCTGGAGTTAAGGGGGCACATTGTGGAAGAGAGGCCCTAAAACTGGTACGCCTAGTAACATAGAAGTGTGAGTACTCATTATCCATGATATGTGGCGCCCTCTGGATCAATTTAAAAAATATTTTATATATAAAAATTGGTATTATAATCTAAAAATGTAACGTAAACTTTTTTAACGTTTTTAAATTCTTTTTGTAAAATTAACTGTAAACAATAACTTTTTCATAACAGGACCCGTAGGAATTGTGGGGAGGTGATATTACAAATTTTAATCCCTTTGGATGGTTAATAAAAATTTTTTAACGTTCATTTCCTTGCCGCTCTCATAATCGGCTGCGTTGAAAAGTAAAACAAAATGTGATTTTTTGATTGTTTTTGGTAACTACACCGAAAAAAATCCATGCAACTTTTTACGAAAAAAACTTTCGTAGCTACTTTTCAAGTAAAATACAAGAGAGTTTCTTAAATTTTACGAAACCAACGAAATCATTAGTATCCACTTTTTTCGTAATATATAAAAAAGTTTCTTTTATTTTACGAAACAAAAATAGTAAAAGCTTTTGCAATTTTACAAAGCTAACGAAATAATTCTGTATAATATTTGTTCTTAAAATATAAGAATTTTATTTTATTTTACGAAATACATTTTTTATTAAAAAAAATGTAAATATGTGCCACATTTTGAAATTTACAAAAACTTTCTTGACTTATGATATTATTTTTTTTGTATGTATTATTTTTATACATTTCGCTCTGATATCTTTTTTCGTAATATATAAAAAATATTTCTCAAAACAGAAAATGTATTTCGTAAATTATACGAAAGGCTTTCGTACATATTCGAGTAATTTATAACAAGCTTTCGTGGTGCGAAATAACGAAATATTTCGTCCAATGTACGTCGATTTTCGTATATATAACGCATGGATTATTTCCGGTGTAGAGTTAAAAGCGCAGCAATAGAAAACTTTCATTTTTTTTTTAACTTTAACTTTTATAAAGTTAAAAATCAACTAAAAGTAATTTGCTGCCTTAGTTTTTAAATTATGATACCTAGTGTCGCAGGCGAACCTTAATTTTATTTTTTTATGCATACTAAGAATGCTTAATTAATTGCCATAATTGAATTCGTGAGAAAATTTACGTTTTTTGTGTGCCCAAACTTTATGGTTAGAATCAGTGTTTGTTAAGCATAAAATTGACCAATTTTCCTGAAAAAATAATAAATTATCAAAATAAAATATATATGTTGTCAGTGGGACAAGGTTTCACATTTCAATATAATACGATTTTTTATACTTTTCTTTTCTTAAAAAATTATGATATTTTACAACGATAGCACTGCACTTTATCACTTAAACTGTCAATTACTTCTACATAATTCTGTGAACAACATATCAGTAGCACAATTTTTTAAATCTTAAATTCTTTTACAAAATTTGGAACTTCTTTAACAATGTTATTTTCTTTAAGTATTAAATTTGGACTTTCATTAACGAATACAAATTTATTATCAAACTAGTTGAAAAGCCTGCCCATTAGGGTGGTCCATTTTGACCACTTGGTGGAATTTGCTAAGTGCTCTAGAAAAATTATGATAAAGAGCGTCATTTTACATACAGTGGCCAATTTTCAACACCCTACAATGGGAAGAACTTGCGACGCGATCAAATAAGTTGACGAAATGGGTCAAAATTTCATATATTTAAATTTTTAGTTTAAAAAAAAATATATATAATGAAAAAGCTAATAAGGTCAACATATCCTTAGTTTGCATAAAAAGGACTACAAGGACCTCAAACGTTCAAAAAAGCTAGTAACAAAAAGATGAATAACTTTGGATAATTCCAACCAATATAAATGGTTTATACATGATTAAATGTATTTTAAATATCGTTCAAATGATATAGTTGTTTGTTTAATCCTTGAAGTTATAGCGTTTTTTATAAATTTATGTAAATTTAGTTTTAATTTTTCCAATTTGTTTTTTTAAGTATATTTAAAATGCATAGTATAATTTTCGGATATACGTCAAATTTTTTTTTTTAATTTTTGTGAAAATGTAAAACATTTTATTTTGCACAAAAATATTTTTTAATAAACGTATTGTGATCAAATTTAATACTTAACTGTACCTTGATATTGTTTATATTAAAGCAGAAAAAAATGTATAAATGACTAAAGAAAATCCCACAATTCCGAAAAAACCTTAAAAAAATTTAAAATTGGATTTTTTACATTTATTGCAGTCTTGTCTACTTTTGAACCGATGTTAAAAAGGGGTTATGCTATCATATTTGGACTAAATTGGACGACCTTCCCCCGTTTTTATTTTCCCGATTTCGGTGATTAAAAAGTGGTCGAATTCGGAGGGGTCTGGGGGAAGTACAATAACCAACTGGGGAATATAATTTCCATAAAACGCAACTATATTTAGTAGTCGTTAAGAAAATTATAAATACACTATGTTTTTCTCAATAAACTTTCAATTTGGAGGCAAAGAGTCTTGCTAGCTTTTTGACCAAAAAATTACTAAAAACACTTTATTTAATTTACAACTTTAGAAGCATTTTATTTTAAGCGTGAACAAGATATTGCATTAAAGTTTGAACTTAATTTGACATTTCCGTTGTCAAAAAACCGGACCAGGTTATTGCAAAAATGCAAAATTTAGATTTTCAAATGTGGATAACTTTTACACTTTAAGAGATAACCCACATTAATAAGCGTATTTATTACAAGCAGATTAAAAAAATGTTTCGTTTTTAAAAATCGGGTGTTAAATATAAATTTAGCAAGCTCTAAAAATTTTTGAATACACGAGGTGTCCTACTTTGCAGTCTAACTGATCAACGCCTGATAGTGGGCCCTACTTTGATCTAGTAGGAGCTTAATTGAAATTACGTTGATTATGGCTGTGTGAAGTTTCATGGCAATCCGGTAAGCCAGTAAGAAATTACTGAATTATTTCCAAAATATTTGCTACACAACCCACTACACTGTGCCATGCCAGGCAGAAACCGAGAAACTAAAATCAAAAAATACGTTTTACCAGCTAGTTTACATTTTGCAATACCGAGCTTCAAAAATCAATCAGCTTGTTATCTAATTTGGGGTCATCCAAGCCCACAGGACCAACAACAATTTGCGACTTTTGGCATCAAGCGCTGTTCAAATTTACACAACATCAATAAAAATTTTTTTTATGAATTTTCAAAATTGTCTTTGTCACAACATACGCTTCACTTCCTCTAGAAGATCGAAAACCTAAAGTGTGAAGTGTTTTTAGCACATGTGTAGTGCTACGCAAAATTGTAGCTTTTTGGAATATTTGCAACTTCAAATCAGCATTTTTAGTAGTCGTGGGGGACTTCTGTAGAGAATGACACACGATTGGGAGCATTCACCCCTAAATCGGCCTAAGCGTTTTTACAATGAAAGTTCGGCACGAAAAATAAACACTATGTTTCTCTACCACATTTTTTTTTTTAGCTGCCCACTTTAGGCGATATGGTCCAAAAGAGGTTTAGAGTGAATCTCAAAACGAATTCATTAAAAAGAATAGGTGATAAAAGATTCATAATACCAAGACATAACTACACTCTAAAAATTGCACTTTTTTGCTTTTACTTAAGAAGGTTTTCGTTTTTCGAAAAACGCGAAATTGATCGAAACATACCTTAACTTCAATATATATCAAAGTTGGCCACTGCAACAAATAACGGAATTGACAACGAATTGGTATCATTTTTTTTTTGTTTTGGTATTGGTTTTGGTATGGTGATCCCGATATCGAAATATCAATACTGGTACATACCGGTATTATTGAATAACTGCATTTCACAAAAATTAAAATTCACCTTCACACCTAAATGCAAAACACATATTAAAAACTTGTATTGCATTCCAATAGTTCTTTATTCTTTTCCACTCGTTTTGGCAAAACACGTGTTTTGCCATTAGATGTGAATGCCATATAAAATTGATAGCCGTACGTTAAGTTGGTAATACGATTTTTTATTAACAAAAAATTCAATTAATTTGCAATTTTCGATATTTTCTTTAAAAAAAAAAAAATAGTAATATGATGTGAGCAAGATTATTCAAGTTCAAGATCATTTGTTTTTTGTTAAACAAAAAACCGTGCAATGTGTATTTATTAATTAAAAAAGTTTTCTATCCGCTAATTTAAAGCAGACTTTATCTACTGACTTTATCTACAGAGATCCAATGCACTATGGCCGAAATCTCGATTTTAGCGGCAAAAATCAATTTTTCAACTTTAAATTTTTACAATTTTTTTGATAGTGTTCAATACCCAACATATTGATAAGAAAAAAACTAAAAAAAATGTTTACTGTTGGCAACCCTGTTTATGTACAAACAGCTGTTAATGTTTACATATTTTTTAGTACTTGTTAATACAAGTGAAGCAGCTAAAATTTTTATAAAATTAAGAACTGTTTTTTAATAATATATTCTTGTAAAAAAAAACTTTGTATATATGAGTTCTAATACTCGAGGTGAGTATTTTTACTATATACGAATATAGTTTGCTAAATGTTTGTATTTCGTACTTATTTTGGTGGTTTATTGTGTGTATTTTTTTGTGAAATTCTGAAGAGTTTTATCGTTTTTCGTGGAGTGAAACTAAAAATGTCATGAAGTGTCATTGGAACTATTTACATGTGATTATTTGTAGAAAACTCAAGTTTTATGTCATGGTAAAAGTGTATGCATTTGACTGCTAATGAACGAATTTTTAATATTTTTGTAGAAACACTCAGGTTCAAAAATTCTGAAATATTTGAGTTTTGGTTGAGAAACAACAGGAATGTTTCGAATTACATAAAAGGAAATATTCCATACGAAATAGACAGTGAATGAAGTAAGTTAATATGTACTAAAGCTCGGAACTAATCTAATTTTATTAAACTAAAATGGGATAAACAATCCAGAAATGAGAAAGCATTTGAAATATGGAATAAGCCCTTTGGAATGAAATAAGCCCTATGGAATAAGCGCTTTGAAATATGGAATAAGCCTGCATGCGTGGATTTGTAGTTTCGAGTTTGTTTTATAACTTTCATACAAGCTATATTTGAAAAAATAGCAGGTTCGTGGAACAGATGAGCAGAGAATCCTGGCAGAAAAGAAACAAAAAATTCAAAAATAGTTTTTGCTTCAAATGGGGCTTATGTCGATAAGCCGAAATCAAATGGCAGCGGCAACACCAACGATGGCAACACAGCTAGAAGAGCATTTTCTCGCACGGACCTTTAAGCATCTATTACTGGTATAAATATTGATTTTTTGAAACATTTACACATACTCTTAATTGCTCTCTCCTCTGAATTTGAAATTGATGCTCAAAGGTTTCGTGCTCATTGCATTAAAAGCAGTGAAATATTTTTCCAAAACTACGAATGGTACTCGATGTCTGCCACAATACACAAAATATTAGTGCATTCGTCACAAATAATTGAGGCTTCAGTAGTACCCGTAGGTTGCCTTGCAGAAAATGCATCTGAGGCGCGAAACAAATATTATAAAAAGGGTCGAACTGGTCACGCTCGAAAGGATTCAAGAGTGCACAACATACTTGACATGTATCATTGAGCTATGGATAGCTCTGAGCCATATATTTCAAGTTTATGTTTGCAAGAACGAACAAATAGTTCAAAAAAACTTCCGTTTCCCCGAGAAGTCATTGATCTTTTTAAAATGCTTGGATTACCACCAGAACTGTTATTACCTTCAATATCTCAAGAAGCCTCTAGCTGCAATTATAGTTCTGATTCTGATGTTAGCTTAGAGTCGTTAAATAATTATTCATTGGAATTAGAAGCGGATGAAAACGAAGAAACAGACCATGATTAATTAAGCCCTATATCTTTTGAGAATATGTATCCATTATTTTGTTATTTTCAGATTAATCCATAAGAATTTACAACTTCTTTAAAATTATAAATTTATGAATTAAAAAATAAATGAATTTCTTGGTAGCATTCAACATTTTTTTTTTCTCGAGTTTTTTTTGTCAGTAGAAGTCAGTATACAAAATTTGATGAAGCTAGCTTTTTGGTAAGTATTTTTGCCGATAACTTGGGTATAGAAAAAAGGGGGCGTGGTCCTCCCATTTTTCTCAAGTCGCATTTTTTGTCATTAGAAGTCCGTATAACCATTTTGGTGAAGTTAGCTTGCCAGGAAGTACGTTTTGCCAAATCGATTTTTTTATCATTAGAAGTCTATACACGTACTTTGGTGAAGCTAGCTTGTCGGGAAGTAGAAGGGGTAGAAAATTTTGTACGTAAATTTTTAAGGAAAAATATCAACGCTTTACCCGTATTGTTTTATTTATCGCGATGAGAAGTAAAAAAACAAAATTGGAAGAATTGAACTAATTCAAATCAAAAATAAAACATTTTTAACTAATAAACATTGTTCGTGTATATTAGGGGTACAACCAAAATAAGGCCCTATCACCACGCTGTAGCCGATGTTGTGCTGAAACCGAAAAATCTTTCCTCAGGTCATTTCGCAACAAAAACGTTCCGCGTCGAAGCCGATTTCTGAAAGTAATTTAAGATTTTTTTTTTATTTTTTGAAAATTTTTTATTTTAGTGAATTTTTATTGTTGATCTATAAATTGTGTGTGAGATGTTGGTTAGTTCGGTTAAAGATCATGAATAAATATTTTTTCCATATTAACAGAAAAATTATAATTTTATTTGTGATAATTTACTTTAATTAACAGAAAAAACATTAGAAAAAAAGTTATTTGACACCTGCATGAATGGAGTTAACTTTCTAGCCCGCAACGGCCTTCATCAACATTCTTCGTGCCTTAAAGTGATGTTTACAATTTAACACTTTTACAATTTATACTTTACAATTTAACACAAATAAAAGTTAGTTAAAAAAAAGGTTTTATATATTTTTATACTTTTAGCAATAAATTATATTTCGCAAATTTGCATAAGACAGCGTAGGTAAGTCGCAATATTTTATCACGATTAATTGAATTTATACAGAATATTATTCAATATTTAATGGAAAAACTTATAATTTATTTATCATTTAATGAAATTACAAAGAAAATATTTTAATTTTTTTAGAACTTACTGATCCCAAACTTAATTGCATTTGACGCGGAACCTTTTTTAACGATATCGAAAATCTAAAGATGCAGTTCTTATTGTTTTTTTATGCACTACATGGTATGGATAGGGCCATTTTGATATTTTCAAAATTGTAAAAAAGTTGTATCCCTAGTGTATATGCTAGAATCTCTAGTCATAATACACTGTGTTGTTACTGTTTATTAAATAAACAATAAAGGCCTCATTAGTTTTTACTTTCTGTTGCCGTTCTGTGTCGTTCTGTTCTGTAGGTAATATTTTGTAATTACTTTTTCTGTGAAAGGAATCAGCTGTTTTCAAAAGTAAAAGAAACTCCAACCAAAAACATTTAAATCAGGGATGATAAATGCGATTTTAAAATAGTACCAACCTGCATATAAAATAGTACTTTTTCGGCATCAAAAGTAAAAAAAAAAATTAAATATAAATTAACGAACAAATCTTTGTACCCTCCAAAATGAACAATTACAAATGAAACAACAAAAATATATTAAAAAAAAAAAATATGTTAAGATGTGAAAACAAAATTTTGAGGTGAAAAACTTTTTTGGCTGTAAAAAAATAGTGTCGTGAAAAACATTTTTGAGGTAACAAAACTATTTTTGAGGTGAAAAAACAATTTTTTTTGTGGAGAAAAAAAATTTGAGGTGAATTTTAAATATTATTCACCTCTTAGCGTCTGGTAGAAAAATATGACGTTATATTTTATACATCAGACACTACAATGAATTCTAATAATATACAGTGCATTATAGACCAATTTGTATGAAAAATTTAGAGGTACTTTCACATTGACGCGGAACCTTTTTTAACGATATCGAAAATCTAAAGATGCAGTTCTTATTGTTTTTTTTATGCACTACATGGTATGGATAGGGCCATTTTGATATTTTCAAAAATTGTAAAAAAGTTGTATCCCTAGTGTATATGCTAGAATCTCTAGTCATAATACACTGTGTTGTTACTGTTTATTAAATAAACAATAAAGGCCTCATTCGTTTTTACTTTCTGTTGCCGTTCTGTGTCGTTCTGTTCTGTAGGTAATATTTTGTAATTACTTTTTCTGTGAAAGGAATCAGCTGTTTTCAAAAGTAAAAGAAACTCCAACCAAAAACATTTAAATCAGGGATGATAAATGCGATTTTAAAATAGTACCAACCTGCATATAAAATAGTACTTTTTCGGCATCAAAAGTAAAAAAAAATTTAAATATAAATTAACGAACAAATCTTTGTACCCTCCAAAATGAACAATTACAAATGAAACAACAAAAATATATTAAAAAAAAAAATATGTTAAGATGTGAAAACAAAATTTTGAGGTGAAAAACTTTTTTGGCTGTAAAAAAATAGTGTCGTGAAAAACATTTTTGAGGTAACAAAACTATTTTTGAGGTGAAAAAACAATTTTTTTTTGTGGAGAAGAAAAAATTTGAGGTGAATTTTAAATATTATTCACCTCTTAGCGTCTGGTAGAAAAATATGACGTTATATTTTATACATCAGACACTACAATGAATTCTAATAATATACAGTGCATTATAGACCAATTTGTATGAAAAATTTAGAGGTACTTTCACATTGTCACTAATTACTTTTGAACCGCTGGACCGATTTTGCTCATTTTCAATACCAAACTTCTCGGAAAAATGTACATAAAGCTATGTAAAAACGAGCAGTGCGTACTAAGAAAATTAGCTGATTTTGATTTAAAAAATTATTAAAATTTTTTAGATTTTTTCTTAAATTCACCAAATTTTTAATATTTTTTGAACGTCCTATTAATTTTTGCTGTATTGAATTACGTTTCTCACAGTTTTTTGCGAATTCAATCCTTGTGATTGGTAGCAAACAAATTTGTTCGTGAACGCATTCAATTTTAAAAACACGCAGCTAATAGTCAATTTCACATTTTTATAAGACTTTTATTATTTATTTTTTTGAAAATCAAAATTAGTTAATAATAATTATAACCCTTAGTGATTGAATTCAATAATTTGTTTAATCGGTTAATAAAACTCTAATATAATCACCTGTAATCAGTCGCACTCAGTGAAATCATGTGATTGAATTCACAGCATTTGGTTCCAAATTAATTCATTGTTCATATAGGACTGCAAATCGAATTAATAATTATTGAATTTTAAAGGGACCAAGAAATTCATACACAGAAAAATTTGTAAATCGTACTAAATGAGTCATAGGAGTATCATGGTACATTTGAGGTTCAAATAGTACCATTAAAAGTACTATAGTACCAACTTTATCATTCCTGATTCAAATATTGAAAAAAGAATTTCACAACAAACCAATACATATGCACTTTAGGCTGTCACTTAACGTTGCATTCTATTTTCAATAGAATTGTCCGCAACAGAACAGAACGACAAAGTGAAAACTAACCACACATACAGACTTTCAATTGAACAGAAACAAAACAGCTGATTCGTAACAGAACAGAACGTACAAACTAATTCTGCCTTAACACTTTCTGACTATAGTATTAGGGCCATAAGTAATTTCTGCCATACTCTGAAATTTTTCAAATGTTTTACTTTTAAATTTTAAAAAATTAAAACCAAATGTCTATTTTTCGATCTGTTATCATAAGTTTAAGGTCATTTGTTTTTTGTTAAACAAAAAAACAATGTTTATTAGTTAAAGATGTTTTATTTTTGATTTGAATTAGTTCAATTCTTCTAATTTTGTTTTTTACTTCTCATCGGGTAAATAAAACAATACGGGTAAAGCGTTGATCTTTTTAATTCAAAAGTTGGGAAAAATCTTTGTACCACTTCTACATTGGTTCTCTGAAGATTTTCGATGACGCGAAATGAAACTATTTTTAAAGTTTTATTCTTTACAAATTCGTTTACAGCTGTTGGCTGCAGGCAAATTTGACTAAAAAAAGTCCAATTTCCCCCCACTGTGTCCTTGCTAAAAGTCGTTCACGCAATCTGATTTTATGTGCCTAAATAGTGGTTTATAATCGTGTAAAATAATATAAATGTGCCACAAACTTACAAAAAAAAAACAAAAAATAACCAAAATTTTTTGAGAATAGCACCTATATAAATATTTCGTCAAGGTGACAATTAAAGTACTACATGAATCAATTTTCAAGATCTTTAAAATACGATGACAATTAAAGCATACCGACATTTAAAGCAGGTGACAATAATATAACTATTAGTGTATGTATATTACCTTCATAAGCCGGAGCCAGTTGGTTGATTGAGAGATAAATACTTGGCAATAAGTCTTCAGGATTCAGCATTATTACAGAACTAAAAAAATTGCCGAGAATTTCCACCATTTTTAGTCGTCCTCTAGTATCTTCAATTAGCTGGAATGTCCGCGTTAGAGCTAAATATGGAGTTCTGTAACAAATTGATTAATTATTATTTCATGAAAAAAAGAGCTTATCAAATATTCCCCTACCAGCCTACAAGGCGAAATTAAAAAATTGTTTGTGAAAAAATTGTTTGCGAAGAAGTGTTGCCTGCATGAAACTCCAGATCTTAATGAAAGTTGTATATTTTTATAGTAAATGGAAAACAATTGAACATCCGAGTAAAAACGTTCATATACAATCATAGCTTATCTAGCTTAATATGGATATATGTGATGGCGCATATGTTTGGTTTTTCAAAAAAAAATTTATATGGTCATATACATATTAATATCTAAATAGATATCGATTGATATTACCGTAGATGTGGCATATATTACTACACTCAAAAAACAAAGTTTGTAAAGTCAGCGAGCTGATTTTTAGCAACAAAATTAGTAGATTCAGCAAAAGTTTTGCTAGCACTTAGTGGATTAGAAATAAAAAAAATTTGCTAAAAATTAATAAATTTTTTGCTGAATTTTAGTAGACTGAAAAAAACACAAAAAATTTGTAGAAAAATTGTAATTTAGTTAATTTATTTGCTGAAAATCAGAAAACATATTTTTGTGATTCTTTTAAACATAATTTGCAATAATTACGAAATATAAAAATTTTCATTTTCCCACATTGACAACATGAATTAATTTAATATCTGAAAATATATAGAAATAAATATATATAACATAACAAAAATTTTCTTTCAACTACTTACATCAATGGTTGTCTAAATGATGCTATCTTTTAAAGGACGCAACTACCGAAGATAATTATAGAAACGAATCGAAAAAATAAACAAAAACAAAACAAACGAAACGAAAAAACAACCCTCTTTTTGCAATAAGAAAAAGGAACCATAAAAATCTACCTATGATGTGTGTCTTTGTCTTTCGCTTTACTCTACATGTCTGTATATGTTTGTTTGCAATTTGACCACACTAGATTATTAATCTATAAACATTTAGTTTAGAAATATATATTAAATTTAAATACTTTATTTTGTCTTTTATTTAATTAATATACAATTATTTTCACCAGCCGGTGACAACGCAAAATTTAAGTTGTTTTAAACCTCAATTTTGTTTTATGTATGAAAAACAGATACAAAAATCTTCCATGGTTGATTTGTTTATATGTCTTATTAGAGTTGTTGGTTGGTTGGTTCTCTACTACATCGTGACCTGCCGCGACATCTGCTTCATTCTGCGCATAGCTTTCAATCTGGTTGTCGTCCACACTATTAATGTGCTTATCAGCACAATTTTTTTTAGCAAAATTAATTAGTAAAACATTAGTATAATATTAGTAAAGCATTAGTATAAAACAGTTAAGTGCTGAATAAGTATAACAAACATTTTAGCTTAAAACACGATTTTAGCAAAAAATTTGCTAAAAAATAGTATACCTGATTTATAAGACGTTTTACTACCTTTTCTACTAACTTATTTTTTTGAGTGTATTTAACTTTTTAACGAGTTTCAGAACTGCTCATTTCGTATGTATGATTGAATTGTTATGGTTGTAGTATTCTAATTGATGCCAACATTCTTAAAATTTTGAGATGATAGGTTAAAAACTTTAATTATTTAAGTATTTTTAAAATAATTTTTATTCGTTACTCGTTCGATTAATCGAATATTTCTTAAAAATTAATCGTTTAAATGTTCGGTCGTTTATTCGAACAAAATAAAAACCCGAATGTTTTTATTAAATACGATAAAGCCACATCTGATTCTATAGAATTTCTTTGTTTTGTACACGTATACTCTAGGATGTCTTTTACTCACTACCGTTTACAGTTCCTTAAAATTGTGTAAACTCGCGCTTTTATTCCCGTTTCTCATTTTTTTACAAATCAAAAAATTCTAAAAGTAGTTAACTTTGAAGAGCCATATTTCCCAAAGTATACGGACTATTTCAAAGATTTAAAAAGTATATGAAAGCAGAAATTTTCAATTGTAAGATTTGTAATTAAAAAACAACTTTTCGAAAATGCATTCATAATGCAAATGCAACTTTTAATTGGAAGAGCATAATGATGTTCTAAAGTATATTGACTATTTCCATAAATTAAGAATCATTTGAAAGCTGTAGCTGTCTAGTTAACGATTTGCGGTTCCAAAATCAAGGGTTTTTTTTCTAAATTGCACTTCAAATGCAAATGCGATTTTTAATGAATCTTGAATTTAAAATGTTATTTAGGCAGTAAAAATTCAAATGTTATTAAACAAACTAATTAGAAATGAAGTAAAAATTATAAGCTTTCCAACACACATATTTTGGTTTTGTGCTAATAAAATCGTAAAAGTTAAATTATCGCAATAGGTGCCCAATTAAAAAAACAGATTTGGAGCTTTGTATAGTTTAATCTAATTTAATATGACCCCAAAATAATTTAATTAAAATTTCATCCTAAAAATGGCCTGATTACATTTTATCAAACTACAACTAATTGCATCATTAGATTAATTTAGATACAATTAGAAGTGATTTGATACAGTTTTGTCCGAATTTTGTCCTAATAAAATTTTATTAAATAATACGTTATACTATAAGATTATATCTAATTTAATTTTGTCTTTATATTCTTTTAAACATAAATATCGTAGGGCTTTTTTAAATTTTAAAAACAATAAAACTAGGTGTTCTAAAAAAAATTCACATATAACTTGTAAATATGGTAAAATTGTGATAAATATAAAATTTATTATAGTTTTCAAGCTACAAATGAGTTTATTATACTTATTTATATTTTCAGTTGAAATTATGAAAATTTCAAATAATTTAACTTTGTAATTAAAGAAGCTATAAATTAATTAAAGATTTATTTTACGTTTTTAAATGATACTGCGAATATCCAATGGAAATACAAATTTTTGCGTTAATTAACATTTTACTTATAAATTTTTTTTTCTGTTTAAAAATCTCGCTTTTAGGCGTTAAAAAGGGGGTCTATTTGGAAAACTTTTTTGTTTTTTTTTTGTGTTATTTCTTCTTTGGTACAAAGAAAAGGTATAAGGTATACATATTGGATATCAATAAACGTCCTTTGAATTGCGAATTCAACGCTACATAATACATGCTTAAGCGTGTTCCAGATTTTGAACTATTCATTAAAGAATAAGGCTTAAACGACACTTTGCTGTAACGAAATATTTAAACAAACTGTAGTTTGTTCTCGGTAATGGCGCTAATTTCTTTTTTGTTGTTTATGAAATTCGTAACGGTACTTCCTAAAGTTATAAAACTTTGAAGAATTGTGCAAATGATCAAAAAATAAAGATTTTCATCAAAAACCAAAAATCGTGGTGCTTACGTCTTTTTGGCGGTTAGAGCTCGATATTGTCAGTTAAAGCTCAAAAGGTTGTTATAAAAATTTCCATTCTTGTAAGGGAGAAGCCAACACATTGTTATACATTTAATTTGTTTAAAAAAAAAGATAATTTTAATCAAAGAATACCAAAATTTTGTAGTTAAATGAAGTTCGATGCAGCGCTTTGTAGTCATTAAACCGCACTTTTAAATTTATTTTGATCGGTATAAACATTAATTGTATTTGTTACGGTTTTTTGTTTTTATATATGTCGAGATTATTTTTATGTTATTTTTATTTATTTATAACGAGCTGATACATGTATTTCGACCTGGCTGAAGATCTCATCAAAACTCAAAGTTTTAGAAAAGCAGAATAGGCAGAGCTTTAACAAAAAACCTATTAATTATCAATTTTGCGTCATTCTTGTCGTCTTAGCAATCAAACACGTGGCTAGGGTCTTTTCCTAACAAGCACCATGAAGTTACGAAACTTTGAAGACAAAAAAGTTTATATTTACGAGGGCGGATCAATAAGTTCGTGACTTTTTAAATGAAACACAATTTTTTTTGCAAAAAAAAAAAAATATTTTTCAACATAATGCACTTAGTCCAACGTTTCTCCAATTTTTGTATCTCTTCCAAAAAATAGGATTTTTCGAGGTTCATAAAAAAGGCATTTCTTGGCCATATGGAGTCGTTTATTTAAAAAAAAAAAAAAATTATATATGAAATCGTACGAATTAATATATAATATATGTACACTCAAAAAATAAGTTAGTAGAAAGGTTAGTAAAACGTCTTGTAAATCAGGTATGCTATTTTTTAGCAAATTTTTTGCTAAAATCGTGTTTTCAGCTAAAATGTTTGTTATACTTATTCAGCACTTAACTGTTTTATAATAATGCTTTACTAATATTATACTAATGTTTTACTAATTAATTTTGCTGACAAAAATGGGCGGATAAGCACATTAATAGTGTGGACGACAACCTGATTGAAAGATATACGCAGAATGAAGCAGATGTCGCGGCATGTCAAGATGTACAGAAGAGGAAAATGATATTAAAAAGTACAACTCTAATAAGACATATAAAAAAATCAACCATGGAAGATTTTTGAATCTGTTTTTCATACATAAAACAAAATTGAGGATTAAATCAACTTAAATTTTGCGTTGTCACCGGCTGGTGAAAATAATTGTCTATTAATTAAACAAAAGACAAAATAAAGTATTTAAATTTAATATATATTTCTAAACTAAATGTTTATAGATTAATAATCTAGTGTGGCCAAATTGCAAACAAACATATACACACATGTAGACAGAGTAAAGCGAAAGACAAAGACACACATCTTAGGTAGATTTTTATGGTTCCCTTTTCTTATTGCAAAAAGAGGGTTGTTTTTTCGTTTCGTTTGTTTTTGTTTATTTTTTCGATTCGTTTCTATAATTATCTTCGGTAGTTGCGTCCTTTAAAAGATAGCATCATTTAGACAACCATTGATGTAAGTAGTTGAAGGAAAATTTTTATTATGTTATATATATTTATTTCTATATATTTTCAGATATTAAATTAATTCATGTTGTCAATGTGGGAAAATGAAAATTTTTATATTTCGTAATTATTGCAAACTATGTTTAAAAGAATCACAAAAATATGTTTTCTGATTTTCAGCAAATAAATTAACTAAATTACAATTTTTCTACAAATTTTTTGCGTTTTTTTCAGTCTACTAAAATTCAGCAAAAAATTTATTAATTTTTAGCAAATTTTTTTTATTTCTAATCCACTAAGTGCTAGCAAAACTTTTGCTGAATCTACTAATTTTGTTGCTAATAATCAGCTCGCTGATTTTCAGCAAAAGATTTTGCTGACATTAGCAATTTTTTGCAAGCACCCTCCTGACTAAAATTTTGCTGACTCATCAACATTTTTTGCTGCCTTTACAAACTTTTTTTTTTGAGTGTATATATCGACGATAGTTTTAGTATATCTAGCTGTTACCATCTTATTTTAGTTACCGTATAAATTAAATAAATGGAATTCACAGAATAAGTGCTATCGTTGTAATATAGCAAAATTTTTTATAGTTTTATATAGTTTTAACTTCAAAAATTATGCTATATTTCAACGACATCACTTTATCTGTGAACTCCTTCATATTGCTTGCTTGAAAGTCAAATCATATATCTTTACCTATTATTAATAATTAATATTATTAATATCTTGAAAAACGATTAATAAAAGTTTTAAAATTTCAGCTATTTCTTCAATAGTTTTGATTCTATTTCGTCCATTATCATTTTTTATAAAAATTTTCCCACAATTGGTAAACCATTACCATTCTGTGTAAATTTGTCCGTTTGTAATGGTTTAGATCAAAAAAACCTATAAAAATAGCAGAAAAAGCCACTAAAAATTAGTTAAAAATTATCTTTCAGAAAAACTGCTAAATTTAGCAAATTCTTTTGCTAAACATTAATAAAATAAAAACAGAAAAAATAAATCTGTTAACTTTACAAAATTTTAGTTATATTCGATGTGAATTTAAGTTAATTGAAAATAGAATTTACAGAGTAAAATAATATTTAGCAAAAACTTTTACTAAACATTTGTAGACTCAAAATAGAAAACAAAAGCTGTAATATTAACTAAGTTTTTGCTTTATTTACCACAAATTTAGTAGAATGCAAATAACAGTTTATTTTGATAAAATCAACAGAAATTTTTGCTAAAAAATTGTAAATTGCTGATTTCGCATTAAAAAAAATAAAAAAAAACTTTAAAAATTTTAACTTTTTTAATGATTTTTTGTCCACTAATATTTAGTAAATGATTTTGCCGATTTTGGCAGATTATTTTGTTACTTTTGTTAATTAACTAAAATTTAGCTCAAGCATAACTTAATATTTGTAAATACAACAGATTTATTTTTGCTATTCTTGTATTGCTAATATTTAGTAAAAAAAACTCTACTAATTTTAGCAGTTTTTTCTGCAAGAACATTTTTCACTAATTTTTAATCGCTTTTTTGCTATTTTTACACATTTATTTCTATGAGTATACAGTTTGTTAGTTTGAATTTTTTGGTGATCTCATTGTAGCATCTAATACAATTTATTTACTTATTTAAAATCGTTTTTTATGAATTTATATGAGCTTACCTGCTACTTTCCTATAAAGGTTGAAACAACCAAAAATATTCAAGATAGCTTTTAATTTTTTTTATATTTTTTTATATATTTATAGTAACTACCAAAAAGTTAAAAAAAAATAATTAGTCGATTGGCAACCAACTTTTTTCGAATTTGTCCCATTAGTTTTTGCACGAGACTTTCATGCACTTTTCTGGCTGCCAAATTCCATTTAGATTTGAACTCTTCTCCAATTGACATTGTCATTCCTGTTTTCTTTAAAGTTCCATTTATAATCGACCAATATTCTTCTATTGGACGTAGTTCTGGACAATTTGGTGGATTGTGTTCTTTTTGAACAAAGTAGATTCTGTTGTTGTTATACCATTCAATTGTGGTTCTTGCATAATGACAACTGGCTAGGTAGGGCCGAAATAACTGTTTTGTAGTGTGAGATCTTCCAAATTTCACCATTTATTGTACCAGTTGTAAAGAAAGGACTTGATTTTCTCCCACAAGAACAAATTGCTTGCCAAACCAATTACTTTTTTAGAAATTTGGACTTGATTTTCTGTTTACATTGATCTAGGGCACCACCACGACTACATGCTGTGTAAAAGTCTTGTCCTGAAATGTTCCGGACATTCTGAACAAAATTTTGCGATTTCTTGTTATGGTAATTTAACATTTTTTGCTATCAAACGTATGGAAACGATTTTATTTTTATTATATTCGTGCAGAATAAGTTTCCTTCGATTAAGCTCTGAAGCCATTTTTTACAAAATTACGAGGGCGGATCAATAAGTCAGTACTTTTCGAACTTTCCTCGTAGTTATATGAAATGCAACACTGCTCCAATCAAGTACCACCTGTTAATAGACTACTGTCAAATTTTGAGCAAGTTCCGTCGTTTACTTTGCGTTTAACAGCTGTTCAAAACATACAATCTCGTGGATTTTTTTAAAAATGGAAAAAAGTGAATTTCTAGTGCTCATTAAACATTATATTTTGCGAAAAAAAAAACCGTCAATCAAACCAAGGAAAAGCTTGATAAATATTATGGGGACTCTGCACAATCGATTTCAATGGTAAAAAAGGTGAATTTCTAGTGCTCATTAAACATTATTTTTTGGGAAAAAAACCGTCAATTAAATCAAGGATAAATACTATGGGGACTCTGCACAATCGATTTCAATGGTAAAAAAGTAGTTTACTGACTTTCGTTGTGGTCGCTGAAGTACAAATGACGCTGAACGTTCTGGACGGTCAATTGAGGTCAATACACCCGAAAATGTCGAAAAAATCCACGATATGGTGTTGGCCGATCGAAGAGTGCTTGAGTTGATTCCATAGGCATTTCATATGGCAGTGTGGTTTCGATTTTAAATGATCAGTTGGGTTTAAGAAAGCTGTCTGCAAGATGGGTGCCGCGTTTGCTCTCAATTGATCACAAACGTAATCGTGTGTCAACTTCAAAGGATTGTTTGGAGTTGTTTAACCGCAATACGAATGAGTTTTTGCGGCGTTTTGTAACAGTGGATGAAACATATATCCATTACAACACTCTGGAGAGCAAGCAGCAGTCTAAACAATGGGTTTCTCCGGGTGAACCGGCTCCGAAGAAGGCCAAGGTAAGTTTGTCGGCCAATGTGATGGCAACAGTTTTTTGGCAAGCACGCGGAATAATCCACATCGATTACCTTCAAAAGGGAAAAAACAATAAACGGCGAATATTATGCCAACTTATTAGAACAATTTAATGAGGATTTAAAACAAAAACGACCCCATATGGCCAAGAAAAAAGTTCTTTTTCATCAATATAATGCACGGGTGCACACGTGTGCAGTCTCAATGGCAAAATTCCATGAATTGGGCTACGAATTGGTACTTTTATAATCTTATTTTAACTTAACCTAGTCTGGATCTTTATCCAGTAAAATATCTACAAATTAATTAAATTGTAAGAGATCATTTTCTGTATGGTAAATATAATATATGAAACCTTTTAAGTCTATTGACTTCTTCGGTTTCATCTAATAAGCATATTGCTAATGGATTACTATGAGTACTGAGTCTGTCTAAGTATCTAGTGGTATGTTTGTTTATCTCATCTTTAACTGTTGGAATCTGTAAGTCTTTGTGAATATTTTTATTTGTTATGAACCAAGGAGCGTTTGCTATTAATCTTAGTGTTTTGGATTGGTATCTTTGAAGAATTTCAATGTTTGAATTATTAGCGGTGCCCCAAAGCTGTATTCCGTAAGTCCAAACAGGTTTCAATATCGTTTTGTAAAGTAAGAGTTTATTTTGTAGTGATAGTTCAGATTTGGAACCTAGTAGCCAATACATTTTTCTCGTTTTTATCTTTAATTGTTCTCTTTTTGACTGTATATGTTTTTTCCATGTGTTACGTCGGTCGAGATGGAGACCAAGATATTTAACAGTTGTTGGTTTAGGAATAACTGTACCATTTAAAACAAGAGCTGGACAATCTTCTCTTCTTAGAGTAAAAGTAATATGTGCGGATTTATCGGTATTTACTTTAATATTCCATTTTCTCAACCACCCTTCGATATCATTAAGTTGTTGTTGAATCATTTCTGATGCAATGACATTTGAATCATTCGCTGCTACTAATGCAGTGTCATCAGCATATGTTGCTACGGTTACATTTTCATTTGTAGGCATATCATATGTAAATATGGTGTAAAGAACAGGTCCTAGAACACTGCCTTAAGGAATACCCGCTTTTATAGAACATATATCTGAGATTTCGCTGTTAACTTTCACGTAAAAGAATCTTTTTTCTAAATAGGATTTAAAAAACAAATAATATGGAGCTGGAAGCAACATTTTTAGTTTAAATAGAATTCCCTGGTGCCATACTCGATCAAAGGCCTGCTGGATGTCGAGAATTACAGCTGAACAGTATTGTTTACGTTCTAAAGAGTCTCTTATCACGTTGAGTATACGATGACATTGCTCGGGAGTACCATGATTTTGCCGAAATCCGAGAAAAAAAATGTTTTATTTACTTCAAAGAAATGATCACCCTGGTTAAAAGGGTGGTGGAGAAGTTGCATTTTTTGCTAACGTAAGGAAGTTTTGTGTTCAGTTAATTCTACTCGTGTGAGTTTTTATTTTTGGAAGTTGAACTAGGTATTTCTAAAATTCTTATTGGTGTGCTTTACCTTCTAGTGGTGATATTGTAGTATTTGATGGTCCTAGCGACTTGGTCGTCAAATATGAGAATGTATTTATTATGCGTGACTATAATCATAACTTGTTTTGCCAGTCGAAATCTTCCTCGATGTTAAGACTATAATAGAATGAATCTTGTTTATTATCATAATTTTTTGCCGACCCATTCGGATGTGAAGAATAATAGAACATCTTTAATTGATTACTTTATCCTTAGTCCAAGAATTGGTGTTTATCCTTCCGGTCAGATGCAATGTACAGGTATCTCTAGACATGCTTTTATTTTTTCCGTTTTAGAGTTGCCTCTTTTGAAAAATGAACAGTATGTTGAATTTCAAATGCAGCGGGTTATGATTGTAAACCCCCAAAATGTATTAGGACTATATATTAGGGTGGGGCGATTAGTATGAAAGGAAAAAAATCTTAATGGGCGCTTCGCGTTTCTGATTCTTGGGATTGTACTGAACAAAAACTTGATTGATGATTGATGCATTAATCTACTAGAGAATCTTTCAAAGAAGAGATTGATATCATAATCTTGGATAAGCTCCTCCTACTTCCTGAGATATGTCCATCCCACACATTGTTACAAGCAAGTCAAAATCTGTTTGCAAGTCAAAATCTGGAAGCTCGATTTTCACCGTAGACGTATGGTCTAGTGGACTTTTTTGCTCAGTACAATCCCAAGAATCAGAAACGCGAAGCGCCCATTAAGATGTTCAAATCGCCCCACCCTACTATATATGCTTATATTTGTGTTCCTTTTACTCATATGAACACAAAGTTCCAAGTTTCCTGATGATTGGACGATATTACGTGTTGTACCGATTAAGAAGGATGGCAATTCAAATTTGTTGGAAAATTGACGTCCAATTTCTGTTATTCCCATCCTTTCAAAGATTGTTGGCCACATTATTAAGTATCAAATGATGTTTTATATTGATGGCAATAAATTGTTTCATCCAAACCAATCTGGTTTTAGGCGTAATTATAGTACTACAACTCTTCCCGTTGGGCTGACTGTTTCTTTACGACGTAAGCTTAATGAGAAAAAGTGTGGTGTCTTGTAGTAGTGTATTCAAGGTTGATATTGTATTTATGTAGTTATTTTAATATTTCTAAATCTGCTTCCAAACTTCAAAGCCCATATCTTGTAGCAATTCGTCTCAATTGGAGACAGGAACTCTTGTAAAGATTGTTTTTTATAGAGGTATAGAACTTTGAAATAGAATAAAACAATGATGTATTTTTTAAATTGACATGCAATTTACTTTATTCGAAAGATAATCTTCTGGCATTATAATTTAAACATGACCTCTAGAGATCCAATTTTGATGACTTTTTCCAACATTTGTGGCCGTATATTGGCCACAAATGTTGTCCTCCAAGTGGTCAATCGTTTCGGGCATATCGGCGTAGACTAGCGACTTCACATATCCCCACAGAAAATAGTCCAGCGCCGTTAAATCGCACGATCTTGAAGGCCAATTTACGGGTCCGAAACGTAAAAATATGCGGTTACCAAACGTTTCCTTCAATAAATCAATTGTGGCACAGCTCCTACACATCACATTGTTCAATTGATGAACGAAAAAGTCAGTAATCATGGCTCTATAGAGGTCACTATTGACTGTAACGTTCTGACCGATGGCAGATAGACTGATTATTGTCTTCCTCTACGCTACGCTCTACAGCAACAATGACTTCTTCTGTACGCACTGTACGACGCACAGTGGCTAAAAATTTGATTTCACTGGCCAAAGGTCCAATTTTCTTTTGTCACCGATTTTTAAAATTTTAAGGTCATTTTGTAGCTAGTATATCCAAATTAAGGTAGCCAAAAAATTAAGTCAAACTATTGCTAATTGTGGGAATGGCATGCTGTCAAACTTAACTGTTTTTTTTTAATTTCAGAAAAATGTGATTTTTTGTTTTTTTATCAAAAATAAATGGTTACTATTAGCAGGTTATCATCGATAATGACCTGCGGTCTTTTTTATAAGGTTGGTAGGATTGTAGTCTTTAGTTGTTGTAAGTGGTCACAGCACTACCGTTTATTATTAGGGTGTTCTGAAAGATTTCTTAAACTACTATATTTTTGTCAAATTTCAATTTCAGTGGAATAGAACTTCTAATGGAAACAAGTTGGCAAGAAACGTATACCACCCGGAGGAAGGTGAAAGTGTCCTTTTTAACCACGACCCGCCGGTAGAAAACTTTTTTCATTTTAATAAAATATCTCAAAAAAAAATTCAAATGACGCACAGTGGCTGAAAATCATTTTTCGTTGGCCAAAATTCTGTAACTTTTGAACCGATCAAAATATTTTAGTAATTTTTTTTAAAGGACAGGTAATTAGTTGAGCTTGGCTCAGTTTTAATTTCATTAACATTGATTGAGCAAAGTTCAAAGTTGAACTTTTGATTTTTTTTTAACATTTGGCGTAAAATATAGGTGTTTTAATTTTTTTATTTATTAAAAAATGTCATATTTGAATTTGAATAATAATTATAAACATATTTGGAGATAATGGGAGTTTTTAATGTTTACACTCAAAAGAACAAATAGTAAAATCAACTGAAAATTTTGCTATTATTACTTAAAAACTACCCATTTTTGCTGTCGAATTTGAAATTTGTTTATATTAAAAAAATATTACCACTTAAAAAAACGTTAGTAATATTATCTAAGAATTTTGCTATTACTACAGAAAAATTTATTATTTTTGACAAATTTGTTAATTATAGCAAAATAAATCTGATGAACATTAGCGCTATTATTCTGATTTTTTTTTTTTAATTTTGATATGAAAATATGGGTTTTTATTTACTGAACCTTTCTTATTTATTAAAAAAGTTCATATGTGGATAAAAAAAAAAATCTTTTAAAAATAAAAACTTCAAATTTGAATTCAAAAAAGAAACTCATGATGCCATTAACAAATCAGTTAAAACTATCAACGACCAAATCAAAACAATACAGCCATTACAATTACAGTTAAATGGACAGCAAATTGAAGTAAGTTACGATTTAAAGCTAACAATGATAGATGGAAAAGTAGGCCAGGCTTTGACTAATACGAAGGCTGCATCCAGCTGCATCGTATGCCAAGCAACATTAAGCCAATTAAACCAAGTCCCGACAAAATCATTATGTAATACTGAATATGGATTATCACCGATACATGCAAGAATACGATTTATGGAACACATACTTAAAATCAGTTATGATTTGGATTTCGGATCTTCATGAACAATAAGAAACAATGAAACCAACAAGGAGTTAAGAAGTACAAAAAAGAAATATGTTAAAGATGAATATCGCAAATTTGGATTGATTATAGATCAGCCAAATCAAGGGTCAGGCAATACAAATGATGGCAATACTGCAAGAAGATTCTTTTCAGATCCAGAAACAGCATCTGAAATAACAGGAGTGGCTTTAAACCATATTTTGAGATTTAAAATAATCCTAGAAGTACTTGCGTGCAATGAACAAATTGACTCTAGAAAATTTGGAGATTATGCTAAGGGAACTGCAAAAATATATACAACCAAGTACCCATGTAGAAATATGTCTGCAACAGTTCACAAAATCCTTTATCATGGAGAAGATGTCATTAAATATCATTTGGTGCCACTTGGAGATCTATCAGAAGAAGCTCAGGAAAAAAGGAATAAGGATTACAGATTTTATAGAGAGCACAACACTAGAAAAATTTCACGAAATTAAACAAATGAAGATCTATTCAATATATTATCGGTTACGTCAGATCCGTTCATCTCCAGTATTCGAAATCAATGGAAAGTGGACCATCGGGATTTAGCTGAAGAAGTCAAAAAACTACTACAGCACAGAAAAAACACAGAACAGAATATGGAATATTTGCAATCAATATTTGAATCAAATGAATAATAATTATAATTGCCTTTCATTGTTATTACGAAAAACATAGAATTAGTAAAAAATATTAATAAACATAAACCTCCCATTGTTACAAATATTTTAAAATCAATTGCAGTTTTTAATTTTAAAAGCTTTTTTTATCCACATATGTAATGTTTTAATAAATAAGAAAGGTTCAGTAAATAAAAACCCATATTTTTATATCAAAATTAAAAAAAAAAAAAAACACAGTATAATTGCGATAATTTTCAGCAGATTTATTTTGCTAAAATTAACAAATTTCTCAGAAATAATAAACTTTTCTGTAGTAATAGCAAAATTTTTAGATAATATTACTAACGGTTTTTTAAGTGTAAATATTTTTTTAATGTAAACAAATTTGCATATTTGACAGCAAAAATGGTTAGTTTTTAAGTAATAATAGCACAATTTTCAGTTGATTTTACTATTTGTTTTTTTGAGTGTAAACATTAAAGACCCAAATTATCGCAAAAAATGTTTATAATCATTATTAAAATCCAAATATGACATTTTTTAATAAATAAAAAAACCTATGTTTCACGCTAAATGTTAAAAAAAATCAAAAGTTCAACTTTGACCTTCAGAAGTGCTTAATCAATTTTAATGAAATTAAAACTGAGCCAAGTTCAACTAATTACCTGTCCTTTAAAAAAAATTACTAAAATATTTTGATCGGTTCAAAAGTTACAGAATTTTGGCCAATGAAAAATGATTTTCAGCCACTGTGCGACGTCTCTGTGGATGCATATTATCATTTAGAGTAAACTTGGTGCGATAACATTCCATAGTTAATCGAGTTAATTGCTCTGATGGACGATTATGTTAACCGTAACAGAACCATGATTTTCAAAATAAATTTGCACAATTTTGAAGCGTTGCTTCAGGTGTGAGTCTATTCATGTTGAAATGCCAAACCAAACTAAACATAAATCACTTGACAGCTGACAAAATGGCCGCCACACAGTGGCCGAAATACCCAATCTGGCGGCGCTTTGTTAATAACTTCAAAAATATAAAAAATTTGTCAATGATTTTTTATTTTTTTATATGTTTATAGATTTATATATATTTAAATATAATTAATTCATTAAATTCTAAAATTTGTTTGCTTTTTTTAAGTATACATGCAGATACATACATAACCAACCAATAAAATTAGCATTTTAAACCTGACCCTCTCCAAACTTGACGAAATTCGGTATAAAAATTGTATTCTATATGGTTAATACAAAAACAAATCTTTGGGATTGCTGGACCAAATGGTTCCGGAGATACCAGGTCAGTGAAAAGTAAAAAAATCATCAAAATCTTACATAAGCAGTCTTACGTTATTTGCCATATCTTTGTCAATTATCCAACAAGAATTTTTTGTTGAGGGTCACAGGTCATATTTACCAAATCCGTGGTTTAAGGTGAAATATCTTAAAAACGGTATTTTTATTTTTTTTTTAAATATATGTTAATTTGTAATCCCTCTTTTATATGTATATGTTTTATTGTATATGTTTTTTGAGATATTTCATTTTAAACCACGGATTTGGTAAATATGACCTTTGACCCTTAACAAAAAAAAATCGGTCAGTTGGTAATACATATATATATTTTTACCCATATGTCAAATATTAAAAAAATGTTAGAATACTTCTTTCATTACACGAGTAAATTAAAAAAAAAAGGTTTCTGCTTCATATATTTTTACAGTTTACAAGAAAATAAAATAGAAATAAAATAAACTATTCAGAGTCAAAGCTTTCAATAAAAAATAAAAATAAATAAAAAAGAAATAAAAAAAACTATTCAGTCTTTTTTTTTTTTTTTTTTTAAATTTATTTTCATCGGGATAAACATTAATTGCATTTATAGTAATTAAATGTGCTAGAGTCCCAAAACTTATTTAACAAATTGTGAAAAGCAATCTGATGTAGGCGTGTCCCTATCCGGATTTCATTCCTGCCCAAGGAAATCTTCAGGGGACTTTGTTATTAGAATTTCTAGAGATATTTGTTATGTTAAATCACAAACTCAATGAGAATTTCTTGTCCTCGTCTAGGGAGCGAGATTCAAAATTTAAAATATCAAAGAAAAAACAAAAACAACAACAAAAAATTGTCACAATTGGCTTTGTCATCTTCCAAATTTTTACATTTTCAATCTCAGCCCTAACTAAAACCGCTAACTCTTTTTCAAAAGTTATTTTAATGGGTCTGCAGAATCGAGTTGAAAAAATCCGGTTACTTTGCCATAGTATAATAGCGGGTCCTTTTTTAATCTGTAAAGGAACAAAACATACAGCAATTAAATGATCATCAATTGTTCCAATATCAGAAACACTAAAACGTTGACGGTAAGTAGAGTACCCACTGCTGCCGTCATAGCCCTATTTAAATATTGCTTTTATGCAATCGTTATTATTGTTTACAGTCCTGAGATCCTCAAAAGCTGTTGAAAAACCTTGTGTTATACGTGCAACAGTATGGTCTAAAAGGCTATGCAAACCAATTTCAGCTGAACGTTTAGTTATGTATATGTCACTGGGGTAACACTCCGTTTTAGTTTTAGCCAAAATATCGTAGCTTGGATAAATATTGCAGTTTCGTTCTTTGGCAGCATATTGCATTAGTCTGTATGACCTTTTTGAGTAGCCACCATCAATACAAAGAGCTAAAGCTTCCTCAGGTGTATACGGAATAGGTGTTTTTGGTTCAGAGGCTACAGATTTAAGCATTTTCGGAGCTAATTGAGATTCTGAAAATAACTTTGAAACAACCTGTGAAGCGCTTCTTTTTCAAGTCTTGTAATAAATACTCACGCTAGCCGCTACCATTAACTCTTGTTTCGGTGTTTCATTGGCAATTGATGCAATTTTTGTTTGAGTCTTGCTTGTGCACTCTGAAAAAGTTTTCTCTTTACGTTGGGCAACGACTGGATTAGGGAAAATAATGTCTTCATCCAACCACATCTTATTTCGCTCTTCGAACGCTGCCAAAACTCTGTGACTTTCTTTCCACTTTTGCACAAGTTTGCTAATAAAATTTCTTAATTGTTTTAATTTGACGGTACAAATTAATTTACAAATAAATGAGATTATTGACCAAAATAGCCCGTAAGGAAACCCCTTTTTAAAATCTTCGCTATATTTCGAGCGACATTAGAAAATACAGGATTTTCAACCATTAAAAATATGTTTGTTGGCACTGGTTCACTATGACATATTAAAAAAAGGGTGCGTTTAGATTCTGCCATTGTAACTAAAAAAATCGAAACTTTGCAAAAACTTGCAGCATATATTTGAACTTGACATAAATAACAACCCATTTAAACAAACTATGCAAACAGTGAACCGAATCCGGTCGAATCCAACCTACTTTTATTACACACAAAATTGAATTTCATAGTTAAAAACACTTACACAAATGACATTTTCTTCTTCCACTGTTAAGCACTAAAACATACAATCACAGATCACAAACAGTTTTTTTTAATACATACCTTTTAATTAAAATGAAATCGTAAAACTTATTAAAAAATTAAATATTTAATTTTTTGCTGTCAACAAAATTGCATTTAAAAAAGCTCAAAAATAGTTATTGCACTTGCTGAAACATGTGTTAAGTTTGAATGCTCACAGCTGTGCGAATATTAGGAACAAAACAAAAAAGAAACGGAAAAAATACGTTAAGGTTTAAATTTTCAAAAAAAAAATAAAGTTTGCCGAATTCTGAATTTTAATATTTCGCTAAAGAGCCGCTAGATTGGGTATTTCGGCCACTGTGCGCCAGTTAAAAAAGTGTTGCCAACTTAATTATATACCTGCATAAAAAACACCCTTTACTTTGGAGGTTGCCAGTGGTGTTCCGCAGGGATCGGTAATTGGTCCTATTTTATTTATGATGTATCTGAATGATTTTATTGATGTCATTGATAATAACTGTTTTGAAACAATGTATATGCAGATGATGAATCCTGTACAACTCTGGAGAAAGACAATTCTTTGATATTTTGTACGTTGAGACGGTTATGGTCTATTGATCTATGTTTGCCTCTACATGTAAGGAAACGTGTTGCTAGTGCTCGTCTTTGGAGGTATTAACGGGTACTAACATTTTACATTTAACCGCATAGTAAGATATGTTTACAGATTAAGGATTAGAGAACATGTGTCAAGTGCTAAGTTTAAACGCAAGCAAGGGCAGTTTCTTAGAACACTCGCCATAATTTCGATAATTTACGATTATTTTTCATATTTTTTTTTAATCATTTACTTAATTTTCTGAAATTCGTATTGCTACATTTTGGACCGTTAAACTTTAATTATAATTTAATTTATTTTAGGCATTTTTTTATATAAATTTATTTTATTATTTTTGTAAAAAGTTTGTTATAATTATTATTTAAAAAAAATAAAAATTATATTTTTTCGCACCTATAATTCTGTTATGAAAATGAAAATTTATTCAGTTCAAGGTCATACTCTATATTTCTTTATTAAGATATTGCCCCTAACAAATAATCTATAGGTTTTTTGTTTTCAATTTATTAATTAACTACTTTCAAGAATTTGTTGATGGTTCCATTTCGGCGATTTTTCTAGGTCCCCATCATCAGAACAAGTTTAGAAAGCAGTGGCAACCTCATTCACAAACACCAAACACTTATATATCCCATTGTTAAACAAATGAAAATTAAGTTGAGAATGAAAATAAATTTCCACTAACAATTAAAAATTGAAAACATTTGATTTTGTATACACTCTGTACTTGACAGAGATAATATATACATTTTTCGTTTATATTACACCATTATATTACACGAACTTGAATAAAATTTCCTTTTTTCAAAATTACTCTTTGAGAACTAGTTTGTTTTTACTACACCTTTTGCAATTGTATTTCAGAAAATATCAATTGAAATTCAGAATTTCAATTTAAATTCAGAATTTCCATTTGCAATTCAGAAAACATCAATTAAAATTCAGAATTTATATTTGAAATTAAGAAAATATCATTTGAAATTCAGAAAACTTCAATTGAAATTCAGAAAACATCATTTGAAATTCAGAAAATATCAATTTAAATTAAGAAATGCATCAATTGTAATTCAGAATACATCAATTTAAATTCAAAAACCAGCAATTGAATTACAGAAAAAACCATTTTGAAATTCAAAAACCACTATTTGAATTTCAGAAAACATTATTTGAAATTCAGAAAATATCAATTGAAAATATCAGAAAAGATCAATTGAAATTCAGAATACATCAATTGATATTCAGAAAACATCAATTGAAATTTAGAAAAATGTTAACAATGTAGAACTAGGTAAGGTAATGTAATACCTTATTGCAAATTTATGTTGGTTTTATCAAAATTCAGTTAGCTCACGGTGATTAATGTAAAAAATAAACTTAGTCATGCGAGTGAAAGCCATTAGTTTCTTTATACGAATTATGACATTATTACACAATTAAAACGTAACACTCACTTTACAAAATACTAAATAAGAAAATATGTTAGTGGCAAAGTTTATAGTTTTCTTTTAAAATTGCGTCTATCATTTGGAAAATAAAGTTGTTAAGTTTTACTCACTTAAATTAATAATATTGCATTAGTCGAATTCCAACGTAAACAATCACCGTGAGCTAACTGAATTTATATAAACCCGAAGAAAAAAGTTGCGATATAGATATATATAGTCATATAAATAATTCCATATCACATAATATATCAGCTGATCCGTAAAATGGCATACATAACCTTATCTCATGCGATCCCATATGGATCACATTTTGACTTCTGATTTTTTCCTTTAGCTTAAATACATTGCATTTTGTTTTTGTGTTCTCTGATAATTATATTTAAAAGTGATAGATTTTTTTATTGTGAATTTCTACCACATACAAAAGTGAATTTTTCTTTTTAATTTTAACACATATGTATATTGATATAAAATTATATGTGATACCATATAGATTTATAATATAAAAATTATAGAATTTGTTTGGTTTTACTCTTTTATATATACTTATGTATAATTATACATGATATGATATATAGCCATATCAATTATATATGATGAGATAAAAAATATCATATCAACTTATATAACATAAGATATAACGATATATGATTATATGATTATATAGCGACATATTATAAATGTTCGTAAAAACAAGTATGAGATGTAAGTATATATGTTTACTAGGGCGGGTCGATTTGTAGGGAGGCAAAAAAATCGCTCAATGTACAAGGAAAATCGTATTCTAGAGATCAAAATAAGAAACTTTGCCGAAGGAACCATACCTCTAAAACGAATTCTGATGTCCCGACTTTTGACCCGTACTGTGAAATTTTGAAAAGGCCACTTTGATATTTCAGAAAGTAGGAGGAATCTCTCCAAGATTATGGGAGCTTCTTCTTCTCCGGGAGACGCGCTAGCAGATTAATGCATAAATCATAAGTCTAGGTGACCGTTAAGGGGTTAAAATTTAAGTTGAAAGAGGGCCTTTTAGCCGTGTTTTTATAGCAAAATGTACAAATCTCGGGATAGATATTTCAGAAAGTAGGAGGAGTCTTTCCAAGAATAGGGTCTCTATTTCTTCTCCGGAAGACGCTCTAGCAGATGAATGTATAAATTATATTCGATTGGTTGGATTCAATTGGGGCACTCTAAATGGGTCAAAGTGGGATTTTTTTAAAATTTGACCCTACGGGTCAAAAGTTGGGACATCAGAATTCGTTTTAGATGTATGGTTCCTTCGGTAAAGTTTCTTATTTGATCCCTAGAATACGATTTTCCTTGTACGTTGAGCGATTTTTAAATCGACCAGCGCTAATGTTTACATATGGCCACAATAAGATACCACTATATCAAGCTATATATGACTATATTTAAACTTTTTTCGCCGGGACACCGACATAAATTTTTTATATAAACTTTTTTTCGGCGGGAAACCGACATAAATTTGTTATAGGGTATTAAATGGTCTACCTTATCTGGTTCTACATTGTTAAATTTCAAGTGATGTATTTTGAATATCAATTAATGTATTCTGAATTTCAATTGATTATTTTAAATTTCAATTGATAGCTACTAAATTTCAATTTACGTTTTCTGAATTACAATTAATATTTTCTGACTTTCAATTGATATATTCTGAATTTCAATTGTTTTTTTCTGAATTGAAATTGATAATTTACTGAATTTCAAATGATATTTTCTGAATTTCAATTGACGTATTCTGAATTTCAAATAGTGGTGTTTGAAGTTTAAAATGGTTTTTTCTAAATTTCAATTGATATTTTCGGAATATCAATTGACATATTCAAAATTTCAATTGAAGTTTTCTGAACTTCAAATAGTGGTTTTTGAATTTCAAAATGATGTTTTCATTTAATTTCATTTCAATTGATGTATTTTGAATTTCAATTGATGTATTTTGAATTTCAATTGATGTTTTCGAAATTTCAATTGATATTTTCTGAATTTCAATTGACGTTTTCTGAGTTTCAGTTGATAATATTCCAAGTATTAAGATTTTTCTATAATAATTGTTTTCTGAATTTCAATTGATATTTTGTGAATTTCAAATGACGATTTCTGAATTTAAATTGGTATTTTCTAAATTTCAATTGATATTATGAAAATTTCAATTGATGTATTTTGAATTACAATTGACGTGTTTTCGAATTCCAACTGATATTTTCTGAATTTCAAATGATGTTTTCTGAATTTCAATCGATGTTTACTGTATTTTAAATGATATTTTCTGAATTTCAAATGATATTTTCTGGATTTCAAATTAAAACTCTAAATTTCAATTGATGTTTTCTGAATTTCAAATGGAAATTCTGAACTTCAATTGATGTTTTCTGAATTTCAAATAGAATTTCTGAATTTTAATTGATAGTTTCTAAATTTCAATTGATATTTTCTGAATTACAATCGCAAAAAGGTGTAGTCTAAAAACTAGTACTTTTCGGAACTAGTTCAACCATTTCCTACTGGGAATGTTTATTTAAAGCTTCAAACAGTATCGATATAATGGTTTTTTATAAAAAAAATTTAACAGATATTTTTGTTTGTGTGAGTTCATCTTCTTTCTTATTTGAACTTGTTAAGATATTATTAAAAGTTAATTTGAAGTAAAAATAAACGAGAGGCATGTACTGGGAAAATGGTTCACTTTAAATAAATTAAAGTGAACTTTATAGAAAAATTGTTATTGCAAACAAAAACTTAAGAAATAACGAAACACTCCACAGAAATTTTTTATAAAATAGCCCCCCAAAAATGTTGTAAACAACATTTTCCAATTAAACAGATTGTAATTAAATTCGAATAAAAAAATGATTTAAAATTTTATTTTATTTATTTATTTACACAGTGCAACAAGAACGAGTCTTTTATAGCACTGTACATATAACTTTAATCACAAATGTAGCATATAAAAAGTTTGACTAATATAAAAGAGTAATATACAATTAGGCAAAATACAGTAGGCAACAAATAAATAATTTTATAAAACAGTTCTTGACGATTTAAAGAAAATACTAAATATAAAAATAAAATAAACAACCAAAATATTAAAAAAAAATAAAATAATTTAATTAAAAAAGTTAAGAAAAATGCTTAAATATTTCGCGTTTAAAGTGCTTAGCATTGCTTGTTGCTTGGATATTGTGGGGTAGTCGGTTCCAGAGCCGAATGGAGCTTATAAAAAAATGTCTGTCAGATATCTGACTACGATATCGAAAACTGTTTATCTTTTTTCCTCTATTTGATCTAGAGAAGATAAGACGATTGCATAAATAGCCTGGTTGTTTTGTATAGATAGTTTTATGTAAGAAAATTAGACAGCGGCATTTTAACAGGTTATCAAAAGATATGTTGTATAACTGCTTTGCATAACGGGAAATTCTTGAGAACCGCGTAATACCAAAAACGTATCTGGCGATATTGTTGAAAGTAACGTTAAGTTTTTTCTGACTTGCCGAATCACAGCTTGAAAAAAGTTCACACCCATACAACAGTGTTGGCATTAGATATGTCTTTGCCAATAACATACGTATTTCAAACGGAGTGTAATATTGGGTCATCCACAGATTGCGCAACATAGAGAACGTTCTACCACATATTGCATTAATGTATTTAGACCAGTCAAGTTTAGAATTAAATATAACACCAAGATTTTTAGCTGATTCCACTATTTCTATACTCGAATTGTTTATTTGGATTGGTGAAAAAGATGTGGGGATCAGTTTGCTCTTACCAATTACCATAGCTTTAGTTTTCCTAGCGTTTAAGCAAAGACCATTCCTTAAAGCCCATGAGTTTATTCTGTCCAGGTCCTGGTTTAGCTTACTAATGCATTCTGTGGTATCGGATGGTTGGCAACTGATATACAGTTGTACATCTTCCGCATAAATTTGTATTCCACAGTGTTTAAGTTGAGAAGGTAAATCATTTGAGTATATGGAATATAAAAGTGGACCAAGTATAGAACCCTGTGGTACCCCTCTCGATACTAAACAACTATTTGATTTGTCATTACCATAGTAAACTGCCTGGGATCTATCTTGTAAATATGAAGATCTTAATTTGACCGCAGTTGGTGAAAAAATTGCACATATGTTTAAGTTTAAGGCCAAGAATAGAGTGTTCCACAGTGTCAAACGCCTTTGAATGATCCAGTAAAACTAGAAAACATATTCTTTTCTCATCAACATTAAGTCTTAATTCCTCAGAGACCTCTAATAAAGCAGAAACACAACTATGTTGTGGTCTAAAGCCAGATTGTTTATCAGTAAGCAAGGAGTTATCATGTAGGTATTTACTCATCTGTGAATGAAGTAAGCGTTCAAAGACTTTTGACAAGTATGGCAAGATTGCAATTGGCCGATATTCATGATTAGATTTTGGTGTGGGAATAATTTTTGCATGTTTCCACATATAAGGGAATGTGGATGTTGTTAAAATTGTGTTAAACAGATGAGTTATATGAGGCAGAATGTATGGTAGAATTAGTTTTATGAAGCAGATTCGGATTTAATACTCAAAATAGATTCAAGAACATCTTCCTGTGTAGTAGATTTAAAGTCAAAGCCGTGTAATATTTGATTTTCAGAACTGTTACTGTCACTGATATTAATGTTATTTGGGGCAGGAGTATTAATATTATGTGTGCTATGGTTAGCGAAAATTTCTGTGTAAAAATTAGTATCAGGCGTTGGCATTGGTATATTTATAAATGATTGATTAAGTTGATTGACATCTATACGTTTTTCTTGGTTTATAATTCCCATGTTACGAATTGATTTCCATTTCTTTTTCGAACTAACTGCGGATTTAAAATGCTCTTCATAGAATTTTAGACTTGGCAATCTTTACTATGTTTACTCTGTTTCTCAAGGACTTAAAAGTTTCATGAAGCTCCGTAGTTTTAAACCTTTTCCATCTCGCATAGGCATGATTTCTTTCAGTGATTAGTAACTTTATTTCATTTGAAAACCAAGGGTGTTCATATCGAATGCGTTTTGTTCATATTGTTGTGTAAAAAATTGACTTGATCATCTACATTTGGCATATAAAACATACGATTCCATTGGATTGTATACAACTCGTTCGTCAAAGACTGATAGTCCAAATTCTTAAAGTCTCTATATGAAATCGATTGACTTTGAACTTCAGTTTTAAATCATAAACAAGAAAAATAAGGTCGTGCTTAGAAAATAGCGAAGCCGAAAGTTGATCATACAACAGTAATCGTGACATATTGTTTACAAAACAAAGGCCCAGAAGCGTGTTGCTAGTTCTTGATTCAAACAAATGGTATATGAATCTCTATTAAATTTTATCTTATAATTAAAACTTCTTATGGCAGATCTGATTAAATATGGTAACATATGTAAAAAGATACATTTAGGTATGGGGTCATAAACAATTTGTTTGAAAAACTAAAATTATATATTTTTGTATGTTGTGCAAAGCAATATATATATTGCTTTATATATAATTAGATATAGTTATAATATAAAAAACCTTTTTACACGCGTATTGTTCTGAAATTTAAAGAAATACAAACATAATTGGAATTTTGCATTAGAACCTGCCAAAACTATAAATTAAATTGTGATTAACTATTTTAAATTGAGAAAATTTTAAGGACAATGTTAACTAACTCACAAACCTTAATTTCAATTTGAATAATCGCACTATCATTTAAAAATGTCAAGGAAATCTTTAATTAATTTAAAACTGCTTTAATTACAAATTTTCTACATTTCAAATAGAAAATTTTAGTTTACTTGAAATTTTCTTCATTTCAATGAAATGGTAAATATAACAAATTCGCTTGTATCCTAAAAACTACAAAAAATGAATATGATGCAACAAAGAAATGTATCAAATTTGATATAGTCTAATATATAATTGAAATACATTTTGATCCGAAAAATTGTGGATCGTATTGTATATAAATAATTCATATTACATTCAGTTTGATATAATTTGATACGATTCAATCCAATGAAAATAAATTTGTCAAAGTGAATACAGGTGGCCAGATATTATGGTCCGATTATTAAGAGCACAATTTAAATTATTTATATGCTAAACAATCAAACATTTTTATGTCAAACTTAATTTTTTGGATTTTCTTTTTAAATCGGGACGTCAATTTGTGGCATTGTAATAGAATAATAACAAAAACGAGATTTAGCTATCTCGTTCATGTGAATGAATGGCCTAAAAGAATCTTCGAATCAAAAAGCAGTCAGCTTTACTTTTGTCTTTTAATTTGGTGTTTTTATACTTACTTTTGATTTTTATCCCAAAATGCGTCTTTGACTGGATGGTAATTTGATTTAGCCGGATTGTAATCAGTAGCAATAACGTTATCTTTACCATCACTTAACTTTAAGCACATAGTTCTTTCTGGTTTTTGTTCCTTTGCTGGCTGCTTACTTTCACTTGGTATTGTTTTTTCAACTTCCATTTCCTCTAATTTTACCATTTTAGCGACATTATTATCAGCTTCTTCGGATTGCCGTTTAATGTGATGTTTATTAGTGTCTAGTATCATTCGTGCTATATTATCAATCTTAGTCTCGCTTTTATCATTTCTAATACAAGAAATTAAAGGGAATTAACATGATAATTTTTGTAAATTCATACACACATAGTCTAGAAATAGATGTTGACAAAAAAATACTCCACATTCCAAAATAAACTTATTTATAAAAAAATATAACAAATTTAAAAGTTATGACAGAAAGGTCAAGGACATAGGACTAAAGCAGTGAAGGCATAACACATACTATTGCATTTACGCTTGTGTGTGTAGCAGCAAAAAACGAAGTTCAGTACGTGTACCTTTTTATGTTGCGTAGCGTGGACCTTCCTTTAACAAGTGTTTAACAACAATCATAGAGTAAATAAAATTATATAGAGAGTATCGGTCGTACTCACCAAGAAAATCAACATCAGCGAGTTTTAGCTGAAACATGTTTACTAAATAAGATGGGCAACACATTTTGCAGCTATTGGCTTTTTTACACACTCGTTTAAAACGAGTTTTTAGGTTTAATGCAATGATTGTTTATATGTTTTTAAATCTACAAAAACATATAAACTCGTGGTATATAAAAAAAAAAATTGTTTTAATGCATACAACTAAACGCTCTTAGAAGGAAAAATGAGAGGTGAGAGTGACCGATACTCTATATATTAATTACTTTGTGCAACAATTGACTTAATTTTTTTAACACAAGGAGAACAACAGACGAACGTACATATTCGTTAGCCACACGAAGATGATTTTAATGTACGTGTGACTACGTCGCGCAAGCAGCATTTTATAGTCTAACCCCGCGGGGGTTGGAAATTGAGAGGAAGCCCTTCACTGGACTAAAGTGTACTTTTCTAAAGACCAGAGGAGCGCTAAATCCAAATATGATCTCAGAATTTGCTATTGTTTCCAAATCAGTTAATCGGTTAACAGATTTCTCGATTAATCGCATCGATTTCGGTTAATACCGAAACAAATAATTTAAAACTCAAATACTTATTCGACCCGAATAATCGGTTGGAAAAGGTCAATTAACCGGTCAATGTTTTTATATGGTTTTTTGCCTTTATTTTTTAACAAAACTTGCCAATTTTCTTAACTTCGGCTAAAAATGGCGAGAAAAAATGCTTAGAGAAAAGAAACGCTATTTGAGATATAATAAAGTTCTTTTAAAATTGAATACAGGTGAACATTTTTCACCTGTTTTGCTCAATGGGAACGAAAAAAGTTCGATGTTTTGCTTACCAATCGACTTTTAAATATTTTTTTACATTTTGGTAGTTACTACAGATAATAATAAAAAAAACTTTAAAAGCTATCTTGGATATTTCTTATTCGAAAAACAAAGTAGTTCGATTTTGGTTATTTCAACCTTTAGCACGATACAAAATATACAAAACCTTGTGAATACTTTAATTTACAAAATTTGATTTTTTTATCATAATTTATACAAAACCGTTATTCGTTTAGCATACAGTTGTTTTAAAAAATCTTAGTATAACCTGGCATTTTCACATGCAATAAAATTATAGTAAGTAATTGTGAAAATGATATCGTTGACATGCAATCGAGTCTTGCAATGATGCCTGACATCAAATGCCACATTTAGTTTTCATTTTAATTTAGCAATCAAAAACTACATACATTATAGTAAATGCAAACGGAGAAAAGTATTTGTGTAAATTTTGTGTTAAATTTTATTCTTTAAAAAAAATTAAGACATTTCTTAGCAATAAAATGGGTAAGTTTTGTTCACTATAGTCAATTTTGCAGTTTCTATGCAATCGATTTGATATTTATCGTTTATTGCATTTGTAGACACCGGGTATTTATCGTTTATTGCATTTGAAGACACCGGTTTGCGTGGTTGAAAAACACACGGGAAACAACAACAAATTGTACTTGTTTTTCTTACTTTAAATATCTTTAATTTAATTTAAATTATTTTAGAACAATGCTGTTTACTAAAAAAAGGAGTATAAATCCATTTCAAAAAAAATGCGATAATGAAGCTGTCTAATTGTATTCAATAGCTTCTACTTAGTGTACAATTTTATTTTTTTTTTTTTGTAAAAATTTAAAAATCTCTGACATTTAAACGGAATTCTTGCTTTGTAAGTTATTTTGAATTACACGAATACCTTCTCCATAAAAGCATTGTCTGCGCCTTATAAGCGTAGATTTTCTGATTTCAAATCTGCTCTTCGAATTATTCCAGCACGTACCTTTATTGCGAAATTCGCAAATTTTTTTAAAATGCATTTTTATCAAATTTGATTATATTCTATGTGTGAACTACTAACGTGGAAAACACCACTAATTTTCCACTTTCTTAGAAATTTACAATACAATTAAAACTTTGTGTGTTTATGCACAACAGTTTTTGAAAAGTTTTTATATTGGAAGTGTCAATACTAAAAAAACGTAGATTTTCGCAACAAATACGTAATTTTTTTTATGGTATAAATAATTTAATTTAATGTCTACCGATGAGAGGTGTATAAAAACATTGAACAAAAAATGGTGTTTACAGTTTCAAATATATATATATGAGTTTTTTATAAAAAAAAACAAAACATTGTTGTAATTTCATATCATATTATGGTACCATCTTTAAATCTGAAATTGTAATAGTTTATTATTTCTTTATTTCATAAAGCCAATGTGACATATATGCAGGCAAAGCCAGATTATTTATTATTTTCCAGTCATATTCGTTATAAAGCATTTTTAAGGAAAACTATTTTTAATTATGGTTTCATATGTCAAACAGCTTAGCCAACAGCCGCACAGTGGTCAATTTCGCGAGATATCGGTCAAAACTCTATAACTTTTGACCGGATTGGTATTTTTTTACGCAATTTGTTTTGTTCAATAGGAGGGACTTTAAGCTTCAATTTGCGTGTTCAAACGTAAAAATCGACTGATAGGAACGTAAGTAATGTGGAGTTAAAAATGCATTTTAGTTTTTTGTTGAGTTTCCATGTAAAAGTTGAATATTTTGACATTTTAAATAGGTATTTTTTTATAATTTCTTATTTTCTTCAATCGTATTTTACAACCAATACTTATTTATTATTCCTAAACTTAATTTTGGTCAGAAAATGCCAACATTTGGCCCCTGCCATTTATTTAGTCTCAATATTCACAGGGGCCAAAGGTTGTTTTTTTTGGAAGAAAGCTAATTCTTGTGAGGATTAAACTGAAAAATAACACTGAAATTCCCAACAATATCAATACCATTTGGATATATTATATACAGAACACAACATCGATAAAATTTTAAGTAAACTTTTACTATTGATTTAAAGTGCACATACATTTTATTTAAATGTATTAATAAAAATTTATACTCAAATTAGAAACAAATTATAATCTTTAAACTAGTATTAATTAAACAATATTAGTAAAAATTTCTTCCAAATAGCTTTGATTTTCATTTTGCAGTAGTTGTTTAGCTTCTTCATCTAACTCTAATGAGGTTGATTTCCATCGAATACTGGACATATATGGGTCTGATGTGCACAACAAAATATTAATAAGATCTTCATTAGTACAATATCTGGAAATTTTTCTTGTATTGTGCTCGCGAAAGAATCTGTAGTCTTTGTTCCTTTTTTCTTGAGCTTCTTCTGAGAGATCTGCAATTGGAAGCATATTGTGCTGAATTATTTGTTCCCCATGGAACAAAATTTTGTGAACTGTGGTTGGCATATGTCTCCAAGAATATTTTTGGTTAGCCGATTCAAGCCGAAGGGTCGGCGTTGGCGTCGGCGTCGGCTTAAAAAAATCATGTCGGTGCGGCGGCTAACCGGCTGACGACTGGCGGCTTGCATCATTGCCCTAACCCAACGAAATATTATTAATTTAGAAAGGTTGAGGTTAAGAAGAAGAATTAACGTTTTTCTCTAAAAAATTATAAACACTATTAATTTTCAAATCAGACTAGTCTAGTTTCTGCCTTTATATGGACAGGCGTCATCAGTAATTTTCCATTTAAATTGTATTATTATTATTATTTGTGTCTTATAATTGTCAGGTTGTGTCTATATGATAAATTTTTCAACAACCTGTCGGCTGTAAGAATCAAAACTGCACTTCTTCCTACATTACAAACATAACAATACCAAGTCATGACCGTTAAGCGATCACACCCAAGTATGGTCTCGAATGTAATGCAGCTAAATTGCAGTTTTCTTTCCTATTAGCCTTTCTGTTATTGTATATAATACTCAGAAGTGACAAACACTAACAATCACAAATATTCTATTTTTAGATGTTTTTTATTTTTCTAATCTCCTCCTTCTCTAACAGCAAAAATGCGTGTTTTCCAAACAAAAATCGTAATTTTCTTTAAAGCACAAATATATTACAAAAAAAAATGTTCAGTGTATTTTTATATTTTTTGGTGGTGTAATATATATTTTGAAATGCAGTAAATGCAATAAGATCTATAAATTGATGTATCTTTTATTTAATCTAAGCAATTTTAATATTTTCAATTTGCTTGAAACTTTAAACCGACATCATTTTTGGGCCGTTAAAGATAAATGATAAACGCGAAATTAAATTTCACAATAAAGGTTATTCATGTCATATAAAAATTATTTCATAACTGATATTTATATGTGCTACAGCTACACCTATTTCAGACATCAAGACTGAATTATTGCATTTGTCACTCATTAATTCGAAAACGAAATTACAGAATATATTTTCCCTTTTATCCTTAATGTTGGACCAACGCCAGGCAAAATACTTTTGACCAAAAAAAATCAGTTTATTTTTTTTAAAAACCCTCAGTTTCAATTCATAATTTTTATAGAATGTTTAAGGTTATATTTTTGGTTTGTTTGCTATTAGTTAGGCGTTTTGACTTCAAACCTACAGAAATATAGAAGATTTGGGCTTATCGTAAAACATTTTTGCAATTTTTTTTTAAATTTGTATGTTCAATATTTTGCACTGTACTCTGAAATTTTTAATTTGATGTACATTTGATCTAATAATTGCCCTAATTGAATTTATTAAGTTTAAAGCACCCTTGCTGGTCCAAATGTATAACACACACAAATATTGTAACATTGTACGTTATTTTCTTCTATATAAAAAAAGTATTAATGACTAGTGTCCGACCAAACTCACTTTTTTCAATGTTCGGCCGAAGCCGAAGCCGTAGCAGAAGCCAAACTTTTAAATTTCTTTTTAATTTGAATATAACGTGAAATTCGGTTTATTTTGACAACGAAATTTGTTTAAAGTAAAACAAAATTATTTAAACGTGAATAAATCTCAAAAAAGCTAATTTACAGTTTTCTTTCAAAAATATGAAATAATGAGTTTAACTATTTTAACGTTGTCTTTTGAAATAAATGGGAAATATATAACGAATTCAATATAAATTCTTGTGTTTGCACTCGAAATTAAAGAACTTATTCTGAAAATGTACTCAATTTCTTCAATTACACTCAGTTCGACCAAGGCCGAACTTGGCCGAACTTGGCCGAACATCACTTTTAGACCGAACTCCGAAGCCGAGTACTCAGTCGGACACTATAAATAACCAATCTATTTCTATAATATATGGGTGCGTAACACGAATTTTTCGTGAATTACGCAAAAGCGAGTGTGAAATTTATATTACTCACGTGAGTCTCACTGGAGTTAAGAAAAATGTTGGTGATTCGAGAGTTTGCGTGATTTTAATTAGATTAAAATGAAATAATTAGATTATTGTGAAAAAGAGATAACAACAGGATTAAAAAAGAGGAAGCATTCGAGTTAAAAAATTAATTGTTCATATTCTGTCTCTTCGGAATTAAAAAAACAATACATTGTGAATCCTGTGATTGACAAAAATTCACTTAGCCACACTCATTGCTGTGTCGACCGTGGCTCAACTCGCAAGAGATGATGCTCTGAGCCATAGCCTGATGCATGGCTGTGGGTTTGAAACTCACTACGACACAAAGTAAAAAGTTTTTTATATAGAGCAATTTAGCAATATAAAATACGTTGTTCAATTGACACATAAATAAACCACTGACGAGTCCTTGGAGAAGACGAAACTGCTGCAGTCTGGCATATCCATTGTATCCGTTGGGTTTTTCAATATTAAATTTTTCATTTTTTTCTTCCTGTAAAAATTTAACTAAAAAAATTCTCCAATAATTAATTATAATAAAATTAATTGCGATTGTCATTATATGGCGGTTACAAACACGTTACCCCAGAAATGTTTTTTGTTTGCTTTGCTTAATTATTTATATAATATTTTAATGGTAGTTGTGTCTTTTGACCAAAACTTCGATTTTAAGGACTTTTTTATTCAAATTCAGATTTAATATTTAGAAATCTGAATTTGAATAAAAAAAAAATCCATAAAATCGATGGTTTGGTGAAAAGAAACTACTATCATTAAAAGATAATCTTAATAAGACTGCGTGACTCGAAAAATGAATATTTCGGTTATACTGATTTGAATTGCGTAACCAGTTTTTTCACTTTTGGGCGCAAAATTGCATTAAAGTTTCGCATGTTTTAACGAAGTTTTTATACATAAAATTTAAAAATAAAATATTTTACTTTAGTTTTTTATTGAAAATACATATGAGATTTCTATACATATTTTACTATTTTTGCACAATTTATTATAACAAAAAGACAGATCTGAACAATTAAATCGTGTGAGAAAAGAAAATGCTGTTCACCCGATTAAAAATAGTTATATCTAGTCATATATAATATGATTAAGTTGAATGAAGTCACATTACGGCTTATATCATTATACACAAATACATCTGATAATTTTTATTGAGAGATTTTTTATATGGTACTTGATATTATTATATGTCTCCAAATATAACTCCACATAAGCAATATAATAATAATCCAAATATATGTAGTGATCGATATGATTATATATGGTCACATGCTAAGTCTTATTAAACTATATATGACGCCATACTGAAAATATTTTCCTTAGAATTTTATATAGCATTATATATAATCCCATACATATTTTGGAAAACTTCAATAACAAATTAAGTTATACGCACGTTAAGATTTTCTTACATATGGCTTCACATTATTAATTTTATAACAAAAATGTTTGCAAGTGATTAATAATTTCATTTAATTATATAATTTCAAATAAAACAATTTGTACATTTTATAGGACAATACCACTTAGTTATATATTTTTTAAACACTAAATTTGTTTCTAATCATCTCGTTTTTTCATTTAAAAAAAGGTTTTACTTTAAAATTGTTGATTTCTAGAAATTTTAATTTTCAACTTAAATACTTTTAAGCATAACTTCAAGTTACTAAAAGCATACCTACTATCGACTAAAATTTTATTAAATCAGATATATTTATATCTAGACATAATTTAATGTACCGGATATATATATATATATATATATATATATATAATTAGATACATGCAGATGAAAAATTTGTATGTGCTTGTATATGGGAGCTTATCAAATGAGATATCATTTTATTAGACTCCATTTAAAAGTTTAACACGGGCATAGGAAAACGCGAAATGTGCCTAAAATTTATATGACAGCATTGCGAAAAAAGACGGCATATGAGTTCATTTATTAGTATAACATGTAATTAGGTTTAACAATTGTACCAAAATTCAGCCCAAAAAGTTATTTAAAAAAATATTTTTAAATTTTATTTTAGTAATCATACAAATATGTGAACATTTTTTATATAAAACTTTAAAATATTTAGTAGACATTCGCTGTAATGAAAGTTTTTGCTAAAATAACTTTCACAAACATAAACTTTTTGGCTGATAAATGTTTTTTTAGCATAGGTCGTCCTTTTTTTGCTATGCTGTCACATCAATTATAGGCACATTTCGCGACATTTTCATGACCAGCCTTTCTTTTATTTTCCTTTTCACACGAAATAATTGTACAGATTTATGGTTTTGATTATGCACAAAAATGATTTGATCGATTGCGAAACGGGAATTTTGTAAATCCAATTTCAGATTCGTATTTAGCTACACCAAAAGCTTTACTTTTAATAATATGCAACAAAAATCATCCGCCATTTTGAGTTTTGAAAATCTCGAAATCTCATTTTAAACCTTTAACCCTAAAAATATCGTAAAAGCACTTCAAAGCTTTTATGCTTTATAACTTTTTAAATCAACGTTTTTCAAAGAAATATTGTACATTTTTTTATGCATAATAAGAAGACAAAGATTTTTTTCATACAAAGTTTTGGCATACTTTATAGTGGTGCTTTAAGCTGACAAAGTAAAAATTTGTGTGAAGATTTTATTTTAAACGACCCTCGTTCAAATTTGGACGGAGACAATTAGCCTCGACTGTCACTATTTTGTACAGTAAGATATGTAGTTTTCATAAAAAATATTACATTTCAAACATATGTATGTAGGTTATTCCACGACAGAAGGGCCAAATTCTGATTTTGAAAACCCGATTTTTGTTTTTTTTAGCAATAGGTCTATAGAATGCAGAGTATGCGATTAACACCCTGTATTTCTTGGTTTATTAATCGGGTTTTCAAATATGCTCGTTTTTTCAGTTTTAAAATATGCTGGGTAATGGAATAAAAATACGTTATGTTTCTATATTAAAAAAAAAAAACACTTACAATATAGCACGTTTTTTAAATAAAAATAACATAGTAAGCATATTTTATCTGCTGTCAATTTTTGTGCAAAAATTCTGTGAAAATTCTCTCAAAAGTAACTTTATTAATATAAAATTAAAAACATTTGAGTAAACGAAGTTAATTTAAAAACAATTTTAAAACGTTGATTAATTTTTTACATAAATATAAAATATGGATAATTTAAATCCAGCATCGGTAGATTAGATTAGATCAGAAAGCACTATGCACCGCGACCAATGTAGGTCTTTTGTGCTGCCTAGTTACCTACAGATTCAAGCTACATATAAAGCCAATTATCCTATTAGGCAAAATGTTCGCGATGTTGGAAGGCGAAATGAAGCGATCACCTAGAAACCTAAGTCTCCTATCACAAAGCCTGGGACATTCGCAGAGAACATGCTCCGAGGTCTCAGACACCATCTCGCAAAACCTACACATATCCGTGTCCGATTGACCCTTCTTTTGCAAATGGTATCTGAGATTACAGTGTCCAGTTAAGTACGACGCCAGGGTCCTCAAACCCCCCCCCCCCACCCGTTTCAAACGACAAGAGTCGCCTCGACCCCCTACTGGAAAAAGAGATCAATCTTTTAGCCTGGCGCTGACCAGGAGAGTTTTCCCAGTAACCAGCGAATTCAGACTCTCTCCATGCCCTGAGCCTTTCCTAACATACCCCGCAGGTATTCCACAGAATGGTTCAGGACCAATAAAGGGCTTTCGGGCCCAGCGGTTGGCAAGACAATCTGCCCTCTCGTTGCCCTCATGCCCCTCATGACCAGGAATCCACCCCAAGGTTAGAGAGTTGCCCCTACCGAGCCTATTGAGAGTCGGAATGCATTTTATGACCAACCCGGACGACACCTTATAAGCCATTAAGGCCCTCAGTGCAGCCTGACTGTCAGAAAGAATGTAGATGCGAGATCTGCGAGTTCCCCTTCGCAGGCATTCCCCTGCACAGACACAGATGGCCCAAATCTCCGCCTGAAAAATGGACGGATATTTTTCCATAGGTAAAGCACGCTGGAAGCCTGGTCCAAAGACGCCCGCACCCGTGTTTCCATTCGAATGCTTAGAGCCATCAGTGAACCACACCTGAGAACCATCTTCCGGTTCCCAGGATTGATTGGTCCACATGTCTCTGTCAAACAATAACACATCAAAATATCTATCAAAGATCCACTCCGGTAACACTTTGTCCGCAACCTTAGAAATCGGGTCATCTATTAAGATTCGCGCGATCCTGCTAGAGAAGCCAACCGTTACACCCCCAACGACCGGCATAGACAGGTTAAGTTTTCTACTTCTCGTGAATGGTACCAAGATTGTCTTCGACGGATTGACAGACAACCCCTTTTCCCGGCACCACGAAAGAGTGAAGTTCAGAGCCTGTTGCATACGCTCGGAGATGGTCCTTTCATCCCAGCCCACAACGGAAATGACAAGATCATCGGCGTATCCATAGGTCCTGAAACCCAAGTCGTTCAGACCCTCGAGTAATTCATCAATGACCAGTGTCCATAGTAATGGCGACAAAACGCCACCCTGAGGACACCCTCTGGTCGCATTCACGGTCCTACAAGTAGTCCCTATTCCGAACGTGATTATCCTAGAGCGGAGCATCTCCAATGTCCAATTAATTATGATTGGAGGAATGCTCTTCCTAGCAATGAACACCCTAATCGCATCGTAGGACGTGTTGTCAAAAGCGCCGTGTATATCAATAAACGCATAAAGGGCAATGTTCTTTGCCTCCAGTGCCCGTTCTATTGTTGTGACAACATGATGATAGCAGTTTCGGTAGACTTACCCCTTTGATACGCCAACTGTAGCTCATGTGTCGGCTTTCGTCTGAGGTAAGTGTCCCTAATATACTGATCCAACACTTTCTCCATTGTCTTGAGGAGAAACGAGCTCAGGCTAATTGGTCTGAAGGACTTAGGTAGCTTCTCAGACTTTTTCCCCGCCTTCGGTATAAAGACCACTCTAATCGGTAAGTGTATTAAATAATTATTTAACATAACTTTAGTACTCAATTTTTATATAAATGATATTTTAAAGGACGTAAAACATTTAGTTTAGATGGAAGAAAGCTTCCTAGTAAAAAGAATGTTCTAAGTTGATTGCTTCGTTTGGTATAGCATGACGAAAAAAGTGTTAAAGAAAGCGAATCTATTGTTACAAACAAAATATTGAGAATTTATAAATCATTTGAAATTCCAACAGAAAAAAAGGATAGCGTTCAAAGAATTATTTCACGAAATTATAATGTACACAATTGTGCTAGAAAAACAAAGAAAAAATTTTGGGGAAAAAATTATGAATTCTTTCGATACATTTTATGATGCAGCCTTTAAATGAAACTATATTTGTTGTTACCATATGGGTACCCCCGGTTAATTTGAGTTAAGAATGCCCCTTTAATTTTAAAATAAAATTTAAATATAAGAATTTTGTAGCTTTATTAGTATTAACAAATATATTTTTGTAATTTTATTCGATTAGCCAGTATCTCTTAAAGAGTTAACACTTTGACTAGCAAATTTACGATAGGCAGGAAAAACAAATAAATCAATTTTATTTTTCATGAAACAGGAAATAAAATCGATATAACTTTTTCATTTTTGCGTATATTTACTAAGCATACAGTTAAGAGGTTAAAGCACGAAAAACTATTTACTCCATTAGTAAACCAGGAAATACAGGGTGTTATTCTAATAGCAATATGGGTACAAAAAATTCAAATCGGGTTTTGGTATATTCACACAAATTTTGACTTTGTCAGCTTAAAGCATCACGATAAGTCATATTTAGACCAAAACATTGGATGAAGAAAATCTTTGCCTTCTTGTTTTGCATAAAAAGACTAATATATTTCTTTGAAAAACGTTGATTTTAAAAGTTAAAGCGTAAAATAGCTTCGAACACATATTTGAACACATATTATTTTGGTCCAATCTATCGGAAACTGCCGGTGGAGCGAAGAAAAACAAGTTTTTCAAATCAAATACATTTTATTGGTGGTCTAATAAACATATCATATCCGATATAATTTGATCCACCATCTTTTAGGATCAAAATATATCGCTCGTTATATGAAATGAGATATCATTACACATGACATCATATTATTTTATATACTCGGGTAAGTAACAAATGTTTAAATGCGCCAGTCGCAAAAATACGTACTCTTTTACCAACTTCCCAAACCGGTTTTGTAATACGCTAAGCTAGACTTACAAACTACAATAGGTAATTCGAAGAGTGAATTTTCTGTGTAGCACAGTGTAATTAATGAATTACCAATTGTTGAGATCATTTAACGAAATTAACTATTTCAAAATAAATAAGATAATGAAAAAAATTAATTCATAATGAATGCTGGATGAAATAATCCTTCAAAGAATCTTAAATGGCACAATTATTTTTTTTTTTCATAGATTTTCTTTAAAAATCGTACATACTTCGACGACAACATTTCATGCATTTCTTCAAATTCTACTAATTTAGATTTGAACCGCAGCTTTTATATGATCAAAGACTTTTGAATATATAATTATTGGATGTTTCTTACTTTTGCTAAAAAAAAACGAATTTTTAAAGTACTGGCTTCATAATGAACCAGTCAGAAAAATATAATAGGCATAGAGTTTGCAAAGCGGTGGCGAAGGTCGGTTATGCGTTGGCAGAACGTGGGATTAACAATCTTGATAGTATTGTCCTATTACCCGATTGATAACAGTGGCCAACCGTTGGTTTAAACGAACTTGACACCGTTGGCATAACGGCGGTAATTCAAAAAATTATGTGCTTTAATTAATTTTGAGAAATATGTATAATAAAAAGCATTTAAAAAACAGCAATACAGTTCGACTTTAGTTTTTTACATCATATTTAAATATGTTAAATATAATAAAATATTAAAAAACGCTTCAAATTGGTTGTAATATTGTTAAAAAACAACATAGGCAAAGAATTTTTCCAGTGGTACTGGCAAAACACATGCTTTTTAAACAAAATAGTGTTTTCCTACTACAATATTAGCTGTACCTTCCCAATTTCTACTTTGGGAATTATGTTATTTTGAGTACTGACAAACTACTTAATTCCATTGATGTGTCAACGTTGGAAAATAACTACGGACAAGCGTATATTGGTGTTAATTTTTTTCGACACCGTGCTAGTACTGTAAAAGTTAAATATCCGTTCATATTTTTCTACCTGCAAAATTTTGTAAATAAATAAGCCAGCAAAAAAGCAGTAACAACATTTTATGCTTCCAAAACAGCGCTTCGCCGCCTTACATACTAGAAAGAAAAAAAAATTTTCTCAAAATTCCTTCTTTGAAGCAGTGAATAATGCTTACAATAAAGCATATCATACAAGAATGCATACCATGAAGCATTAATATTGTCAACATACAAAAAAGCGCTTCTTATTGCCTAAGAAGTCATGAATTTTTGCTTCTAAGAGCACATGAAAGAAGCGCTTTTCACCTGCTTAAAAGAGACATACCAAGTGGGAAGCGTTTCTGGTAAGCTCTATTTTTTGCTGGGAATACGCGGTGTTGTTACTTTCCGAATATAGCGAAAACCAGTGGTTTTCTAAACTTTATATTAAGATATCTCAAAAACCGGATGTGATGGAAAATTTCTAAGGTCAGATTAGTCCTAGTCTTGACTTTTTTAAAATTCTGTGACGTCATAATTTTTGAATTTGTAAAATATGTTTTTTTAATGTGGATATTTAGTGACTTCCAGCAATATACTGTTTTTGTGGAGTATTTTTTGTCAAAATGTGTGCATACTCACTTGTCAATTATTTCCGGCTTCACCGATTTAATTGGGGACATATGATCCTTAGGTTTCTTGCCCTCCTTTGTACCATTTCTATCATTGCTGTGATTAGTTAATAAAAAGAATTAAAATTTTTGTCACACATATTTACAAATATACCTATCGATAATTTTAGACTTCACGGATTCTGCAAGAGCCTTTTGGTCTTTTGGCTTGAAAAACGATCTGCAAAGAACAATTTGATTACTATACATATATTGTACAAATTTTAACAAAAAATAACACGAACGCACGTTATGTTTCTTTGCGACATTTTTATTTGTTTAGGTTTTACTTTTTGCGATATTTTTACAATAATTACCGCCAATAATGACATATAGAGCAGTGATGCCAACTTTTTGATAGTAAAATGCGAAACAAAAACCATAACAATCGACGTGAGTACAGATAGCAACGATATTTTTGTGTGTTTTCCATGGAAGTGACTTCATCGGTTTGGAAATTTAAAACTAGCACATCTGCATATCAAATAATATATGTTTACATTAAAAAAAATGTAAAGGAAAAACAAAATTCGTGACCTTTATTATTTTATATCCGAAGATTAAATGTGCTAAGACAAGAACGATAGGGTAAATAATCCATTCACAATTAAGATTTGTAAGTTATTTAGCTATGAGATTTAGAATTATCTAAAAACTGTTCACATGCGTTTGATGCGGTTTTGATTATATCGTAAATTATTTTTGTTAACAAAAAATATTTTTTTAACCTAAAATTGAACAAAATATTTCAAAAAACATTTTCTTCACTACCGGAATACAATATTTACCAACTTTTGATAAGATACAACATTATAATTGATATTTAAGCCCGCAAAAAATAAACAAGTGTAAGAATATTAAAGTCAACTTTGTAATTTTTTTTATAAAAAGTTGACAGAAATTATATAAGTATAAATCACCGCAGTCGAAGTATAATTGTGTATAATTACAAACTTCTCTTTGTTAATGATAAATGCACACAAAAAATAAAAAAGTGTACAATCAACTAAAAAAAGCGCATAAGTTACCTAAGTTTATTGTATAGAATACAACTGGAAAAGTTTTTCGACAAGTTATACAAACAACTTCGGTAAAAAGTTCTTAAAAAAAATACGGACATTTACACTTTAAAAACTTTGTAAACTTTGCATGTATTGGTTTTATATAAAATTCCATTGTTCTACTTTATTAACAGGAACAATTTAATTTTGTTCATTTTATATATATTTATATGTAATATTTTTTAATAAAAAGCCTTTTAATTAATATTTTTAATAATATAAATAACTAACCATTCCAGCGGCACACAGTTTCAGGCAAGAAAAAATAAAAAAGAGAAATCCAAGTAAGTAAAAATTCATTAAAATTTATTGCAATTTTATTTCAGCACAAATACATACCAATTTCAAATTATTCTCAGGCCTTTTATTGCAATTTTTAATTTTGAGTTTGTTATTGAAAAAAATATAGACTTTTGTATGAATGAAAATAAATCAACCCCTATTTTGCTTGCCGTATTAACAACATATGGTAGATTATATGCATTACACAGTCAAGTTTTATAGTTTTCTTTTACAACATAGTGAAAAATCTTTTGCTGTCTTGACTAACTACTACTTTGAACGCTTTCAAATTTTAATTTAGAAAGCTACAAAAAAAACTTAGGTAAGATACAAAATAGTACACATTGAAAAACAAACAATGTGAAATATTTTAAATTGCAATAGAAATGACATATGTAATTTATACTTGTACTGGAGGTTGTTTACACTTGACTTATATATCTTCTGTCAACTTTATATAAAAATACAAAGTTGACTTCGATATTCTTACAATAGTTTATTTTTTGCGCGTACTATTGTGCTTTAACATATTAAACTTTGTTCGTTCTCCAATTTATACAATTGTATAGCTTACCTAAGTTTTCTTGTAACTTTCTTAAGTAAAATATTAAAACTACCAAAACAAGATAGCAAATGGATTAAAAAAATACATGCTTTATTAATTTAGTTGAATTGTAATATATATTTTAGTGCAATTATTATAACATTTCTTTAGGGAATAACTTTTAGTTTTGCTCGAAAAAAAATAATAAAAAACTAATTGTTATTTTTGCACAAAAAAATAAAAGGCAAAAAGTAGCTGTTATTTTTGTTCAAAAAATAAAGAGCAAAATTTAAAAAAGCATATTTTATCATATGCAGTTCATAAGGACCAATATGATATACTTGAATCTGTTTTTCGACATTTACTTCTATATGCATCTTTTGTTTAAAAATTTCCAAATAACTGTAATTTTCGGTCCGTGGCTTAAATTGTTAAAGCCGGTTAAGAATCCAAAAAATAACTGTTATCATCTGACTTTTATAAAAAGGAATAACTGTTACGGTTTCTGATTTAAGCCTTATTTTAATCGATATAAGATTCAAATTGTTCACGTCATGAACAAAAATGTACCGAACAAGGGTACCAATTGTACCAACACTGCTGTTCCCACCAAAAAGTCTTTGACATTTGTCAACAAGAATGCAGTTAATTTTTATTAATCTCTCATCTCTCATCATTGTACAAGAACCATCAACAGAACAACAACCCGTGTCTTTTAACAAGCATAAGTGAAAAGCATTTTAGTGTTATTTTAATTAGAAAAAATTTATATTTAAATTGTTAAAACATAAAAGTTAAAACTGAAAACAAACCTAAAACCTTATAAACTAAAGGTTAAAACTTAAAGCCTAAAAGTTAAAATCTAAACTGTAAAATTAAAACCTTATCAACTAAAGGTTAAAACTTAAAAACTAAAAGTTATTTTTGAAGTTAAAACTTAAACCCTAAAAACTTAAACACTAAAAGTTAAAACTTAAAAGTTAAAATCTATACCGTAAGGTTAAAACGTAACCACTAAAAGTTAAAACTTAACAACTACAAGTTAAAACTTAACAACTAAAAGTTAAAAGTTAAAACTTAACCCTAAAGTTAAAATCTAAAAATTAAAAACTTAAACCCTAAAATTCATATGTAAAACCAATTGAATTGTTAAAAAATTGAAAATATTTGAAGTAAAAAAGTTATTTAAATATTGAATTTATCCTAACCTCAAACTAAAATTACATTAGCCTAAAAAATTTATATGAAATTTAAAGGTTAATAAATATATATATTTTTATAACGTTATTTGAAAATCGCCATCTTTTATTTCGTATATGCACAAATTCCCGCCACTTAGGAATTTGTACATAAGATCGTAGCCATCTTTTTTACCCCAAACCCGTTTGTACATGGTCCTTCAAGAGAAAAAGAGACGGTGATCTTAAATAAATAAAAAATAAAATACAGTCCACTAACAAAAAATCGTTTATATGCAACAAATAACTGTTTAAACATTTTTCTAAAATAATAAAAACAAAAAAAGTTCACTAACTACATAAAAATTCAAAGGAAACAAAGCACAAAATAAATAACAAAAAGTTTCGGTGTGAAAAAGAATTTGAAGTGCACAACTCAAAATAAAAACTAAGTGAAATATAAAGACAACAACAAAACAAATTAAAAATTTTTTCTTAAAAAATACCCGTTAAAACTTATAAAAATAAAATAATTTAACAACAAATTATAAACCCACCCCCTAAAATATTTTAAAATTAAAATTAAATAAATAAAACGGTACAAATAAAATAAAATTTACTTAAAATCTAAAACAAAAACATAATTTGAAAGACAAACAATACAAATTATTAAAAAAAAAAAGAATAACATGTTTAGTAACAAGAAGAAAAAAAACATAACGTTACGTACTCTCAATACAAAAAAAAAAGTTACAGTGACACTAAATATTGTTTTAACACAAAAAAAAATGAGATAACACGGCTTGCCAGAGGAGGTAGCCAATTTTATAGGGCAAGCATGACTTCGATTGAGGAAGCAATCGACATGCACACGAGAGAAAGGATCTCTTTACCCAACCCGAGCGAGGCTAATGCGATAAGTTCTAGTGGAATTAATGTTTCTCCCTGTGACATACCAATTTTTGGTGGTGATTTTAGGACCTGGGCGTCATTTAGGGACATTTTCCAGGCCGTTTATGGAAAAAACCCCCGGCTGAGTGGCATCGAAAAATTATGCAAGCTCAAGGAGAAAACCCGAGGAGAAGCCAGGGAAATTGCTGATAGTGCACCCTTGACAAATGAAGGCTTTGACATAGCGTGGGCAGAACTTCTGGCTCAGTATGAGGATAGGCGCAGGCAGGTTAATGCGCAGTTGAAAATTTTATTTACCCTACCCATAGTAAATAGCCCGTGCGGCTTTCAAATACGGAAATTGCAGATGACTATAAATAACTGCGTTGCAGTGCTTAATGCTCTGCAGATAGTCACTGCAAATTGGGACCCAATTATCATTTACATTTGTACATCTAGATTACCCAGAGAAACCCTTTTCGATTTTTGAGAGGACCTTAGCAGATAACACCTGCATTCCGTCCTGGACCCAATTGGATGAATTTCTAACATCCGAGTATAAAGGTCTCGAGGCAGCTACTGATGCCAAGGCCCTTCATGTAAATGTTGTCCCAAACCAAAACCAAAACCCACCCCACAACCCACCCAACAACCCAAGACACAAACAGTTCCAGGATAATAGGAATCAGTTTGAGAAAAGAGGTAAAACGTTTCTCAATGTAACCCAAGAACCCAAGACGAACACACAGTTCAGAAAAAACCCCCAAAATGAACAGAATAGTTCAAATTTGGTCCAGACCCAGACAAAATCAGATAAGCCTGATGGTTCAGTTTGCAAACTTTGCAAAAATAAACACACTCTTGGCAATTGTTCGCAATTTACTTCCATGGGAGTCAGTGAAAGGATTGATTTTGTAAAAAAGAGCGGAGTGTGCTACAATTGTCTAGCAATTGCTCACTCTATTAAAGATTGTCGCAGTAAATTCACATGTAGGCATTGTGGAGGACGACACAATTCGCTAATTCACAAACCCGCGAATACCCCAAACACCCGAAACATCCAAGATGATTTAAAGGAGCAATCTACTTCAAGAAATGCACAATCTTTCGCAACAACAGCAAATTCTAAAACCCTTTATGACCGAAAAAAAGCTATTAGGAACCGCCGTATTAAGCATAGATATTCAAGGAGCTCTGTTTCCCGCTCGAGCGCTTATTGACCCAGCGTCTGATTACAGTTTCGTTACTGATCAACTCAGACGAAGATTACGGTTACCTTCTGTACCCATTTCAGCTGAATTTTCTGGATTAGAGGAGCTTGGATCAGCCCGATCAAACAAGCTATGCGACGTGACAGTTAGGTCAAATACCCGAAAAAATTTTAGCCTTACAATGCAGGCAATTGTAGTAAAAGGAAGTATTAAATAATTTACCCACGCATAAGATAAACCCCAATATAGCAGAAAACTTAGAAGACATCACGTTAGCTGACCCAGACTTCTACGACAGTCGCCCTGTCGATTTACTAATCGGCAGCGACTATTACCCACAAATTCTGCGATCTGGTGTAAAAAGTAAATGCCTTAATATACTAATAGCTCAGGAGACCAAATTCGGATGGATATTGACTGGACCTGTAGAAGAAGCACACACAACCCGTGCCGTCGTGTCATATTTTAACACAGTTACACTCGACGAGTGTTTAACTAAGTTTTGGGAAGTGGAATAGGTCCCAAGAAAACCCATAAAGTCTTTAGAAGATTCCTTTTGTGAGGAACATTATAAAAAGACAACCCAACGATTACCAAATGGCCGTTATCAGGTAGATCTTCCATTTCACACCCTCCCCGGATAGAGTTAGGAAACTCACGCCATATTGCGATGGCGCAGTATTTAAGAAATGAGAAGAATCTGATGAAGAATTCTGATCTTAAAGCAGAATATGATAACGCGCTTCTCGAATATATCGATTTAGGACACATGAAACCCGTTCCTTATAACCCAAAAGACTCCTCAAACGAGTACTTTTATTTACCACATCATGCTGTTGTCAAACCCGATCGTGTAACGACAAAAGTTCGTGTAGTTTTTAATGCCTCAGGCAAAACCATTTTACAACAAGATTTAGTTGTATTAATGCTAAAATGGCGCTTTTATAAGATCGTTTTTAATGCAGACATTACGAAAATGTACAGGCAGATCTTATTAAACCCTACCCATACACCCTTTCAACGAATTTTATTTCGTAAAAGCGTCAATGAACCCATAGTTGACTATGACCTTCAAACAGTCACGTTCGGTGTTAATTGCGCACCCTATTTAGCAATTAGAACACTCCACGAACTGGCTAAAGATGTTTAGAATTCCCACCCAATAGCTTCACAGGTTCTAAGAGAAAGCATGTATGTTGACGATGTGTTAGCTGGTGCTCACACCATTAACGATGCGAAAATCGCTCAACAACAATTAATAGCAGTAATGAATTCTGCAGGTTTTCCATTAAGAAAATGGATTTCGAACACTGCCGAACTGTTAGAAGGTTTACCCGATGACCATTTACTCGACGTTGATTTACTGACCCTTCCTGAATCACACAATGCCAAAACCCTAGGCATTCGATGGAACGCAAAGGATGATTTGTTTTTCTTCAACGTACCCTCTAATTGAAAGAAAATCTGCTTACACAAAACGCGCAGTATTATCGGACATTGCTCGTCTTTTTGACCCAGCTGGTTGGTTGGCGCCTATAGTAATTTCGGCAAAAATTATTATGCAGCAGATATGGCAAGACAATACAGACTGGGATGAATGTCTTAAGCCACTTACCCTTATAAGATGGCAATCATTTTTGCGATATTACGATAATATAAATAGAATTCGTATTCCAAGATGGATACAGTTTTTACCCTCAGCAAAAATCGAGTTTCACGGTTTTTCCGATGCGTCAGAAAAAGCATACTCGGCGGTTTTATACGCTCGAGTCACCCCAATAGACGGACCTAATTCCGTAACCCTGCTTTTCGCCAAAACAAGAGTAGCGCCCATAAAAACACTGTCTATACCCAAACTAGAACTTTGTGGGGCAGTGTTACTAGCAAATATGGTAAAAAATGTGTTATCCCAACTCATTTTACCCCAATATCAGACATATTTTTGGACAGATTCATCCATCGTTTTGGCTTGGCTTAAAAGAACCCCCAATTCTTGGAAAACATTCGTAGCAAACCGTGTGGCTACCATATCGGAGACAGTAGGAGTAAACAACTGGAACCACGTTGTATCTCACGATACCCAGCCGACGTTGCCAGCCGAGGGTCTACTGCTGACGAATTAATGGAAAATACCTTATGGTGGAATGGACCTTCATGGTTAAAAGGATCCGCGGCCGATTGGCCTACTACGACAAAACCTTCGAAACTCAGGCTGAAGCGAAAATACAATGTTACGCGAACACAGTAACTATTCAGACAGACATTCTCCAAGATTTTTCAAAATGGTCAAGAGCACTCAGAGTTGTATCATATATATATCGCTTTTGTGATCGCATTTCAAAAGCTCGTAGAACCCTTGATCGTCATTGATAAAACAAGAATTCCATCGATGAGCTACAGACTTAAGAGCCTACTAGGCCACAAAAGTATTCAACTTGAAGCAGCTGAAATAAAATCAACCCAATATAAACTTGTAGTTCTTTGCCAAAATCTTTATTTTAAAGAAGAATATGATTGCTTAAAATCAAATAAACCCATACCCAAGAAAAGTACCCTACTCACACTTACCCCTTTCTTAGATTCTAAGAAAATAATTCGCGCAAATGGTCGTTTAGCAAGCTCTAAATGCCTTTCATATGAGGAAAGACACCCTATAATATTACCCTATAATAGTTGTTTTGCAAAATTACTGACGAATCACGTCCATTTTATTACCCTACACGGAGGAAACCAAACCATGTTAAGGATTATTCGTGCTGGATTTTGGATTCCGAAACTTAAAAATCTTATTCGATCAGTAATAAATCAGTGCTCACCCTGTACTAGATACAAAAATCGTCAAGCAACTCAATTAATGGCAGCCTTACCCCCAGAACGGACTGAATTGTCAAAACCCTTTACGAACACTGGAGTTGATTTTGCGGGACCATTCGATGTGAAAGCGTATTCTGGCAGAGCATGTAAAATAACAAAAGGCTATGTATGTGTTTTTGTTTGCTTTGCAACAAAAGCAATGCATTTGGAACCTGCTTCAGACCTTTCGACCCAGGCATTCATGGCAGCCTTTGCACGATTTTTTTCGAGGCGGGGATGCCCTGCCGCTATTTATTCAGACAACGGCACGAACTTCGTCGGTGCCAGTCAGCTGTTGAAGAAAGAGCGGCAAGAATTTGTAAGAAGTCTCCAAGAAGCTGTTATATCTACGAGCAGTTTTCAACACTTGCAGTGGCATCCCACCCGGCGCACCACATATGGGAGGTTTATGGGAAGCTGGAGTGAAAAGCTTCAAGTTTCACCTCAAAAGAACAGCAACAACCAAATACACGTTCGAAGAGTTATCTACCCTACTCGCGAGAATCGAAGCCTGTTTAAATTCAAGACCTCTTAGCCCAACAAGTGAAAACTCGCAAGACTTAAACCCATTAACCCCAGGCCATTTTCTAATAGGTTCTCCTTTACTTAGTCCTGCTGAACCCGACTGTAGCCAAGGAAACCTCAGTTTAGCTAATAGATGGCAGAAGCTGAAAATCCAACATTATTATTTCTACAGAAGGTGGAAAGACGAATATCTCAAGGAGTTACACAAGAGATATAAGTGGAAAAACCCTCAAAGACAAATCGAAATCGATGATCTTGTTGTAATAAAACAAGATAATTTACCCCCAAACGAGTGGCTACTTGGCCGCGTTATCAAAGTTTTCCCAGGTTCTGATGGTCGTGTGAGAGTTGTGGAAAGACGAACTTCAACGGGAACTTTAACTCTAGCAAAAGTTGTAGTTCTACCCACTGACTAGATTCATACTTCTTTAAAAAACTAACCCAATCCACTTATATACTTACCCAATATTCTCATTTCACTCATTCATTACACTCACTCACCCTAACACACTAATCTCATTACTTCATCCTCATGCTAATTTCATTATCATCCATTTTCATTTCTCTAGAAAAAATGGCTCCACGAAGACAAGCACCACGTAACCAACGAGCTGCTCAACCCGCAGCTCAAGCTACCCAACGTAGAACAACTGTTCTACCAACCCGAAGACCAGCAGCATCAGCCAGAACAACCCGAAGACCAGCAGCATCAGCCAGAGCAACCCGAAGACCCGAAGAAGCCAGACGAAGCCGAGGACAAGTCGTGACTACGAGGTCAACCCAATCACAAAGTGGTCGCTACTTTGGATGTGGTATTTGCCGGGCTGACCATCGCATTGCCACGTGCAAAAAGTTTTTGGACAAAAACTTAGCAGAAAAATACGCAACCGCACTTCAACTTCATTATTGCACGAATTGTCTGGTAAGAAATCATCTTCTGGCTGATTGCACCAATTCTGCTCGGTATCGTGTTTGCAAGTCGAAGCATCACACGATTCTGCATGGTCATCAGATGGTCCTTCGGAACATTAACATTGAGCCGAGACCATCAGCATCTCGCACAGTTCCGTCGGAATTACAACCCAACCCATCTACCAGTTCTGCGACTGGAGTACCATCTTCAATCACCAGAACATTTGTTCCAACCGCAGAAGTCTTAGCCATGACAGAAGAAGGATTGGTTACTGTGAGATCCATTCTTAACCCAAGTCTCACTACTTCACGGGTTGCCACTTCGTTTGTTCGCGAAAACAAATTGAAGACGTTTAAATTAGATGGTAAAACTTATGTGAAGCTCACCATCACACCCAATATGACTTCACTTATCAAATATGATATGTGCTGGCTGGTAGCAAAAGATTTGCCAAAACAGCCATACACCAACTCGTTTAATGAGTCTGTTAAGGAGAAAGTTAGCAACATTGCCCTGGCCGACCCCAACTTTTACTCAAATGAACCCGTTGCAATGGAAATTGGCGGCGACTTATACACGTCAAAGTTAAAATCCAACACAATCCATATTGATGGTGGATCCCTTTTGGCCCAAGACTCCACTCTTGGATGGCTCATCATGGGAGCCTACTCTGGATAAACCTTACCCATTCAAAATTCAAGTATTTTTAGATTTGCTTGTTTATTTACCCACTTTATTAGCCACAATTTTGAATATTTACTAAAGTCCACTCACTTTATTTTTTACAGACACGTAAAGGCGGGAAGGATGTTCATGTCATGAACAAAAAGGTACCTAACAAGGGTACCAATTGTACCAACACTGCTGTTCCCACCAAAAAGTCTTTGACATTTGTCAACAAGAATGCAGTTAATTTTTATTAATCTCTCATCTCTCATCATTGTACAAGAACCATCAACAGAACAACAACCCGTGTCTTTTAACAAGCATAAGTGCAAAGCATTTTAGTGTTATTTTAATTAGAAAAAATTTATATTTAAATTGTAAAAACATAAAAGTTAAAACTGAAAACAAACCTAAAACCTTATAAACTAAAGGTTAAAACTTAAAGCCTAAAAGTTAAAATCTAAACTGTAAAAATAAAACCTTATCAACTAAAGGTTAAAACTTAAAAACTAAAAGTTAATTTTTGAAGTTAAAACTTAAACCCTAAAACTTAAACGCTAAAAGTTAAAACTTAAAAGTTAAAATCTATACCGTAAGGTTAAAACGTAACCACTAAAAGTTAAAACTTAACAACTAAAAGTTAAAACTTAACAACTAAAAGTTAAAACTTAACCCTAAAGTTAAAATCTAAAAATTAAAAACTTAAACCCTAAAATTCATATGTAAAACCAATTGAATTGTTAAAAAATTTAAAATATTTGAAGTAAAAAAGTTATTTAAAATATTGAATTTATCCTAACCTCAAACTAAAATTACATTAGCCTAAAAAATTTATATGAAATTTAAAGGTTAATAAATATATATATTTTTATAACGTTATTTGAAAATCGCCATCTTTTATTTCGTATATGCACAAATTCCCGCCACTTAGGAATTTGTACATAAGATCGTAGCCATCTTTTTTACCCCAAACCCGTTTGTACACAAATAATAAAAACCAAAAATGCAGTCTTCCAAAATTTCAGCATCAGACATAGCGAAAAACAAAACATCACTTGATGGCATTGAGTTTGAGGTTTGCGACATAGGTGTTGATGCTTTTGATGGGCGGTTTACCGCAACAGAAACAATTCTGTTAGCTTTCGCCGCAAGGTTCTTTCTAAAAACCTCTATTTTTCTTTTCGAGATCAGGGATTGCAGGTCCGCCATTAACTGATACGCCTCCAGTTAGGGAAATTCCTTCACTTGTCTGCCAACACTTTCCCCAAAAGCCTTAAACGCACTCACATCTTTATTTATAGCAATAAGTTTTCCCAAAGCATCATCCAATTGCGACTTGGGCTGTCAGTGACTTTCGGGACTCTTACGTCCCAGTGGCATATAATATTGGCAATGCAGAAAAAAGGTGGTGATGCCAGACCAGAGTCGGTAGAGTGCGGGGTTCACCAATAAAATAGCCACAAGCCACTGGAGCAAAAAAAATAAAATAAAATAAAATAAAATAAATATTAGCAAACGTTCAATGGCTATACCGGCGTAAGCCAACCAAAAATAAACTCAATGTTCCCTGTCTCTTCTTAATACGTACGTTCCTTTTTTTTTCTTTCCGGTTTCTCTCGCATGGTTTTCTTTGGCCGGCAGCTATGATGGTATTTGCTGCCTGACCTGCCCACCCTCTTCCATGGCAATCTGTGGTCCAACTTGTTAGAAAGCCCCTAACGTCCACTACAGTCTTCCTAACTCACTTACCTTTTATTAGCGTTTATTCCATGATTATATTAAATCAAATCATAACTTTTTCAAATAACAACAAGACGGAATATTTTCATTTTTTCTTTAAAAACGTTATAAAACGGAATTCCCTTTATTATAAATTCATATGAATCAAAAAAAAAAACAAGATGACAATGAAATTAGGATTAACATTATTTCCTTTGCAACAAAACAAAAGCCAAAATATATTTGAAATTTAATAACTCTAGTTTGACACGATAGTTTTAGTTAGTCCAACAAATCTTCTGTTCATCCGGTATGATTCAAAAAAAAACTAAGCTTTAATTTTCAGCGGGGAACATTTTTAATTCAGCCGGTATGTTTACGTCCATGTTGCATTTTTTTCTGACATAATTTTCACTAAAATAAAAAAATATTATGTTTTTTTTTTATAACAATAAAAATTATTCTAACTTTTTAATACTTTTTTTTTCACTCAGGTATAAATTTGTCTACTGCAGCCAAGCATAATGGTCGCACGACTGGTGGGAGGTTTTGCGTTTTTTCTGGGTGGCTATTCAAGGTTTGTCAGTCCGTCCATGGTCCGAAGGTAAGAAGCTCCGTAACGTTATATTTTTTTTTTATTTAAAAATTAAATTAAAATATTTTTTTATTTCATTTATTAAAATTTTCCTTTTTTAAAATCCTAGGTTAGGGGAAACATCGGGTTTTTTTTATAGTTTGGGGCAATTCATCTCTTAAATAACTAAACAGAAACCTATAGGCCTGAGCTCAACCCTACGATTCCTGCAGCCCGTTTATCGTATCCGGGGTTTTTTCTTAAATAAATTCACCGCACTGCTAACCCTACCTAGCAACTAAATTTTAATTCCTTTTTTTTATATTTTAATTATAATTTTTATTTTCTCTTTTTTTTTCTTTAGATTCTGTCCGGTCCGTCTTCAGTCGTCTGGGTAAAACTTTCCTAAATGTCCTTAAACCTTAAATTACTACCTTAGCACCCCAGGCTTGGCGATGCTATTGCTGCTCCTCCAGCGTTGGGTCCAGACAGAGGTGGTGGATGTGGTGGATTATGCGTTTCCGGTTCTTTTACTGTGCCTTTTTTTTATTATTTTAAAATGTGTTTTTTTCCTTTTTTTTTTTATATATATATAAAACAATAATATTTTTTATATTAAAATAACTTATGAAATTGCAACTGTTGCAGTTGTTGTTGTTGTTTTTTTCACTATTGCTGACACCACTTGTCTGACTTAGATCAACTTCAAAAAGGAAAGAATTTCTTCTTCTTTCAACACAGTTGCCTTAGAATGCAACCTTAACCCCCTCAGAACCGAACATGACAGGGCTCTGGCGAATGCCTTCGTTTCTTTGAGCAAGACGAATACGACTCCGAAAATGAAGATTCGTTCGGCTCAGAGTTCAAAGATGTTTCGGCTAATGTACCAATATCTACCTGGAAATAAAAAAAATTATATATACATACATACATATGTCCATTACAATATTACAACTTTTCGTTTTATTTCTTAATAGATGCCCAACACTGAAAACGAATGTCGACAAATATCTGACGATTTTGAGAAATTCTGGCAGTTCCCACATACACTAGGTGCAATGGATGGGAAGCATATTCGAATTAATTCTCCTGCACATACAGGCTCCCAATTTTTTAATTTTAAGGGTTATTTTAGTATAGTGCTGTTTGCTGCTGTTGACGCACATACCCGCTTCACATATATAAACGTGGACCGCAATGGCAAGTCGTCCGACAACACCACCTATAGCGACAGCTGTTTATACCAAAGTTTAAAGAACGGCACGTTAAATATTCCACAACCAACCCAACTGGTCGCCGGTGAAGGAAACAAAATTCCTTATTATTTAAATTTATTTTCATCGGGATAAACATTAATTGCATTTATAGTAATTAAATGTGCTAAAGTCCCAAAACTTATTTAACAAATTGTGAAAAGCAATCTGATGTAGGCGTGTCCCTATCCGGATTTCATTCCTGCCCAAGGAAATCTTCAGGGGACTTTGTTATTAGAATTTCTAGAGATATTTGTTATGTTAAATCACAAACTCAATGAGAATTTCTTGTCCTCGTCTAGGAGCGAGATTCAAAATTTAAAATATCAAAGAAAAAATAAAAGATGACAAAGCCAATTGTGACAATTTTTTGTTGTTGTTTTTGTTTTTTCTTTGATATTTTAAATTTTGAATCTCGCTCCTAGACGAGGACAAGAAATTCTCATTGAGTTTGTGATTTAACATAACAAATATCTCTAGAAATTCTAATAACAAAGTCCCCTGAAGATTTCCTTGGGCAGGAATGAAATCCGGATAGGGACACGCCTACATCAGATTGCTTTTCACAATTTGTTAAATAAGTTTTGGGACTTTAGCACATTTAATTACTATAAATGCAATTAATGTTTATCCCGATGAAAATAAATTTAAATAACAAATATGCAGGTGCTTGTGCAAATTTAAATGTAACTGACACTAATAGAAAACATATGATTTTCTATTGTTGATTTACTTGAATAAACGGCACTACATTGCTAGGTCTGTCAAAAAAACAGAGTTGTATTTGGAAGATGACAAAGCCAACTGTGACAATTTTTTGTTGTTGTTTTTTCTTTGATATTTTAAATTTTGAATCTCGCTCCTAGACGAGGACAAGAAATTCTCATTGAGTTTGTGATTTAACATAACAAATATCTCTAGAAATTCTAATAACAAAGTCCCCTGAAGATTTCCTTGGGCAGGAATGAAATCCGGATAGGGACACGCCTACATCAGATTGCTTTTCACAATTTGTTAAATAAGTTTTGGGACTTTAGCACATTTAATTACTATAAATGCAATTAATGTTTATCCCGATGAAAATAAATTTAAATAACAAATATGCAGGTGCTTGTGCAAATTTAAATGTAACTGACACTAATAGAAAACATATGATTTTCTATTGTTGATTTACTTGAATAAACGTCACTACATTGCTAGGTCTGTCAAAAAAACAGAGTAGTATTTGGAAGATGACAAAGCCAATTGTGACAATTTTTTGTTGTTGTTTTTTCTTTGATATTTTAAATTTTGAATCTCGCTCCTAGACGAGGACAAGAAATTCTCATTGAGTTTGTGATTTAACATAACAAATATCTCTAGAAATTCTAATAACAAAGTCCCCTGAAGATTTCCTTGGGCAGGAATGAAATCCGGATAGGGACACGCCTACATCAGATTGCTTTTCACAATTTGTTAAATAAGTTTTGGGACTTTAGCACATTTAATTACTATGAAATTCCTTATTTCTTTATCGGCGACGATGCTTTCGCGCTGGATAGAAATGAAGCCATATGCCAGATGCATGAAATATAAGTATTCGTGCAGAACTAGGGATGAGCTGTCACGATACCTAACCACATATGGAAATGTAGATTTTCAGTGAAAAAAAAAAAAAATAATATTAAATAAACATTTACATACATCCACTAAGAAATAAAATGTTTTTTATTTTATTTATTCACTTACCTGGTTAGAATTGTCAACAGTTTTCCGACGAATAGAGATACATCAAGAAAAGTCATCTCATTATACCAAAACAAACTTGGAATGTACAGATCCAGATTTTTTTACTGTTTTCCACTTTAGATTTTTCTGCACTGTAGGCTGTTCGAAGGGACTTTATTTTTTTCTTTACTTGTTCTACAGGAATTTTCGTTTCAAAAGCAATTGACTGATAGGCTTTAATTTTTAAATCATTTCGCCTATATGATGAAAGATTCATATTCCATAAAATTTCATGGCTTCTGTACAGATCTATGAATCGCAACACATCATTATGCTTATTAATTTTATTAACAAACATATTTCACTATTTTTTTTTCGATTTTAATTAAAATTGCCGCAAAAATTTAAAAAAAACAGAACTACAGCTTTTGCCGGCAAAATATTTGTAAAAGGAAAAACAAAAAGAATTGTAATCAGCTGTTTTCTTGAACGTAAATTGATACACTCCACTTGAAAGAGAAATCTGAAGCAAGTTCGTTTCAATTTAAGAAAGTGAGAGTGTATTGGTAAAAAAGTGTGAGTGTATTAAAACTTGATAGGCAAAACTTGATCGTGTAACCATCAAGTAAAAAAAAACCTATAAAACTTGACTGTGAACTGTTTACCAAAAACAAAAAGGTAAAACGAAATGCAAAGTTTACATTTTAGAAATAAAAAAAATTTAAATTATGAATTAAAACTTTTCAAGTTCGAGGCCTTACTCTATATTTCTTTATTAGGATATTGTCCTAACAAATAATCTTTAGAGTTTTTGTTTTCAAATTTATTAATTGACCACTTTCATTAATGTGTTGATAGATCTATTTCGGGAATTTTCTAGGTTCCCATCATCAGAACAACATCAAACATTCATATAAACAGATTTCTCACTAAATGAGAACTAATATATGAGCTCAAAAATAAATTGAAAATTCGTTTGTTACGTGCAAGGTCTACCTTTGGTAGATATACAATACACGTTATTTTGGTTTTTTCTCCTTTTTATTTGTACACTTGTTTTGTTTTGCTTAAAAACAAGATGTAAAGGGGGAGTAAACAAAACCATGCTTTGTCTTTTATACAAGTTTGATATAATTTTTATTAAAAATAAAAATTATATTTTTTCGACCTTTAATTGTGCAATGAAAATTAAAATTATTCAAGTTCGAGGCCATACTCTATATTTCTTTATTAGGATATTGTCCTAACAAATAATCTATATCACAATAGTCTATAGCATAAAATAAACAAGTTTTCAATTTATTTTTGATCAATGGTGATAATCTTTAACTTCGAGCTCATATTTAAGTTCTCGTTTAGTGAGAAAACTAGTTTATATGAAAACGTGTTCTGAGGATGGGAACCTAGACAATTCCTGAAATAGATCTATCAACACAATCCCGAAAGTGGTCAATTAATAAATTTGAAAACAAAAACTCTATAGATTATTTGTTATTACAATATCCTAATAAATAAATATAGAGTATGGCTCGGACTTGAATAATTTTCATTTGCATTGCCCAACATAATTTTTATTTTGAATAAAAATTATATCAAGCATGTATTAAAATTTTGCATTAAATTACACTATTAAAAGGCGTATTAGCTATTTGAAATTGTTATGTAAAATAACGTTATCGATTAAAAACCCTTTCAACTGACTATCGTTGTCCCTAAAATACCGTTACCGAAATGATTGAAATACAGTTATCAGTAAAATATCGTTACCCATATAACTAAAATACCAATATCCTTAAAATACCATCACCGGAATAATTAAAATTCCGTTATCGCTAAAACACCGTTACTGAAATAATCTGAAAACAAATCGCTGTAAATATATATATATTTTCCCAAAGCTTGATCATAAACGAGCTAGTCATTAGAATTCTGGCACAGGGGGTATAAAATTAGAGACCTGCATTGACATTATCTGAATAAATTAAATAACGATATCCTTAAAATACTAAGAACTAAGTGTCAGCAAAACATTTTGCTGAATTAACAATTTTTTTTGCTGAAAATCAGCTCACTGATGTTCAGCAAAAAGCTTTTGCAGATATTAGCAATTTTTCACAGAAAAAAATTTGCTGACTCAACTTACTTTTTGCTAACTTTACTGACTTTTTTTGAGTATAGACTTTTCGACAGAAATGATGGAGATAAAACCAAGAAAATTAACAAAATACGCAGATTTTGAAACATATAAAAAATTGTGTATCTAATCAGTTTTATAACCCCATTTTAAAGACCGAATGTAAACAACTTCAATTATTAATCTAATTCATACATGCAAAAAATAAAGTGTCAAATCAACTTAAAAAAGCGTATAAGTTGCCTAAGTTTATTGTATATAATACAACTGCAAAAGTTTTCCGATATGTTATACAAACAACTTCGGTATAAAGTTCTTAAAAATAACTACGTACATTTATACCTTAAAAACTTTATAAACCTTGTATGTATTGGTTTTACATAAAATCCATTGTTCTACTTTATTAAAAGGAACAATTTAATTTTTTCATTTTATATATTATATTTTTTAATGAAAAAATATTTTATTTAATATTTCATATAATATAAATTTATTGGTACTTCTTCGTTTAAAAAATTAAATATATATATAATAAAATGCTTAACTTACATCCCTCACATGTGGTATCAGAACCAACCATTCCAGCGGTATACCGTTTCAGGCAGGAAAAAGTTAAAAAAGAGAAATCCAATTAAATAAAAATTCATTAAAATTTATGGCAATTTCCTTTTAAGCACAAATACTTTGTCTTTTATACAATTTAAAATTATTCTTGGGCCTTTTATTACAATTTTTAATTTTGAGTTTGTTATTAAAAAAAATATAAACTTTTCTACATATGAAAAAAAACCCTATTTTGCTCGCCGTATTAACATATAGATGTTTATATACATTACACAGTCAAGTTTTATAGATTTCTTTTACAACTTAGTGAAAAATACATTTCTTATGCCGTTGATTTTAATGGATTTGTATCAGTTATGGCAATATTTCCCGATTTCTGTAAAATTAACCCAAATGGGGTAGAAATACTATTTTTCTAATTAATATTTATGTTATGTTTTGTAAAATTGACCCAAACGGCTAAAAAAGCCTATTTTGAAAAATTAAAAATTAAACCCTTAAACGCAAGCTACAATTATGTTCTATGCATTAATCTGCTAGAGAATCTTCAAAGAAGAGATTGATACCATAATCTTGGATAAGCTCTGAATACTTCCTGAGATATGTCTATTTTTTTTATTTTTTTTTTATTTATTTTATTTTATTCGGATATCACATACAACAAGATAAAATCTTTTTAATTACAGTATGTGATCTTATAGCGATACAATCAATTTGTGATAGTAGTTACAATACTTTTAAGAAACAAAAATTACAAAATAATTTAAATTATATATGTAAGTAAAAAGAATAAAAGTAAAATCTAATATATAATTAGCGAGTATAAATAAATAATCAAAAATTGAACAGAAATTAAGAAAGTTGAAAATTTGAGATCAAATTTGAGACCAAATCATTTTTAAACAATTCTTTTTTAAATTGCAAAGCGTTGTCTGTTATTTGTAGATTATTGGGTAATGAGTTCCACAGACATATGGTATTTATAAAAAATTGCCATCTAGAGATTAAAGTTCGATATCGAAATTGTATAAGATTATTTCCTCTATTAGATCGAGCAAATTGCAGGTGTTCAAATAAATAAGTTGGTTCTTTGGTATATATTAATTTGTGAAGTAGAACTAAGTAAGTTCACGAGGTCAACTCCGTACAAAGACTTAGAATAATCAGAAGTTCCATCATATCTTTTAATACGGTATACATAACGTAAGATTGCATTATACGCTACTAATAATCTCCCCTTACTTTCTGAATCACAATAAGCAAAAATTTCACAACCATATAGTAACTTCGGCATAAGGAAAGTTTTAGCGAGGAGCACACGGATGTTTAAAGGTGTAAGATGTTGTGTAGGGTACAATGTTCTGAGCATCCCAAATATTTTACCAGATGCAGAATTAATATGATTGTTCCAAGTGAGCGATTTATTAAAAATGATACCAAGATTCTTGGCTGAGTCCACAACTGCAATATTCTGATTACCTAATGATACTGTAATATCTATATTAATAGTGTGATTTCTTTGAGTTATAACTAAACATTTTGATTTTTTTGGATTTAAGTAAAGTCCATTTGACGAAGCCCATACAAATGTTTTATTGAGATCCTCATTAAGCTTTTCTGTACATTCACGAATTAATCCTTTCTGGCAGCTAATATAAATTTGGACATCATCTGCATATATATGGATGTTACTGTGTGAAAGTTGACTTGGTAAATCATTAATGTACAATGTAAACAACAGTGGGCCAAGAATAGAACCTTGCGGCACTCCTTTAGACACATGCAGGGCAGTGGAAATTGAGTTACCCAAAGATACAGATTGAAAACGATTAGTAAGATATGACGCTAGCAGCGAAGCGGCAGTTGAAGTGAAATTGAATTTATTAGAGAGTTTATTGGAAAGAATTTCATGATTAACAGAATCGAATGCTTTAGAGTGATCTAAAAGCACCAGAAACGTAACGCCACCATTATCAATATTGTGTCTGATATCTTCAGATACATTAAAGAGCGCTGTGACGCAGCTATGCTAAGGCCGAAAGCCAGATTGATGTTTAACTATGAGATGGTGATTAGTTAAATATTTACTCATTTGCTTATATACCAGACGTTCAAATACTTTGGATAGGTATGGTAGTATTGAGATAGGGCGAAATTCATTTCCAGTTTTCTGAACAGGAATGATCTTCGCATATTTCCAACAATCTGGAAACTGACTAGTGGTAATAATGGTGTTAAAAATGTGGGTTATGTAAACTAATAACCTAGGTAGAAGAAGTTTTAAGAATTTTGGGTGTATCTGGTTAAACCCGACTGCATTGGACTTCACGGATAAACAACTTGCTAATACATCAATAGGCAATACAGAAGAAAATTCAAATTGATTCAATGGTGGAAGTTGCTGAAACTCATTAGTTTGATTAGTAGTTGGGTTTTGATCAACTAATACAGTAGTTTTGATTTAACTGCCTTTTACTTACGTGCACTTTTCACATAACTGCACAAAATTTTGGTTTCGTTGTTATTTTACAAAATTACGTATGCAATTGCCTTCATTAAGTGCACTGTGTATACCTGCGCATTTAAAATAAGTGCCTCATGTTTTTGGCAGTTGTACATTATTTTCATACAAAAGATCGCCGTTAGCTGCCTCTTATGTTTTGCTTACTTAGTTAGTTAGGTTAGTTAACGCTTGTACCTACATAAATTTGTATGTAAAAACCTTATAAAATTGATCTCCTAGTTTTGTTTTTTATGTTATTTGTTTTTTTATGAATGTTTTTTATTTTCGTTTTGTTGTTTTTTATATAAATTCTATTGTATGAAATAAACAATTAATAAAAATAAATTAAATAATATCTGATCTTTGCAGTTTTCAACAATTTAGTTTACCTGTACTTTAAGGCAGGTAACCAATTTGAGTTAGCAACGCTTTTGGCTTACCTACACAAAAATTCGTGCAGAAGTTGGTTGTGCAGCTAAGTCAAAACTACTGTACAGTTGAAGGAATATTGATAAATGATGCATTTAATTCGTTGACATCAACATTGCAAATAGTAGGTTTTTTATTTCCGATTCCAATTTCCCTTATCGTTGCCATTTCTTTTTAGAGTCGGCAGCCGTTTTAAATTGGGTAGCGTAATAGTTTGATTTTGCATCTCTTATGCTTTTATTAACATTTCGATGAGCTATACGGTATTCTTCATGTAGTTCAGATGTTCTAAATCTTTTCCAACGTGTGTAAAGCGCATCACGATCATTAATTTGGATTTTGATAGTAGAATTAAACCAACACTTTTTAGTTTTATCACCACGGTAAGTACGCAAGGGAACAGTACTATCAAAGAGGCGGAGTGTATGGCTATTAAAAAATTGTAATTGTTGTTCAGCAGATACCATGGAGTATACAAAGTTCCAGTTAGTGGTGTTAAATTGTTCTTCCAATAAGTTTAAGTTAAGGTTACGAAAATCACGAAAACTAATGGGACTTTCTGTTTTCCTTAATTTAAAATCATAAGAAATAAATATAAGGTCGTGTTTTGAAAAACATGGCGCAGTAAGTTGATCGAACAGTAATAAATTGGAAATATTTCCCAAAATAAAAATGTCTATTAGTGTACTACTAGTGTTCGTGAAGTGTGTAGGGTGCTCAGTGTTTACTATATGTAAGCCGATAGATATCAATTGACTCTGTAAATATGTATCAATAAGAATATTACAGTTAAAATCACTTGCAATAATCACATCATTGTATTGAGTAGCTAGAATTTCAAAATCACGCATAAAAATGTTATAATTTGTTACACGATCTAGCCGATAAATACAACCCAACAACAGTTTTTTTTCACCAATAATTTCAATAAATAAATATTCAATTGCTGCATTATCTTCCGATCTTTTTACTTCCTTATAATGTATGTGGTTTTTGATATAAATCGCAACCCCACCAGCATAACCCTTTCTATCATTCCTAATTATTTTATAACCATTGGCCGTAACTAAACTATATGGTAAAACTCTATCGAACCATGTTTCCGAGATACACACTATATCCACCTTAGATTCCTCGAATAAGTAACGAAACTCATCAATTTTTGGAAGTAAACTTTGGGCATTAATATGGCAAATATTAAGACCATTACGTTGCTTAGCAAGAATTTGAATCAGATTTTTCGAATTGACTGTAGAACCCAACCCAGAACTATTTGTAGATGACATAATAATTATTTAAAACAGAGGAGACAACGCTATTACAATAAAAAAATGCAAAATTTATATTAAAGGTCGATGAGATTATAAGTGAAATTTGAAAAAATAATATATAAAATTGAATATTCAATAATAAAATTTTTAATTTGATTTTTTTTATGGTAAAATATAAAATAAAAGTAAATACTTAAAATAAGGATATATGGCACATAAACATAATATTTTTTGCAGTGTAAGGGAGGATAAGCATTTGACATCATGGTGTCATCAATTTGGAATTTTATTTTGTAAGTTTTCATTAGTTGACGGAAAAAATTTATTAAGTTCGCTTAAGTCTTCAATTCGTATCGGTTCATCAGAAGGATTTATTTTGACATACACTAGCCCACGTAAAGAAAAAGCTGATGTTAAACGCGAACTTTTACGTAGATCAATTGCTGCGTGTAAAATTTTAAAGTTAGTTGAAGTTAAATTTTCATTCAAGTAAACAATTTTATCAAAGTGTTCCTGCGAGTTAAACCCAATATGTTGTAGGTACAATTGGCTTTTATATGTTTTTCTAAAATTAGCTAATGACTTTAATATAAAATCCTTGTCATATGGCGAACAAAGCTTAACAAGAATAACGGCATCAGGTGAGTTTACCTCTTTATTATTTCTATTCTGAAGACGGAAAATAGATTTGTAAGCAGGCGTAGAAATATTTAGTGCATTACAAATACAATTAAAAATTTCATTTAAATTTTCATTTTTTATAAATTGTATACCATTCACACGTAAATCACATGACACTGATAAATTTTCTTGACGATTTATTTGTGATTTGAAAGTATTTATTTCAGTTTTAATTAATTTTATTTCATTGCATTGTGTTTCTAGATACGAGACCCGCTCGTTTACAGTGTGAATCTCACTAATGATATCACACATACGTCTGTCCACTTCATTTAGGATTCTGTTTTCGACAACGTTTATTTTTTCATTTATTTGTGTTAGAATTCTATCTTCACTTTCTTTAATTTTTGTAGTTAAGAGTTCAAACTGTTTTTCAAATCTCTTATCCATAAACTCCATCAAACGAGTAGGGGAAAGAGTCAAGCACACACTCTTAGCTTCATTTTTGAGCGGAGATGTATTATCTCTTTTATTTGAATTTGATCTTAAATTCTTTTCCATAGTTGTTATTGTTGTTATTACAAATTTAAGTGTTTAAATTTTCTTAGAGTTGTTTAGAGTATATTTTATTTTAATTTTTGTTGGTGTTGGTGTTGGTGTTGGTGTTGGTGTTGGTGTTGGTGTTGTTTTTTTTTTTTTTTTTGTTTTTTGTTATTTCTTTTCTTTGTTTGGGTTAATATTTTTGGTGATTTCTTTCGTTTATTTACTTTAAGTTGATTTGCACAAAATTTTACTTTAAAACAAAAGAAGTTTTTTTAATTGTTTTAAGTTATTCTTTTAATTGTTTGTCTTTTTTAAATATAGTTTTTTATACAGAATTTAATTCTAAATATTTTAGTGTAAATTAAGTATTATTTAAACACAATATTTATTTTTAAATTTGCAATAAATCAGAGCTTATTTAAAAACACAACTGACTCTCACGAGTTTTACTTACATATATGGATATTTATATTTTGAAATTAAAAATTAAATCCTTAAACGCAAGCTTTAATTATGTTTTATGCATTAATCTGTTAGAGAATCTTTCAAAGAAGAGATTGATACCATAATCTTGGATAAGCTCCTCCTACTTCCTGAGATATGTCCACCCGGACAGGGTTACTTTCACAAAATACGGCTAAAAAGGCCTATTTTGAAATTAAAAATAAAACCCTTAAACCCCACCCACAAATATTACACAAGGCAACAATTTTGAAAAAATTTTAGGGGCTTTGAAAACCACTATACAATTTTGATGTATTGTGGTCCCAGTAGTACAAATATGGTTCAATTTTGAAATTCTATGGAGAGGTTTTTTTTTAAAAAATTTTTAATTAAAATTATAAATTTTTTTAGACGTGTCTCCACATAATTAATGATAACTAAAAAAAAATTAGTCCGATATTATTCAAATAAATTTAGAAAAACTGAAATTTACATAGCCTTTAATCCGTTAATATATTGCGTTTCAATCGGCTCAGTAGTTTTGGAGTTATAATAAAAAATTGAGGGAAAAAATATTTTTTTTACGTGAAAATAGCAAATTTTTTTGGTTAAAAAAAATCATAAAAAATCGAAAACGGCAAAAATCGTTCAGATTTATTGCTTTATCGCAAAGCCACATGTAATAGAAACAAAATGAGATATCGATCATAAAAATCGATTGATTTTTTTCGAATTTATTCACAATTAAGTGAATTCGCTCATTTTCACCAAATTTTAGTTTTTTGTCTGATATACATAAAATTGAGTAGTTAATGTTCTTCTTTCGATTGATTGAATTTTGAAAACATTTTCCCCATGCTATGTACAAATTTTCACATCAAAAATGCATTACATAGTAACATTCGTGTATTTTTTGGCAAAACCCTACCTAGAATATACTGATTCTATTCTTCGGAAAGACATTTGTGTTGGATGAGCTTAAATGTAAATAAATAAATAAATTAAATAGTAGAAAATTTATATTTTATTATTCACATTTATTATAATAAATAAAACAAGAAAATAATAAATAAATATGTATTATAAACTACAAACTCTGAAATTTTCTTTTAGTCGATTTTCTACTATTGTTGAATAACGAAGTGTTACTCTGAATACTCCAGCAAAAATCAGCCATCATGTGTGCATCCCAGCGACCCTGGTATCGTTCCTCCATTGTCCGGATATCTTGGTGGAATCGTTCGCCCTGTTCTTCACTCAAGTCTCCTAGATTTTCAGGAAAACGATCTAAGTGACTGTGCAGGTAGTGTAATTTGATGCTCATGTTGCATCCAAGATTCTGGAAGTGAGTTAACATCTCTTCAACGTGCGCAACGTAATCATCACCCTTGTTATTTCCTAAGAAATTTTGAATAACCCATACAAACGAATCCCATGCATTCTTCTCAATTTCTGACATTGAACTGCCAAATTCAGTATCGTTCACCAATTTGCGAATTTGTGGGCCATCAAATATGCTTTTTGTACTTAAACAAAAATAACACTCGGATGCGTGGTTCGCTGTTTCTCTCCATAGCATAGGCTTCAAAATTTCCAAGTGTCGTCTGTAAAATGAAAAAAAAAATTGAAATCAGGAATATGAAGAATTCAAATTTTAATTAAGAAATATTGTAATTATAAAATATTCCAAATCTATTAATTTATACTTACTTTACGTTAGAAGACTTCATAAATTCAATCGACATGGAATGCATATAGTACTCGGTGTCCAATGCTGGTTCAAATTGTGCGGATAGATATTATAGCAATCTTGATATGACTTTTGCAATGAAGTTAAGAACCACTTCCGTTTTTTCCCGGTGATATATTGGCCGCACACATAACAAAATAAATCTGGATCGTTTTTACATGAAAATGTTCTGGCTTTCTGGCTCATTTTTATTAATATTTGAAAATTGTTTTTAACTTCTAAGCTGTATGACTCTAATTTTTGTGTAGGTATTAAATGATGTTTGCGTTATCGCAAACACTTCTTGAATGAAATAAAAAGGGTCAAGGAGATCTTATAAATACTGATTCTATAATTTGGGATAACCCTTTGTGTGGATACAGTTTGTGTGTGCTGCAAATTTTTTATTATTCCCAAGAATCCTAAAAAACATTAAGGACTTTTATGAAAAAAAAAAAAATTATCCGTTACAGGTAGCTAACGGAAAATAAGAGCACTTCAGCGTACACGCACATTTATGAGCGTTTTATTACTATCCTACCGCAATCGTAAAAATTAAACAATCTTTTGTTTATTACTTATTTTTTTTTAATTATTAGAATCATAAAAATGTCATAGAGGTTTTTCCCAAAGGGGTTTTGCCAAAATGCGTGTCGTAACAAAATACGGCAAAAAAGACCTATTTTGAAATTAAAAATTAACCCCTTATACCCCACCCACAAATATGATTGATGCATTAATCTGCTAGAGAATCTTTCAAAGAAGAGATTGATACCATAATCTTGGATAAGCTCCTCCTACTTTCTGAGATATGTCCATCCCACACATTGTTACTTTCACAAAATACGGCTAATAAGGCCTAAAATAATGGGAAAAGCACCAAGTTAGCAAATGTGTTTCTGATAAACATCTCTGTTTTTGTCTATTTGTACTATTTTTATTATAATTCTCGTTTGTTTTTTTAGCTATTTAGTTAACATAACTTTTGTATATATACGTTTGTGCGATCTCGTAGCGCAGCGTTAATGACTCATAAAAAGTGGTCGGGGGAGGGGGTGGGAAATTTTTTGCCGATTAGGCAATACCGCTAAAATACGGCAATACCGCTAAACCTTTCAACTGACTATCGTTATACCTAAAATATCGTTACTGAAATAATTGAAATACCGTTATCCATAAAATATCGTTACCGATATAACGAAAATACCAATATCCTTAAAATACCGTTACCAAAATAATTAAAATACCGTTATTGCTAAAATGCCGTTACCGAAATAATTGAGTAGCGTTTTCTTTAAAATGCTGTTACCGAAATAATCTGACAAAATCAGAAAAAATAATCCCTGTAAATATATATATATATATTCCCAAAGCTTGATCATAAACTAGCTAGTCATAGGAATTAGGGCATAGTGGGGCTAAAATTATAGATGTGCATTGACTCTATCTGAATAAAATAAATAACATTATTTTTAAAATACCATTACCGAAATAACTTAAAAACCGTTATCTCTCAAATAACGTTACCGAAATAAACTAAAATTGCGTTACCTCTAAAATACCGATATCGAAATAAGTAAAATACCGTTAACGCTAAAAACCCTTCAGCTAAATAACTTAAATATCGTTACCCCTAAAAAACCTTTACCGAAATAAATGAAAATAGCGTTAATTTTACCGATACCCGCATCGAATCGTTTGCCATCCATGATTTTTATTTTATTGTTTTTCTTGCACACAAAAAATTCCAAGAGTGAATACGATAAAAACATACTTAGTAAATTTTTTTTTCAATTAAATTCCGTGGTTTTTATCAAGTTTTGTATAAATTGTTAATTAGATTTTATAATTTTTGTCTGCAAATTTGCACAATTTTCCTAAACTACTTTCCATGTCATTCATAGATTATAAAGTCATTCATAGATTATAAAGTATTACTTAAAATTTGTATCTAACTTTACAAAATGTCGAACTTACAAAATGTCGAACTTATATTGCATACCTACCCTTAACATTTTATCTACATATTTAAATCAAGCATTAATTGGTTAAATGTAACAAAATAAATTTGGATAAACATAACAGATAAGTGTTAAAAGCTAGAAATATTTTTTTCGTGAATAAAAAAATAAGATTAACACAAAGTCAAAATGTGAAATATAAATTGAATTAAATATTTGTAAAGTAGAACTAAATTCAATAAATATAGAATCAAATAAATCGAACTGACATTTATTCAAGTTATTGTCTGGTTTTTAACAGTAGCTCGAAATAAAAAGCTATGAAAAGAAGTAAGTATTTTTATTCAAATTGTTAAATAAAAAGACAAAATCTAACCCTAATTTTATTTTTTGTAGTTGAAAACTATACATTGGTACACTCAAAAAAAAGTTAGTAAAGTCAGCAAAAAATGTTGCTGAGTTAGCAAAATTTTAGTCAGAATGGTGCTTGCAAAAAAATTGCTAATGTCAGCATAATCGTTTGCTAAAAATCAGTAAGCTGATTTTTAGCAACAAAATTAGTAGATTCAGCAAAAGTTTTGCTAACACACAGTGAATTAGAAGTTAAAAAATATTAGTAGACTGAAACAACTCAAAAAATTTATAGAAAAATTATACTTTAGTTAATTTACTTAATTTATCTAAAGAAAATTAGAAATAATTATATATACCTAACATAAACAATATTATCTTTCAACTAATTACTTACATCAGTGGTAGTCTAAATGATTGCATCTTTTAAAAGAACTCAAATTCCGCAGATAATTCTACAAACGAAACAAAAAAAAATAAAAATATATGACATACAAACCCTTTTTTGCAATAACAAAAAGGAAACATAAAAATCTACCTAAGATGTGTCTTTAATTTCGCTTTAGTCTGTCTACCTGTGTGTATATTTGTTTGCAATTTGACCACACTTCATTATAAACATTTAGTTTACAAATATACATTTTTTAAATTTAAATATTTTATTTTGTCTTTTTTTTAATTAATAGACAATTACTTTCACAAGCCGGTAACAACGCAAAATTTAAGTAGTTTTAATCCACAATATTCTTTTATGTATGAAAAATCTTCCATGGTTGATTTTTTTATATGTCTTACAAGAGTTGTACTTTTTAGGGCCATTATTACAACTTGTCTTTAAAGTAAATGTTTGTAAAAAGTAACTTTAGCTAAAGTGAGGTATAAAGTGAGCTATAATGTTTTTCGTTATTACAACTTCCCAATAAAATAAAATTAATATTTTTGATAATGTGGCAGCACCAAACTAAAAACCGATTATTGGTTTATGAATTTGTTTATAAAAATACGTAGTGGCAACATACTTTTATTTATTTGTTTACAAACAAACAATAATTTGTGAAATTCGGTTGTGAAATTCTGTATTTTCTTTTTCTTCTTTATAGAGCAGAAAATGTGGCAACTTTAAACACATAAACCTTACGTTTAAAGTTAAAGGCAACAATATCTTCCCTTTAGCTTATTGGTCACTTTTAGCTTAAAGTATACTTATAATAACGAAAAACTAATAATCTGTCAGATAACATCCGAACTTTAGCTATTGGCAAGTTGTAATAATGGCCCTTAGTATAATTTTCCTCATTACTACATCTTGACATGCCGCAATTTCTAATTCCTTCTGCGTATATCTTTCAATCTGGTTGTCGTCCACACTATTAATTTGCTTTTCAGCACAATTTTTATAGCAAAATAAATTAGTAAAACATTAGGAAAATGTTAATAAAACGTTAGTTCAAAACAATTAAGTGCTGAATAAGAATAATAATTTTAGCTAAATATTTGCTGAAATATACCTAACTTTTCACTGACTTATTTTTTTGAGTGTACTTTGTTATTTTTTTGGCCTTTGCGATGTATGATTCAACAATTTATTAGTAAAGGTATTTATTATAATTAATTTAATGTGTTTCTTTAATATTTAATAAATATTTAAATTTAATTGTATTACATCAAAATATAAAAGCTGCATTTTAAATCCAAAAAAATAAGACAATCTATTAAGCTATATAAGGATTTCTACACAAACAAAGTAGAACTATTATAAATATATTTTGCTTGAATATCGTAAAAAAAGGAAGGAATTTTTTGTAGTTAAACGTCATTATATATTTTTTCAAACCATTTCCCTAAGTTGATTGACAAACTTTCATGCAAATAGTTGTTAGTTGAAACGCTCCTACTGTACTTGGTAATATTATACCCCTTTTTGATAAATGCTGCCCTAGAAAACAAATATTTAGTATTTAGTTTTACTATACAAATATAATAAATAAACATATATTATTAAATAAATTAAATGATAAACTTTTCATTGCATATGCATCAAAAAATATAATATATAAAAATAAAAATGTATGAAATGAACAAAACTAAATTGGTCGAGTTAACAAAGTATAAACAATGCAATTTCACATAAAACAACACATGGAAAGTTTACAAATTTTGTAAAGTATAAATGTCCTTAGTTCTATTTAACAACTTTTGTCCGAAGTTGTTTGTATAACTTATCGAAAAACTTTTCAAGTTGTATTCCATACAATAAACTTAGGTAAGTTATACGCTATTTTTAAATTGATTTTACACTTTTTTTTGCGTGTAGGGATGACTAGTTAAAAGATGTTTTTTGATGTTTTTGGTAAGAAGAAGGTCACAGCTATTGAGGAACTATTTTCATAGAATTTCATCGCCGGAAGTATAATATCACAATGAACACAAATATAAGTGGAATACTGTTTTTTTAAGAAAAAACTGTTTTTTTTTTAAATAAAAAACAGTAGAAAAAACAGTTAATATGTGCATTTTGAGTTCAATTGCATTTTATTTAAACATAAAACAACATAAAAAACATTAAACACATAACATAAAGGGTGCGCCAAATAACTTTTTTTTTTGAACTCCTGAACCAATTGGACTTTGTATGGCGTCATACCAAGGTCTTTATGCAAAATTCGTCTCAATGATGTCTCCGAAATGTTCAATTGTTGAGAACGACGGTGAATTGATGTTGATGGCGCTTCACGCACACTTTCTGCCACAGCAGCAATATTCTCGGGTGTACGCACTGCTTTTGGCTTTTCACGCTTTGGTTTATCGATGAGGATGCCAGTTTCTTTCACCTTTTCACAAGATAACGAACATACGGACCATATTCGTTCAGCGGAAGGATAAAACTAATTATCTGTCAAATCAGACATGAGCTAAGTGTTACCATTCACGAAATAAGCACTAGTTGAAAAAAAAAAACGTTAGATGACGGACCCTTTATTTATATACAGAGAAAAAAATATGTTTTTTTGTAGACTAACTTTTAATTATACTAACAAAAAAAAAATATTTTCAAATTTATGTTATTACAGATCACAAGTTGTGCTCTGTTATAAAACTACATTTTAATTAACAATAGGAATAATATGTTTTTTTTCTGTGTACTTGTTTAAAGTAAAAAAAAAAATATAATATAAGAAAACATATTTATATTTATATTAATTATTTAACATATAGCAAAAAATATCTACAAAACCAAAAAAGAAACAAAATAATTCATCACATTTTGAGATCTTACTTAATTACATAAAAATATCAGTTATACATTTTTTGATTAAATTTGATTTTCATTTCGTTTCCACAAAATTTTAACACAAACAAATGCTAAAAAGGGAATTAAAACTTACTACACAGTTGCATTCAATGTGTAGTATTTATTTATATTTTATTTTTTATTGAAACATTTTGTGCAACTTTTGTATTAAATTTATAAATTCAAGTAAAAGAAAGTAAATCGAACAGGTAAACTGTCAAAAACTGGAAAAACTGAAAAAAGGCTGAAATTAAACAAAAACTGTTTTTTTCATGAAAAACTAGAAAACTGTTACGCATCCTAAAAAACTGGAAAAAACAGTTAAAACTGGCAATATGGTAACACTGGAGTACAGTGACAGTTCGATGCAAAAGAACTTACAAGTTTTTACTGGATACATTTTTGCCAGTAAAAATTCATAAGAAGAAAAAAATATATGATTGAAGAAATATGTTTGTATTTTTAGTAAAGAAAAACAAATAAATTAAATTATAACTGTTTATGGATTTAAAGTTAAAAATATTAACGAATTTACTATAGAAGAAGTTAAAAAACTTTTTAAATTGTCTCTGGTCGACCATTTCAGTTAACTTTTATCTTCTCCATAATGACCAGTTGATTTTTTTTTAATATTTGGTATTTAAAATCTGATGTTTTATCTATTTTATTATTATTATTATTTTTATTTTAATCTAGATTATTGACGGGGTTTATAAATTATTATATAAATTCTTATTGGAAATCTCGTCATAATAAAGAGATAATGTAATTATCTCGATTATTACTAAAAAACCTCGTTCATGTTATCGATTATTACTAAAAAACCTCGTTCATGTTAATGGGGTATTACATTATAAAATTGGCAGGCAAACTGGAGTTCGTAAACAAAACAAAATAATCTCAAACTGAAGATTTTTCTGCCAAAATTTGCAGCAATTATGAAAGAAACAATGTTAATTATGGTGAAAAAGCGTTTTTTATTGGCGATGACCTTTTGGAATCACGATATTGTCTTTGCCGGAAACAAAAATAAGTAACAGGATGATGAATTAAATTTTTCTTTCAATAAAAAATGCCATTTTATTGGGTTTAACACAAGTTTTATTTAGTTTTCCTAAATTAAATACATTTTATTTGTTCACACAAGGTGAGGTCACATTTTGCAAATTTCTCTCCCAAACACAAAAATACTCCTTCACCCTAAAGGAATTGCGCACAAATTAATTGATTATACGCGGTTTACCTTTTGGAACGGAACTTGGCGACATTCAAAATGCCTTGAATGGTTTAGTCCCAAATGTCATATCAGAAGTACCAAATTTCAAAACCCCATTTAAAAAAAAAATAATGTTGATACAGGTCTGTTTTTAGTCTTTCTCATTCCAGGAAAAGGTTTAAGCGATGTTTCACATATAAGGTATGTCCTGAGTCAGTCGATCGTGTGGGAAAAACCAAAAAAAAAAAATAATCAGGGAATACAATGCCGAAGATGCCAACGCTGGGGTCACATAGCCCGTAATTGTGTAAATTGTGGTGAAAGCGGTCATCCGGCTAATTGGAGATTCTGTGCAGCCTATAAAAAATATATTTTGGACAAAAAAAAAAGGTTTAAATGAGGAAAGCAAGAGAAATCAAGCTGCTGCCCATAACACAGCAAAGGTTGTACAAATATCTAGGGTGATTCCAGGACGTTCTTATTCAAGTTTTTTGCAACCACAATACACTGCAACAAATAATGCAAGTAACAAACCATCTATTATTGAGGAATTTTTGAAATTATACAGATATTTCATGGAACCAGAGGAGTTATCTTGAGAAACTAAAGTTGAGAAATTTCTTAAAAATTAAAAAAAAAATGCCGAAAAACGCAGCAAAGTCTGAATTTATGCGTCTACAAAAGAAGGTTAATACTTCCTATGACCCTTAGATATCTTAAGCTTGTTACTCACAATGTACGCTCACTTGTAGACTCAAGTCGACGCATAGAACTTTTAAACACGATGTTTCATAACATAGTCGACATTGGGTTTCTTCAAGAATGTTATTTTAAGGAAAATAAGAAAGTAAAGTTTAATGGATATAATTTTAACTATGATAACTCTCGTATTGGTATTGCAATAATGATCAAGGACTCAATTAATTATGCCAGAGTAAGCTTTGACACTGGTTTTTTGTGTATATTCATTCAAGTAGATTTAAAAATTAACAATATTTAAAAAAAGATACTTTGTGGTTCAATATATATACCATGTAATTCTTCAAAAACATTGATTCATGAAGGTTTAAACAAAATTTTGGACTCTTCAAGAAATTTTGATGGTTTTATTATTGGTGGCAACTTAAATTAAAAAAATCCTGAATGGGGTGATCAATGCGATAAGAATCACGTTTCGGAAGTGCTTCGTTTGTCCGATAATTTGCCCTCTTTTCCAAATGGTGTTTCTTTTCTGGATCATTTTTTAATCGGGGGTAATTTGGTTAAGAATGAGGTTAGATTAGGTCGAAAAGAGGATTCGGAGAAGGAAAATGCTTCCCTAATCCGACACAAGTCCCTGAGGACTTACACTTAAACCAGAATGTCAGCTTGTTGTGAGCTCTAAACAATCGGTCCTATGTCACCTTTCTACCCCAGGAACTCCGTCGCACTGACGAAACTCCTCATTTTCTTTCATCCTATGCCCCTAAGATCCCCCAATGTGGATATTGGGTCACTGGATAGTATTTCGACCCGGATCCCGGCAAATGCCGGGCATTCACAGAGATAGTGTTCCAAGGTCTCCTCATCCGCCCCACAGACACTTCCGAGTCCGCAATACCAATACGGTGGAGATGGGCCCAAAGTGTCGAGTGTCCCGTGAGGATTTCCATCAAAACACTCAGTTCGTTCCTACTGAGATTCAGAATTTCCCTCGTCTTGTCCGTGTCCGGGATGCCCCAGAGAATACTCTTAGTCCTGCCAACACCCGCATTTTCCCAAATGGTTCTATGCATGGTGTCAGCCCAGTCCACCAGCTCCGCCTTGAGAGCTCGAAAAGGTTTAGCGTTCCCCAAAGTGACTAATTCCAGGGAAGCTCCTCCCCTAGCCAAATCATTAGCCACTTCGTTCCCCGCTATACCACAGTGTCCCGGCACCCATATAATCTCAGTGCGTCCCCGTGCAAAGAAATCGTTAATTTCCCCTTTACACCTGAGTATCATCATTGATCCAACAGAGTCCGTAGTTAAAGCCCGCTTGGCTATTCGTGAAAATGACAATATCACCGGTCAAGCCCATGACCTCCGCCTGTAGTACGGTATTATGGTCTGGAAGACGGAAGCATTTGCGTACATTGAAGTCAGCGTCGCAGAAGCCCAGATGAAGTTCCCAACTTTAAAATCTCTCGTCTTCCAACTTTCTCATACCACTTTCCAATCAAACTGGAACTTGTATTGGATCATTTTGATTTGGTCTTGAGAAGCCCTCCAAGTTTTGCATCTTTTAAAAATACCAACTAAGATCATTTTCGCCGGGACTTAGATATTTCTACTCTAAGTGTAATACCTCCTGATAATAGAAACTTACTTAATATTGAGATTGACCAGTTAATAGAAGAATTTGTATCGATAGTAAGAGAAGTCAGCAACTCACACTCGAGCCAAATAGAGTTAAAAAAATAACAGGATATATATCTCCGACAAAATTAAGTTGTTCTTCCGTGTTAAATACAGATAGCAAAAGGAACTAAAAAAAAATTTCAATAGAACCGGAAACAGACTCAGCCCTGAATACAATATCCTTTAAAACAAATTTAACTTCTTAGAACAATTATAAAAGAACTCATTAATATAGAGCAAGCACAACATTTAAGTAAACGTTTGGAGAAAATAAAAGCTGGCCCTACTGCTTTTAAAAGAATCTTTGAAGTGGTTGGAAAAAAAATCGCCTTTCTGTGATAAAATTAAAACTAATGATGTTATAGTAACAGATGATAATGAGAATTGTGCATTATTTCGCGAATTCTGTAGCTCAGTTTACAACGAGCAAGCACTTACGAGTCCCATAGTTGATATTGACCTACAAATCTCCAACTGCATTTCAAATGTTCCTTACGCCATTTATTCATTTGACAACTCTTTTTAACTCACTTGAAAATAGTGATAGATACCATTTTGTAAAGGTCGATAATTTTAAAGAAATAATTAAAAACAATTACAAGTTAAATACAATAGAATACAACACAAAAAGAAATAAAAATAAATAGAACAACAACAACAATAAGATATTCAAAACACAAGTGCCGTACTCTTTATGTGCTTAAACATTATTCGTAACAGAGTTATCATATATATTAAATTTCAAGCCCGTAGCGGAATAATATAATTTATAAAACATTATAATTATCCTGTCTTAGTGCAACTTTTACGTTATGGAGTGTTTAAATGTTAACTGTATTGTATGTGTAAATGATCGGATGATTTCATGCTGGCTTTACATCGGAAGCTTTCACATGAAATGCAGTGGTCTTAAAGCCCGAGATGCGGATGCACTTGCTGACAATGGAAAATTTCTCCACTGGACCTGTACAAAATGCAAACCTATCAGTGTGGAATTTTATAATTTTTTCAAAAGTTCTAAAAAGAGTTTGAACAACTTAAAAGCGACTTTGTTTTACTACATCAACTATTTACAAAATTCCCAAATTTGAATAAGTTTACCAGTGCACATCAACTTTCGTCTCCTAAGCGGAAAAAACTGAAAACAATATTTTTCAACCTCAAAACGCTCAGTCATTGATGGCTGAACCTAAAAACATAACCGATTCTGTTTCTCCTCGTCCTGTTATTAGTGTCCCTGATAATACAAATGCTGTTCAACTTATGGAAATCGCTGTCCCGGTGCCACAAATGAATGTATCAGCTCCTGCGGAAACTGCTGAACTGAATAATTTGCGTAGATCTGCTGAAAATTCGTTAAATGTAAATCGAAATTATTTAAATTCAAATACAAATGATAATGAAACTCCTTCAAATCCGTTAAGAGTAATACACCCAAAAAAATCGATATTTGTTTCACGCTTTGCTTCTGAAAGTACAATTAATGACATTAATCACTATATAAATTCAAATTTGAAATGTGATGCCGTTATCTCGACATATAAATTTAGAAATTTCGAGCAAAGAAGTATTGCCTCCTTTAGAATTATGGCACCATCTGAATTTTTTGATCGTATTGTTAGTCCTAGATTCTGGCCGGAAAACGCTCTCGTTCGAGAATATATTCCCCGTAATAACCAAAAACCAAATAATACTGCTCGTATTCCACGTATGCTAAATTCTCCAAAAAACTAACTAAAAATATTGAAAATTTAAGAATCGTATACCAAAATGTTAATGGAATTAATTCAAAACTATCCTCTTTATTTATTGAAAGTTTCGCGCTCAATTACCACGTCATCGTATTTACAGAAACCTGGCTTAGTTGTAAAACTTTAAATACTGAAATACTTTGTAATAACTATCAGATTTATAGACGGGATAGAATTACTAATACTACTGGTGGAGGTGTTTTAATTGCTGTGTCTAACCAGTTACCTTCGGTTGAAATTGCTACCGACCCTATTTGCAATATCGAATTTATTGGAGTAAGAATAAAGTTAAATCGTAAACAAGTCTTTATAACCTGTTCCTATATTCCTCCGAGTACTGATAAATTGACTGATAAATTGATTTTTTCTCAGCACTCTGAAGCCATTAAATCTGTTGCTCAAACAACAAATTCTGAGGACTCTATGTTTGTCTTTGGCGACTTTAATATGCCATATTTAACTTGGAAATTTTTACCGGACGTTTTTATGTATGCTCCCATTTTTATTAAGGATACTTATGAAGAATTTTTAAACAACATATCGGATTTAGGGCTTCTCCAGATAAATGGTGTTTATAATAATAAAAAGTTACTTGATTTGGTATTTGTAAATGAACCGGCTGATTGTACCTTGACTCGCTCTAATCCTATTACCAGACCTGAAGACCATCATCATCCTGCTATGTAATTAATTTGCAACTTGCCATTCGTTACTGAGTCAAAAAGACATTTGAATAATGTTAAGTATTACTATTTTAAAAAGGCGAACTACAATGATTTGAATTCCTTATTTTGTAACACAAACTGGCTACAAATTTTGTTATTTTCTAATGGATCATCAGATGCTATAGACACAATGATATTTTCTTTCTATAAAACTATTTTTGGTTGCTTTGATGAATGTATCCCGAAGCACACTGTAATAAAAAAATCCGGTCCTCCATGGAACTCAAAATCTTTATCGAAACTAAAAAATTTGAAAAATAAACGGTTTAACAAGTATAAAAAATCTGGCTCACTTATGGAGTATGGTAAATATTCTGTAGCCCGCGCAGAATACAACTTGCTGAATCTAAAAGTTGTACACAAATTACCTTAATAACATAAAACTTAACTTTAAACGTGACGCTAAATCCTTTTATAAGTTTGTAAATTCTAAAAGAAAATCTGACGGCTACCCTCCAGTAATGAAATATTTAAATCGTGAATCTAGCGATGATTTGACATGTTTGCTGACTTTTTTGCCACTACATACACAGATGCTGAATATGATAGTTCTAATAATTATCCTTTTACTATACCTGAACATCCGTCAATTTCATTTCCTCTTGTTGACACGTCTTCTATTGTTAGCGCTTTAAAAAAATTTAAATCGTCTTATTCAGGCGTCCCTGATGGTATTTTTAGCTGCATTCTAAAAATTTGTGTTAATTCCTTAGCAACTTCGTTATCTATCATCTTTAATTTGTCTATTAAACATGGCTATTTCCCAAAAATTTGGAAAGAGTCCTACATTATACCACTATTTAAATCTGGTAGTAAATCTAATGTTACCAATTATAGAGGTATAGCTAAACTAAGTGCAATACCCAAACTGTTTGAAAAATGCATCACTGAATCCTTATGTCATCAAGTCTCTTCCATATTATCATCGGTTCAACATGGTTTTCGTAAAGGATGCTCAACAGTGAGAAATCTATTAGAACTTACAACTTTAATTAACCGTGGTTTCATCAAAGGAAAACATACTGATGTAATATACACCGATTTCCGCAAAGCTTTCGATAAAGTTAATCATTGCCTTTTACTTAAAAAAGGTGTTTTGTTTAATAATACCGCATCTAAGAAAATAATTGTAAATTCTGGGGTACCGCAAGGCAGCCACCTGGGTCCAATTTTATTTTCTCTATTTATGAATGGTGTTCCATCTATAATTAAATTTTCTAACGTGCTTATGTATGCTGACGACGTTAAAATCTTCCTTAGCTATAAAGATTCTGGTGATCAAGCTTACCTTAAACGTGATTTAATCAGTTTCTTCGTTTGGTACAATCTAAATTTATTGGATTTGAATTTAAGTAAATGCAAGTACATGCGTTTTTTCTAGAAATTCTGGAGATCTTGGTCAATATTTTCTTGGTGGAATACTGCTACGTTGTCTGGGATCCGTATTACGACGTTAACAGTAATCTTATTGAGTCTGTTCAAAAACAATTTTTAATTTTTCGCTTACGAAATCTTTTTCTTGATCCTACTAATCTTCCTTCATATAAATCAAGGTTAGCTCAAATTAAATTACCTTCATTAATTAGTCGCAGAAAAATGCTAAATGTAACATTCTTAATCATGCTGAAAAATGGCGACGTTTGCTCTGAATTTTTGGTGAAAAATCTTACATTTAACGTTCCTCAACGTCCAACACGTTACTTCAGTCCATTATATATTGATTACTTTCGCGTGAACTATGCCAATGCTGATCCATTTAGAAGATTATGCGACGACTTTAATAAATTTTATAATTTAATAGATTTTTCCACAAATATTAACGTAATTAAACGCAATATAATATTGTTCCTAAATACGTAGATTTAAAACACTATTGTAATTTATTATATTCAAGAAAATTGTCTGTAGGGATTTATCCCGTAGACTTAAATAAATAAATAAAAAAAAATCATTGGATATTCAAAGAGCTTTTGATACAGCCAGCCATAAAGGAATTCTTTAAAAATTAGTGAGTCTGGGAATTGATCCTTTTTTTTAGCCAAACTCTTTCAAAGCTATTTTCTTCAACGAAAATTTAAAATACTAATTAATCACTCCTCTTCCAGTCTTGGAGATGTAAATAGCGGTGTTCCACAGGGTAGCGTCTTGGCACCAATACTTTTCAACCTTTTTCTATACGATTTCACACATGCATCTGCTGACTCGGCGGCTGGTTTGTATGCTGATGCCTGCTTAATCTTTTCACACGATGAGTCTCCTGCTAGAGCGTTAGACAAAAAAGCCTCGTTTCATCTATAAACATTAAACGAATGCTATAAAACTTGGGGCATACATATTAATGCAGCGAAATCGGAGGCAATATGCATACGAAATGCTTCTGGTAAGTGTCGAAGGCTTGTGGTGCCTGAAAGCAAGGGTTTGCGACTATTCCTTGATGACAATGAAATATTCTTCAAAGATGATCTTAAATATCTGGGAGTTACATTCAATAAGATGTTGAAATTTAATAATTATGGTAGAATTGTCTTAGCCAAAGTTAACTTATTCAAGTTCTAACTTATTGAATAGCAGGTATCTTTTGCAAGGATACAAAACTTTTAATATACAAAGTGGCCATTAGATCTGTATTGGTATATGGATTTCCAATATGGTTTACCATCTCGCCTACTGTAGCTGCCGAAATAGAAATATTTGAGCGAAAGATACTTAAAAGGTGCATAAATATGAACTTCGAAACTCACACAAAAAGATACTCAGTAATCCTATTTTGTAAATATGCATTTTCCCTTCAGGAAAAATTGGTGGAAAAACTTAAACATCATGACAGCGACCTCATTAAAGAGATTTTTGAACTCGAAAATCTAGAATCTATAACAGATTACCTACTCCCTCTGGAATTGTACAATAAGTGCACTCCGGGCTCCCATAGAGGCTGAAAATAAAACCAACTGTGATATTTTACATTAAAACAATTTGAGAAAAACAAATTAAAAAAAAAAATACATATATGTATAATATGTATTTTTTTATACAATTCGCATTACATACATACATACTCTGTGATTATTTTAAATGTTTTCTGTTGTAACGCACAATTTAAAAGTGTTGTTTAATTAATGTTAAGTGTTATTTAATTTTATGTTTATTTATTTTTTTAACAGAAAAACTCTGTTTGACACTGTCAATGTGTGAGCAAACATTTCCTTAAAATTTATAAAGTTAACAATGTTATGTTTACTTTCATTTTAGCACGTAGCTTTTACAATTTATTGAAAATTAGAACAATACAATAACAGTTCTACGGGTATTAATTACACTGTCGCTTTGTACTTATCATGTTTTAAAAAAGTCTCAATAAAGTTTTACTTACTTACTGGCTGTGGCGGTCCATTAGGTAGATTGTTGTCTAACTAGTTGGTTGGGTTGGCTTTTCTTATATTTCGTGTTTTTAGGAGGACTATATTTGTTGACTTTCCTCAAATATTATCCTATCATGTAGTCACACGATGTCCACATTAAATGTTAACTTTGATTTAATATGTGGGAGAACTTCAACAGAATAACGGAATTAAATTATCTATGTTCATATTAATGTTAAGGGTGGAGAAGACGCATTCTTCTCATAATTTTCTGTCTCCCGTTGAGTAAAGACATTTGTATACTCTTTCGTTGTGTTTATTTGCGTTGTTTTGTATGTGATATTTTTTTGTAAATATTAAAAAAAAAATCAATATATTAAAAAAAGCGTGTTTTCAACCACTTTTCTCAGAAATTGTGATTAAAATCAGTGTTTTCAAAAAGGCCGTTAAATAAAAGCTTTAGTCTTTTACTTACTCTTAGGGATATTTAGGAGGAAGAAGGCTGCCAGGAACGAAGATATTGGGTTAAACCATTTTTATAAAAACGACAACTCCAAAGTTTGGAAGCCCACCTGTGCCGGATATACTATGAGATACAAAGGATTACAAAAACTTTAGCCGATTAAATATAGATGATTTTCAACAGCTGCTGGCAATGCTGAGTATCCTATCCAAAATGTTTTACAATATTACGAAGGATATTCATTTTAGGTGGATTCCAAAATCAAAAAAGAAGACACAGTAATGAGGGATGCTATACCGTCAAGAACACGTTAATCTATAACGCTTCGATACATAGCCACTGGGGATTCATACAGATCCATAGAATCTCGCTCGTGCGTCTCGAAAGACCGTCGTAAGTTTGTTCCAGAAGTTCTAAATGCAATTATTAAAGCTCTTCGTAATAAATACTTAATGGTAAATTATAAACAAGTTGTATTAATAAATGTTAGATTTAACATTAAATATACTTTTATAGATTCTATCTGCCGAAACTGAGTGGAAAGTTGTGTCTGATGGATTCAATAATATGTGTCAGTTTAAGCACACATTAGGTTCAATTGATGGCAAGCACATACGAATCATAAGAAGCCGTTTTTTGTATATTGATATCGGAGGTAATGGCAGAGCTTCTGATGCGGTTGTTTTGAAAAATAGTAGCTTGCATGAAAATCTCAAATCAGGTAATCTGAATATACCACCAGACAAGGCTTTGTCAGGACAACTGACGAAAACGTCTTATTTTTCTTTGGAGACGATATATTTGGAATTGATCTTAATTTGATGAGGGCCTATCATCGTAACTGCAATTTAACAACAGCACAGGAAATTTTTAATTATAGGCTGAGTTGAGCAAGGATGACGGTAGAGATGGGATTTGGAAGACTGGCCAGCCGATTCCGAATTTTCCATAGACCAATTGAAGTTGAACTGTTAACATGTGACCTAGTGGTAACATCCTGTTGTGTATTGCATAATTTTGTATCTAAAAATTTAGCAGATCATCCAAAGTATGGTCAAGAAACATTTGCACCGGATTTACCACCGACTATAATACCCTTACCTGTACAACAACATGAAACTGTACGATTTGCTAATGAGATGAGAGAAAACGTCAAAAAGTATCTAATCACCAATGGTGATAAGATACGAAAACAAGTTTCACATCCTGTCTTGGTCACAATAGAATAAATCTGTAATTTTCCGGACAAACCAAAGAATATATTTTTTTGGCAATTTTCTAAATATTCCAAAAGTACTTTTAAACAACACAATTACTTTAAAATAATGAATATAAACTTAATTACCGACCGGAAAGTTTTTATTTTTGGTTATTATTAAAATAAATTTATTAACACAATGTTTTTATAAAGCGATCGGAATAATTCCTCTGAGCGTAAATTTTTAATATTTTCTGTTACACTATAATTTTACGCAGAAATTTTTTTTTTAATAAAACGCTTTTTAAAAAGTTTTTTTATGGTTTTTCTAAATTGGATAAGTGAAATAATAAGTGGGATAACTTCGATCGTTTAAAATTTTTTTTCTTAATATATCAATCTTACTAGATCTAAAAAATAAAGGTAAATATCATTAAAAAGTCTAAAAGAGTTATTACCGTATTTCTAAGAAATACCGTAAAAATAACTAACAATGTCGTAGAGATAACTGACACTTTTTACTACAATTTTATACCAACTGAAGTAATTGGTAAAAACTACTGTTTTTCAACAATTATATTTTGGTAACTTAAAAATGCATTTAAATTTTTGTTTTTCGATTACAACAACAATTTCGATTTCATACATCCTACTTAAAATGTGAACTCAAAATTCCAAACGGTAACTCTAGTTACGTTTTATGAATCGGGAATACAATGAAATTTTCTAATTATTGCACTCAAAATTTTTTAAATTTTTTCTTAAACTCGTAGAATTTTGTTTTTTTTTTAATAATTGCCAAAAATTAGCAGTTTGCTGCATAAATACTGCTAGTTGTTAAGACACTGAAATAACTGATTAAAACAAATGTTTCAAGAATACAAAAACATCTTTCGCTGGTTTTTTTAGTAACTGCCATAATAGTTGTTTTGTATTATTTCATAGAAAAGCAACTGCAACTGCAGTTAAAAACAACAATTACTGATTACTACACAAACAGTAACTATGAAAAAAAAATTTAAACCAAATGCAATTGCAATAAAGCAAAAAAAAAAAAATAAATAAAAACAAAACAAAACAAAACTCTCAACAAACATAAAAAAAAAAATTTTTTTTCTTTTTAAACAATAAAGTGAAAAGAGATTTGTAATACCGGTCTCAATATTATACAGCCGCCAAAAACTAATCCAGTAACAACAACAATGGAAACTCCAAAAACATCATCAAAAAGAGTAATGACCTGTTCCACGATCTCGAACGAAAACCTAAGCGAACGCAAGCTAGTCTCTCGAATTCGAATCAATTTGGGTTTCCCTATTTCGAAAGCTATCGTTCGCCTATACTTACGTGTGTCAATTTTTGTCTTTTACGTATTTACAAATCATACACTGAGAATAAAAGTGCGCTTTAAAATTAAATGTGAACACTTTCAAATTTTATTTAAAGTGCCTCAGTCTATAGGTTCTTATGGGGGGCACAAAAAAAAATTTTTTGTAAAAGTGCTAATTTTAAGTTTTTAAAGTGTTTACTCTTAATTTAAAAGTTAAAATTTTTGTTTTTTATGTAAAATTCTTAAATTTAAAAATTTTGACTTTATTTTATAATAACAAACTTTATATTTTAAAGTAAAACATATTATTTATAAAGTAATCACTTTTAAAATTTTATTAAAAAATAAAATTAAAACGTTTATTTTCAAGGTATTAACTTTAAAATGTAAAGTGATCAATTTGCAGAAAGGTGTTAACGTTTACATTGAAAGTGTTCACTTTATAAATCAAAGTGTCACTTTCTAATTTAAAGTGTCCACTTTAATATTGAAAACTTTTGTTTTGAGTAAAAAGCGTTAACTTTAATTTTAAAGTTTTCACTTTAATATATAAAGCTTCAGTTTATTATTAAAAGTGTTCACTTTGACATTTAAAGTGTACATTTTGTATTAAAAGTGTTAACTTTTAAACTCAAAGTGTTTTTGTTGGAACTAAACGTGAACACTTTAAAACGCAACGTAAAAGTTTTTATTTTCAAAGTGTTTAAGTTTATTTTAAAAGTTCGACTTTAAGTTTTACCGTTAGCGGCATTTGTGTGATTTCGTTATAGTAAAGTGAATTTAGTAGTGTGAAGAAGATACAAGAATGACCAGTCAGGGTAAAATTATACAAGAAAGTGACTTGCTGCGAATTCTTGGCAGCGATATCCAAATTAATGAGCAGGGTGATTTAACGTACACGTGTGTTGAGGAAGATACGGATCTCCTTAATCTGCTAAAGGAGTTTGATCTGGAAACACTTTTTCTTGACCTAAAAAGTAATTAAAAATTCTTAGGCAATATTAACACTTATGTAATATTATTAATGTTCCTTAGATGCTGGAATAACTTTTCGAAGCTTAAAATTTTTGTCAAAAGAAGACATTGCGGAAGCAGTAAGAAATATTGGTCTTCGAGCGGAGTTTAGAGAAAAGTTGTTTTTCTGGCGCAAGTCAAAGGTAAATATAATATTAATTCTGAAGCTTGTTTGCGATGTTACTCACGTACATAGATATAATTCACATTTCCATATTACTACGTTTATAATTTAGCAAGCTTATTTTTTCAGTTTGGAATAGAAGACGAAACGTTGAGCCAGACTTCGAAGGTTGTTGGTTGGCTAGAAAAAAACCGTCACAACGATTCACCTTGTTCTTCAAATAATTCAATAAGAAACGCATTTGGATCACAGGTAAGAATATACAGTAAAAAGTTTTGTATTGAATTTAATGATACACTGCATTGCAGCCCCTTTCAACATTTTTAAAGAATAACTCAGCCGGAAAACAACTTATTCAATATTATGAGGAAAGGGCATGTTTTTCGAATAAGCAACGCGATGACCTTATTAAAATAATTTTAGAAAATGTCATGTTAACAAAGTCAAAGCTTAGACCGGAACACTTTGCTAGTATTGTGGAAGAAATAATTGATTTATTTCCCAAAGAAAAAGAGTCCCAGGTATTATTAAAAACGATATATTAAAAAGAACATATTATAAACTGATTTCTTTCAGGATTATTACTACATTCCTCGTCAAAGAAAAAAAAAACCCCATCAGGCAAGCTCTATTCCAAATATTTTAACTTAAAGACAAAATTAGAAAGAGTAGTTCATCTGCGGAAAGATCTCTTTCGAGTGAAGTACGTGATCCATTAGTGAAAGAAAATTTTGAAGTTGACGAAACGCTGTCGTTATGTTTAAAAACTTCGCTTCAAAAAGATGCCAGTAATTGGGATGAGGTTATTGACAAACGGCAACATTTACATTTCGGAAAAAGGATTTGGCAAAGCGTACAAATTCTGATTTTTTGCAGGAGTGGCCAATTATAAAAGACTCCAGAGCACCATTTCTGGTATTTAAAAAGAACTTTAACACAAAATTCAAGGATATACAAATTTTTATATTTTTTTTAGATTAATCTAGATTTCAATTTGATTTGTCCACAAAAAGATAATCTTTTAAAAACAAAGTGGGATAATTTTAAAACCAAGATAGTGAACTACTACGATGTCAACATACGGAATCAGCAATCAATAGATCTTCTGAACCAAGCAAAAACGACAAAAAAAATATGTGAGAAACAGTTATGGGCTTTTTGTTAAATTAATAAAATAACACTAAATAATTTTTTTTTCAGATTGTCAAGACTACATTTTTACAATTCTTCTCAATTCAGTTCTGCTGGCTTCAGCAAGATTTAGTGCAGATGGAAATACAAAAAAGAAAGCCACCATTAAAGATGCTAATGAAAGATTCGTATTGCAGTTAACAACAATTAGCGATTACTCAAGACGAATAAAAGAACTTATCGGTAAATACTATTATAATAAATTGACTGTACAGCCGTTTATAATTGTGGTAGGAGACTCTGTGGACGATCTTAAAACCTTTTATATTTACTTTGACGAAACTTTGTACAAACTAAATTATTTTATTGAAAGTTTGGACATATGCTTTAAAATCTTTCACGTGTTTAATCTTAAATATCCTAAGATCTGCGAAATGCCATGGATGTTTATCCAAAAGTTTTTTTATGAATTAGATTCAAAATTTGATTTAAAAAGTTCAAATCTTACTTCATTGTTAACACACATGAATGAAAAAAATTAAATTTTGTAAATTTTTCGATTGTCATAATGTATAAATGTTTCAGATGTTTTCAGTTATTTAATAATGTTGATGTGCTAATAAGACATTTAAAACACATGCATTTATTGTCAAATAGAGATATACTTCAATGCGAACAAAATAAATGTAAGCAAATTTTTTCAAACTTTAGTTCTCTAAAGCGACATTTATTAACACATAAGAATATTAATTACACTTTACAAACACCAGCAGAGTTACCCGCCACATCCTCCGGAATTAAGATAGATGAACCCATTTTATCAGATGAACCTATCATAGTAACAATGCCAGACACAATTTCACAATTTCATATAAATAGAGAACAAACCATAGCAGATTTAAAAAATAAGTCTTTAGCTTTATGTCTGCAACTATATTCAAAGAGTACCATGCCAAGATGTTTTAAATATACAAAACATGGTATCAGATTTACTAGGAACAGTTTCTGCTACAATCAGAAATATAATTTCAAATTCAAACAGTAACTTAATTACCGGACTACAAACCGATATTGACTGTATTCTTAACTTTTGTAATGATCCATTCATGGAAATAAAATTAATTACAGTTTTGAAGGCGATGAATTTATATGAAAGCCCAAAGTCTTTTGTAATTCGTAATGAAATAGCTGACACAGTTGTTCATGGAAACCCTACACTGGATAGTAAAATGCTTAGCATTCAAATAATGCCATTAAAATTTCAATTTTAAGCACTTTTTGAGTTACCTAATGTTTTACAAATGACTTTAGAAAATACAGAAAAGTTTTTAGCAGATACTAATTTTTCAAATTTTTGTAATGGCCAAACTTTTCATTTAATTAAATTAAAATTCGATTCTCAACTGGTAATACCCTATGTTTTATATTTTGATGACTTTCAAATTAATAACGCTCTTGGTAGTCACACATTCTCAATTTGCGGTTGTTATTACAATTTTCCTACTATGCCACAATATATACTCTCAAAACTTGATTTTATTTTTAATGCTGCTTTTATATCTACAAAAGATTTAAAATGTTGTGGAAACAGAACGTCCTTCTTCCATTTACTTGAAGAGCTTAAATCATTGGAGGAAGGGATATTAATTCAATCATTTGATCAGACATTCAAAGTACATTTCGTTTTAGGCCTTGTAGTGGGAGATAATTTAGGTGTAAATAGTATTTTGGGTTTTGTGCAATCTTTTAATGCCAAGCGTTACTGTCGAGAATGTACAACTATTAAAGATCAAATTAAAATTGATGTTTCAGAAAACGAACAACTGCTAAGAACTCGGATTCAATACGAAGATGACTTATTTAACAATAAATTTCAAGACAAAGGTATCAAAACAGTTTGTATTTTTAATGAGTTAAGAAGCTTTCACGTAACAAATAACATTTGTTTTGACATTATGCATGATGTTTTAGAAGGGATTTGCGTATATGATATTTGCAACATAATCTTGGGTTTAGTAAATGACAAAATTATTTCATTAGACATTATTAACAGCAGAAAAAAAATTTTTCAGTTTGGAAATATTGAAATAGGAAATATTTCGCAGCCACAGTTTCTTTAGTAAATTTCATTTGGAAAGAAAACAATCATAATACAAAACTTGCGTTTTCCAGCTTAATATTAATTTACTTCTCATTTTTTATGTACCAATTTTGTTCAGTGTTGGTTTAGAAGAAACATTGAAAAATAAAAAGAGGTAGAAGTAATTAAAAAGGGAAGTTTACTAATTATTAATTCTTGGAATTTCCCTTTTTAATTACTCCTACCTCTTTTTCTTTTTTAATGTTTCTTCAAAACCAACACTGAACAAAATTGGTACATAAAAAATGAGAAGTAATGTAATATTAAGCTGGAGAACGCAAGTTTTGTATTATGATTGTTTCCTTTCCAAATGAAATTTACTGAAGAAACTGAGAAGCATATTATAGATCAAACAGAAAGCAAAAAAGACTTAGTTTTGTGGAAAATATTTTCAAAAAGCATGAAAAAAAAATTTGTTTTCAACATTTTGCTTCATAAGCACCACATAAATTTTCTAAATCAATTTTTTAAAAAAATTTAATTGTTGGACAGGTCTCTAGCAATAATTTGGCTTTAACAGATTGAAAAATATCAATTAGTCGACGAGTTATAACCAAAATACCATATAAACAATATGCTGAAAATCGGCATTTGACTGCAAAGTTTGAAGGTCGATTAAAAAACAATTCGAACTAACATAAACAAACGCCATGATACGGGTCTTCTAATTTAGCCTCTATTTTCACACCTCACTCTCAGAATCGACCTAACTTTTTCTAACCTGAATTTGTTCCACAGTGTAATTGGAGTTTTTTCTAAAAAGTGCTGTTAAAAAACTGACTTTTATAATTTGACGTTTAATGAGGTAATGGAACATGAAGTATTATATCTCAAATGAAAGTCATTTACTAACTTTCAAATGATATTGAATTTTGTTTCGATCCGATTACAAATGTTGAAAAAAAATGAATTGAAAATCCAAAACTTTGGAGGTGCATAACTCGGGAACCCGGGATCGCCGACAAAAAAATGGGTTTTTGAGCTCAGCATTAAAAGTTCTATTGATCTTGATCATTTTAAACTAATCCGATTTATGCCCGTAAACTAGAGTTTAGCCAAAATTTGTTGTGATGGTTAGACATGATATGATTTATTTTGTTAAAACTTACTGTTATTAAATTACAGGTCGTCTTACGGAACATAACCGCATTTCTTTTCAAATCATTTCACTTGTATTGGGAACTTTTTAAGTCCCAAGGATATGGAAATTGGTTGTACAACTTAATTAATTAAAAAATTTCTCTCAATACACAATCCCATTTTGGTAAATTATGCTTGTATATAGATTAGATCAGAAGGCACTATGCACCGCGACCAATGTAGGTGTTTTGTGCTGCCTAAGGTTACCTACAGATTCACGCTACCTATAAAGCCAATTATCCTATTAGGCAAAATGTCCGCGATGTCGGAAGGCGAAATGAAGCGATCACCTATAAACCTAAGTCTCCTATCACAAAGCCTGGGACATTCGCAGAGAACATGCTCCGAGGTCTCAGACACCAACTCGCAAAACCTACACAAATCCGTGTCCGATTGACCCTTCTTGTGCAGATGGTATCTGAGATTACAGTGTCCAGTTAAGTACGACGCCAGGGTCCTCAAACCCCCCCTTTCAAGCGACAAGAGTCGCCTCGACCCCCTACTGGAAAAATATATCAATCTTTTAGCCTGGCGCTGACCAGGAGAGTTTTCCCAGTAACCAGAGAATTCAGACTCTCTCCATTCTCTGAGCCTTTCCCTAACATACCCCGCAGTTATTCCACAGAATGGTTCAGGACCAATAAAGGGCTTTCGGAACCCGCGGTTGGCAAGACAATCTGCCCTCTCGTTGCCCTCATGCCCCTCATGACCAGGAATCCACCCCAAGGTTAGAGAGTTGCCTCTACCGAGCCTATTGAGAGTCTGAATGCATTCCATGACCAACCCGGACGACACCTTATAGGCCGTTAAGGCCCTCAGTGCAGCCTGACTGTCAGAAAGAATGTAGATGCGAGATCTGCGAGTTCCCCTTCGCAGGCATTCCCCTGCACAGACACAAATGGCCCAAATCTCCGCCTCAAAAATGGACTGATATTTTCCCATAGGTAAGGCACGCTGGAAGCCTGGTCCGAAGACGCCCGTACCCGTGTTCCCATTCGACTGCTTAGAGCCATCAGTGAACCACACCTGAGAACCATCTTCCGGTTCCCAGGATTGATTGGTCCACATGTCTCTGTCAAACAATAACACATCAAAATATCTATCAAAGACCCACTCTGGTGACACTTTGTTCGCAACCTTAGAAATCGGGTCATCTATAAGGTTTGCGCGATCCTCATGTGACCCCTTAGGTCGCCTCCCCTCATGCCACCGAATTCACTAAGTCTAGAGGAACCCATACTGGCAGCCTCCATTACAGAAATATGCAATGGCGGGATCCCCAGCATAACCCCCAAGGCATCCGTCGGGCAAGTGGCAAGTTCCGCCGGCCCCTGTAATGCCAACACACGCAAGACGGTAGATTCTCTTAAGAGCATCCCTTGCCTTACTCTGTTCAACTTTTGGCCACCATGCAAGGGCTGCATAGGTGATCATCGGTTTAACAATAGTATTGAACGACCTGTAGACCATTTGTGGCCTTAGGCCCCATGTTCTCCCGAAAAGCCTCTGGCAGGCATAATATGCCCTGGTGGCCTTCTTGGAGACGTGGTCAAGATGTTCGTTCCAGGTGAGGGAACGAACATCTTGACATCACTCCAAGATACTAACACTGCTAGAGAAGCCAACCGTTACGCCCTCAACGACCGGCATAGACAGGTTAAGTTTTCTCCTTCTCGTGAATGGTACCAGGATTGTCTTCGACGGATTGACAGACAACCCCTTTTCCCGGCACCACGAATGAGTGAAGTTCAGAGCCTGTTGCATACGCTCGGAGATGGTCCTGTCATCCCAGCCCACAACGGAAATGACAAGATCATCGGCGTATCCATATCCCAGTTCGTGCGCCTGGGATTACGATAAACCTGGCATGAGTCCAAAGCACTAGCAACATCAAATACCAGATGTTGATGGTCCGACATTGACAGTTCATTGGATACATGCCAGTTTGAGATAGCAAATGACATATCAGAACTAGTAATAGTGAGATCCAAGAACTCTGTCCTAATAGAATTCCTGAAAGTAGGCTCGTCACCCCTATTCACTATGTTTATATTGTTACTACATATAAATTCAAGTAGGTACTCACCACGTTTATTTATATCGGTACTTCCCCATATCGTGTGATGTGCGTTGGCATCACAACAGAGGATCCAACTTAGGTTCCTCATTCAGCAATATTCCACCAAGGCCGAGACCTCAGCTGTTGGTACCGTGTTGGTGTCGCCAGGTAGATATGCGGAGGCCAGTACTACCTCATGTTCCCCAGATAAGGAGGGCACCTTTGCCCAAATCGCAACCAAGTCTCCCAAAACGAATTCTGAAATTGGAAGAAATGTTATGTTGTTTCTAACAAGGATGGCCGCTCTGGGCCGACTATGCTGATAATCGTAAATTAGCCTACCTTGATTGGCGTTAAGCCCCTTGATGGCTACGTCGTGCACCCATGGTTCCTGGATGAATACAACATCCAGGGCATCAGTGGTGAACCTTCTGTGGGCGATGTCCGATGCCGCTTTGGCATCGTGAAGGTTCATCTGTAAGCACCTTAGGTGCTTTGGTGTCTTACCTTTTCGGGCAGCCATCATTTTATTGGAGTTCAGCAGAACCGCCTCTTCTGCCGAGTTTCTCTCCCATTTCCTCGGTCTGTTGGGAGCCTTTTGTTTGGCCGTCTTTTTAGCTTTGGGCTCAGAAGAACTAGGCGTTACAAAGTTCTTCGAACAGCCCGGTTTTTCATCCGACGTTGTTGGGTCGGTGGAGACCCTTTTGTCGGATTTAGTCGCAGCTGTCGAAGTATTTGTTTTTTCCTTACCAGGTATGACACGCTCGACCCCATATTGTTGACGGGTGGGTCTTACCAGCGCTGTTCCATACCCGAAGTTCATCCTGTGATTCTTTCACTTGAGTATGTCAGCTGAGATTGGATCAATGGATAGGGTGAGCTCAACGATACCACCCTTTATGATCCTGTTCAAAACTTTCCAGTACTCAACCGAAAGTTCGCAGTTCTAGCCATCCACCAGTCCAAGAATCAATTCATTGGACGTGTTCTCTTTCTCGGGAAAGTATCCCACGAACACCTGGGCCTTCGGTACTTCATCTTCCGCCACTACCTTCAACACAGCGTCACTCCATGGCTTTAGAGTGGGGACATGAGTCTCCAGCCACTGCGCTGTGTCCTTATCGCGGCAGACGAAACTGAGCCAACCTGGCTTATAGGTGCAACTTGAGAAGCTGGGCTTAATGGTCCCTTTTCTCAGCTCCGCGATCTTGTACAAGACAGCTCTTTGGATAGAATGTAGCTGTTCATCTGTCCATCTTGTCGCCGGAAAATCAGGTGGAATAACTTTACTGTGGCAACTGATTCCGCTTGCTTTAGCTGCTTAGCTGGAGCCGTCAGGGTCGGATTTGGCAATGAGCCACCTTCAACCTTGTGAGGTGTACCATCCGCAGCTATTTCAGCGGTCCGTTTTGCAGGCTGTTTCGATCCTGGTGGCGTTGAGCCATCAGATCGTACCCTCTTTCTTTTACCCATAAGAGCTTTGACCTCCATTCGGGCTTCGCGCATTGGTAAGACACACAGTCGCCGCGCTACCTCTAGGTCAATGCCTTCGTCTAGGTACATCCTCAGGCGTTTGCGAGCAGCGCCACATAGCTTTGCTCTCTCAGTCACTGGTTTTGACTGATCGCCTGGAGCTTCTTTTACCTCTTTTGCGGCACCTTTAGGTTGAGAGCTTAAAAGTTCATCTTCCTCGTCCGTAGGGATGTTAATATCTGCGTCTATAGGTGGACCCGAGTGGTCCTCAGACACATTACCAACATCCATAGGCTCGGCAAGGTTAGGGCAGAAGATGTCCTTTGCTTGTCCGACCGTTTCGATTGCACCCTCACTGCTCTTTAGGCATAAAACCTCTTGGCTGGTTGAGGATAGACCTGCGTCGGTCTTCTCTTGCTCATTATTAATAAAGAATAATAAGGGATTAAAAAGAACGCATAATAGCAGAGCCCTGTGCTACCAGCGGGCTAATACAACCAGGGTTCGCCTCGTCCCGGAGGCCACCGTTCGAAAACACACTAACGTAGTGCTATTCATCCCATGGGCACGGTAAGGTAACACCGGGGATTACGGGTTTTTATCGAGTGTCCGCTCTAGATCAACCATGTTCTGCGAAAGCAGGGACACCTCTAGCCGGGTGTGGTACTGAACCACGCATGGTTGGTCTTTGGAATCCTGATAGGCTATGGCATTATCAATAGATTGTTGGGGTCAGTTCTAGTAGAGATTTTGGGAATTTATTGGATTAGATTGGAAGCAGAAATTGGCGAACTGCGATTGAGACCAACTGGCAACTCCAATGATTTTTATGGATAAATTGTATTTAATATACCTGTTTTCGGCCATAATTTGAACATATAGGTGACTGTTTGGCTTTTTGTTGTTTTGTTGTTGCATACTTCCGGTTTAAGATTTTGAATAAATGGATAACCGCAGTGGGGTGAATAGTACACCACGTTAGCCCAAAATCAGTTGGTTTATGTCCTGGATATGGCGAATTTAACAATTTGTGTGGTGAAAATGCACGTAGCATACTTTGGGGTGTTAAGATGGGAAAACTCTCCACGGCCTGATTAGTTTTTGTTATTTGTCTTCTTTTTTTCCCCTTGCTTTTTGCTCCTCATTAATTGTAGGCAATATATTTTTTGCTGATTGGGGCTAGAGTTGTCCATTGTTGTATCGCTCCAATATGCCTAAAAAGAAAGAAAGGAAAATTAGAAATTAAATTAATAGATGAAAACTTTTGATATTTATTAATATTAGAAATTAAAATGTAGGGTAGTTATCCGGGTTGTGCTGTAGTTGAACGATGGTGGTGATGTTCCTTTGGGGTTGTCGATGATCATTTGGTTGCAGTTGTCGAATGGAGGATGATTGTTTTTTTTTTTGTGCTGGTTTGATTTTATTTTTTTTATCATAATTATTTGTTTTTATTGATTTTTTTTTATTTTTTGTGCTTGTCGTGCGTTGGTAGGAAAATAAATTACAAGTCAAAATTACTGGAAGTCCATCCTGGAAAACCAAATAAGCAAACATGGTTGCTCATTGTAGTATCAGTGGTATAGTGATGCCACTTACACATGCAGGTCATAGGAGTTAAGGGGGGTATATTAGAAAGAGAATTGACTTTCTCTTTGGAGTTATATTTGAAATCAGCTTACACTCGGTAAATTAGCGACAGTTTTCAAGGGCATTGAGAATGTATTGATGTCGTGTATGTAAAATTATGCGTTCTGGTAGTGTATAAGTTTTTTTTTTTTTGCATGGATTTTGTTTGTGTTATGTCCAGTTAAATTATGTATCAGTAGAAAATATAATTGGCGGCTTAGAATTGTGAAATCTGCGGCCATTATCCAAGTTTTTGTAGAAGCGTATACAACCACATCACGGAGTAGAAATTTGAAAAGTGATAACATAGAATTTTAAATAGAAACGACAGAAAATGGCCGAAAATTTATAAAAATTTGTGAAAGTTTAAACGAAAATTTTGAGGAAAAGTTTAACTAACGAAAATTTTGGGAGTGTGATTAAAATACCTGGATACCTTTATTAAACCAACCGTAAGTTTTTTTTTAAATTCAAATAAATAAAATTCAATATTCTAAGACCTGACGTTTTGTGTTGTGTAGCGTGGTCAAATTGTACAGAAGGGAAATCGGCCAAGGAGGCTGCTGGTTATAGTCTGACTGGTGTGTAAATGGATGTTTCGCAAATTCCTGGATTTTGGCCACAGGCGATAATTTAATAGGAAGGTAACCATTTAAATAGTATTTGTTGGTGTGAACCGGTCCAGTTTATAGTTGTCTATTGTGGCATCTCCAAGTTGTGGAAAAAGGGAAAAGCCCAGAAATTTACCTTTTAACTCCATAGGCTTTGGAAGTTCGGTATTCAGCAGGGGTGAATAAATCTTGGCACGGGAAGGAGAGTCTCCAAAAGATAATTTTTTGTATGTGTTTGTTTTTTTTATGGGGAGGATATCGTCGAACGGATAAAGTGAGGTTAAGAACCATTTGGTATGAATAATTTTGCCTGATTTAGAGATTATTGGGTAAGGAAAAAAGTGTAGGGTGAAAATAGTGAAGATTAGTAAGGAAGATTAAAGTGATAAGAGTTAGGAAATAGAATAGAAATTAGATTTTTAGGATAACGATATTTTTAAGTGAAACTATATTATTAAATATTATCGGTAAAATTGATTATTTTTGTTTTGTAAAAAGGATCTAACGAGTTTTTATTTTTATTTTTATTTTTATTAAGTTGCGGTAAAAGAAGGCTGACTTTAAATTGGTCAAAGGGACTCAAAGGGTTATAGTTTTCCTCAGAGAGCTCTTTTAGGAGAATATAAGTAGGGGAAAGAAAAGCGTTTTTTTTTGTTGTTTGATAATTTGGGGCTACATAGGAATTTAATTGTAAAATTTTTAGTAGCCAAGGTTGTTCGGTCCTTTGAAATTTTTTTTTTTTTATTTTATTTTTATTAATATTTAAGATTAGTTATTTTATTTTTTTTTTAATATTATGTTTTTCTTTTAGTGTTTTTTTATGATTTTATGTTAACTACCTGTTTTGCGTGGCATTATAGAACGAGATATTTTTTTTGTTATTTTGTATATCAAAGGTTGTACGGGGAGGAAAAATTATTAAAGATTTTATAGAAGAATTGAAATTTGAATTTGTAGGCAAGTTTTTTTCAAGGTATACTATACCGTTCGATTTTGAGCAAAAGGGCTCTGTGAAGAATTTTGGAGCGATATTAAAGGATCGCGGAAAGTGATCATTGGTATCTATCTTCACAATTTGTTAGGAAACCTTCATTGGAGTCGTTGCCACCCGGCTATAATAGTGGCCGTAAGTTCTCAACCCGATACTCGAAGGACTAACAGAAAAAAAAACTATTGTAGCGATGGACTAAACTCAAATGACAACTAACAAACAAAACGAAAGGTCTATGGAGAATTTGATGACATTTCTCCGTCTTCACCCACCCAACCTGGTCACCTGTAAAACAAATTTAGGTAACCCCTGTTATGTACACCAACTTACCCTTTTAACACCAGATTTTATTCACCCATTGTCCTTTTATTTTCCCCCCAACAAAAATAATTAGCACGACATCATTTCTTTTCAAAATTTTCACTATAAAAAAAATTACATTTATTAAATAAAAAATACTTAAAGTCTACAGTGGCACATATGTTTTTAAGCAAATACCTTAATTTTATAACTACCCTCGTCTTAAACAAAATTTCTGATTTGTGAGGAAATCTATATCCAAATTTTCTGCAATATTACATAAAAATTGTTCAGCTTATTTAATCAAAATATCCATAACACTTTTCTAAATCAAAACGTTTGAAATATTAATTTATATAAATTCTAATCTTTCTTCTTTTTAGGATATACGAGGGTTTTACGGAGTTGGACGCGGAATAACCAAAAAAAAACTAATAAAAAAAAATTAATTAATATATAAAAAAAACTATGTACTAACACTGCACATAACTTAAATTATAAACATGCAAAACCTTTACTTAAAACAACTGAATAGAAGAATAAAAAAATTAACTGTTTAAAAAAAACTAATAACTAAACTTTAAAATCACAAAAAAAAAACACTATAGGACTAACCAAATCTTTTTTTTCGTCATTTGACCAATGGGTCTTATTTGTCTTAAATTCAAGTACTATTTCATTAAAATTTCCCCTAAAGAGCTCTCTGGAGGTATATCTTTAAAATTCTGGTCCTTTTAAATCAAATTTGACCTATAAAATTTACACGTATTCGGTTTGGTGAATCCCTAACATTCAAAAAAAATTCAAATTAAAATTCTTAACCACTAAAATAAAAAAAAAACTAAATATTAATAAACTAACTAAATTTTCCTAATGACATAAAATATAACATATAAAAAAATATATTAGACCTTTACAAAAAAAAACTAACACCTAGACACCACAATTGATGATTCCACTATTTTCAAGCCCAGGCTTTTTTTTTTTTGGGAGTAGTTAGAAATCTACCACAAACTCCAAATCTTCTTATCCCAGCCAATAATTTGTATGGGAATAAATTTAATGTGGTTCTGGTCCTGACTTTTCTCCGAACCTCTCCTTGGGAATACTTTTATAATGGTAAGCTGCCACTGATTTACAATAGTTTCCCCACTTTTCTACTCGCTCATGAAACTACCCAAAAATAAATTGTAAAGCGTTACCTTTAGATACTCCTGCGGCCACTTGGGGGTAAAGATTGCAGTTTGCTCCAATAATTTTCTCTGCACATGAGTTTTCCACTTCCCCAAAAAAATCTTGGTGACCACACTATATTAGATAAACACATATTCCCAATTACACAAAAAAAAAATAACCCTTTACAAATTTCATCAACACTTACGGTTTCCTGGTATACGCTCGAGAAAATTACTAGGATTCGTCCTGGGCAGGATAAAAACCTCACAGACCTCTGACGGATTACACTTTTCGCACAGTAAAAAAAAATCTAATATAAAATTCAAAATTAATTATTTTCACAATTTCGTAAAATCTAATTTTACCTTTTTAAAATCACTTTTTAACTTTAAATTATTTCTCCGGATTTTATTGTCACTTCAATCACAAAAAAACTAATTTTTCTTAAATTTTTAACTTTATAAACTATTTTTAGATTTTTCTGGAACATGTAGTACTTTACTCTTACGCGCCAGTTAAGTATGTGCTGTTAGCCATTTTTGCAAACTTTTAGCTAAGCTAGGTTTTCTATTTAACATATAAATTTTACATAAAAACCACTTACTACATAGAAACCTCTATTCTATTTCTCCTGAGCGTCCATATTACATGAAACGTCTCAGAAGCGGTCCAAATATCTTAACGTGACGCAGACGCAATGAAACATTCTCAATTAACGTGAAAAGAGAAAATTCCCAATCCCATTTCCCCTCCAAGTAATCCTAAATACCTCCCACTGTGCGAAAAATTACCCTCGAAAATACAACCCTACCACTATTTAAGATCCACAAAACCCTAGTTGTCAAAAACATATGTTTTCCTTCATGATTTCTTTTCTACAAACAAAAACACATTAAAATTAAACAAAACAAAAATTAAAATCAAAATTATTACATAAAAATATTTGCAAAACTACTCAACATAAAAAAATAAACGTAAAAACTATCAACGTACAAAAAAAAACATACAAAAAAACTATAAATAAAAATCTACAAAAAAAAAAACAAATGATACAACACAGGCATACATAAACATAACACAAATAAAACAATAAATAAATAAAAAAAATTTATTCTAAATACTAATACTAATAATTAATAATCCTACTACTAACTAATTCTTATATTCATTTCTTTTTTCTTTCAGATACTTTGAATCCCCTAAATGGATACAGAGCATTTTCGCACCAAACATCCAGTCCTACACGGAACATTGGAACAGGCTGCAGGGCCTCTTCCGACGCTTCCCTGGACCAAAGATTTCGTATCCCTCTAAATCTTCAAAACAGTAAGTATCCATTAAAAATTATTCGTTACAAACTGTTCCCATATATCTTTCCTGTACATATCTATAATACTTATTCATCTTTAGGGTACTCACAGTCAACATGAACAAACAGGCAGGTGATGCGAAATTCCCCTAAACTGTTCAGCAATTAAAAACCATTGTATATCTTCCCAACAATCATAATGGTAAGATAATCAAACGGGTTTTCAAATAAGTTATAAAGGTATGTAACGGACAAAAAAAAATATAAATATAAAACAACGGTTCGACCATGCCATCACCCTCAACAAAACTCTGGAGTTTATTAACTTGTGCCATAAACACCAGTGTGACGGGTGCCGTTTCAGAACCAGTCCATCGTGACCTAGGATTATGGTATAGATATCAAGCGCCCAACGTAGGCTACACCCACATTACATACAAACTTAAACCTATGAGTTAGCCGGGCAATAAAATAGGAACAACATAGGACTTGTATACATAGTATAGTTAATAAAGATATTGTATAATTTTCTAAAAAAAAATTTTTAGTTTAACACAAACAACAAAATTACATTTATCAAATTTTTCCTATTTTCAAATTTTAAGTCTTCTTTTTTCTTTTTAAATTAACTAGTCGCACGCCCATTTAGGCCTTATCCTAAATATTAAATCTAAATTCCAACTGTTATTAATTTATAAAATTTATCTTAACCATATACAATGGTATAATGATATATTTGAAATTTAAAAATTCATTCAGAATTTCCAATAAACGATCTCAAATTAATATATGTACATATTAATTTGAATATAAAATATATAAAAGGTTGATTATGCCTTTCGTTCATTTAATCAAATTTAAATTTCAAGCAATTCGAAAGCTCAAAAAAAAATTTACTAATTGTTTTGATTTTCATCTCCAATCAAACAAAAAATTGTCGTTACAATTATCCCAAATTATCATCAAAAGACTTCCAAATACACTTGGAAATTATACGGTGAATGTGGTTTCAAGATTTCAACATTTTTTCAAAGTTCCGAAACACCAGGGCTACAATTTTACCCCACTAATCCAATAAATTTAAAATTAAACTTTCAATTTAATTACTTTAAATTAAATTCCAAATAATATACGAATTTCAATCTGAAATTTGTATTTATTTGTACCTAATTATAATTTAACAATATTAAAGGAAAATTAAATTTTCTCCTTTCAAAAATTAAATAAAAAAAAATTTTAAAATATTGAAATTTTGGCAGTTTTACAACCTGAAAAAAAAGTTAAAAACTCAACCACATCCGTGCGTATTGAACAAAATGAGCACCCAGTTTTTACAGGGTTAACCATTTAGGCTTTCACAATCCAGTGTGTTTTCTTAAACACAACAAATTTTTCTTAAATTAAAAATTTATCAAAAAAAAATCTAAAAACTAATTTTTAATTAGAAATGTTATCTAAAAAAAATCTTTGCAACTTAAAACTAGATTTTTAAAGCTAATAGAAAAGAAGACTTAAAATTTGTTTCATTAAAAAAAAACAATATAAAAACGAATTTTTATAACAAACTACAACAATTCACATTTAACTCAAAACTAAACAAGTCTTTATTAACCATATTTGTCCCCATTGGGTTTTCATAGGCCGCATTACAATTTCCCATAAAATCATATCTAAATTGCTCTTATTCCTATAATATTGCGAATCAAAATTCAGGTATCTCAACACCATAAGTTGGAAAATTATAAAGTCGTTTACTAGTAACGCAATTTTAATAATTTTGCTTTACGCAAATGAAATTTATATATTTTTGAAAAATCAAAGTTTTCAACTAGAATATTGCCATTACCCCTTGCACAATTTTGTCAAAGCTATCACTTAAAATAATATCACAGTAGAAACACAAAACATTGGACAAGAAAAGATTCAATTAAAACTGTAAAATTCTAAATAATAAATAAAATTTAATATAAAACAGAGACACAACTTATCCTAATATTGCACATGATAAAATATTAATAATTGCACTATAAGATAAATTTTCTCTTTAAAATTAGTTTTATTGCACTTTTCTTTATCACAGCTCTACTGTTTTATATCTTTTGAGTGATATACTCCTAACGGTTCTCCCGCTAATGTCTCCAACTTATACATGTTGTTTCCTAAAACTTCTAAAACTCTACATTTTGTATATTTACGGCAAAATTTTGCGTTTCGATTGTCCTTAAAGCTGCTTAGAATAAAATTTCGTTTAAACACCTCTTGACCTGGTACAAAACGCGTTGTTCTTGCCCTACGGTTGTATCTGAGAGCGCTTCTCTCATATGCACAATGCAAATTGTCCTTAATTCTGTCCCGGATAATTTCAATACGGTCCTTTTTAGGCAACAAATTTAATTCTCCATCGCTTAACGCTTTTAGTTTTCTAGCTAACTTGTAATCTTTGCCACAAGTAAACATATTGTGCCCAAAAAGTGCAAAAAAAGGTGTAACGCCTATTGCAGTTTGGATAGATGTTCTCAAAGCTATTTCAATATTCGATAAATTAAGATCCCAATCGGTATGATCATTTCCTAAATATGATCTAATTGCATTGACAATGCTTTGATTTACCCGTTCCGCTGCGTTTGATTGAGGAGAGTAAACCGCAGTCTTCATATGACTTATTTTGTCATCTGCCATTTTTCTAAATTCCTTAGAAACAAATTGTTTTCCATTGTCCGAATGGATGGTTTCAGGTACCCCAAAATTTTGAAAAACCTGTTCTACTAAAAATTTTACGACGTTACTGGCAGTAGCTTCACGCATGGCCTTGATAAAAACAAATTTTGTTAAATGATCTACCACAACTAAAACGTATGAGTTTCCCCTTTTTGATCTCGGGTACTTCCCCAGAAAATCAATATAAATTTTCTGAAACGGGCGATCAGTAACGACTTCATCTCCTATTTCAGGCATCATGTGTTCATTTGAGCTTTTGCATTCTTTACACACCCTACAGTTGTTAACAAAACTTTTCACGTGTACAATCATGTTTGGCCAGGAAAATTTCTGTCTAAGATGATACAGTGTTTTTCGAATTCCACCATGACATTTGTTTTCCGGTTCATGGGCTTCTTTAATTAAAGTAGTTGTTAAATTTTCGGGAACCCATAATTTCCATTCGAATTCATCCAGTTCCTTGTCCGCAGATAAGCTATTTCTACGAAAAACAAATCCATTTTCAATTTTTATGTCTGGGAAACGTTCACTGTTTTCATTTACAGTTTTTATCAAATCTAAATACTCTGGTGATTCAAATTCATTGGTGGCAAACCCTAAAAAGTCTTCAGGACACAGAACTTCTTCAACCAGCCTAGACAAAGCATCAGCTACTACATTTTCAGACCCCTTTTTGTGTTCGATTTGGAAATCATATGTCTGTAACTGCAATGCCCATCTGTCCAATCTACCGTTTAGGTCTCGAAGTGACATTAGCCACTTTAGACTTGCGTGGTCTGTAATAATTGTAAAAGGCATAAGTTCAACATAAGGTCTGAATCTTTTTATCGCGAGAACTGCAGCAAGTCATTCTTTCTCGGTGACACTATAATTGATTTGTGCACTATTAAGTTTTTGCGAAAAAAATGAGATTGGTTTTTCGTGACCCTCAGCATCTTTTTGGAATAAAACTGCTCCTACTCCTACATTCGATGCATCACATTGAATATAAAATCTTTCCTTAAAATTTGGGTGAGCTAATACCGGTGCATGGGTTAATGCATATTTAACTTTATCAAAACTTTCTTCTGCCTCTTCATTAACGAAAAATTTCTTTCCTTTTTTTATTAGGTCTGTTAAGGGCGCCGTCATCTCCGAAAAGTTTTTAATAAACCTGCGGTACCAGCCTGCGGTACCTAAAAAACTTCGTACCTCCCTAACGGTTTTCGGTAACGGTATTTTATTTATGGCGTTAACTTTTTCTGGATCAGGTCGCATTATACCTCCCCCTATAATAAAACCTAAATAGTGAAGCTCTTTGAAGCAAAATTTCGATTTCTTTAACCCAATAGTGAGATTAGCTTTTTCCAAACAACTAGCAACTTTTTCCAATAATTCAAGATGACTTTTAAAATCAGCTGAGATTACCAGTAAATCATCCAAGTACACAAACACATTGGACTTTAACTCTTGGGGAATCACCTTGTCCATGAGCCTACACAGCCTTTGTGCAGCGTTACATAAGCCAAATGGCATAACAACATATTGATAAAGTGGACGTCCCGGTACAGTGAAGGCTGTGTAAGCTCTGGATTTTTCCTCGAGTTCGATTTGCCAAAATGCGAACTTTAGGTCCACACTGCTTATGAAGTAAGTTTCATCCAGACGACTTAGAATTCCTTCAATGTTTTGAATAGGGTACGCATCTTTAATAGTTCGTTCATTTAATTTTCTTGCGTCTAAACACAATCTATTCTTTCCAGGCTTTCTAACCAGTGTGGACCTATTGCTCCATGGGCTTTGACACTCTTCAATTACTCCAAGGCGCAGCATTTCATCCACCTCTGTATAAATCAACTCTTGTATAGCTGGCGAAACTGGATAGTATCTCTCTTTTATCGGTTGTGCTCCTTCTATCAATTCAATTGTGTGCTGTTCAAGTGTTGTTTTTCCCAAACCATATTCCTCATATGACCGGAATTTTCTTTTTACATCGTTCAGCCTATCGTTCATCACAGAAGTCAGTTCATGTTGTTCAACGTTATCTAGTTTCAATGGGAATTCATTTAATACCTCAGGACTTATCTCTTCTATTGGAAAGATATCCGGCGCTAATTTAAATAGTTTCCAAAAATCTACTCCTAAGTAGGCCGTTTGGATTAAATCAGGGCATAAGTAAAAGGTCATTTCAGCGGACAAATTTTTATACTTAACCGGTACTATAATTTTTCCTACGACCGTAAAGTTATTTCCGCCTGCTGTGTTGATTGCACTGTGGAAAGGTCTAACCTTAGCCTGCATTTTTCTTACAATTTCAGAACAACCTTTTCCCAATATACTTACTGATGCACCTGAATCCAAAAGTCCCTTAACTTCAACCTTATCAATTTGAACTTCTAAAAAAGCTCGAGGATCTTTTCCTTTCATATTATCTAGGGCTGCACAACTTAAAACTGATTCGTTAACTGTTTTCCTGATAGCCTTTCTATCCCTATATTTTTCTCTAATTTTCTTTAATTTTCTTTAATTTACAAATTTTTTTTTTCATAATTTCCTCATTAAATATTCTATCTCTAACTCTATTATAATTTTCTAATCTTTTTTCATATGGAACAATTTTTTTATTAATTACTTTTTTGTTTTTATTCTCTCTTTTTAGAATTGTAATTTTAGTTTCTGGCTCCGTTTGCGTAGCTTGCTCTAAACATCGGGCGTTTGTGTGGAGCGTGTGTCCCCCGATTTTGACACACTCTTCTGGGAGTTTTCCAAACACTTTGGACAAGTTGGGCAGGTTACGTCAGGTAACCCACACCTGTAACAAAACAATCTGCGCTGCGTTACCTGGCAGTCCATAAATGTATGCCCTGTTGCTTGGCAATTCCAACAAGTAAGTCTGTTGTTTTTTGTAAAATTTGGTTTTTGCTGATTGCTTATTTCCTCAACTAGTTCAACATTTTTTTCGGTATATACTTCCTCATCGTCATAAACTATTTCGCTGACCGGATATTGTCGACGTTGTACCGGAAATTTATTTGGTGGATTAGCTGGCAGATCTCTCCTCAAATAATTCTTTTCGACGTCTTTACAATTGTCTCGGAGCTGTTCCACGGTATAAGTTTTGGTGCCATACAAAATCTGGGCCATAGTTGAACGTAAGTTTCGTTTTATAATTCTAATCATCTCAGATTCTGGTAATGGATTTCTTAATCTGGCCCTTAACTTTTTCATCGCGTGAAAATATGAGTCGATTGATTCACCAGGGTGTTGTTTACATTCCTCTAAGTCTCTCATGTACTCATATTCACTCCTGTTTGACCTATATTCTTGGAGCAATGCTTCCTTTAAATCAAGCCAATTATTTATTTCCGTGCTCTGAATCATAAGCCAATACCAATCTTTAGCATCGCCTTTCAAAAGTTGGTGAAAGTTTCTTTTTAGTTCTAGCCATGGACAATCGTGGTATCGCTGTAGATATTCTATTCTAAAAATAAAATCTTCTACATAGATTCCATTAGGGTTTCCGTCAAAAGTAATATCCCATTTGTCGATTCGGATATCCCTTCTAAATGATACTGGGTCACTTGAGACCACAGAAGCTGGTCGGTTTAGGGTTAAGTTCTCATTTCGATTAGCCAAAGGTGGTTCGAAGTTTAATCTTCTAAGAGCCGGGTTCTCAGATACCGTTCCTCTATTCTGATTAGCTAATGGTACTCCTACCTGACCACCTACTGCACCTTCCTCTTCAGAAACTCTACCTAAGCTTTCATTATCATTTCCTTCACTTCTGACTCCAATATTCATATTTCGAAGCTCATTTAATATTTCACTAAAACCTGCTTTTAAACTTTCACCTATTTTTCGATCAATTGTCTGCTCTAATTCTGCACGGTTTCTCGTATTCGATTCAGATATTAATTTTCTTATCATTTCTGCATATTTTCCGGGTTCATCACTACGGTCTGCATACGGTGGAGGAACGTTCCTCTTAGGAAAATTGTAATTAGGAGGAGGTTGCGAAAAATCTCCTGTTAATGGCATACTATTTGTCGCTGGTGTTATATTATTCGACCTAGGTATATCTCCCGTTGTATTTCTATTTATAGAACCAGAAAAATCATGGAAATTACTCTGTAACGGTGTATTTATTTGAGGATTATTATTTCCTCCCTGACTTTTCCTTTTCTCGGAATGCTCCATGCCCATTATTTTCTAAATTACCTCTAAAAAAATAAAATTTAATTGCCTAATTTTGCCGTAATTCTAAAAATATAATTTTTTTTTGATCTTCAAAATAAAGTTTTCTCTGAAAATTAAAATATTAGAAACAAATATAAAATACAAAATACAATAAAAATACTACTTAATACAACACTTTCACAAACTTTACTCTACAATTTTTTCTACAATACAATTTCACATTTGGAGGTACTTAAAAGGACAATAGTTTTCTCGTGATATCACAAAAAAAATTAAATAAAATTTGGTGTTTTGTTGGTGTAACTTTTCAAAATACCCCTCGTATCGTTTGCCAGTTCATTACTAAAATCTTGACAAACGTTTGAACTTACAAACGCGATCTTTAAACTATTGATTTTATGAGAATTATATTACAATTAACCCTTTGAGTGTTAAGCTAATATAATTCCCACTGCACAAAAATAAAATAAAATCTATCAAATACATTCAAGCTGTTAACGCTATTAGCCCTATTAAATATGACTAAGACGTCAGCTTAAACACAAAATTCATATAAAAACACGTTAACCATTCGCTATATAAAAGCAATTGAAACTATTATAATTTCAAGACTATTTATATATACGTTGACCAAAAAAAAAACAATATTTTCTACTAAATGAAAATACGATTTTCCAAACTAAAATTCATTCTATTGATCAATATTTCCATTTCAATTGGGCGCCATTCTGTAAGGAAACCTTCATTGGAGTCGTTGCCACCCGGCTATAATAGTGGTCGTAAGTTCTCAACCCGATACTCGAAGGACTAACAGAAAAAAAAACTATTGTAATGATGGACTAAACTCAAATGACAACTAACAAACAAAACGAAAGGTCTATGGAGAATTTGATGACATTTCTCCGTCTTCACCCACCCAACCTGGTCACCTGTAAAACAAATTTAGGTAACCCCTGTCATGTACACCAACTTACCCTTTTAACACCAGATTTTATTCACCCATTGTCCTTTTATTTTCCCCCCAACAAAAATAATTAGCACGACATCATTTCTTTTCAAAATTTTCACTATAAAAAAAATTACATTTATTAAATAAAAAATACTTAAAGTCTACAGTGGCACATATGTTTTTAAGCAAATACCTTAATTTTATAACTACCCTCGTCTTAAACAAAATTTCTGATTTGTGAGGAAATCTATATCCAAATTTTCTGCAATATTACATAAAAATTGTTCAGCTTATTTAATCAAAATATCCATAACACTTTTCTAAATCAAAACGTTTGAAATATTAATTTATATAAATTCTAATCTTTCTTCTTTTTAGGATATACGAGGGTTTTACGGAGTTGGACGCGGAATAACCAAAAAAAAACTAATAAAAAAAAATTAATTAATATATAAAAAAGACTATGTACTAACACTGCACATAACTTAAATTATAAACATGCAAAACCTTTACTTAAAACAACTGAATAGAAGAATAAAAAAAATTAACTGTTAAAAAAAAACTAATAACTAAACTTTAAAATCACAAAAAAAAAACACTATAGGACTAACCAAATCTTTTTTTTCGTCATTTGACCAATGGGTCTTATTTGTCTTAAATTCAAGTACTATTTCATTAAAATTTCCCCTAAAGAGCTCTCTGGAGGTATATCTTTAAAATTCTGGTCCTTTTAAATCAAATTTGACCTATAAAATTTACACGTATTCGGTTTGGTGAATCCCTAACATTCAAAAAAAATTCAAATTAAAATTCTTAACCACTAAAATAAAAAAAAAACTAAATATTAATAAACTAACTAAATTTTCCTAATGACATAAAATATAACATATAAAAAAATATATTAGACCTTTACAAAAAAAAACTAACACCTAGACACCACAATTGATGATTCCACTATTTTCAAGCCCAGGCTTTTTTTTTTGGGAGTAGTTAGAAATCTACCACAAACTCCAAATCTTCTTATCCCAGCCAATAATTTGTATGGGAATAAATTTAATGTGGTTCTGGTCCTGACTTTTCTCCGAACCTCTCCTTGGGAATACTTTTATAATGGTAAGCTGCCACTGATTTACAATAGTTTCCCCACTTTTCTACTCGCTCATGAAACTACCCAAAAATAAATTGTAAAGCGTTACCTTTAGATACTCCTGCGGCCACTTGGGGGTAAAGATTGCAGTTTGCTCCAATAATTTTCTCTGCACATGAGTTTTCCACTTCCCCAAAAAAATCTTGGTGACCACACTATATTAGATAAACACATATTCCCAATTACACAAAAAAAAAATAACCCTTTACAAATTTCATCAACACTTACGGTTTCCTGGTATACGCTCGAGAAAATTACTTGGATTCGTCCTGGGCAGGATAAAAACCTCACAGACCTCTGACGGATTACACTTTTCGCACAGTAAAAAAAAATCTAATATAAAATTCAAAATTAATTATTTTCACAATTTCGTAAAATCTAATTTTACCTTTTTAAAATCACTTTTTAACTTTAAATTATTTCTCCGGATTTTATTGTCACTTCAATCACAAAAAAACTAATTTTTCTTAAATTTTTAACTTTATAAACTATTTTTAGATTTTTCTGGAACATGTAGTACTTTACTCTTACGCGCCAGTTAATTATGTGCTGTTAGCCATTTTTGCAAACTTTTAGCTAAGCTAGGTTTTCTATTTAACATATAAATTTTACATAAAAACCACTTACTACATAGAAACCTCTATTCTATTTCTCCTGAGCGTCCATATTACATGAAACGTCTCAGAAGCGGTCCAAATATCTTAACGTGACGCAGACGCAATGAAACATTCTCAATTAACGTAAAAAGAGAAAATTCCCAATCCCATTTCCCCTCCAAGTAATCCTAAATATCTCCCACTGTGCGAAAAATTACCCTCGAAAATACAACCCTACCACTATTTAAGATCCACAAAACCCTAGATGTCAAAAACATATGTTTTCCTTCATGATTTCTTTTCTACAAACAAAAACACATTAAAATTAAACAAAACAAAAATTAAAATCAAAATTATTACATAAAAATATTTGCAAAACTACTCAACATAAAAAAATAAACGTAAAAACTATCAACGTACAAAAAAAAACATACAAAAAAACTATAAATAAAAATCTACAAAAAAAAAAACAAATGATACAACACAGGCATACATAAACATAACACAAATAAAACAATAAATAAATAAAAAAAATTTATTCTAAATACTAATACTAATAATTAATAATCCTACTACTAACTAATTCTTATATTCATTTCTTTTTTCTTTCAGATACTTTGAATCCCCTAAATGGATACAGAGCATTTTCGCACCAAACATCCAGGCCTACACGGAACATTGGAACAGGCTGCAGGGCCTCTTCCGACGCTTCCCTGGACCAAAGATTTCGTATCCCTCTAAATCTTCAAAACAGTAAGTATCCATTAAAAATTATTCGTTACAAACTGTTCCCATATATCTTTCCTGTACATATCTATAATACTTATTCATCCTTTAGGGTACTCACAGTCAACATGAACAAACAGGCAGGTGATGCGAAATTCCCCTAAACTGTTCAGCAATTAAAAACCATTGTATATCTTCCCAACAATCATAATGGTAAGATAATCAAACGGGTTTTCAAATAAGTTATAAAGGTATGTAACGGACAAAAAAAAATATAAATATAAAACAACGGTTCGACCATGCCATCACCCTCAACAAATTTTAGTTAATTGAGAGAGTTTAGTGCCCAAAGGGGCGTGTGACTAATAATAGTTAATATTAAAATTATTGATAATTTAAATATTGAACTACGGTTAGGAGAGAATATTCTAAGCCAATATTAGAGATAATTTTATATTTTATGTGTAGTTTAGTCTTTTATATTATAATAAATATGTTTTGAAATTTAAAGGAAAACAATTATGCCCAGCAAACAATCCGGTCCGTTTATGTGCCGTTTTCGGTACAGCATATACGGATCCGAAGTCCGTTTCCGTACCGTTTTCCGGATCAGTATACGGACCGGAAAACGGAATAAAAGGAACATCGAATACGGATTCGAAACAGTATAAAGCACGCTAAAACGGACCGTTTTCGTGCCGTCATGCTGTATATAAAACGGAGTGTACGAATTGAGTGTACGTTCAAAACGTACCGTAAACTGTCCGTCATTTATTTAAAAAACGGAGTGGACTCCGTTTTTAATATACCGTATACGGTCCGAATATGGTCCGTATTCGTACCGTTTTTTTTTTAATGGTCCATTTTTATTTTTTTTTTTGTTTATTTTATATAAATGATTTCTCCTTTTTTTAATTTTAAACAAAAGTTTGGTTTTATTTTTAATTTTTTTCATTTATAAATATATGAATTACATTATTGAAAAACAATATGAAACCACATAAAAATTCAATAAAAGGATGTGGTTTTAACATTTTGATTTTTTTTCATTTTATCTCTGGTGTTGTTTAACATCTTCATCATTAAAATTTTCATGAGAAATGCGTCTCTATATTTAATTGCAAAAACATCTGAAATACAAGTATATGTTAAAGAAGTGGTACATTTAAAAATAGCCAAAAAAATTACCACTAAAAATCTTAAATACGTATTCAGCCATTTTTATTTTATGCAGCCGTTCTCGAGTTATGGAGTGACAATCAAAATGTAAACTTCTTCTTATATATATAGATGAAAATGACTAATGTTTAGAAAAATCACCACATCTGGACCAAACGAAGATATTTTTAAAGAATTTTTTTTTTTAAACCATCCTCATTGCATGTTCTACAAAACGTATTCAGCCATTTTTTATTTTCTGCAGCCGTTATGGAGTGACAATCAACACTTCTTTTTATATATATAGATTTTATTAATATTTAATGTTATTAATAAATAAAACTGTTTGATTTTTTTTAAACAAAACACACTCCGGTAATACCGGAAGAAAAACGATAACGGTTGTAACGGAGTTTTAACTGATGAAAATCGGTGTAGTCCGGTTAAACGGCACTGAAACGGATACAGCAAAACGGAGTTAAAACGGATAATTTTCGAAAATTTGAGTAATCCAATTTTACTGTACGTTAATGGTCCGTTTTCGTACAAGCTTCGACGGATACGTCAATTCCGGTCCGTATTCGTACCGTCAATGCCGGATTCATGAATCCGTTTGTAACGGACAGTCCGTAAAGTTGTTTCTTGGGTGTCGTGCTAAATTTTTTTTTGTTAATAAGGATTTAGGTACGGTTGGTCGGGTGGACATGGAGTGAATGAAAGGGTAAGTTATTGGTGGACCTATAAGGGCTCATCATGATTTTTGGGAAGATGGCTTAGGTAGGGTGGGCGACGTATATGGGATGGACATCTTTCCCATGGGAATTTTTGGTGTTTGTGGTGGTCATCGGTGTTATTTAGAGTCGTTTTTTTTTGTAATTTGATAGTAGTGCAGGTTTTTAGTTTAACTTTTTGTTGAACTAATTTTTATTGTTCGAACTTTGGTCTGGTGTATGCGGGTTGGGAATCTACGACCGGGTGCTTGAGCTGGCCGAGGTGGCATCCCAGACGCTGATAATGATAAGGTATCGTAACAGTAAAATGGCGCCCAATGAAACCGGTTTGAAATCCATCTTTACAATAGCCCATATTATTAGCAGTATATCCTGTGGATAATTTTTCCGAATCGTGGGAAGACTTAGTCGAAAAGTGACTAATTGCTTTCGCGTTTTTGGTTAATACACCTGTTGACAATTTAATATTGACGCTCTTCTAATTTATGGGAGATACCTTTATGTCCTAACGCATTATGATAGGGTTAGTCGCATAGAAGGGTTTCTTCGGTTTAGGGGAAAACGGGAGTGTCCTAATCTTAGGACCGATTAGTTGCACAACCGTGATCTGAATGGGATAGTTTATTATGACCCAACGTCTCGGAGTAGGTTGGCGGCATAATTATGAATCGGGGAATTTTGAAGCATATGTTATAGCAGATATAGTCGTTCATTTGATTACTAGCATATGGCACCACAACGCTGGGATAATAGGAGAATACGTTGGCAAGGGTCCCACCAATAGCTGACTGGAATATCTGTCCAAAGAGGCCGGAAACACCACCGTATTGAAAATCCTTATTGTATGTGATTGTTGTAATTTGGAAAAAGTAGAAAAAGTTTATACGTTATTTTGTTTGTTGTATTATTTGTATAATTTGTTTGTCTTAATACAGTTATATAATTTTTTTGTTTTTATATACATCGAGATTATTTTTATGTTATTTTCAATTTATAACGAGCTTTCAACCTCCGTATATTTACAAAAATAAAGCAAATCAAACATATTAGCAAGGTTGATACTAGTATTTCGATCTGGCTAAAGATCTCATCAGAACCCGAAGTTTTAGAAAAGCTAGAGCCTATAGGCAGAACTTTAACAAAAAACCTATTAATAATCAATTTTGTCTTAATACAGTTATATTAGTATTTTGTTTTTATATACATCGAGATTATTTTTATGTTATTTTCAATTTATAACGAGCTTTCAACCTCCGTATATTTACAAAAATAAAGCAAATCAAACATATTAGCTAGGTTGATACTAGTATTTCGATCTGGCTAAAGATCTCATCAGAACCACGTGGTTGATTACTAAGAAGACAAGAATGGAGCAAAATTGATTATTAATAGGTTTTTTGTTAAAGTTCTGCCTATAGGCTCTAGCTTTCTATTCTATTTCCTAACTCTTATCACTTTAATCTTCCTTACTAATATTCACTATTTTCACCCTACACTTTTTTCCTTACCCAATAAACTCTAAATCAGGCAAAATTATTCATACCAAATGGTTCTTAACCTCACTTTATCCGTTCGACGATATCCTCCCCATAAAAAAAAACAAACGCATACAAAAAATTATCTTTTGGAGACTCTCCTTCCCGTGCCAAGATTTATTCACCCCTGCTGAATACCGAACTTCCAAAGCCTATGGAGTTACCAGGTAAATTTCTGGGCTTTTCCCTTTTTCCACAACTTGGAGATGCCACTATAGACAACTATACACTGGACCGGTTCACACCAACAAATACTATTTAAATGGTTACCTTTCTATTAAATTATCACCTGTGGCCAAAATCCAGGAATTTGCGAAACATCCATTTACACACCAGTCAGACTATAACCAGCAGCCTCCTTGGCCGATTTCCCTTCTGTACAATTTGACCACGCTACACAACACAAAACGTCAGGTCTTAGAATATTGAATTTTATTTATTTGAATTTAAAAAAAAACTTACGGTTGGTTTAATAAAGGTATCCAGGTATTTTAGTCACACTCCCAAAATTTTCGTTAGTTAAACTTTTCCTCAAAATTTTCGTTTAAACTTTCACAAATTTTTATAAATTTTCGGCCATTTTCTGGCGTTTCTATTTAAAATTCTATGTTATCACTTTTCAAATTTCTACTCCGTGATGTGGTTGTATACGCTTCTACAAAAACTTGGATAATGGCCGCAGATTTCACAATTCTAAGCCGCCAATTATTTTTTCTACTGATACATAATTTAACTGGACATAACACAAACAAAATCCATGCAAAAAAAAAACTTATACACTACCAGAACGCATAATTTTACATACACGACATCAATACATTCTCAATGTCCTTGAAAACTGTCGCTAATTTACCGAGTGTAAGCTGATTTCAAATATAACTCCAAAGAGAAAGTTAATTATCTTTCTAATATACCCCCCTTAACTCCTATTACCTGCATGTGTAAGTGGCATCACCATACCACTGATACTACAATAAGCAACCATGTTTGCTTATTTGGTTTTCCAGGATGGACTTCCAGTAATTTTGACATGTAATTTATTTTCCTACCAACGCACGACAAGCATGTCAAAAAATAAAAAAAATCAATAAAAACAAATAATTATGATAAAAAAAATAAAATCAAACCAGTACAAAAAAAAAACAATCATCCTCCATCCGACAACTGCAACCAAATGATCATCGACAACCCCAAAGGAACATCACCATCGTTCAACTACAGCACAACCCGGATAACTACCCTACATTTTAATTTCTAATATTAATAAATATCAAAAGTTTTCATCTATTAATTTAATTTCTAATTTTCCTTTCTTTCTTTTTAGCCATATTGGAGCGATACAACAATGGACAACTCTAGCCCCAATCAGCAAAAAATATATTGCCTACAATTAATGAGGAGCAAAAAGCAAGAAGAAAAAAAGAAGACAAATAACAAAAACTAATCAGGCCGTGGAGAGTTTTCCCATCTTAACACCCCAAAGTATGCTACGTGCATTTTCACCACGCAAATTGTTAAATTCGCAATATCCAAGCATCATGACGTTACTAAACTTTGAAGACCAAAAATGTTCTATTTATATAAAAAATTTTTAGGTTTACTCTGGCTCAAGTAATATTTTTTTACAGTTATATTAGTTTTTGTTTTTATATACATCGAGATTATTTTTATGTTATTTTCAATTTATAACGAGCTTTCAACCTCCGTATATTTACAAAAATAAAGCAAATCAAACATATTAGCTAGGTTGATACCAGTATTTCGATCTGGCTAAAGATCTTATCAGAACCCGAAGTTTTAGAAAAGCTAGAGCCTATATAATAGGCAGAACTTTAACAAAAAAACCTATTAATAATCAATTTTGCTCCATTCTTGTCTTCTTAGTAATCAACCACGTGGTTAGGTCTTTTCCTAACAAGCATCATGACGTTACTAAACTTTGAAGACCAAAAATGTTCTATTTATATAAAAAATTTTTAGTGTGTACTCTGGCTCAAGTAATATTTTTTTACAGTTATATTAGTTTTTTGTTTTTATATACATCGAGATTATTTTTATGTTATTTTCAATTTATAACGAGCTTTCAACCTCCGTATATTTACAAAAATAAAGCAAATCAAACATATTAGCTAGGTTGATACTAGTATTTCGATCTGGCTAAAGATCTCATCAGAACCCGAAGTTTTAGAAAAGCTAGAGCCTATATAATAGGCAGAACTTTAACAAAAAACCTATTAATAATCAATTTTGCTCCATTCTTGTCTTCTTAGTAATCAACCACTTGGTTAGGTCTTTTCCTAACAAGCATCATGACGTTACTAAACTTTGAAGACCAAAAATGTTCAATTTTGCTCCATTCTTGTCTTCTTAGTAATCAACCACTTGGTTAGGTCTTTTCCTAACAAGCATCATGACGTTACTAAACTTTGAAGACCAAAAATGTTCTATTTATATAAAAAAATTTTAGTGTGTACTCTGGCTCAAGTAATATTTTTTTACAGTTATATTAGTTTTTTGTTTTTATATACATCGAGATTATTTTTATGTTATTTTCAATATTTTTTGTTATATCGAAATAATTAAAATCTTTTCAGAACTTTTGTTTTTAGAATAATTTTATATTTTTTTTTAATTTTTTTATATAGAAATAAATTTTGTTAGATATTTTTTTTAGTTTTCAGTTTTTCTTTGAAACTTTTTTTTTTGTTTGTTGTAAAGTTTTTTTTTGTTAATTGTTGGTTAATTTTGTCAAGTAGGGTGGATTATTTGCTTTTGAAAATTTCAATTTATTTAGTTCCAAATTTGATTTAATTTGATTTAGTGAATTTCCAAAGTTCACATTACGAGGCAGTTAGACTTTTTTTTATCATGGGATTAAATAGGTCACCAAAGAAAAAAGGTCCTGGAGCTGCTGGCAATAATCCTGGGGGTGATGGAGATGTAAATGAGGAAACATCTGAAACTAATCCAATGGAAAATTTAGCAGCGGGTGACACGGAGTTAGCTGCAGGACAATCCACGGGGGCTATGCCCAAATTAGTTGCTAATTCGCCACTTACATTTGATTTTAGTTTGCCAACGCCTCCACCAGCTCCACCAAAGAGTCAATCTAAAACGAAAAATGCACAATATTATACATCGTTAATAAAAGGATTGATAGAAGAGGCAAATAAAGATTATAGGGCCGAGATGGAGGGGATGGTAGCTAAGAGAATACAGGAAGGGTTTAAAGCTGGTTTTGAACAAAAGTAGGTGGTTAATGAGAGTTCTGGAAACAAGAGCAGGGAGCAAAAATTTTGTACTAGTTTTGTATGGCAAATCTAGCAAATCCAATACAAATTTCAATCTGGCAACCCTGTCAATCAAAAACCGCAAAATTATTCCTTTACTGTTCATGTGGGGTCTTTTATGTCCCCAGATTTTATTTTTATGGGTAAGGGGGTTGGAGGGGGTTTAAATTAGCGAGATGTATTTAAGGGTTAATGTGTATTTACCGCAAATTATGTTAAATATAAAATTATTCCTTTAACGGTCGATGGGGTTAAATTTGACCCCAGATTTTTTTTTTATTGGTAAGGGGGGGTTGGGGTGGGGGTTCGGTTTGATGGGGGTTCGGTTTGGTGGGGGGGTTCGGTTTTGCTTAAAGTGAAGTCGTGGTGGGGGTTCGGTTTTGGTTAAGTCGTGGTGGGGGTTCGGTTTTGGTTAAGTCGTGGTGGGGGTTCGGTTTTGCTTAAAGTGAAGTCGTGGTGGGTGTTATTTTTATTGAAGTGAAGTCGTAACATTTAATGTGTTCGTTAGAGGGTTAATACAATATGAATTAAACCACATTAGGGCGTTTACGAAAGTCTGTGATTTTTTGCTAGTATTTAATAAATAAAATTCATTTACTGTGGTATATATGAATTTCCCTAATACTATTTGTTATCAGTATAAAATGTTAATCACATTATTTAAAAACAAAACATTTATTTATTTTTTAGTGTTAATCATATACCTACATACTTATAAAACATATGTATATTAGCAACAATTCTATATTTTTGTAGACCAAATAATTTACAATTACACATAACACTCGAATCAACCGTAATTTGTTTAAATTTAAAACAATTTTCAAAATGAACATAAAACTCTTGATTTGCTATGAAATGGGGCGATGGGGGAGGTTGAGGTGGAGGCTGAAGTAGAGGTCTAGGCGGAGGTGAAGGCGTCGGCGTCGGCGGGGGGTTAAATTGTGCTTTGGGTTGTGGCAGAGGTTTTAAAATTATTTTATGAAAACAGAAGATTAAGTTGTTGAAATGCAAAAAGTTTGTTCTTGACCATGAACAACTAAGTTGTTATCGTTTAGTAATCAAAAGCAAAAAACAATATTATTTATATATATATTTTATTTATTAATTTGTTTGAGAATTTTGTAATATAATAATATAATCATTAAATATCTTAAATTTATCTATTATCTATATTATATTTATCTATTTTGAAATGTCCCCAAGCGTAGGTATTAATACCATCTTCTCTTATATAACGCTTATCGTCATCATAACTTAATACAACTTTTGATATTTGTTGTGTATAAATTTCATGTAGAATAGATTTAAATATATACATTTGATCATGATATTTAGTTTTATCTATTAGACAGTTGCGATATTCATTAATAGTTAGTTTTTTTAAAGCCGAGTTTTTTACACCTTTCGCTTTTTTATTTCTTCTTTATCGGCAACAGCTATTGAATACACTTTTGATCGAAGTCCAATAAATTCTAACATTACACACCCATTATTCTCGTCTTTCATCATTCCCAACACCTTTTTGTTTAGCAAGGGGAAATTGAAAACATTATTAATTGAATAGTCTGATGTATCAAAGTTTAGATGAAGATCATTGTAAATATCTTTATAAAAATAGTCTGTTCGTATTGTATAAATAAACGAGTCAGTATCCATATAATTTAGTGTTAAATTTTCATTAAATTTTGGTTGCATATACTGATAGTGGAAATTATACATTTTATATTTAGATAGTTCTAGAACTGTAAACCCTAAATATATAGGTTTATTGAACGTCACCCTATCCATACTCATTTGAATTGCAATCATATTATCGGTAAAATGTGTTGAACTATGAAAATTAGGTTTTGCTATAAGAGCTCGAGCACCCAAACGGTTATGTTCACTCTCCCAAGCATTAACGATTTTCACATTTTTACGTTTTTTCAACATTTTCCATAGTTTAACCGTATACCGCATTATTCAAAAGTTTAAAAAAATTTTTTTCAAATTCATTTTTGGCATTGGTTCGATGAAGAGTATTTAAGTCGATATACTGTTTCAACCAAGTTGATTGTCTAAATCTTAATATTCTGTGAATTTTAACTAATTTTAAACCATTTCTAATGCACTGCTGAAGATTTCGATAGTGAATTATATATGATTTTTTGTTAGTTAAATCGGGAATTAGTTTCTTTATATTGTGATGTTTTATTGGAGAACTTTTAAGTTCAGCACAGAATGGTAAATCATTATGACTATCATGAAGTTCTTCAGGGTAGTCTAAATCAACTTCTAAAATGTATCCCAAATCTGAGTTTTCGGATACTTTCGAAATATCAAAGCTATCTATATCTTCAATCCATTCAAATTTACCTTCTGGCAAAGATTCAGACATTGCCCAACCATATAAATTGTTTGCATCTAAATACATAAGATATTGTGAGGGTTTAGAACAATCATATGTTTTCAGATATTTATGGTTGGCAACTGTTCGACGTGTTGAGCATTGAACAATACCACCTCGAATTACTTTTTTCATGAAATTATACATATTTATATCGGTGAACAATTCCAATTTAATTTTTGTTATTTTTAACATGGCATTCCACGATAAACCAGGTGTTGTATAGTAATGACATGGATCAAGATGATATATCGATTTACAAACAGAACGAAAATTTTCAAATACATCAGTTAAAAGAAGTACATCCGTTTTTAGATATAAAAGCATATACTCATTTACAGATTGACATTTAAATATAGACCAAACACTTAACGCATGCTCATAATCAGCAATAGTACATTCTTTATTATTTAATGTAGAGAAAAACTGTTCGCGAGGAGGTAAAACATTTTCATTTAATTTTTCAACTGAATCGATATACTCATAAGGAAATATACCTTTTCTTTTCAAAAGATTAAATTCTAAATGATTTGGAAATATCGATTTTAATATTTTAAAATCATCATTATGTAAATGATTGGCTAAACTATCTAAACTTGATGACATAAATCTAAAAGAATCGAGAAAACGTAATTCTAAATTATATTTATTGGTAATTTGAATTATGTTCCTAACAGATATATACAATTCTTTATTAAGTGGTATAACATTTATCTCACCCGGATAATCTGCTAGAGCCTTTACAAACAAATGACAGTCATATCCTGAAAAGTTATGAAAAACTATTGGGATATAGTTAGGTAATTTATAATTAAGACTACAACTATTATGAGCTGGACCGCGATATTGGCCAGTTAAATGACAACATTTCGATACATCTTCATACCCCATTCAAAATGATTTTAATTTTTCCCTTGTAAACAAAAAAGTACTAGGTATGATGAAAGATGAATGCAATGGTAAAATAATTAAAGAGGTTATTGCTCTTAGGGCTAAAATGTATTCAGTTACAATTGATGAAGACGATAAAGAAATTAAAAAAATTAAAGGAGTTAAACAATGTGTAACGAAAAGACTATCAATTGATGATTTTAGAAAATGTTTAGTTGATAAAAAATTATTTTATGATTTCATGTATGTATGTATTTATATCTAAGATTCATCAAATATATACTCAACATATTAGTAAATTAGTATTAAGTTATTTAGATGATAAACGGTTTATTAAGCCTGAGAGCGTTGAAACATATGCATGGGGACATTATAGAATAAAAAGTCTTCAATCATCATCATCATCATCTTAAATTTAAAACATTATATAAAAAAATAAATAAATAAAAACTTTAATAAATTCAAAAAAAAAAAACAAATTTTATTTTCTTATTTCAAATTATATTTATTGAATAGGAATTTTAAGCACAAGTGACCACAATTAAATGTATTAAATTTTTGTTTTTGCTCATAATTGTAATCAATGGGAGGTTTTAGGTAATTAAGTATTTCAAGTGGTGGATACAAATTTCCAAAACTATCAAAATATTCCTTATAGTTATGATTTTTATAGTATTAAAAATTAATAACAATACCACATTCTTGTGTTAGTGTTTTTTTATGTAAACCATCACGCATAAAAACACCTCTGAAATGTTTAAAATATCTACCATATTTAATTAGATATGCATCGGTGAGGGGCTGATTGGGTAGAATATCTAAAAATTTTTTTAGAGCTGGTTTATAATAAAGTTCATATCTTGTTTTATACGATTTAAGATATAAACCTTTACCCATAACAAGTGATTTCATATGTCTGTTATGACGAGTAGCCTCTGCTAGTTGTTCCTTTCCATCTTTTACAGCATTGTAAAACTACACACAGAAAAGAGATTCGTTGCTGCAACCGAATTTTTTGCCAACCGAATTTTTGTTGTTGCATGTACCAATTTGTTTATATATTTAATTGGAACGACTAATATTTGGTGATGAACATAAACATATATAATTATCCCAGCCGAATGAGAAAAAATATGTTTGTGTGTAGAATCAAATGTATTCAGTAAATCCAATCGAATTTATAAAAGATGTACCGTATCCATAAATTTTTAAAATTTTTTTTTTATATAATTTAAAGTAAATAAATAATACAATACAGTTTGTTAAATACAAATATTAAAATTATAAAAAATAAAAAATTGTTTGCATACTTTGGCATAATTTTGAAAACTTATATAAAAAACTTATAGTTATTTAGAATCATTTTTCAGAATATCGTTAGAATATCATGTTTATTTGTACAGCAAATGGTCAGAACCTGAAACACATACGCAGGAAAAAATTACAGTATCTTGGTTATTTTCAATATATCATTTATTTGGATTTTCAATATGTAAAGTTTTAATAGCTTTTACTTTTTTTCTGTGAGTGTATTTAAAATCCTGATAAAATACTGATGCTGCATTTTATTCTACATGATAAAAAATTATAAAATTTTAATAATATTTAAAAATATTTTAACAAAAAAATGTTTCATATACATACATTTTTTTTATTGAAATTTGTGTTTTTTTGTTGCTAAAAATTCTTGAAATCTGCGAACTTTTTTGTTCAGAAAACTATATGATATAACTTTTGAATTTCTGATTTATGAAAAGTGGAGGATTTTTAGAACTTAGATTGATATCGTCTGATGATATCTTTTCTGATGATATCTTTTACATAAAATACCACAAATTCGAAGAACTATTTTCTGGTTTGATTTTTGTTCAGATTCTGGGAGCTCTACATAATAAACCCTGCTACTGAATTATGTTATTAAAATCCAAATTAAGAGATCAAATATTCTGTTTATCCTTAAAAATGACTCAGGTTTTTGCATACTAATTATATATTTTCACAAAAACACAAATTGTTTTTCCGTTTATGCAAAATCGAAATTAAATTTTGAAAGCTTTTGCTATTTCTAGAGTGTTATTAAAAAAGCCAAGAAAAATGTATTCTTGTAGCATATTTTAAAGTTTGTTTTTTATAGCGATGCGGAATGCAACATTTTCCTTAGGAAGCATTTTACACCCTTTAAGATTCAGCCGATATTGAATGTAGATGAAATAGAAAAACAATGCCTTTGTTTTGTAAGGAGCCTTCAGAATCGTTGGTATTTGTTTCGAACAAATGTTTTATAACATTTTATGGACAAAATCTTGCAATGAAAAAGTATACCATCTTAACAATTTGTATCCTTCTGCTTTATCTTCTGTTGAAGACTTCTTATAATTATCCATTAAGGCTACAACGATATTCTTCTGTTTGAGATGTAAAAATAAGCAAATTTAAAATAACAATTGCAAACGCTAATTAATAGATATTACCTTTTTGGATTGTTTTTCATAATTTGATTTATATAATTTTTATGTTTGAAAAAAAGTCTTTATAATAATTTTTTTGTTTTATTTAAAAAAAAAAATGTTTTCTTTTAATTTTAAATTTTTTTTTGACAACTTATTCAAAACAAATTTATATTTGGTTTAAACAATAGGTGTTAAAAATGAGTTTTTAATTACGATTGAAAACAATTATGTGTTTATAAAAAAATGTATACCGACAATTTTTATACTCAACTAAACAAACGCAAAATTAAAATTTTTAAAACAAATAAATTATTGTAAATACAATTTGATGATTGCTGCCACTAAATAATAATTACAATATTTAATTATGGTATCTTTTAATGGTTGTGTCTCAAGAAATAAAATACCAAAATTATTTTTACATGTATTGGTCGGAACAAAAATCGCTTTTGGCTATTGCACCAACTTTTAATAATGTGTATTTTCTTTTTATAATTTGGATGTTTTTTTAGTTTCGGATATAACAATATTATGAAAACAATAATATTTTATGATAATCAACTGATTTTATGTAACTATAAACGAAATCCAACTGAGTATTTCCCTGTGTGTATGAAAAATGTTGAAAAACGTGAAAATGAGAAAATCGTTAATGCTTGGGAGAGTGAACATAAACGTTTGGGTGCACGAGCTCTTATAGAAAACCCTAATTTTCATAGTTCAACACATTTTACCGATAATATGATTACAATTCAGATGAGTATGGATAGGATAAGGTTTAATAAACCTATATATTTAGGGTTTTATTTTGTTGTTGTTGTTGCTGTAATTTATCGATGTGTTTTATTAAATTAACATGTCTTAGTTATTCTTTACTATCCGAGAAATTAATATCACATATTGAACATTTTATCGATGATCCCTGATACTTAAGTCTGATATGACGTTTCAAGGAGAAATTTTGATTGTACTCCTATCGACATATATCACAATTGAATTTTATGGGTGATGATGAGAGTTCTGGAAAAAATGTGATATGTACAAAAATTTTATACTAATTTTGTATGAGAATCTAGCAAATACGTCATAACCTCAACCCTGTTTTGCTGTTGTGTGATAACAGTTCTGTTGTTCAGTTGTTAAAATTTGTTGTGGTTTTACTGATATGTGAATGGGGCGAAGGCGGAGGTTGAGGTGGAGGCTGAGGTGGAGGCCTAGGCGGAGGTGAAGGCGTCGGCGGTGGGTTAAATTGTGCTTCACCTCCGCCTAGGCCTTCACCTCAGCCTCCACCTCAACCTCCGCCTTCGCCCCATTCACATATCAGTAAAATCACAACAAATTTTAACAACTGAACAACAGAACTGTTATCACACAACAGCAAAACAGGGTTGAGGTTATGACGTATTTGCTAGATTCTCATACAAAATTAGTATAAAATTTTTGTACATATCACATTTTTTCCAGAACTCTCATCATCACCCATAAAATTCAATTGTGATATATGTCGATAGGAGTACAATCAAAATTTCTCCTTGAAACGTCATATCAGACTTAAGTATCAGGGATCATCGATAAAATGTTCAATATGTGATATTAATTTCTCGGATAGTAAAGAATAACTAAGACATGTTAATTTAATAAAACACATCGATAAATTACAGCAACAACAACAACAAAATAAAACCCTAAATATATAGGTTTATTAAACCTTATCCTATCCATACTCATCTGAATTGTAATCATATTATCGGTAAAATGTGTTGAACTATGAAAATTAGGGTTTTCTATAAGAGCTCGTGCACCCAAACGTTTATGTTCACTCTCCCAAGCATTAACGATTTTCTCATTTTCACGTTTTTCAACATTTTTCATACACACAGGGAAATACTCAGTTGGATTTCGTTTATAGTTACATAAAATCAGTTGATTATCATAAAATATTATTGTTTTCATAATATTGTTATATCCGAAACTAAAAAAACATCCAAATTATAAAAAGAAAATACACATTATTAAAAGTTGGTGCAATAGCCAAAAGCGATTTTTGTTCCGACCAATACATGTAAAAATAATTTTGGTATTTTATTTCTTGAGACACAACCATTAAAAGATACCATAATTAAATATTGTAATTATTATTTAGTGGCAGCAATCATCAAATTGTATTTACAATAATTTATTTGTTTTAAAAATTTTAATTTTGCGTTTGTTTAGTTGAGTATAAAAATTGTCGGTATACATTTTTTTATAAACACATAATTGTTTTCAATCGTAATTAAAAACTCATTTTTAACACCTATTGTTTAAACCAAATATAAATTTGTTTTGAATAAGTTGTCAAAAAAAAAATTTAAAATTAAAAGAAAACATTTTTTTTTTTAAATAAAACAAAAAAATTATTATAAAGACTTTTTTTCAAACATAAAAATTATATAAATCAAATTATGAAAAACAATCCAAAAAGGTAATATCTATTAATTAGCGTTTGCAATTGTTATTTTAAATTTGCTTATTTTTACATCTCAAACAGAAGAATATCGTTGTAGCCTTAATGGATAATTATAAGAAGTCTTCAACAGAAGATAAAGCAGAAGGATACAAATTGTTAAGATGGTATACTTTTTCATTGCAAGATTTTGTCCATAAAAATGTTATAAAACATTTGTTCGAAACAAATACCAACGATTCTGAAGGCTCCTTACAAAACAAAGGCATTGTTTTTCTATTTCATCTACATTCAATATCGGCTGAATCTTAAAGGGTGTAAAATGCTTCCTAAGGAAAATGTTGCATTCCGCATCGCTATAAAAAACAAACTTTAAAATATGCTACAAGAATACATTTTTCTTGGCTTTTTAATAACACTCTAGAAATAGCAAAAGCTTTCAAAATTTAATTTCGATTTTGCATAAACGGAAAAACAATTTGTGTTTTTGTGAAAATATATAATTAGTATGCAAAAACCTGAGTCATTTTTAAGGATAAACAGAATATTTGATCTCTTAATTTGGATTTTAATAACATAATTCAGTAGCAGGGTTTATTATGTAGAGCTCCCAGAATCTGAACAAAAATCAAACCAGAAAATAGTTCTTCGAATTTGTGGTATTTTATGTAAAAGATATCATCAGAAAAGATATCATCAGACGATATCAATCTAAGTTCTAAAAATCCTCCACTTTTCATAAATCAGAAATTCAAAAGTTATATCATATAGTTTTCTGAACAAAAAAGTTCGCAGATTTCAAGAATTTTTAGCAACAAAAAAACACAAATTTCAATAAAAAAAATGTATGTATATGAAACATTTTTTTGTTAAAATATTTTTAAATATTATTAAAATTTTATAATTTTTTATCATGTAGAATAAAATGCAGCATCAGTATTTTATCAGGATTTTAAATACACTCACAGAAAAAAAGTAAAAGCTATTAAAACTTTACATATTGAAAATCCAAATAAATGATATATTGAAAATAACCAAGATACTGTAATTTTTTCCTGCGTATGTGTTTCAGGTTCTGACCATTTGCTGTACAAATAAACATGATATTCTAACGATATTCTGAAAAATGATTCTAAATAACTATAAGTTTTTTATATAAGTTTTCAAAATTATGCCAAAGTATGCAAACAATTTTTTATTTTTATAATTTTAATATTTGTATTTAACAAACTGTATTGTATTATTTATTTACTTTAAATTATATAAAAAAAAAAATTTTAAAATTTATGGATACGGTACATCTTTTATAAATTCGATTGGATTTACTGAATACATTTGATTCTACACACAAACATATTTTTTCTCATTCGGCTGGGATAATTATATATGTTTATGTTCATCACCAAATATTAGTCGTTCCAATTAAATATATAAACAAATTGGTACATGCAACAACAAAAATTCGGTTGGCAAAAAATTCGGTTGCAGCAACGAATCTCTTTTCTGTGTGTAGTTTTACAATGCTGTAAAAGATGGAAAGGAACAACTAGCAGAGGCTACTCGTCATAACAGACATATGAAATCACTTGTTATGGGTAAAGGTTTATATCTTAAATCGTATAAAACAAGATATGAACTTTATTATAAACCAGCTCTAAAAAAATTTTTAGATATTCTACCCAATCAGCCCCTCACCGATGCATATCTAATTAAATATGGTAGATATTTTAAACATTTCAGAGGTGTTTTTATGCGTGATGGTTTACATAAAAAAACACTAACACAAGAATGTGGTATTGTTATTAATTTTTAATACTATAAAAATCATAACTATAAGGAATATTTTGATAGTTTTGGAAATTTGTATCCACCACTTGAAATACTTAATTACCTAAAACCTCCCATTGATTACAATTATGAGCAAAAACAAAAATTTAATACATTTAATTGTGGTCACTTGTGCTTAAAATTCCTATTCAATAAATATAATTTGAAATAAGAAAATAAAATTTGTTTTTTTTTTGAATTTATTAAAGTTTTTATTTATTTATTTTTTTATATAATGTTTTAAATTTAAGATGATGATGATGATGATTGAAGACTTTTTATTCTATAATGTCCCCATGCATATGTTTCAACGCTCTCAGGCTTAATAAACCGTTTATCATCTAAATAACTTAATACTAATTTACTAATATGTTGAGTATATATTTGATGAATCTTAGATATAAATACATACATACATGAAATCATAAATAATTTTTTATCAACTAAACATTTTCTAAAATCATCAATTGATAGTCTTTTCGTTACACATTGTTTAACTCCTTTAATTTTTTTAATTTCTTTATCGTCTTCATCAATTGTAACTGAATACATTTTAGCCCTAAGAGCAATAACCTCTTTAATTATTTTACCATTGCATTCATCTTTCATCATACCTAGTACTTTTTTGTTTACAAGGGAAAAATTAAAATCATTTTGAATGGGGTATGAAGATGTATCGAAATGTTGTCATTTAACTGGCCAATATCGCGGTCCAGCTCATAATAGTTGTAGTCTTAATTATAAATTACCTAACTATATCCCAATAGTTTTTCATAACTTTTCAGGATATGACTGTCATTTGTTTGTAAAGGCTCTAGCAGATTATCCGGGTGAGATAAATGTTATACCACTTAATAAAGAATTGTATATATCTGTTAGGAACATAATTCAAATTACCAATAAATATAATTTAGAATTACGTTTTCTCGATTCTTTTAGATTTATGTCATCAAGTTTAGATAGTTTAGCCAATCATTTACATAATGATGATTTTAAAATATTAAAATCGATATTTCCAAATCATTTAGAATTTAATCTTTTGAAAAGAAAAGGTATATTTCCTTATGAGTATATCGATTCAGTTGAAAAATTAAATGAAAATGTTTTACCTCCTCGCGAACAGTTTTTCTCTACATTAAATAATAAAGAATGTACTATTGCTGATTATGAGCATGCGTTAAGTGTTTGGTCTATATTTAAATGTCAATCTGTAAATGAGTATATGCTTTTATATCTAAAAACGGATGTACTTCTTTTAACTGATGTATTTGAAAATTTTCGTTCTGTTTGTAAATCGATATATCATCTTGATCCATGTCATTACTATACAACACCTGGTTTATCGTGGAATGCCATGTTAAAAATAACAAAAATTAAATTGGAATTGTTCACCGATATAAATATGTATAATTTCATGAAAAAAGTAATTCGAGGTGGTATTGTTCAATGCTCAACACGTCGAACAGTTGCCAACCATAAATATCTGAAAACATATGATTGTTCTAAACCCTCACAATATCTTATGTATTTAGATGCAAACAATTTATATGGTTGGGCAATGTCTGAATCTTTGCCAGAAGGTAAATTTGAATGGATTGAAGATATAGATAGCTTTGATATTTCGAAAGTATCCGAAAACTCAGATTTGGGATACATTTTAGAAGTTGATTTAGACTACCCTGAAGAACTTCATGATAGTCATAATGATTTACCATTCTGTGCTGAACTTAAAAGTTCTCCAATAAAACATCACAATATAAAGAAACTAATTCCCGATTTAACTAACAAAAAATCATATATAATTCACTATCGAAATCTTCAGCAGTGCATTAGAAATGGTTTAAAATTAGTTAAAATTCACAGAATATTAAGATTTAGACAATCAACTTGGTTGAAACAGTATATCGACTTAAATACTCTTCATCGAACCAATGCCAAAAATGAATTTGAAAAAAATTTTTTTAAACTTTTGAATAATGCGGTATACGGTTAAACTATGGAAAATGTTGAAAAACGTAAAAATGTGAAAATCGTTAATGCTTGGGAGAGTGAACATAACCGTTTGGGTGCTCGAGCTCTTATAGCAAAACCTAATTTTCATAGTTCAACACATTTTACCGATAATATGATTGCAATTCAAATGAGTATGGATAGGGTGACGTTCAATAAACCTATATATTTAGGGTTTACAGTTCTAGAACTATCTAAATATAAAATGTATAATTTCCACTATCAGTATATGCAACCAAAATTTAATGAAAATTTAACACTAAATTATATGGATACTGACTCGTTTATTTATACAATACGAACAGACTATTTTTATAAAGATATTTACAATGATCTTCATCTAAACTTTGATACATCAGACTATTCAATTAATAATGTTTTCAATTTCCCCTTGCTAAACAAAAAGGTGTTGGGAATGATGAAAGACGAGAATAATGGGTGTGTAATGTTAGAATTTATTGGACTTCGATCAAAAGTGTATTCAATAGCTGTTGCCGATAAAGAAGAAATAAAAAAAGCGAAAGGTGTAAAAAACTCGGCTTTAAAAAACTAACTATTAATGAATATCGCAACTGTCTAATAGATAAAACTAAATATCATGATCAAATGTATATATTTAAATCTATTCTACATGAAATTTATACACAACAAATATCAAAAGTTGTATTAAGTTATGATGACGATAAGCGTTATATAAGAGAAGATGGTATTAATACCTACGCTTGGGGACATTTCAAAATAGATAAATATAATATAGATAATAGATAAATTTAAGATATTTAATGATTATATTATTATATTACAAAATTCTCAAACAAATTAATAAATAAAATATATATATAAATAATATTGTTTTTTGCTTTTGATTACTAAACGATAACAACTTAGTTGTTCATGGTCAAGAACAAACTTTTTGCATTTCAACAACTTAATCTTCTGTTTTCATAAAATAATTTTAAAACCTCTGCCACAACCCAAAGCACAATTTAACCCCCCGCCGACGCCGACGCCTTCACCTCCGCCTAGACCTCTACTTCAGCCTCCACCTCAACCTCCCCCATCGCCCCATTTCATAGCAAATCAAGAGTTTTATGTTCATTTTGAAAATTGTTTTAAATTTAAACAAATTACGGTTGATTCGAGTGTTATGTGTAATTGTAAATTATTTGGTCTACAAAAATATAGAATTGTTGCTAATATACATATGTTTTATAAGTATGTAGGTATATGATTAACACTAAAAAAATAAATAAATGTTTTGTTTTTAAATAATGTGATTAACATTTTATACTGATAACAAATAGTATTAGGGAAATTCATATATACCACAGTAAATGAATTTTATTTATTAAATACTAGCAAAAAATCACAGACTTTCGTAAGCGCCCTAATGTGGTTTAATTCATATTGTATTAACCCTCTAACGAACACATTAAATGTTACGACTTCACTTCAATAAAAATAACACCCACCACGACTTCACTTTAAGCAAAACCGAACCCCCACCACGACTTAACCAAAACCGAACCCCCACCACGACTTAACCAAAACCGAACCCCCACCACGACTTCACTTTAAGCAAAACCGAACCCCCCCACCAAACCGAACCCCCATCAAACCGAACCCCCACCCCAACCCCCCCTTACCAATAAAAAAAAATCTGGGGTCAAATTTAACCCCATCGACCGTTAAAGGAATAATTTTATATTTAACATAATTTGCGGTAAATACACATTAACCCTTAAATACATCTCGCTAATTTAAACCCCCTCCAACCCCCTTACCCATAAAAATAAAATCTGGGGACATAAAAGACCCCACATGAACAGTAAAGGAATAATTTTGCGGTTTTGATTGACAGGGTTGCCAGATTGAAATTTGTATTGGATTTGCTAGATTTGCCATACAAAACTAGTACAAAATTTTTGCTCCCTGCTCTTGTTTCCAGAACTCTCATTAACCACCTACTAACAAATGTTTAGGGAAATTCAAAAACTTTATATATCGAAGGATACTGTAGGCCAGAACGAGAATTTATCGGATAGGGGAAGAGAACCCCGAATTATTGCGATGGAAACTAAGGAGAAAGAAGTTTTTTGCAATATCCTTCCAGGAGATTAGATTTTGAAAATTTTGCACCTAGCCGTCATAGTAATAATTCCGAAGATGATGAATTACCTAGATTCTCGTATGGATCAAATCAGCCAGATAATCAGCCTAGATCCACTTTTAATTGGAGTCGTCGGGAAGAGGACACATCGAGACCAAGATACCCAACTAGCCGACGCGATCAGGATGATTTTGAAGTAAGGGAAAATTATCGTCAACCTGTTAAGGGCCCAATATTTGTGGACAAATGGGATTTAGTATTCGATGGAAACTCGGAGAATTTATATGTGGAGGATTTTATCTCTAGAGTGGAATATCTGCAGGAATATTATGGTTGCCAGTGGAAGGAAATAATGAGAGATTTTCATAGGTTATTAAAGGGCGATGTTAAAGACTGGTATTGGGATATGGTGACCAGCGGAAAAATTCGAAAATGGCGAGACCTTAAGGAGGCATTAGTGCAACAATACAAAACAAATAGGAGTGAATATGAGTTTATGAGGGACTTAGAAGAACGCCGTCAAAGATCAGGGGAGACAAATGACTCGTATTTTCAGGCTATGAGAAAACTTAGGGCTCGTTTAAGGAAACCATTACCAGAATATGAGATGATTAGGATTGTTAAAAGAAATCTTAGAAGGGTAATTTCTCAAATTGTTTATCCTCTACACGTTTATACAATAGAGCACTTACGCGATGAATGTAAAGAGGTGGAGAAAAATTATTTTAGAAGAGACTCTACATCATCGGCCACAACAACACGATTTGCTCCTCAAAAACGAATGGTACACGAAGTTTTCGAGAGTCATGATGAGGAGGATAGCGAATTTATAGAGGAAATTAAACACCCCATAAGAAATTCAAAACCGATTGAAAATAAAAATAAAACCGTAACACTAATTTGCTGGAACTGTGGAAAATCAGATCACTTTTTCAAAAATTGCCCACTTAAGCAAAGAAATATATTTTGCTACAAATGTGGAATGGCTGAAGTTATTACACCCGAGTGCCCTAAGTGTACGGAAAACACACGGAGGAGTGTGGCAAAGATCGGGGAACCACGCTCCAATCAGACAGCCGACATTTTGTAAACAACTACAATGCAGCCCCCGACAAAAATCAAACTTTTAAACAAAACAGCTTTTTAATTTTGAGAAACGCAATTCAGCAAAAGAGGAAAACTGATGGTTAATTAGAGAACAATTTTGATAGGATGATGAAATCTTATAGTGATAGATTAGATAATTATAAGAGGGTTAGAAAAAGAATTTTCGCTGAGGAAATAAAAAACAGAAGGGTCGAAAAGATAAGAAAAACAAGGTCGAAATTTAGGAAAAGAAAATTAATTTTTGATAAAGTAAAAAAATCTGTCCAAATATGTAGTGCTATCGTAGTGGAAATGGAGGGGGGTCCCCGGCCATTTGCAGAAATTGAGATAGGGGAAATCAAGTTGAAGGGTTTATTGGATACAGGCGCATCCGTAAGTTTGTTGGGTAGAAATTGTGAGCAAATCGTGGATTGTTTAAATGCTGATATTTATAAAATGTTTTCACATGTAAAAGCAGCTGGAGGAAAACGCTACAACATTTTAGGAAGGATTGAGGTTCCAGTTAAATTTCAGGATAGTATAAGGAATATTCAGTTTTATATTTGCCCAGAATTGGTTCAGGAGGTTTACCTCGGAGTTGATTTTTGGAAAGAGTTTAACTTGGCACCTAAAGTATTTCCAGTAGCCGAAATAGATCCGTTGAAATTGGAAGAGAAGTTTCCACTTGAGTTAGAAAACGTAGAAAAACACATTTTGTCAGAAAAAGAGGAGGAGCGATTAAAAGATGTACAATCTCTGTTTAGAACGTATGAAGAACATGGTCTAGGAAGAACTAATATGGAAACTCACGTAATTGAATTAGTGGAAGGCGCTAAATCTTTTAAGGACCGTTATTACCCAGTATCGCCGGCAGTGCAAGACCTTATTTATGCGGAAATTGATGAAATGCTCAGGCTGGGGGTAATAGAGGAAAGTAATAGCCCCTGGAGCAGCAGATGCACTCTTGTTCGTAAACCGAAAAAAATCGTCTTTGCCTGGACGCCAGGAAGATAAATGAAAGGACAATTAAAGATGCCTACCTGATTCAAAATATAGAGGGAATATTAATTATTGATTGGATGAAACCCATTTTATAAGCAGCGTGGACTTAAAATATGCCTTCTGGCAAATTGAGCTGGAGAAAAAGTCACGCGCCTACACAGCCTTTACGGCCCCTGGACGGCCATTATATCAATATGTGGTTATGCCTTTTGGATTATGTAATGCGGCACAAAGGCTGTGTAGGCTCATGGACAAGGTTATTCCTCAAGAGCTCAAGGCAAATGTCTTCACGTAATTGGATGATTTGTTGGTAATCTCGGCAGATTTTGATAGTCACATTAAGTTGCTGAGAAAAGTGGCAGAGTGTTTAAATAAGGCGAACTTAACAATAGGGCTTAGGAAATCTAAATTTTGTTTTAAGGAGCTTAGGTACTTAGGTTCATTGTGGGAGGGGGCGTAATGCGGACCGACCCGGAAAAAATCGATGCGATAAGGAAAATACCAATCCCGAGATCCGTGAAAGAGGTACGAAGTTTTCTGGGTACCGCCGGGTGGTATCGCCGATTTATAAGAAATTTTTCTTCAATTTCGGCCCCATTAACAGATCTCATCAAAAAAGGAACAAAATTTAAGATCACAGAGGAGGCAGTTGAAAGTTTTACAAAATTAAAGCAAGCCCTAACTACGGCCCCACTTTTAGCACACCCTGACTTCAAAAAGAGATTTTTTGTACAATGTGACGCGTCCAGCTATGGGGTAGGAGCTGTACTGTTCCAGAAAGATGAAGAGAACAACGAAAAACCTATAGCATTCTTTTCGATGAAATTAAACGCTGCACAGAAAATCTATAGTGTAACAGAAAAAGAATGCTTGGCAGCAGTCTTAGCCATAAAAGATTTAGACCATATATAGAGCTGATGCCCTTTACAGTCATCACTGATCACGCTATATGACATTAAAAGACCTAAATGGCAGGCTAGCTAGATGGGCACTTCAATTACAAGGTTTCGATTTTCAAATAGAGCATCGTAAAGGATTGAGAATGTTGTCGCGGATACCTTGTCCAGATCAGTAGAGGAGATAGAGGTAGATCCACAAAATATTTTAGGATTTGAAACCTTAGAGTTTGCCTCTGAAGATTATCTTCAACTTATTCAGACGGTAAATGAAAATAAAGAAAAATGCCCGACATAAAAGTGGAAAATGGCTTGATCTTTAAGCGTACCAGTTTTCCTAATGAAACACAAGACGTAGAGGATTTTCCCTGGAAAATTTGGATACCAAGTGCATTAACCCATGCTTTAATTAAAGAAGCTCATGAACCAGCAAATAAAGCTCATGGTGGTATTAATAAAACTTTAAATTCATTAAAAACTAAATACTATTGGCCAAATATGATTACACAAGTGAGAAATTTTATAAATAATTGTATAATATGTAAAGAATGTAAATCATCTAACCAAAACTTAAGGCCAGAAATAGGCAATGAAGTAATAACTGATAGACCCTTCCAAAAGCTATATATTGATTTCCTGGGAAAGTACCCTAGCTCAAAGAGAGGAAATGCATACATTTTTGTAGTATTAGATCACCTTACGAAGTTTGTTTTTATAAAAGCAATGCGAGAAGCCACAGCAACAAATGTCATAAAATTTCTAGTAGAACATGTGTTTCATAACTTTGGAGTGCCTGAACTGATTCATTCAGACAATGGTCAACAGTTTATATCTAAAGATTTTCAGAAAATGGTAAAGGACTACAAAATACACCACATGAGGACGGCGGTTCACTCTCCGCAATCAAATGCGTCGGAACGAGTGAATCAAAGTATACTGGCGGCCATACGAACTTATTTAGAAAACGATCATCGAGAATGGGACCTAAATCTACCTTCAATAGAAATGGCATTGAGAACGTCTATACACACATCTACAGGTATTTGTCCATTTATGGCATTATTTGGACACAATATGTTCACCTCCGGGTCTGATTACCATTCAATGAATCCGTCCCAGGGATGCCAGTGATGACATTGTTGCCGAAAAATATATCTTTATATGATCAGGCATAATGTTGGTAGATTGTTCCGTAAAACTTTTGTCGTACCTAGGATAAAAGGGGAAGATTACACAAAGTATTGAATTCACAGGTAGCTTAAAATTTAATACTTCCCTGATATTGGCTAGGCGGGGGGGATGAACTATAGATTTTTCTTAAAAAATTGCCCGGCTAACTCAGTACTGATCGGATGGTGTATTGTTCGTGGGTGTAGCCTACGTTGGGTGCTTGGCAAATGTGTGCAATGGCTTATCAAAATTCATACAATATATATATATTTTTTTTTGTTCAGTAGACCGGCAAATGGACACCCGTTCCACTGCTGTTTCTGCAGCAGGCTTGGAAACATCAGAGCTTTGTTGGGGTCAGTTCTAGTAGAGATTTTGGGAATTTATTGGATTAGATTGGAAGCAGAAATTGGGGAACTGCGATTGAGACCAACTGGCAACTCCAATGATTTTTATGGATACATTGTATTTAATATACCTGTTTTCGGCCATAATTTGAACATATAGGTGACTGTTTGGCTTTTTGTTGTTTTGTTGTTGCATACTTCCGGTTTAAGATTTTGAATAAATGGATAACCGCAGTGGGGTGAATAGTACACCACGTTAGCCCAAAATCAGTTGGTTTATGTCCTGGATATGGCGAATTTAACAATTTGGGTGGTGAAAATGCACGTAGCATACTTTGGGGTGTTAAGATGGGAAAACTCTCCACGGCCTGATTAGTTTTTGTTATTTGTCTTCTTTTTTCCCCTTGCTGTTTGCTCCTCATTATTTGTAGGCAATATATTTTTTGCTGATTGGGGCTAGAGTTGTCCATTGTTGTATCGCTCCAATATGCCTAAAAAGAAAGAAAGGAAAATTAGAAATTAAATTAATAGATGAAAACTTTTGATATTTATTATTAGAAATTAAAATGTAGGGTAGTTATCCCGGGTTGTGCTGTAGTTGAACGATGGTGGTGATGTTCCTTTGGGGTTGTCGATGATCATTTGGTTGCAGTTGTCGGATGGAGGATGATTGTTTTTTTTTTTGTGCTGGTTTGATTTTATTTTTTTATCATAATTATTTGTTTTTATTGATTTTTTTTATTTTTTGACATGCTTGTCGTGCGTTGGTAGGAAAATAAATTACATGTCAAAATTACTGGAAGTCCATCCTGGAAAACCAAATAAGCAAACATGGTTGCTTATTGTAGTATCAGTGGTATGGTGATGCCACTTACACATGCAGGTAATAGGAGTTAAGGGGGGTATATTAGAAAGAGAATTAACTTTCTCTTTGGAGTTATATTTGAAATCAGCTTACACTCGGTAAATTAGCGACAGTTTTCAAGGACATTGAGAATGTATTGATGTCGTGTATGTAAAATTATGCGTTCTGGTAGTGTATAAGTTTTTTTTTTGCATGGATTTTGTTTGTGTTATGTCCAGTTAAATTATGTATCAGTAGAAAAAATAATTGGCGGCTTAGAATTGTGAAATCTGCGGCCATTATCCAAGTTTTTGTAGAAGCGTATACAACCACATCACGGAGTAGAAATTTGAAAAGTGATAACATAGAATTTTAAATAGAAACGCCAGAAAATGGCCGAAAATTTATAAAAATTTGTGAAAGTTTAAACGAAAATTTTGAGGAAAAGTTTAACTAACGAAAATTTTGGGAGTGTGACTAAAATACCTGGATACCTTTATTAAACCAACCGTAAGTTTTTTTTTAAATTCAAATAAATAAAATTCAATATTCTAAGACCTGACGTTTTGTGTTGTGTAGCGTAGTCAAATTGTACAGAAGGGAAATCGGCCAAGGAGGCTGCTGGTTATAGTCTGACTGGTGTGTCAATGGATGTTTCGCAAATTCCTGGATTTTGGCCACAGGTGATAATTTAATAGAAAGGTAACCATTTAAATAGTATTTGTTGGTGTGAACCGGTCCAGTGTATAGTTGTCTATAGTGGCATCTCCAAGTTGTGGAAAAAGGGAAAAGCCCAGAAATTTACCTGGTAACTCCATAGGCTTTGGAAGTTCGGTATTCAGCAGGGGTGAATAAATCTTGGCACGGGAAGGAGAGTCTCCAAAAGATAATTTTTTGTATGTGTTTGTTTTTTTATGGGGAGGATATGGTCGAACGGATAAAGTGAGGTTAAGAACCATTTGGTATGAATAATTTTGCCTGATTTAGAGATTATTGGGTAAGGAAAAAAGTGTAGGGTGAAAATAGTGAAGATTAGTAAGGAAGATTAAAGTGATAAGAGTTAGGAAATATAATAGAAATTAGATTTTTAGGATAACGATATTTTTAAGTGAAACTATATTATTAAATATTATCGGTAAAATTGATTATTTTTGTTTTGTAAAAAGGATCTAACGAGTTTTTATTTTTATTTTTATTTTTATTAAATTGCGGTAAAAGAAGGCTGACTTTAAATTGGTCAAAGGGACTCAAAGGGTTATAGTTTTCCTCAGAGAGCTCTTTTAGGAGAATATAAGTAGGGGAAAGAAAAGCGTTTTTTTTGTTGTTTGATAATTTGGGGCTACATAGGAATTTAATTGTAAAATTTTTAGTAGCCAAGGTTGTTCGGTCCTTTGAAATTTTTTTTTTGTCGTAACTGTTTTTTTTTATTTTATTTTTATTAATATTTAAGATTAGTTATTTTATTTTTTTTTTAATATTATATTTTTCTTTTAGTGTTTTTTTATGATTTTATGTTAACTACCTGTTTTGCGTGGCATTATAGAACGAGATATTTTTTGTTGTTATTTTGTATATCAAAGGTTGTACGGGGAGGAAAAATTATTAAAGATTTTATAGAAGAATTGAAATTTGAATTTGTAGGCAAGTTTTTTTCAAGGTATACTATACCGTTCGATTTTGAGCAAAAGGGCTCTGTGAAGAATTTTGGAGAGATATTAAAGGATCGCGGAAAGTGATCATTTGTATCTATCTTCACAATTTTAGTTAATTGAGAGAGTTTAGTGCCCAAAGGGTGACTAATAATAGTTAATATTAAAATTATTGGTAATTTAAATATTGAACTATACTAATTTTTTATATTTTATGTGTAGTTAGTCTTTATGTGTAGTTTAGTCTTTTATATTATAATAAATATGTTTTGAAATTTAAAGGAAAACAATTATGTCGTGCTAAATTTTTTTTGTTAATAAGGATTTAGGTACGGTTGGTCGGGTGGACATGGAGTGAATGAAAGGGTAAGTTATTGGTGGACCTATAAGGGGTCATCATGATTTTTGGGAAGATGGCTTAGGTAGGGTGGGCGACGTATATGGGATGGACATCTTTCCCATGGGAATTTTTGGTGTTTGTGGTGGTCATCGGTGTTATTTAGAGTCGTTTTTTTTTTGTAATTTGATAGTAGTGCAGGTTTTTAGTTTAACTTTTTGTTGAACTAATTTTTATTGTTCGAACTTTGGTCTGGTGTATGCGGGTTGGGAATCTACGACCGGGTGCTTGAGCTGGCCGAGGTGGCATCCCAGACGCTGATAATGATAAGGTATCGTAACAAGATTTGCTGTATATACGCTTCAAGGACCCCTGCAACACTTGCTACTTCGACCCCATGCTTGTATATAAGGTTGTTCGCTTAAGCAAAAATTTGTACAAATTTGTAAAAGTTTTTACTCAGTAAAAAATAGTAAGAAGAGAGAGTAAAGTGACAAGTTTTTACTAGATAAGTTTTTGCCAGTAAGAATTTGTAAGAAAAAAAAAAAACATATGATGGAAAAAATATGCTTGTGTTTTTAGTAAACAAAAACAAATATTAAATTAAATTTTAATTGTTTTTGAATTTGTTTTGTGACCAATATTTATTTATAAGATTTTATTTATACGGTATAATTATGGTCAATTAAATATTAAGATGAAAATAAAACTCAAATTATTACATCCTTTTCACTCGCTACGTTTCGTTGCCGGTATTTTAACTTCTTCTGGAGTGTGAACTTTATTACTTATTAGCGACAAAAATTTACAATAATCACATTAATTTAATATAATAAACTTAAATACTAGTATCACAGGTTAACTTACGATTTTATTAACATTGTTAAGTATTCCTCAAATTTAAATAAAAACTGGACATCACAACACAAAATTTAATAAATTATTACAACTTAAATTAACCTAACGACTAGTATCACAGAATGTTTGTATTAGACTAATGCTATAGAGTATTGCAGCTTTAATATTATCCTGATCTTCTTTTGTGTTTAATGTTGTTTGTATTTTTTGTTGAATTCGAAGACCCTCTATCGTATAGCGCTTTTGCTCATTTTTTCCCCTATCCAATATTCTTACACTATTAAAATTTGCGTTATGTTTACTCTCTTTTATATGTTGAGATAAAGCTGTGCTTTCCTTGTTTTTGTTTACGTCGTATTCGTGTTCTGCAATTCTTACACCTAACATTCTTTTTGTCTGTCCAATATATACCTTGTTGCAGTGTTCATTTTCATTGCCGCTACATGTGATCTGATATACTACATTATTAGTTTTTAATTTGTCAATTTTTGATTTTTTGCTTGTGAACAGATGTCTAAGAGGCCTTTTAAACGAGGCAATTTTTGCATGCAATGTTGCGTGCAATTATTGTTTGTAGGCAAACGGGGTAGAGAAGCAGGCGGGGTAGCAAAAATTGCACGGTTTTCGTTTTTCAAGATATTTTTTGACATTTCTTTTTGCTATCGTTCGTATTCTTGTTAATTTGCTTTATTCGTATTCGGCTTCTAAAGTGTTGTGTATCGAAAATATTTCGTAAAATAAAAAATAAATAATGTGGAATAAAGAACTATTTATATATAATTTTAAATTATATTATTTTATAGAATATATATTATTAAACTATATTATTTTAAATTATTACGAATGAACAATTAAAGAAGATTGGCAAAATAAACGTCAAAAAAATTGCATGTAAAAACTCCTCGTGTAAATGTTCATGATTTTTAGAAGCAACTTTAAAAGAGAATTCAAAAATTGCCTGCAATTAATTTCTTCGTTTAAATTGCCTCTATGTGCTTGATTTGATTTGTGGGCAATTGTAATTTTGTCATTTTTGATATGTTTTTGTTTAAGTTCTGCTCTCCGTTAATTTCAGTATGTAAGGTACACTGTAAAAATTGGTTTCTTTTTCTTGGTTTTCTTTTTCTTTATGTTTATTGTTAAGTGTCATGTCTAGTAAATTGTTAATTACAAAAACGGGATAATTATTCATTTCGAGTGTTTTTCTTATTATATTAATGTTATTTTCCTTAAACTTTTAGTCGCTCAATTGCATTATTTTTCGAATAAAATTTATAATGAATTTATCATTCTTCCCGATGAAGTCGCTTTTGAATACCAATTAGTGATCAGCTTTTCATTGTCCCTTATAATCGTCATATCCAAAAATGGCATTCTCATATTTTGTTCCTTTTCAATAGTGAACTTAATTTTATTATGATACGTATTTAGTGTCTTCATTATTATTTCCTCATCATTTTTGTCAATAATCGCAAACATATCGTCTACGTATTTGAATATGAACTTTATTTTTATATTTTTAGTTTTTAATTCATTGATTACGTTCTCCAAAAGTTTATCTAGCACTATATCGGCAATCGTCGGTGAGAGGAGGTTGCCCATGGGCATACCATATGTTTGATGGTAAAAGTTTCCGTTGAAAGTAAAATAGTTATTATCAACTAAACAAAATTGTAGTAATTTTAAAAATTGTGGTCTTTGTATTGTGGTTTCTTTCTTTAAAATTTCCCATTTCTCTAAAATGTTTTTTATTGCTAGGTGCGTTGGTATATTGGTGAAAAGTGACACCACGTCAAATGATACAATAATGTCATCTTTTTCAAGTGTCAATTCTCTTAATTTCTCTCTGAGTTGCATAGAATTCTTAATATTATATATAGGAGATATTAATTGTTTTAATATTGAGCCAACGTATTTGGCTAGATTGTAACATGGTACTTTTAATGGTGAAGGAATGGGTCTGAGAGCAATGTTGTCTTTGTGTATTTTCGGCAGACCGTAGAGTTCTGGTGCCAGCCAAAAGATAGAAGAATAAGTACGAAACAACGAAGAAGAAGTACGAAACAACGAAGAAGAAGTACGAAACAACGATATTAAAATTTAAACTCAAAAATTAAGAATTTTTTTCAACACATAAAAAACAAATACAATGCAGAGACAAGCAGTTTACTTAAACAGTATTGCAGGGAGGTAGAGAAATTGGCGAAATCAACAGAAAGAGCAACATACTTACAAAAATTCAGGGAACACGTAATTATACCAACCCATATATTAAACAGCACTAGAAAACTTAAACAACTATTTAAAACAACAACAGCAATTATTGAAGTGGAGAAAATAGAGAGTAATTTACATAAAAAACTTCTTAACGTTGAAATTAGGGAAGCACACATTAACACAAAGTCTATAAGAAATGTGTTAAGGTACATAGAGGGGAAAATTATGAATACACTGAACGAAACGGAAGTAAGAAAATTTAAAAAACATTAATTTGACAAATTAAATTATATGAAATCTAAAATAAAAATTACACATGGTTCTAAAATGAAAAAAACTGAGAGATGAGAAATTTAGGAAATTTAAATTTAATTTCAACGAAAGCTGGTTTGTTAATTACACAAACATTGATTTCGATATGGAGAGCAAATGGCTCTTATCATTAGGGAAAAAATTCACCTTACCTATAAATAATAAAAACTTTGCACCAATTCCGTTAATAGTTGACATGGAGCAGTGGGTTCAAACGATACAGGATGAGACAGAAAAAGAGATAATGGGATCAAAAATTGCTAACCGAATTTCTGTTACCCAGAGTGTCGGCGGTTTTTCTTTTTAAAACGATGATTTGGTGAAGTTTATATGAATATGGAAAGTACGACGAATGAAGAAGAAATCCGGGCGGTAATATACGCCCAAACGTCGGTGTTAGCAGTGACTGCGACCACCGGCGGGCACGGTGGGGAATCTACTTCCCCTCTGCGTGTCGCCAGCGGTCACACATTCTCTGCCGGCGGATGTATTACAGACGTTACGCCTAGAAAATTGACACGGATGGATGCTGATGTTGGCTCAGACTCGGATCTTGATAGTGTCAAAACTGTAACATCAAAGGATGAACATGAGCTTCTAAAGTCTCCCACTACGAAGAAAGGTATACCTCCTCATAGGAGGGAAAGACCGAGACGCAGTAAAGAGGGTCTTAAAGCTCTATCTGAATACAAGGCTGCGATCAGAATTCAATATCGTCTTAGCTCAATAACCAATCCTTCCTCCGAAGAGAAAGATAGGCTGCAGTGGGCAACAGGCGCTATTGAAAAAGGCCGGGCTCATTTTGGTAACAACCGTAAGTATGCCGCCAACAATTCACGGTTCCCCAATTGCATTGAGGAAGCTGTGATTAAGAGCATGCAGGAGAAGAGACAACGGTCGGTCGATGATTCACCATCCGCCACCAATCCAAAAACCCTAAAAAGCGCAAGTATCTCCACGAAGACGTAAGACCCAGCACGTCCAAAGCCGTCGTGGAACCTGTGCCTAAGGTTGCAAAGGTTAGCGAAGTAGCTAAACGCCATTTGAGCGTGGCACTTCTAGACATGAGCAATCCTTATGGCCAAATGTCCAATGAGCGGTGGGATACAGTTGAGTCCCTAATCTTTGGGGAGATCGTTGCAAAAATGGAAGCTGAACCAGATCAACCGATGCCTTCATTCGATGGAGCGGGTTAGTTTAATGGAGTAAAGCTCATTAAGTGCAAGGACGATGTGACGTTGGGATGGGTGAAGAAAGTGGTTCCGAGACTCAAAGGCCTGTGGAAAGATGCGCAACTTAAGATTGTGGATCGATCCAACATACCCGAAATCCCAAAGGCAAAAGTGAAAATTCCGCGCATTGTAAAGCCGGACGTAACCCTACGCCTTCTACAGAGCCAAAATCCTGACATTCCGACTAGAGAGTGGAATGTTTTGCATGTCGATAAAGACAGCAAGGATGGTCAAAATTACATACTGCAGATAACGAAGGAGGCTGAGGACCTATTGTATCCACGGTATGGTAAAATGTCATGGGGCGTGGGTAGTGTGTTTCTGAAACTCAAGAAACGACATCCGAGAGACGCAAACCCCAACACCTTAGAGGCCGATGAAGTGGAACGGGATTTAGCCGCTGCCACCGCTGCCGCAGCTGGACTTATTTTGGGTGAAACAGCCGCTGAAGCTGAGCCCCGACGGGAGATCTTGGTTGATAATGCTAAAGATCCTGCAAATAAATCTCCAGCACAGTAAAATGGCTTCGGTCGAACTCCTTCTTGTTCTAGAGGAGGGTCGCTACGACGTAGCTTTGATTCAGGAGCCCTGGATCTCTACGGGAAATCAGGTATCTGGGTTAAGGTCACGTGCCTTTTATACATACTTCCCAAAAGTTGTAAGTAGAATTCGATCTGTTATACTTGTTAGGAAGAACTTATGCTCGCATATTCTCTTTAATTACAGCACCGATGATCTCACGGTAGTGGCAATAGAAAATGGTAAAGATGATAATCTACTCTTTGCATCTTCCTATATGCCACGTGGTAAAGATGCCCCTCCAGCTGAACTTCAGAGACTTGTCGTGGAAACTTGTGCCAAGAAGCAAACTCTGGTGGTGGGCACTGACGCAAACTCACACCACACGATATGGGGCGGTAAAGATATCAACGCTAGAGGTGAGTCTCTTATTAGCTTTATATTACAAACTAACCTACAGATTGCTAACAGGGGTGAGGCACCGACTTATATAGGGCCCACCTCTAGAAATGTTCTTGATTTGACACTGTATATGGGTGAAAGAGTGGGGGTGGAGGATTGGAAGGTATTATCACGTCCCTCCTTCTCTGATCACTGTTACATCTCTTTTAATGTGTGTTTTAATACACCGGCCAGTAGGGTATTTAGGAATCCTAGAAGAACTGACTGGTCCAAATACTCTTCTCTACTGGTCAGGGGACTAAGCCATCCGCGGACGTTAAACAGTCCGGGTGAGGTAGACTCTGCGGTGGACGATTTGGTGGCGAAAGTTGTAGGTTCCTATGAGGCATCATGTACTCTTACATGGACCAGGCGTAAGTCCAAACCTCCCTGGTGGAACAGGGATCTGGACTGTCAAAGACGCGAACTCCGTGAGCTCTTTAAATTGGCGAAAGTTGCGGAAAAATTAGAGTGCTGGGGCGAATACAGAGATGCACTGAGATCTTACAAGCGTGACATATGTAGGGCTAGGGATCCGTCTATGCCAAGCACTATATGTACGGAGAATGGGGAGTGGACAGGAGGTAGCGGGGAGACTCTGAATGTACTGTTAGATACTCACTTTCCGGGCTGCACTGACCTGTCCACTCTTGTTGAACCGGATATATGTCCGGGGGATACTGATGACGGCTTGATCACCCGGGAAAGGGTCAAATGGGCTGTCGACTCTTTCAACCACATAAGTCACCTGGGCCGGACGGTATATTTCCGGCCTTGCTGCGGTATGGTGGCCACTGTTTGGTATCGTGGTTGGCCGAAATTTTCAGGGGTTGTCTGAGACTTGGATATGTGACTGTATCCTGGAGGACAGCAAATGTTTTATTTTTATCGAAATCGAGTAAAAGCAATCACTTGTACCCAAAGGATTATAGGCCTATTAGCCTTACCTCATTCCTCCTGAAGACTTTGAAGAGAATTTTGGACTTCCATGTTCGAGACAGCTTGGAGCCTAATTTTCTATGCGACAACCAGCACGCTTACACGAAGGGAAACTCTGTTGAGACAGCACTCCATTCAGTTGTTTCACAGATTGAGAGGGCCCTTCATTATGGAGAATTCTCCCTTAGAGTCTTCCTTGATATAGCTGATGCTTTCAATAATGTGCATACAGATGCAATTTTGGAGTGTTTGGCAGGAACGGGAGCTTCTATGGGGGCTGTAAATTGGGTAGGCAACCTGCTGGGATGCAGGATAATCTCCGCGGACTCCCCAAGGAGGAGTTCTCGCCCCTTTGTTGTGGACACTTGTTGTTAACGGACTTCTCGAGGAGCTTAAGTGCGATGCGGCCTCAACGACTGTGTATGCAGACGATGTAGCAGTCATTGTCACTAGCAAGTACCTGGATGTCGTCAGTTCTGTGACGGAGACTACACTTGGGATCATTAACAGGTGGACGACCAAAGTGGGACTGGGTGTAAATCCAGAGAAGACGGATTTGGTACTTTTCACTCACAAGACCAAGGTGGGCCCGTGGACCACACCTAGGCTAGGGGGAACTAATCTTGTTTTGAAGGACCACACAAAGTACCTGGGGGTCATATTGGATAGCAAGCTGTCGTGGAAACTCAATGTAGAGGAGAGAGTTAAAAAGACTACAAATGCGCTCTATGCATGTAAGAGAATGTTAGGCAAGACTTGGGGTCTATCTCCCAAACTCATGTACTGGGTTTACACTGCAGTGGCTAGGCCAATTTTACTCTATGGAGTACTTGTTTGGTGGAAAGCGTTGGGGAAAAGGTCTTACTGTAGGCGGCTTGAGAGCGCGCAGAGACTCGCTGAACTTTGTATAACAGGCGCTCTTTGCAGCACGCCTACCGCGGCACTGGATGTAATCCTGAATCTGCAACCGCCGTTCGCCTTTGTGCTACGGGGCGATTTACAACGAGACCTTATGGTCACGGGATGATCATTGGGAATAAGAGCTGTAGCAGTGACTACACCATCCCGAAAATTGGCTTCACCACTGACTTGCGTGTTACCCTGAGTGAATACGGCTGGTTGGCGGGCCTTCGTCCTGATCACAGAACCTTCAACTTCTTCACTGATGGTTCAAAGATGGGGGAGGGGGTCGGGGCAGCGGTTTTCTGTCGAGAGGTGGGTATCGAGGAATCATATAAACTTCCCGATTACTGCAGCGTCTTTCAGGCGGAAGTTATGGCGGTCAAAATGGCTGCTGACCTTGCTCTTGTTTCTGGAACGGAGGGCAGTTACGTTAATTTCTTTATTGATAGTCAGGCGGCTATCAAAGCTATCGCCGCCAAATTGACCTACTCTTCGATTGTCTAAGAGTGCAAGAACTCTCTAGGGAGACTTGGGTCCGGAAGGAGAGTCCACATCTATTGGGTTCGTGGGCACCGGGGTATTGAAGGGAATGAGGTTGCGGATGAACTGGCTAAACGGGGAGTCCATTTGCCAGTTGAAATGGCATTGGATGTTCGCTTGCCACTTCGGTCTCTGAAAAGGGATGTAGAATCCGCGATGATGCGAAGAGCTGATGCGGTTTGGAGAAATACCGAAACATGCAGAGTATCTAAAGTCATGTGGAAATCCTACGATCCCGTAGCGACCGAACTTTTACTGTCCTTGTCCAGGAGCGACTGTAGACTTCTGGTGGGGGTGTTAACTGGTCACTGCTGGACGGCAGTTCTTGCCAAGAGAGCGGGAAGGCTGCAGAATGACGAATGTAGATTCTGTGGGGTACCGGGGGACAGAGAGACGGGAGCACCTAATGTGCCACTGTCCGGCTCTTGCACGCTCCAGGGCGAAATGTTTAGGGGACCACCTATTCCGAGATCTATTAGAAATCTCAGAAATCGGAATCTTGAGACTTCTGTCATTTGCTAAAAGGGTGTGGGGAACTTTGGCTACCATCACTGACGACTGACCTAACGTTGGGGTTATCGTTTCTAATCTGGTAACGCTAGGGACCTAATGGTCTATGCGGGGTCTTTGACCGGCCAGCTCAACCTAACCTAACCTAAAGGACAAAACACATCTTATATAATGATCAAAATCTTGATCAAAATATATAATAACTATAAATCAAATTACTACAATACAAAATTTTTTTTTTTTGCTTTTGCTACCCTTAAAGTGCACTTTGAAGGGGATTTAAGGCTGCTGTTATTTAGCCAACAAAAATAAAATTTTAATGCAATAAAAAAACACAATTTTCTGTCATATCCCTTTAAAAAATTAAATTCTAATTAAAACCACTGATACATTAAATTCTAATTAAAAATTTTCCTATCTCAGTTCTCTATATATTGTCGTTACACTTTGCTGGCTCGTTTTCTCTGTTTTTTCCATATTTTAACAATTCTAGCACCTTGCTATAATTATGTAGCAAACTATGAAGTTTTCATATTTATTTTGGTTTGTGATCTCGCTGTTATAAAAGTGTTAAATCTTATAAAAATGTCAAACTTATATTGTTTGCACTTTTTAATCAAATAGTGCTTGGTAAACTTTAACAGTTTTAATTTGGACAAACAGAATACATAATAAGTAATTTCTTGAAAATATGTGTTTAACAAAGATGGTGCGTTTTTAATTTTTTTTTTTTTTGTTTTTATTAAATAAATGAAATATTAGTTAAATTCAACTAAAAAAGCATCCTGACATAAAACCCTACGAAAAAAAGAACAAATATGTTAATATTAGTTAATAATAATAAAATGAAGATAAATTCTAACTCTAATTTTATTTTTTTTTTTTTGGTTTGTGTGTTGGTGTTTTATTTTGAAGCTATGTGAAAAACGAACAATGACTTATTGGTGTGATTGAGGTATGAATAAAATAAATTAATGTATTTGATATAATAATTTAATGTATTTGATATAAAATTTTTAATACACATTTTCCAGAAAAAAATATATAACAATTTAATAAAAAATCTAGGGGTTTTCCTAAAAAAATGGATTATATTAATAAAATTTCTACTTAAATGGTAAAGGTAAAGAGTTGGCAACCCTTTAAGTGTAAAAGTCACATAATTTTTTCTCCGCAACAAGATTTTTTTTTAATTTGGAAAAAAAATAGTTACACCTGTTATTATAAATTTTTATTCTGATCTGTTTATAAACAAAAGTGTAGAGAATAAAAATCATTTGAAGTATGTCGAACAAACCCATCGGCGTAGATAGACCGGTCTGGGGGAGGCTAAGCCCCCCCCAGAACAAATTTAGCCCCCTCCAAAATTTTTTCATTTTTATTATTATTTTTAAAAAAAAAAATTTAAATTTAAATAATACTTTCTTTAGCTTTTACTAAATATCTTCATTAAAAATTTAATTTTTTATTATCAATTGTTAAAAGAACACTGCCTTATATTAGTATTTTTTTAAGTGTTATACGCCCAGTTAATTGCACAACTTTACAGTGTAACTAACAGCTGATTGAACAGATGATCGTAATCAAAACAAAGAAACAAACAAAGTTAGCCGGCTAGAAAACTAAAACACAATTTTTCTACTAAATTAAAAAAAAAAAAAAGTTAAAAACTATTAAAATAAAGCTAAAACATTGGCACGTATGAAACAAGTTAAGACGTAAAATAAATGCTAAGAAGTTTTACTTTTAGAAATGAAAAAAATAAATGATATAACCCAGTAACGAACGTTTGTTCTACGTACTTAAATACGTATAGCATACTTTGTGTGTACAGAGTCCTCGGAACTCTATATACGTTTTAGGCTTACTTTTAGAATAACATGGCGCTTTTTCATTGATTACCACCAACCCACAAAGTATACGAGAAAGTATCCGTTCTTCATACAATTCCATGTACTTTGTGTTTGGTTTTGTAATTAAAATGAAGTATTTTCTCATATACTTAGTATACGGTGCTGTAGTTAACATAAAGTATCTGTTCATATACTGAGTATAAGGAAGTGTACATTAAATACACCATAAGGAAAATGTTAGATATACCCAATTTTTTACAGGTACTCGTTCAAGCTATTAAATCCCTCTTATATCTCATAAACTCTTTAAATTTCAAAATTTTGATATAAAAATTTTGAAATGTAAGAGTTTAAGAGTTATAAGAGGCATTTAACAGATTAAAACAAGTACCATACTATTTAATATAAATAAAAAAAAGTATTTTTGGTACTTCACTTATTATTTTTATTGTTTTATGAATTAGGGCCATTATTACAACTTGCCAATAGATAAAGTTCGGATGTTATCTGACAGATTATTAGTTTTTCGTTATTATAAGTATACTTTAAGCTAAAAGTGACCCATAAGCTAAAGGGAAGACATTGTGGCCTTTAACTTTAAACGTAAGGTTTATGTGTTTAAAGTTACCACATTTTCTGCTCTATAAAGAAAAAGAAGAAAATACCGAATTTCACAACCGAATTTCACAAATTATTGTTTGTTTGTAAACAAATAAATAAAAGTACGTTGCCACTACGTATTTTTATAAACCAATTCATAAACCAATAATCGATTTTTAGTTTGTTGCTGCCACATTATCAAAAATATTAATTTTATTTTATTCGGAAGTTGTAATAACGAAAAACATTATAGCTCACTTTTTTCCTCACTTTAGCTAAAGTTACCTTTTACTAACAATTACTTTAAAGGCAAGTTGTAATAATGGCCCTTAATATAATAAAACTTAAACATTTTTATACAGTACAGTTGTACCTTGGTTTTCACTAACGTGTTTTCACATAGTGGAACATCAAGATTTTGCTCATGTAATCCTTTTAATAGAGCGCGTGTAGCACTTGTTGAGGGTCGAAATTCTAGATACCAGTCGGCCAATACATCCTTCAATGCAGGCTTTTGAGTTTCTCTTATTAAAGGCATTTCAATATCTGTGCCTTCAAAATTGTCCGTTGACGATGTTGCTCCAATATTTAATACTTCAACACTTTATTGGTTTCCTCGACTTCTCTATCAATAAAATCACTAGACAAAGTCATTTCTTTTCTTTCCCGAGCTGCCAAACGTCGTAAATGACGCTTACTAAATCCTTCCAATATCTTTATACTTTTTTTTTAGTAATAATTAATAAAAAATTAATTTTGTAAAACAACGCGTGCTTTTTACCTCAAAACTATAAACACTTTCGAAGTTTTTCTTGTTCTTCTTCTTGTTTTCTATTGGCAACCCACCATCACACACTTCGTACATTAAAAAGTAAGCAACAGCGTCTACGCCTAGGATACTTTGTACAATGAGAAAGTGTGTTACACACAATTCTATACCACATTCAACTTACTTTCTCTCTGACTGTGTACATACGTATTGTACATTGTACAATACAAAGTAAGTTGAAGCAAACTCTGTGTCACTCTTTGGCTTACAATTCTCACTACTCGGAAAATTCGTAACTGGGAAGATCATTCTTTAAACCAAAACAAAGTACAGGTGTTTTTGAAAGTTTTGGAACTGAACAAATAAGTGAAGTATATGTTGAAGTCACAACTCCTGAAGAGGATCATCCTCAAACTTCAAAAATAGATGTTGTATCTGACTTAGGAACAAAAGAAAGTGGTCCACAACAGCCAAAAACAGTATTTAAAAAGAGCTTTGCTGATGGACAAAATAGATCGTTTTCAACTAAGTATTATGATACATATGATTGGCTTGAATACAGTGTGGAAAAGCAAAAAGCATTTTGTTTTGTCTGCCGCAATTTCGGTTCAAAAGAGTGCAGGCAACAAAATGAGAAATTTGTAGTTTCAGGTTTTGAAAAGTGGAAAAAGCTTAGTGAAGCCCTAAAAAAACACGACAAATCTCTAACTCACATTCAAAGTATTCAGGGTTGCAAAATGTTTCAAAGCTCACCAGAAGTTCATGATTTAATTTTAAAACACCACTCAAAACAAATAGAAGAAGCTCGTGAGTATCTCAAAAAGGTTATTGATTTAATTTTGGTTTTAGCGACAGGGCTTCCTCTTCGTGCACAGAGAGGACATAAACTCCAAAAACAGAGGCAACTTTCTGGAAATCTCTGATTATTTTGCAAAATATGATGACAAGTTTAAATCAAATTATATCAAACCTAATAATTATTGCAGCCCATCTATACAAATGAATTAATTGAAATTTCGGCTAATGTTGTAATTAATAACATCATACAAAGAGTTAAAAAATGTGGCTTTTATTCCCTGATGGTAGATGAAGCGAGATGTTTTAAAGAAGAACAGTTGTCGATTGTGATAAGATTCACTAATGAGCTGGAAGTTGAGGAGAGATTTTTAGGATTTCTAGATTGTTCTTCAGATAGAGACTCCAAGCTTTACAAAACTTATTATTAAAGTTTTTTGAAAAAATGGGTTTGAATGATATACCAATTATTGGGCAGTCCTATGACGGCGCCAATGTTATGTCTGGCTACAAAATTGGATTGCAGGCAAAAATAAAAGAATCAAATCCTCAAGCAGTTTTTTATTCACTGCTTAGCTCACAGATTGAATTTGGTAATTGTAGATGCCTGTTCAAACATAAGAACAGCGACGTCATTTTTTAATACAGTTGAGGCATTACATATTCATTTTTCAAAGCCCGGAAATAACAGCGAATTAAAAAAAATTTATCAATCACTTCAACTAAATAACATTTAATTAAAAAGTCTCAGCACTACCAGATGTAGCTGTCGGTATGAGAACTGCAAATCTATTGCCAATAATTTTTTGCTTATTAAAAATGCATTGGAAAAAGAAATAAATGAAGCTAAAGATAAAAATGCAGTTGAGGCCCTTGGTATTCTCACTTCAATAACTAAACCCGATTTTATTGTAAACTTACATATTTTTAATTTTGCTCTTCAAACCATTAATGTCTTAAGTAAGTTTTTTCAAACAAAAGATGCAACTCTTGGACAAGCTTATGATTCCATTTTGGCAACAATTGCTACGTTTAAAGTTAATCGAAATAATTTTTTGGAAATCTTGAACCAAATAGTACAATTTGCCAACGAAAATGATATTTCAGTGGAACCTTTAAGAATATCAAAAAGAAAAAAAGGAAGTTCTTTAGAAAAGGATTTCTACGTTGATTCAACTTTGGGTAAGGATCAATTTTTAGATTTACCAAACAACACTTCTATAGCAGAATATTGGAAAATTAACATTTATTATCCTGTGATTGATATAAATATATTTTAAAAATTGACTGCGATTCTCTTAAAGCAGAAGTCACTGTTTTTAAAAATTTGCTTAAAAATACATCTAATGAAAATTGTGTAAACGTAAACTTACTTAAATATAAAATAGATAAAAATATCTATCCAAACTTGTTTAAACTTTTACAAGTGGCAATGAGCCTACCAATTAGCTCAGCTGGATGTGAACGAAGTTTTTCAGCCATAAGAAGAATTAAAACTTGGCTACGTTCAAAAATGAACCAGGATCGATTTTCAAACATGGCCGTTTTTAACATTGAAAACGAACTAGTCAAGAATGATACATGTGCAGAAGATATTCTCAATATATTTTGCAAAAAAAATAGAAAACTGATCCTCGGTTGATCTTATATGTGATATATGTAATGTTAATTAAATTTTATCATTTTTTTGTTTTGTATATTCCACTTTTTTTTATGACTGAATTTAAAGTTTTAATGAACAATGTGATGATAAAAAACAAGTAATATTATTTTTTTTTTTGTTTTAAAAAGTTTATTGAAATAGTTTTAAGGTTTTTGTTTGTTTTATTGAACTGAATGTCTAAAATTTTTGTTTTTTTACCTTCTTTTTTAAATAAAAATAAAAGTAACAAATCGGAAAAAAAAATTTTCTTATAAGGGCTATAGCCCCCCCCCCCCCCCCCCCAGAAAATTTGTCTAGCTACGCCGATGAACAAACGCCGCCGTAGCAATAATAAAACAAGGAATTTGTGTGGTCAATGTAGAATGGAGGTTAAAGAAGAAGACGATTATATACAGTGTGATAAGTGCGCGAAAACATTACATGCAATATGTACAAACTTAAACAAACGTCAATATGAAAATTTATTAGCAAATGAGAGTGAGGAGTTTCTTTGTAATCTCTGTAATTAAAGTGGTGGCACAGTAAAGGATGAACTGAATGACATAAAAAAACAACTGAACAAACTCGATCAGCTGTCTAACTTACAAGAGACAATGAATTTCATGTCAAAACAATTTGATGACATTCTACGAGGGGTGGCAGAAAATAAAAAGAAAATTGAAATTGTGCAAAAAGAGAATCGTTTTTTAAAAAGTGAAGTTAAAAGTCTAAAAGATTCTATAAAATATCTGAATGATGAGCGTGTTAAGAAAGATTGCCTTATTAGTGGGGTCGTGGTGAAAGATGATGCAACAGCAGTTGATACCCTTATGGCTATTTCTAAAGAAGTCGGTGTAGAGTTAAATGAAAGTGAGATTGGTGCTGCATATTTTATTAAGAAAAGAGATGATTCAACCAAGAAATCTTCTACTGCTGGTAAAAATGTCAACCAAGCCAAAACTTAAGGAAAGTCAGGAAATAAAATCTGTTTATATTAATGATGTTCTTAGCAGAGAAACTCTTAATGTTTTTAAATATGCGAAAACTTTAAAAACAGTTGGTTATGAGACGGTTTATACATTCAATGGTAGAGTTTACGTGAAGCGAAGTGAAATTTCTAGACCGAAACTAATAAGAAATGAAGACGAAGTTGATGATATGCTAATGGATGCTGCAACAAATAAACTGTCACGACGTAGATCGAACTTGCAACCGCCAGTTACAGCAGAAAATTCTGATGATGAAGATAACCGTAATTATATGTCACCTGCTTAGAAATATAAGTATACATTATATAATTTTTGAAATATTTTTTTTTCTTATTTACTTTTTTATGATTAATAATACAATTAAATTTCAATTTTTTAATATTGTTTCTGTAAACATGAGAAGCATTTCGGCAATTGAAAAATTTAATAAATTTAAAATGATAATTTCTAATTTTCCAAAACTACCCAACATCATTGCTGTGCAGGAAACTTGGTTTTGTGCAGACCTTATTCAAATTTATAACATCCCTGGGTATAATGTGGTACATTGTTGTAGAAGCGATAATTATGGAGGAACTTCAGTTTATATCCAAAAGAATTTACAGTACAAGGTTAAAGAGTGTCGAAGTAATGATTATGTTGAATCGATAACAATATCGTTAGAAAATTATAAGATTAATGGAAAGCCATTAAAATTTACATCGTTCTACAGGTCACAAAAGTGTAATCTTGTTGAGTTTTTAGATTTTGTTGAAATTTTGTGTAGCAGTAATGGTCGATTTCCGAATATTGTTGTTGGTGATTCCAATGTCGACGTTTTACAAGAAGCATCGTCTGAAAATCTTATAAATGCGTTCTCCAGCTACAACTTTTCAAATTGTCATAATCTAATAACACGACCAGCTTCTGGGACATCCATTGATAACGTGTATACTAATACTATGGAAACTATTGTTATTGATACCATTTCATGCTCCTTGACAGACCATAATTTGATATCCTGTAAGCTTAAAAACAATGCTTTTAGTTATGAATTTACTGAAAATGTCAGAAAAGTTTGTAGTTATGCACTTGCTACAGAAAGTCTTCGTAATTCTTTACTTAATTTTGAGGTAACTGGTAATTCTTCTATAGATACTTCCAAAATAATAAAGTATATTTCAAATGCAGCTATCAGTTCTACTGTAGAAAAATGTGATAAAAGGGTTATTAGAAATGAAATAACACCTTGGATAAGTAAAAATCTACATGCTTTGATTTTATTTAAAAAAAATATATTAAAACAAAGAAAAAAAAACGTAAATGTGATGACGTGGAAGTTAGGCTAAAACGAATAAGTAATTTAATTCGAAAAGCTTGTAAAGTTTCTATGAATAATTACTACTATAACAACTTGTGCAATATTTACCGTTCATGGTATTTATGAAAGAATTTCATACAATTTTTTTTTATAGATTAAATTTTATTATCCCGAAGAAATTTTATTTATATTAAGAAATTTTTCCTTAACTTTTTTTTTGTAAAGTTTCATAGTTTCATAAACAAATTCATTCGATTTCATAAATTATCTCCTCATAAATTTTCAGCGAAGACTCGATTACATTATGAATTATTATGTGCAACTGAGGGAAATCTCAGTGAAATGTTTAATAACGAAAAAATCTAAATCTTAGTTTGAAACTTGCGCTATCATTAAAAAAAAATGTTTTCCCGGAAAAAAAAGTAATTTTGCTGTTAATTTTTTTTTCTTTTCTGTAACTCATATGCAACTATTTTTATTTTTTCCTTTTTGTGACTTTTTCTTAAGTCGAAACACAAGTTTTTCTTTGTATACTTTTAATGAATTTTTAATGAGTTTAACACATATTTTGTTTTGGTGTTATATTGCATTGTATTAGAAAAACTTTTAAAATAAATTCGAGAAATCTTTTTATATGAAATCTTTAAAATAAAGATGATCTTATAAGACAAATCGTATTACCAACGCCGCTTTGAATCGCCTGGTTAAAAAAAACACGATTTAAAAGGCAACACAAATATAAAAACCACCCTCCTCGGGGCTTATTGCCGGTCGAAATTTCAACTTTGCTTGCTTATATTTCCATTAGAAAGCGTTTTTGGCAAACAAAAAAAATATAAATATATATATATATATATATATATATATATATATATATATATATATATATATATATATATATTTCCATTAGAAAGCGTTTTTGGCAAACAAAAAAAAATATAAATATATATTTCCGTATTTTTAAGCACGTATCTATATGATAGCATTTTGTTTCGCCCGACTAATTTATATCTTTTCTTTTCAGAATTCCTCGGAACTCGGACCTTATACACCACCTGATCCATGGAAACAGAATACCGACAGTTGGTGGCCGGAGACCCCTCCCATTGAAACAAGCGATCAGCAACACAAACAAACATCTTACAGTGAGTTGAATTAAAATAAACTGTTTATCCTTTAGCCTTGGTTTCTGCCTGCTGTAACTCGTATTCAGTGTTTCATCCATGCGTCAGCAGACTAACGGGGTCTACGTAGCCTAATGTCATAGTTACCCTGGGACGGTCCAAGCTGCTTTTATGACGTTCATGGCAGCTACAATATGTGGCTAACTGAAGCGGTGGCTCCTGGCAGACCAAAACAAAGGACAGCTCACTGATAAACAATTGCTAGTGTTCTCATTGATGTTTGTTTGCTGACCTCTTGTTGCCAATGAGGAAAGACTCCGAACACCTTTCTGTTCGCCATTCCAGTTACCACCACGTAGGAAAAAGGTAAGTTGACCATTGACTTATAAAGAAAAACAAAATAAATTAAAATTCGTATCCAAATTTTTAAATTTCAAATTAGCCTACAACTATTCATTTTAAATTACCGTAAATTAACTAGCCTAACTTATTTACCTATTTTATATAAAAAAAAATTCAATAAACACTTCTCTTTTAGCAAAATAATCCTATAAATTGATCCAATTCATTGACCTATAACTAACTACCAAGTAAATAACAAAAAAAATAAATAAAAAGAAAAATACTAATAATTCAAAAACTTGTCGTAGGAAGCGACTACAGGTAGTATAGGATTAAGTCAGGAAAATAACCTAGCGTTAGAAAAAAAACAAACAGAAAAAACTTGAGTCAGGATATCAACACGTTACCACATTTGAGAAAAGTAGGTTGGTATAAAAATCATCCGGAACTTATTGTTTAAGGTCTTTTGCGTGGTAAACCCCGATTATTTTTCCCTGCAGGTCTTCTATCTCGTACATACAATTTCCGACCGGACGAACTACTCTACATTTTATAAATTTCTTTCCCATTTTCGCGTTGTATAGCTTGCTGGAGTCACTGAGGTTAAAATTTCGGCGATAAACCTCTTGACCTACCCGGTATTTAACTTCACTTGCGCGTTTATTGAATTCTTTTGCGCCGAGAGCATAGCTTTTGCCTAAGTTTTAACGAATTTTCTCACGTACAATATCGTTTCGAATCGCTTTCGGTAAGAGGTTTACCTCAGTGTCCTCTAGCAATTCTAATTTACGTGCGAGTTTATATACGCTACCGTGCAAAATCATGTTCATCCCAAACAAAGCGAAGTAGGGGGTCATACCAGTCGATGAATGCACCGAAGACCGCAGAGCACACTCTATCTCTGAGAGATGTTTGTCCCAATCACGCTGGTCTTCTTTTAGGTATGACGTAATAGCTGCTAAAATCGACTGATTGACTCTCTCCGACGCGTTTGCCTGAGGTGAGTATATTTCAGTCCTCATGTGGTGCACGCCAAACGATTTTGCCATTTCGTCAAACTCCTTGCTCACAAACTGACTCCCATTATCGGACATTATTATTTCTGGCACACCAAATTTATAGAAAACTTCTGAAACTAGGAAGAGAATTACGTTTTTATTATTAGCTTTTGCCATTGCTTTCAGCAAAACAAATTTAGAAAAGTGATCTAACACTATGAATATATAACAATTCCCCGACTTTGAACGGACATATGGACCTAAAAAGTCTATATACAATTTTTGGAATGGTCGGACAATACGAAATGCTTCCTGTCCCATTGGTGGTCTTAAAATTTTGTTAGTTGGCTTACTTTCTTTGCAGATCTCACAGTTTCGGACAAACTCCCTAACCTGGACAGTCATATGTGGCCAGAAGAAATACTCTCTTAAACGCTTGAGCGTCTTATGAAAACCACCGTGGCTTGCGGTTGGTGGTTGATGAGCTTTGGCAATAAGTTCCTTCGTCAACGAGGCCGGAACCCAAAATTTCCACGCGAAATCTTCTGTGATTTCGTCTCCATTAAAATGGCAGGAACGTTTGTAAACAAAATTATCTTCAACTTTAAGATCTGGTAATTGATTTTCATTATCTTTTATATTAGCAATTAACTCACGATAAACTTCGGACTTAAACTCTGGAGACTGGAGATCGATAAAATCGTTTATTACCGCGACGATTTCTTCCATATCGTAATGCGATAGAGTGTCTGGCACTACGTTTTTGCTCCCTTGGCGATGTTCAATATCAAACGAATAGGATTGAAGAAGTAAACTCCACCGAGCTAAACGACCGTTGAGCTCTTTGTTTGACATGAGCCATTTCAAACTCGAGTGATCTGTGATCACCGTAAATGGCATGAGCTCCACATATGGCCTAAACTTCTTGATGGCCATTACGACTGCCAGACACTCGCGCTCCGTCACCGAATAGTTTCGCTGTGCCGGTGTCAATTTATGCGAAATAAAAGCAATTAGGTGTTCTCCTTCAACCTCGTCCTTTTGGAATAACACCGCACCGATGCCAACATCTGACGCGTCGCATTGGACGTAAAACGGTTTCGCAAAATCCGGATGACGTAACACGGGACTACAGGTAAGTGCCTTTTTCAACTTATCGAATGCTTTTTTCGCCTCTTCGGTAAAAACAAATGTTTTGCCTTTTTTCAGGGTGTCAAATATAGGCGTAGCAATTGTAGCGTAATCTTTTATAAACCGACGATACCAGCCGGTAGTCCCCATAAAACCGCGTACTTGCCTGGGCGTTTTCGGATAAGAAAACGCCAATATCGAAGATATTTTTTCTGGATCCGGCTTTAATTTGCCTTCTCCTACTATATATCCAAGATACCGGAGCTCCTTGAAGCAAAACTTTGACTTGTCGACATTTATCGTTAACCCGGCATTAGAAAGCAGTTCAGCCACCCGCTGAAGTATATGTATGTGCGTGTGGAAATCAGGGGTAACTATGAGCAGATCATCCAGGTAAACAAACACTCGATCCCGCAGCTCGGAGGGAATCACTTTGTCCATTAAACGGCACAACCTTTGGGCTGCATTACACAGACCAAAAGGCATAACCGTGAAATGATAAAGTGGCCGCCCTGGCACCGTAAAAGTAGTTTTTTCCCGGCTCTTTATATCTAATGGGATCTGCCAGAATGCATCTTTTAGGTCCACACTAGATATAAAGTGCGTGTCTCCCAATCGGCTGAGCAAACCCTCAATATGAGGCAGAGGATAGGCATCCTTGACTGTGAGTGAATTGAGCTTTCGTGCGTCCAAACAAAGCCTGTTTTTCGGTCCTTTACGCACCAACGTCACTGGATTATTCCAGGGGCTTTGACTAGGCTCAATCACACCCATATCAAGCATCCTATCTAATTCCGCATACATGAGTTTTTGAACTGCCGGCGAAACCGGGTAGTGCCGCTGCTTTACGGGCTCTGAGTCGCGCGTATCGATTGTGTGTGTCTCCAAAAACGTCTTCCCAAGTCCCTTTTCCACAAAAGAAGGATACTCAGCTATGGCTGCCTCTAACTGTATCCTTTCTTGTTCACAAAGGCGATGCATTAAAGTATTCGATGGATTTTCGACCATCTCCTCACTCCAAAGCATATCATTTGTGGTCAAGCTATCCACGTTAACGATAAGTCGGAATAATTTCATGAAATCCACGCCCAGAAACAACTTCCTCTTCAGGGTTGGAACCATATAAAATGTGATCTCATGTTCCATGCGGTTAAATTTAATTTTTGCTTTAAACCGACCCTGAATTTTATGAGGCCTACCGTCTGCCGTACTGACCGTCGAATAAAACCGGTAAACCGTCACTCCGGCTTTACTGACTACGTCCTCACACCCCTCTCCGAGAACCGACACGGTCGCACCGCTATCAAGAAGACCCTCAATCTCTACCCCGTTGATAGAGATACGGGTATATAATCGGGTATCATCGCCCTCGTACAAGACAATATTCGCGATCTCACGCCTAAGTTCTTTCCGCTTTTTGTACCTTTTCCTAGCCTTCTCGATGCGTGTCTTACCAAAAATCCTCTCTATAGCCTCTTCATATTCTCTTACTCTAATATGCAAAGGTTTAATTTCCCTAACTTTAGACTTCCCTGCCTTTTCGCTTATCCTACCTTTACTATTCAAAAGAATTTTAACAACTTTCTCCTCTTTTTCATCCTCCAGCAACTTACTACAACCAACCTGATGCTTCACTGGCTTTCTGGTTTCGGACGCGCCTCCCCAGCTCTCAGCGTGCCCGATTTCTTGTTTTCCGCACACCGCTGACATTCTGGGCTTGTAGTATCATCCAAGCCGCAACGGTAACAAAACAACCGACGACTTGGAGCAGGACACTCCATAAAACTGTGACCTTTTTGCTTACAGTTCCAGCAAATGTATTTCGAAGTATTTGGCGCATTAATTGCTTCAATTTCCAATTCAGGTTGCGAAGTTTCATCAAACGCCAGCTCATTTACTCTAGGCTCATATTGCCGCCGACCGTAAGCTTGGCGTTGATTTTGCAGCAATGTTTCTGCCTTTCTGCACTCAATACGAAAATGACTTAAGCCAAACATTCGAATCGGGAACACCAATTGAGCCATGGATGGACGGAGATTTGGTTTCATCATTTCAACGAGATCATTTTCGCTGATTTTATTGGTTTGTTGATGATACAGTTTCAGCACCGCATTGCAAAACTCTTCAAAGGACTCGTGAGGTAGCTGGCGTCTGTCCATAATTTGCCGGGTGACTTCAAAATCGCTTTCAAACCGCCTAAAACGCTGAATAATCATGCCACGCAGATCAACCCACCTTGAGATTTGCTCGGGCTGCCGTTGCGACCAGTACCAACTCAGTGCCTCGCCTTCGAGTAAATTGTGAAAACTTGCCAACAACTCACTTTCAGGGCAGTCATAGTCTCTTTTCATCGTTTCAACCCGAAACACAAAATCAGCTGCTGGCATTGACTTACCACTACCATCAAACCGAATGTTCCACTTTTCGACCCGTGGCCTGTGGTTATAATTGTGGTTTGTAGCCGGTGGTTGAAATCTTCTTGGTGCTGGCGACGGGTAACCTTGACTGTCCCCTGTGTGTGGCTGGTAACGCTCATCTGCGCCATATGTTTGCTGATGAGGCGTCTGATGTTCTACCCAAGGTTCCCGATAATTCTGAAGCTCTTGGGACCGGTGTACGTGGTGCTGCCTGTGGCGGTGCCGCTAGAGTTGCTGGTTGAAAATCTGCTGAATGCTGTTGCTGTCTTCTATCGCCGTCAGCGGGTGCTGGCGGGTTGTTCGCTTCTGAAGCCCCAGAGAGCGACCGTAGACTGTCAGCGACTAATTGGGGTTCTAAAATGCGCAAACGTTCCTCAAAAGTGCGCATAATCTCCACTTGCTGTAATCAGAAGGATGCGCCGACTAAATCTTGGCGTTGCATTTTTGGCGGAAAATCCTGTGAAGCAGTAGCTGGCGCAGATCGTCGCGCAGGTGGTCTAGCAATATGTGGTGCAACCGGTGGGTTACGTCTATGCTTTAGGCGTATTCCTTGGGCCGTCAAACTGCTAAATGGTGGTGACTCAATGGTGCTTTGCAAGCCAACCGATACATCCATTTCCTCGCCTTGGTTGCCGGCCTCATTTCTGAAACCCTCACCATAATGCGGATCCATTTGTGCTGAATTTGGACTAAACGGGTTAGTGTTGACTGACGTATTACCCGGAAGTGTAATGTTGCAAGGTTGCATGTTGCATCGAGTCAGCTATCGCATGCCTTTTGTGCCGTTGCTAGCTTTGCCGTTGTGGGGTGGGTATTGCTTAACTCTACCTTGAAACAAAACTTTCGCATGCGATAAAAATTATTTAATCTTTTCTTCTTTTTAAAATTTAATTAATACACTTTTGGAGACCAAGATGGAGTGGTCTGGCTACTATCTCTACCCATACCCAACCATGTTACACTGGTAGCAATCTCAATAGTGTAACCCAATAGAAATTTTCACACCATTAGGATTAGGATTACATTATTCTTTAATTAACGCATATTGAAAATTTAACACTTCATGTATACTAAAATTAACTTATTATCCCATAGGATCATTAATACAAACACAAAAAAAAACTCTTTAGTAAGTGATAATATCACTATTATAAATTCAAAAAAAAGTTAATAATAATTATTGTATGTAAAAGCTTCAAAATTGCAAATGATTTAGCATAATCGATTTCAGTATTTTAAATTCATGTAATTTACTATTATTTTCAATTTTGTTTCTTTTACAACAAAAATAATTCAAAAAAAAAAAGAAATTTTATATATGTAATTTAGTTTACTACTTAAATTCATTTAATACTCACAGCACTTTTTACGATGACGAAAGATCTTTCGGCGTCGATGTACGAAGTAGCTTCTTGTAATTGTATGACTAAATAATGTGTAAAATAACTTATAATCTAGCGTATGAACCAGATGGATAATTCCAATGGGATATAATTATTTTGTTTCAGCCAATTTTTCAAAACCCACACTTGTTGACAATTTCACGTTGTTGATTATTATATAATCACCGAACTGACCGTGCGGCAACAAAATTGGTTGCAATCTTTTTTTATTTATTTTTTTTTTTACGATTCGGTATGGTTATAATTTTCTTTAAAAAAAATGGTGGCACAGAATCCAATTTAAAAAAAAAAGGTATCAGTTCTATAAATTTGGAGACCAGCAGCAATTATAGCTCGCACAAAATACCCCTAGAATATCAAAAAAATGTCAGAATCCCATTTGGAAGTCTAAAAAAAATTAATAGTTCCATTTAATTTACCTTCAAAAAGGGGCAGGATGACATTTATAATAAAAATCAAATTTTAGTCCACATTGAAATACTTTCACACTACAGTCAAATGGACTTTATAGTTGACTGTACTTTTGTTCACTTTGTATGTTAAAGTTATATAAAAACTTTATTTTAAAATCTTTACTGTAAGTTTAATTAGCACTTTGATCTTCAATATCAAAAAGAACAATGAAAAACGCATGGCTATACTATCAATCTAATGCCCTTAAAATTTTATTATCACTCAAAATTTATAGCGGTTTTTATATAAAAAAATAAGAAACCCACAGAAAAAATGCAAAGAAATATTGTGTAGACAAAAAGAAAATCTGCATATAGAAAAAAAAAAAGCTGCGTAATTTAATTATGGTCTAACCACTCATAAACACACTAATTTATCTAACTCTCATTTGCGCCTCCCAACAAATTACAAATTCGATCTCCAACTCTCACTAACTCAATTTATTGATATTTGTAACACAATAGCCACAATTAAATGAAATTTAATCAAAATACTCTTCCTATTAGGGCGACAAATATTAAACATTGCCTATGAAGTTGAAGACAATATTCAGTTATATTTTTAATTGATGTTACCCCAAAACGTTAATTGAAACTGATATCAATTTAAAAGTTACAACATTTTTCAACTGATACTACAAATACTTTAATTGGACCGAGTTTAATTAAATTTGTAATTTAACCAACAAATATTTTAATTGAAAGTTTTCCTGTGTAGAGATACTTCATTACAATACAGATATTGGTTACAAAAATGATTCTTCCAAATTTTTTATTAACCAAGATCTGAAGCTTTCACAATTTAAGATCACTAGCATGCATTTTTCCAATAATTTTACCATTTTCATCGGCAACTTCATAATTAACATTTCCTATCTTACGGTTAATTACTCCAGGCTCATATTTGTTAGAAAGTTTGGCATTGTAATGTTTTGCAGCATTACTTTGAGTGAACGAACGGTAATAAATTTTCTGACCCACTTGATATTCTATCGGCCTAGCTCGTAAATTATATGAATGCTGATTAGAAAGATATGCACGATTCAAGTTTTCCTTAACCTGTTCCCTAATCTGCTCAAGTTTGTCCACACTTTTAACTTTTGCGTTCGGATCGCCTAACAAGTTAAGTTTTCTCAATAGAGAATACGTTTTACCATTTCCTACCATATCTTGTCCAAATAAGACATAATAAGGGGAACAACCTATAGCCACATGATGTGAGCTTCTCAAACCAGAATTTATCATTGAAATTTTCTCATCCCAATCAGTTTGTTCCTTATTAACATATGCGCGGACGGCACCTATAATTGATCGGTTAGTACGTTCCGACGCATTAGCCTGTGGGGAATAAATGGCTGTATAACGGTGAGTCACTCCATATTTTTCCAAGAAATTATTAAACAGTGTTGCCTTAAATTGTACGCCATTATCGGTCGTAACCATTTCTGGCACTCCAAAAACGTGAAAAATTCTCTTTTCCAAAAAGTTGACAATGTTTGCAGCGTTAAACTTTCTCAAAGGTTCTACGAATGAAAATTTTGACAAATGATCAAGCACCACTAATAAACCTATGTTACCACTACGGGAACGTGGATATGGTCCCACAAGATCAATGAACAAATTCTGAAATATACGATCGGTTGTTAATTGCCTACCCATTTGAGGTCTTTGGACCTGAGTACTGGCTTTAGTTTTCTTGCACACAACACAAGTTGACACATATTCCTTCACCTGTTTGTAAAGGCCTGGCCAAAAAAAATAATTTCTTATACGTTCAAGTGTTTTTAAGATGCCACCGTGTGATGACAAAGGGTGATCGTGACAACGAGAGATAATTTCGGTGGTCATACTTTGAGGAATCCATAGCTTCCAGATTCTATTTTCATCCTCCATGACTCCTGTTCTAAAGGCTGTTCGTTTGTATACCAACCCACCATCCACATATAAGTCTGGGAGTGACGGTTTATTTTCCTCTATTCTCCTTATGAGGCTAAGATACTGGTCGGATTTAAAATGTTCGGATTGAAGGTCAATTTCCATGGTATTATTCCATAAATTGCTTACGCTACATACCTGGGCCACCACATTGTCATCTTCGAAAACACGGGACAGAGAATCTGGGACAACATTTTGTGTACCCTTACGATGCTTAATCGTGAATTTAAAACATTGCAATTTTAGTGCCCACCGGGCTAAACGGCCGTTTAAATCGGATGAGACATTAGCCATTTGAGCGACGCGTGGTCAGTTATTATCTCAAATTCCTGGCCTTCAACATACCCACGAAATTTTTTTATGGCAGTAACAGCAGCGAGGCACTCCTGTTCACTGACCGTATAATTTAGCTGTGCTTTGTTCATCTTTTTCGACATGTATGCTATAGGGAATTCGTTGCCGTCGTCATCTACTTGGGCCAATACAGCACCAATGCCAGTTTTGCTTGCATCACACTGAATTGAAAATTTTTGATTAAAATTCGGACTATGTAGGACAGGGGCTGTACATAAAATTTCCTTTAAGTTTCTAAAAGCACTGTCAGCGGATTCTGACCAAACAAAACGTATCTTTTTCTGTAAAAGTTCGGTAAGGGGGTGTGTAACTGTAGCATAATCTTTCACAAACCTCCTATACCACCCACAGATTCCCAAAAAGCGACGAAGCTGTTTTACAGTTTTTGGCGCGGGAAAATGTGCTATCGCCTCTACCTTATCGGGGTCTGTGCGGATAGTACCATTCCCTATAATATGGCCTAAATATTTTACACTTTTCAAAACAAATTTACTTTTTTCGATGTTTATTGTTAATCCAGCACGGCGGATGCAGAATGCCAACTCCTGAAGTACGGCAATGTGCTCATTGAAAGTCTCGGTAAGGATTAAGAGGTCATCTAAATAGACGAAAACTTGTGTCCTCAAATGGGCCGGGACGACACGATCCATCAATCTGCACATGGTTTGGGCTGCGTTACACAGCCCAAATGGCATTGTAACAAATTGATAGAGCGGTCGTCCTGGGATCGTAAATGCCGTCTTTTCTCTTGCCGATTCTGTCAATGGTACCTGCCAAAAGGCATCTTTTAAATCAAGGCTGGTTATAAACTGAGCCTTTGGTAATCTGCTCAATATACCGTCAATCAAAGGGAGAGGGTACGCCCCTTTTTTTGTCGCGTTATTGACCTTTCTTGCGTCCAGACATAAGCGTACCTTTCCCGGCTTGACCACTAAAGTAACTGGCGAAGCCCAAGGACTTTGTGACTCTTCGATAACTCCCATCGAAAGCATTCGATCTACCTCGGCGAAAAGTAACTTTTCAATAGCTGGAGACACTGCAAAGTGGCGTTGTTTTATAGGTTTGTTGTCGCCTACATCAATATCGTGAGTCACTAAACTAGTACGGCCTAACCCTTCAATCGCATACGATGGAAAACTCGAAATAACTGTTGACAACATTTGTCGTTGTTTATTATCTAAAAAGTGAACATTAGTTAAATTATCATTTTCGTCAGGATATACCTCCTCAACAGAATTAGGGAACAAAGCAGGAGCTAAATCAAACGCTTTTACGAAATCGGCTCCCAAATATAAATTTTGTGAAAGTGTTGGTACAATAGTAAAAGTAATTTTTCTTTTAAGATCCCTAAAATCAACATCTGTAGTGACGGCACCTACGGTAGCATGTTTATTTTTACCCGCAGTTCGAATATAAGTTACAAATTTTTTAAAAGGTAGATTCCTGGAAAGAAACGATTTGGCAAAATCAGACGCTATAACCGACATTGAGGCGCCTGTGTCCACTAGGCCCATGACCTGATCACCAAAAATATCTATACAGACGTATGGTCTTATATCATTCGTTGGTTTGTCAATAAAAATAGCCGAACAATACAATTTACGGTTTTTACGAACATCTTTCCAAAACTGTTTAATTCTGCGAGCAGAACGAGTTGGTGTGTAATGAAGCTTACAAAGAGAAAATTTTTTTCCTTCAATATATTCCCTCTGAAGTATATGAAAAGGTTTTATAGGTTTTGCGATTGAAAAATCATTAGAATAAAAATCTTGGTTTGAGCATATAATTTCGTTAATACATTGGTTTGAAAACAATAACGAAGTTTGAGTTTGAATTGAAGTTACCTGTTTGCGTCCGCCGTATGAGGGCGCTTGTAGTTTTTTGATTTTACAGAGCAATTTGTGCAAGTTGGCTTGTAAACGCCTTCGGCTCCACAGCCATAGCAAAAAACAGTTCTTTGCCCTAAACATTCATCAAATTTGTGCCCTGTCTCTTTGCAATTCCAGCACACAATTTGGGATAACGCTTCAACCTCGAGGCCAACGGTATTTACTATCTCGCTACAGTCAGGTACTATTTCACTTACAAAACGTCTTTGTGAAACAGGTTTTGAAGCGTTTTTTACCTCATCCTCCAAATATTCATATTTCTGACAATATTCTCTTAACTCACGCATATAAATGATACGACAATGTAGTATTGACTGCTTAACAGAAGGTTTTAAATTTCTCCTAATTAACTTCACAAGTTCGGTTTCACGTAACGGTTGCTCCAATCGATCAGAAATTTTCAAAAATGTAGTATAAAATTGGTCAAAACTCTCATTTTCCTTTTGTTTCCTATTCCGCAACAATTCCATAATATCCTCTTGATCCCTTATATCCCTAAAACGATCCCTTAACTCCTCACATAAATCGTTCCAAACAACACGACCATTTCGCGAAACCTCCATTTCGTGAAACCTCCAATACCAATCCAATGCATGGCCGGAAAGTAACATGTGAAATTGATCACATAAAACCGAAAAATTACCATTAAGACTTTGTCTTGTTAAAGCATTAACCCGATATAGAAAATTATCCACTGTGTATTCATCATTCTGACCGCTAAATTTTAAATTCCAATTAGCCATTATATTTGAAATTTTCCCAGAAGCAAATGCGTCAACATTATTTCCAATAGGAGATCTACGACGACGATTACCTTGATTGGCAGACCTTTCTCTATAACTATTACCCGATGTATTCAATCTGTCATTATCGTACCTATTCGTACGACTGTCCTCCTGGTTAACACGATTTCCTTGACTTATCGACCTATTTTGATTACTATTTCCTGACGTGTTCAATTGCTCATTCGCCTGAGCACCGCTTATATTCATATTGCCTAAATTACGATTTAAATTTTCAACTAATAATCTCTCCACCTGGGAAGTCATTGCCTGTAATAAATTGTTCTGTTGACGTGATAGTGATTCCTGAATCAGTTCCTGAAGTCTATCCATCGACATATTTTCATTGTTCAAATTGGTATCTAAATTCAAATTTTGCTCTCTAATTTCATTTTCGTTAATTTCACTATTAATTGAACTAGGTGCTGGTGTATTATTCATGGACCAATCCAAAGGATTGTTTTGAGAACGGGTAGTTCTCTTTGGAATGGTACCGATAGATGGATTTAAAACCTGAGTTGGTTCTAACCCAGAAGTAGTCTTTGCCTTCAGTTTATAAGGCTTCAAAGAAGATGAAGTGCAAGCACCTCTACATATTGGACACGTTGCTGACGAACGTACCCAATGGGTTATACAAGTTTTGTGAAAAATATGATGGCAAGGAGCCGAAACTATAATATCCTTGCTATTATAACGATTTTTGCAAATCGAACAATCTACTGGTTCTTCTACAGAAACAGCAGGAATGCTTTCAGTACTTCTACGTACTGCCATTTTCGAAAACAAATTTCCTATCAAAAAAAATGTATCTTTTCATATGTATATATAATCCCAATCAAAAATGGTGTGAAAAATGTTTATATAAAAGTGTATTAACAAAATATTATACCCAAAAATATATATTAATGCTTAATCATCCCCTAATATAATCAAAATAAGGGGTCAGTTAACACGAACTTAAATGTCTTATTAACAGCAATTCCAACCAAATTTATAATCATAAAAGAAAACGATTTAAAATTTTGCTATTAGTTGTAACACAAAGGAACGGGCGATTCAAGAAAAAAGATTGGACAAGTGACTTAAGCAAAACCTAAATCACAGGTAATTCTCAATTTTTATTCATTAAACTCACGTTCGAACTTATAGTTCATAGACAACACATTAACTAAATGCAAAACTGCATGAACAACTAGATGAAAATTTGGGGAACACGAACCAAAGTTTGTCGCAGATGGCATTAAAAATATGTAAAAAATTTTAAATTGATGTATATAAACAAATTGACGACAAAAAAGTTCATTCGTGCCACACGTCGGGCGCCATTTATGTAATGTTGCAAGGTTGCATGTTGCATCGAGTCAGCTATCGCATGCCTTTTGTGCCGTTGCTAGCTTTGCCGTTGTGGGGTGGGTATTGCTTAACTCTACCTTGAAACAAAACTTTCGCATGCGATAAAAATTATTTAATCTTTTCTTCTTTTTAAAATTTAATTAATACACTTTTGGAGACCAAGATGGAGTGGTCTGGCTACTATCTCTACCCATACCCAACCATGTTACACTGGTAGCAATCTCAATAGTGTAACCCAATAGAAATTTTCACACCATTAGGATTAGGATTACATTATTCTTTAATTAACGCATATTGAAAATTTAACACTTCATGTATACTAAAATTAACTTATTATCCCATAGGATCATTAATACAAACACAAAAAAAAACTCTTTAGTAAGTGATAATATCACTATTATAAATTCAAAAAAAGTTAATAATAATTATTGTATGTAAAAGCTTCAAAATTGCAAATGATTTAGCATAATCGATTTCAGTATTTTAAATTCATGTAATTTACTATTATTTTCAATTTTGTTTCTTTTACAACAAAAATAATTCAAAAAAAAAAAAAGAAATTTTATATATGTAATTTAGTTTACTACTTAAATTCATTTAATACTCACAGCACTTTTTACGATGACGAAAGATCTTTCGGCGTCGATGTACGAAGTAGCTTCTTGTAATTGTATGACTAAATAATGTGTAAAATAACTTATAATCTAGCGTATGAACCAGATGGATAATTCCAATGGGATATAATTATTTTGTTTCAGCCAATTTTTCAAAACCCACACTTGTTGACAATTTCACGTTGTTGATTATTATATAATCACCGAACTGACCGTGCGGCAACAAAATTGGTTGCAATCTTTTTTTATTTATTTTTTTTTTTTTACGATTCGGTATGGTTATAATTTTCTTTAAAAAAAATGGTGGCACAGAATCCAATTTAAAAAAAAAAGGTATCAGTTCTATAAATTTGGAGACCAGCAGCAATTATAGCTCGCACAAAATACCCCTAGAATATCAAAAAAATGTCAGAATCCCATTTGGAAGTCTAAAAAAAATTAATAGTTCCATTTAATTTACCTTCAAAAAGGGGCAGGATGACATTTATAATAAAAATCAAATTTTAGTCCACATTGAAATACTTTCACACTACAGTCAAATGGACTTTATAGTTGACTGTACTTTTGTTCACTTTGTATGTTAAAGTTATATAAAAACTTTATTTTAAAATCTTTACTGTAAGTTTAATTAGCACTTTGATCTTCAATATCAAAAAGAACAATGAAAAACGCATGGCTATACTATCAATCTAATGCCCTTAAAATTTTATTATCACTCAAAATTTATAGCGGTTTTTATATAAAAAAATAAGAAACCCACAGAAAAAATGCAAAGAAATATTGTGTAGACAAAAAAGAAAATCTGCATATAGAAAAAAAAAAAGCTGCGTAATTTAATTATGGTCTAACCACTCATAAACACACTAATTTATCTAACTCTCATTTGCGCCTCCCAACAAATTACAAATTCGATCTCCAACTCTCACTAACTCAATTTATTGATATTTGTAACACAATAGCCACAATTAAATGAAATTTAATCAAAATACTCTTCCTATTAGGGCGACAAATATTAAACATTGCCTATGAAGTTGAAGACAATATTCAGTTATATTTTTAATTGATGTTACCCCAAAACGTTAATTGAAACTGATATCAATTTAAAAGTTACAACATTTTTCAACTGATACTACAAATACTTTAATTGGACCGAGTTTAATTAAATTTGTAATTTAACCAACAAATATTTTAATTGAAAGTTTTCCTGTGTAGAGATACTTCATTACAGAAGTCCACCAGCTGCTGTTACCAGTGGATTGTTTGGTTCTGTTATAGAAGGCTCCTCGGAGGATAAAGAAGTGTCGTTAACCATTCTTTGACTTCTGGTTTTCACCATAACCTAACCCTAATATAACTTTTTCTCTAATTCTACTACTAATCTAGCGCAAATTAACGAAATTCCTAAAAATTTAAATATTTCCAAAATTAAATTCAAAAAGAAGAAAAAAAATTAATATTTAAATTTTTATCGAACTCAAGTTGGAAATTTAAAATAACTAACCCAAAAACGTTTAAAAGTAACAAATTAATTTTTTTTTTAAATTTGTTGTTATTAATTTCGGGGAAGAAAAAATAAGAATATAAATAACTTAAATCCTACTAAATTTAAAAATTCATAAATTCAAAAATTAATCAATCTTCAATTAATTCAAAAAGCTAAGTTACTAAAAAAAATTTAAATTTAACCACTGCTTTACAGTGTTTGTTATCCAACTATGGACAAAAAAATAATATAAAACTTCAAAAACTTTTTAAGTTTAGCAAAAATAAAAAAAAAAAATCACCTGTTACACACTAAATTACTCAATTTTTCAAAAATATTCAAAAAAAACTTTTTAAGTTTCCTATTCAAAAAAACTTTTTAAGTTTCTCAAAAATAAAAAAACCTTTTAAAAATTAAATTACTCAATTTTTCAAAATATTCAAAAAAAACTTTTTAAGTTTCCAATTCACAAAAAAAAACTTTTTAAGTTTTTCAAAAATAAATTACTCAATTTTCCACAATATTAATACACTTTTTAAGTTTCCAATTCAAAAAAACCTTCTAGGTTTTTCAAAAAAAAAATTAAACTACTCAGTTTTTCAAAATATTAATAAAAACTTTTTAGGTTTCAAACAAAAAAACTTTTAAGTTTTTCATAAATAAAAAAACTTTTAAAAAATTACATTACTCAATTTTCCAAAATATTAATATTTCTGAAAGATTCATTGATCTGTGTTCCCAAATCAAAAAAAATCCCCTTTAAAATATTTAAAATTCTAAAAAGTTCGAATTCACCAAACTAATTGCGTGCCAATCAAAAATTTAAATTCTAAAAAAAATTTTTAATTTACAAATTAGAAATTTTAATTTCAAATTTAAAACGATCGAAACTTTAATATTCATATAAAAATTCGGTAGTGAGCTTCGAAAGACTGTAGGGATATAAGGCCAAAGTAAACGCATGCTTGAGAAACCATAAAGAAACTGTTCATAATAAAAATTAAAAATAATTTTAATTTTCCATTTTCAGAAAACAAGAAAACATTGAGAATAGTATGAATCTGACTGGGAGTTAAACACACCAAACCAGCACTTTGGAATCGATCGACGATGAAATCTACCCTTGAAAAGAGTTTGACGTCACGACTTATCGACTCAAAAATTATAATTTGGTGAGTATTTTAACTTTGGTCTATTTAAACTACATAAACTGAAAATTTCTTGCCTGTTACTTTGTTTTCTTAGACACTGCTGCTTATGATACTCTCGAATGATAATTCTATAGTAATCATGACTTACAGATGTCCTTGAACACAAAATAACAGCAAGCCTTTCCGGTTTTTACCCCACAGGTCATTGTGATCTTACGCTGGAAAAGATGAGACTGTTGAACAAAAACGCGGAAAGTGGTAAATGAAAGAGGTACCCGAATTTCGGGCCCCCATTGTCGGGCGCCATTTTTGTCAATGACTTTCGGGACTCTTACGTCCCAGTGGCATATAATATTGGCAATGCAGAAAAAAGGTGGTGATGCCAGACCAGAGTCGGTAGAGTGCGGGGTTCACCAATAAAACAGCCACAAGCCACTGGAGCAAAAAAAAATAAAATAAATATAAATTAATAACGATCAATAGCTATACCGGGGTAAGCCAACCAAAAATAAACTCAATGTTCCCTGTTTCTTCTAATAAGTGCGTTCCTTTTTTTCTTTCCGGTTTCTCTCGCATGGTTTTCTTTGGCCGGCAGCTACGATGGTATTTGCTGTCTGACCTGCCCACCCTCTTCCATGGCAATCTGTGGTCCAACTTACTAGAAATATTAATTACAAGACGGAATATTTTCATTTTTTTTCTAAAACATTATAACATTGAAATCCGTTTATTATAAATTTATGTGAAGATTAAAATAACAACAAAATTAACAAATTATATTCTTGATTTAACAAATCTAGTTTGACACCAGTTCCAATTAAAAAAACAAATCTTCTGCTTAACCGGTATGCTTCGAAAAAAACTAAGCTTTAATTTTCAGCGGGGAACATTTTTAATTCAGCCGGTATGTTTGCGTTCATGTTGCATTTTTTTTCTGACATAATTTTCACTAAAATAAAAAAAATATTATGTTTTTTTTTTATAACAATAAAAATGATCTAACCTTTCAATACTTTTTAATTATTTGTAATTCTTTTACACAACAGGTAATATTTCCGTATACTCCAACGAACTGGCGGGATTATTGGCATTTTCACTGGTACTCTTTAAGGCTTGTCCGTCCGTCAATGGTCCGAAGGTGAGTAGCTCCGTAACGTTATATTTTTTTTTATTTAAAAATTTAATTAAAATATTTGATTTATTAAAATTTATTAAGGTTTTCCTTTCTTTAAAATCCTAGGTTAGGGGAAACATCGGTATACATGGGGGCAATTCATCCCTTAAATAACTAAACAGAAACCTATAGGCCTGAGCTCAACCCTACGATCCTGTAGCCCGTTTATCGTATCCGGGCTTTTTTCTCTTAAATAAATTAACCGCACTGCTAAACCCTACCTAGAAATATAACTTTCACTCTTTTTTTAAAAAATTTTAATGCCAATTTTCTCTTTTTTTTATATTTTAATATAAATTTTTATTTTCTTTCTTTTTTCAGATTCCGTCCGGTCCGTCTTTAGTCGTCAGGGTAAATCATTCCTATTCTGTCCTTAAACCTTAAATAAATACCCTAGCACCCCAGGCTTGGCGATGCTTATGCTGCTCCTCCAACGCTGGGTCCAGACAGAGGTGGTGGATGTGGTGGATTCTGCTTTCCCTTTTTTTTATTTTTAATTGTTTTTTTTTTTTTTTATAAAACAATAATATTTTTAAATAAAATAATAATAAAATTGGCACTTGTTGCGGGTGTTGTTGTTGTTTTTTTTTTTTCTTCTAATTTTTTGCTGACACCACTTGTCTGACCTCGATCAACTTCAAAAAGGAAAGGAATTTCTTCTTCTTTCTTTTCACTTCCGGCCCCCTCAGGCTGCCTGTCAAACCCCATTCTAGCAGTTTTAAGGTTGCATTCTAATGCAATCCTTTCACTACCTTCTTTTAACACAGTTGCATTAGAATGCAACCTTAACCCCCTCAGAACCGAACATGACAAACTTAAATACTATTCAGCAAGATCCAAAAAAATGCTGGAAATTTCTAAACGAAAATCTAGGTAGGAAATCAAAAAGTCAAATTAATGTTAAAAGCTTAAATGGAGATTTCATAACAGACAATAAAGACAAATGTGATTTGTTTAATAAATACTTTCTGGAAATTCCAAGGACTCTTAAGCAGCAAATTGAACATTTACCAGGTGATATTTGCAATGGGCTAAGAACGTTAAGTACACGTCAGCAATCATTTGATTTCTTTTATACAACCGATTCAGAAATTTCTGAAATAATTTCTAAACTAGATTTAACGAAAAGCTGTGGTTATGACGGAATTTCGCCGAAAATGCTTTTTGAATGTAAAGATGATGTTTCTCCCTATTTGTCCAAGATTTTTAACAATATGATTGATTCTTCGGTTTATCCAGATGATTTGAAAATTGCCAAAATCATACCAATACCAAAGCAAAGTCATGTCACTGAAGTTGATAAGTATCGACCAATTGCGTTACTTCCATTGATTGACAAAATTTTTGAAAAAATATTGTTCAAACAGCTGACGTCATATTTAGATGAAAATAATTTGCTGTATAGATGTCAATATGGGTTTAAAAAGGGGTGTGGTACGGAAGAAGCTGTAGTAAATGTTGTAAATAATATTTGCCAAGGGTTAGACAATGGTTTTAAAGGTGTGACTGGTATTTTTTATGATTTTTCGAAGGCTTTTGACCTTGTAGATCACACGATTTTAATAGATAAACTTCGTTATTATGGATTAAACACACGAGCAGTGAAGTTGTTGAAAAATTATTTAACTTTTCGAAGACAATATGTGGAAATTAATAACTGCAAAAGCTTTATTGGTGTTGTTGAGAATGGTGTCCCACAGGGCAGTGTGTTAGGCCCACTACTTTTTAAGATTTATATTAATGATTTAATTATTTGGGAATCTATTTTTATATGCTGATGATATATGTCTTTTTTACAAGTATAAACACGAAATTGCGTTGAAGGTGCATATGGAACGAGATTCAGCTTTAATAACAGAGTTTGTAAGGTTAAACAAATTGGTTCTAAATGCTGAAAAAACTAAGTTAATAAGATTTAAGCCTTACTCTGATAACCTAAACTTCAGTATTTTTATAGATGGGAAAGAAGTTTTTGAAACCTTTCAAACGAGATACCTAGGTGTGTATTTGCAAAGTAATTTGTCATGGGATACACATATTAAAAGCCAGCTATTGGTTTAATTTATAAATTTAAAAATAAGTTTAACACAAGAACTAAGTTACTTATCTATAATGCATTGATACATAGTCATCTCAATTACCTACCCATTATATATGGTTACAAAATAAGCAACGAGCTTAGGTCTTTACAAAGAGTTCAAAACAAAGCGCTAAAAACTGTTTTTAATCTACCTCAAATGTATTCAACTTTATCTCTTTATAAAAATGTTGCTGAAACAGTGCTGCCTGTACATGGATTGTATAAAATGCAACTATTAATACATGTCTTTAAAGCTCTGCACAATATTGGCCATCATACCATAAATTTTTCTCGAAATCAATCAGTATTTAATACAAGAAACAATACGAATCTTTGGATAGCAAGATGTAGGCTGGAAACAACAAAGCAACGTGTGGAACATATGGGTAGTTTGGAGTACAATGGATTGCCTCATGACTTAAAGTGTATTGAAAGAATATCTCTTTTTTAAAAAAAGCTAAAAGAATATTTACTTCAAAATTTGGAAATGATTCTTTTGTAATAATTAATTGAATTTGTAAAATTTAACTTTTCTTTTCAAACTTTTTTTTATTTTTAATTTTTTTTTCTTTTTGTATAAAAATTTAAGCTAAGTTTTTTAAAGTATATACCTTTTTGCCAACTCGCCTCAATAATGTCCTAGCGACGCTGAGGCAACATCTTTATTTGTAAAAAATTTTTTTTCTGAATAAAAAAAATAATACAAAAAAAAAAATGTCATAAAATTAAAGTAGGTGTTTTCCCTAAGAGTTTTTGACTAAACATGTGACATGTTCCTCCAAATCATTTTCCTAAATTGATTGACAAACTTTACTGAAAATAGATATTAGTTCAAATGCTCCTACTTTACTTGGTAATATACATCTTTTTGATAAACGTCCTGTAGATTTTGTTTTGTGTGTATATAGCACAAATTTCAGTTACATTTTTCTATAATTTAGAATTAAAATTTGTCCTGTGGCCATTCTTCTCCAGCGCTTCTGAGATTCCAAGTTAATCACAATATTAATATAAAAAAATGCACACCAAACAAAAATTACAAAACCACTCTTGCAACAAAAAAAAAATTAACTTTTAGCTATAAAAGACTATTATCTATTATTGACAATATTTTTAAAAAGAAAAAAGCACATGTTCCACAATTCTCCAAAGATCTAACCAATAAGCTCCTGATCTTTCACCCTCTACTAATAAAAAAAAACTCAATTTATTTTCACTGTTTTTCCTTATAAAGAAATTAAAACTCACTTGTCCTTTCAATAATTATTAAATTAATATTAATAATTTAAAATTATTTTAAATATAATTAAACTTATTGTTTATTTCAATACTTTTTTCTGATGTTTTGTAGAATAAATTTTAATTTTTTTCGTAATTTTCTCAAAAGAGAATCTTTGGAAAATTAAGCTCCAATGCTAACAATTCGATATACAACACCGTAAAGTGGTTCGAACATAGTAGCTTGTCATGTTTGCACGTGAATAAGGTTAATATGTTTGTTAATGAGAAACCTTTAATAAGGAGTACGTTGAACTTCGAAGACGTATTGAGGAGCATATTGATATTTCAAGATAATTTTGTTTATAAAAAGGACCATTAGAATAAAATTCTTTGGATTACTGTAAAAGAATTTTATTCTCATTATCCTTATAATGATAATAAACAAAATAAAATATAAAATACAATATATCATCCGCAGCACGAATACGATTCGCCAGCTTAATATTGGTTTGATATATACACCAAAAAGTCAAATTCGAAAAAACTATAAAGAATGTTTACGATAATTTTTCATAAAATCTGCATGATAAATATATGTTTTTTTTCACATATTTTCGCAAGCAGAAAAAGACCGGGAATATTATAGTAGTGCTTAGTAATTATGCAACTACACAAGTTTGAAATTAGTGTGTGCATATACAAACTACATATTTTCCGAACAAAACTACAAATTTTTAAACTTGTTTTATAAATGATTTCAAAAGTTATTTAGTTTTTTGTAACAATGTATATTCTTGTTTTAAGTTCACCATCAACTTTTTTTTAATATGATTTAATATGGTTTCGGAATTAGAAAGAAGACATTTGCAATATATATAATCCATTTTTTACTAAATTTTTGTTAAAAATGATGGCCTAACCAATAGTAACATCGAAAACATTTGTATTGTTATGTTTGCTGGGATGCTTCCACCGTCGGCCTTGTGGAAATTTTTTGTGTGTAAGGCAGTGTTGCCATAAAAACGTTAAATTTTCCAGAAAAAATCGTCAAACCTTCATCATATTTTAAAAAATCGTCAAAATAAAAAATATTTGTTAAAAGGAAGATAAAGTTTTAATAAAAAAATAAAATAATGTAATTCACATTTTAAGTGCTTACGAGCTATCATTGTTATATAACACGATTTTTTACACTTTTCTTTGGTTTAAACTTTGAAAATTATATTTTTCAAAGATAGCACTTTTCCACTTAAAATCTTTTTAAATCTTAAATTCTTTTACAAAATTTGGAAATTCTTTAACAATGTTATTTATTTTAATTATTAAACTGATTATCAAATTAAAATCGCTTTACATTTGATAACAGGGCTTAATACAATAGATTCTGAAACTATTGATTATTTCATGTTTTTCATTTTGGATTCGGGTTTGATATTTCGAAATATAAATTATTTTTATAAAAAAAATTGTTTTTTAGTGCATGCTTTCCCATTCTCAAATATGAATTGTGAATATCTGAAGTTTCATTGTGGAACACTTTATTTGTCATGTTCGGTTCTGAGGGGGTTAAGGTTGCATTTTAATGCAACTGTGTTAAAAGAAGAAGAATAATTTAGTCAAAGGATTGCATTAGAATGCAACCTTAAAACTGCTAGAATGGGGTTTGACAGGCAGCCTGAGGGGGCCGGAAGTGAAAAGAAAGAAGAAGAAATTCTTTCCTTTTTGAGAGTGATCGAGGTCAGACAAGTGGTGTCAGCAAATTTTAAGAAGAACAAAAAACAACAACAACACCCGCAACAAGTGCCAATTTTATTAGTTTTTATATAAAAATATTATTGTTTTATTAAAAAAAAAAACAATTAAAAAAAAAAAAAAAAAAAGAAAGCAGAATCCACCACATCTACCACCTCTGTCTGGACCCAGCGTTGGAGGAGCAGCATAAGCATCGCCAAGCCTGGGGTGCTAAGGTATAATTAAGGTTAAGGACAGCTTAGGAATGATTTACCCAGACGACTGAAGACGGACTGGACAGAATTTGAAAAAAAAGAGAAAATTTATATTAAAATATACAAAAGAAATTTCTAGGGAGGGTTAGCAGTGCGGTGAATTTATTTAAGAAAAAACCCCGGATATAATAAACGGGCGGCAGGAATCGTAGGGTTGAGCTCAGGCCTATAGGTTACTGTTGAATAGTTAAGGGATGAATTGCCCACAATTATAAAAACCGATGTTTCCCCTAACCTAGGGTTTAAAAAAGTAAAATTTTAATAAATAAAATATTTTAATAAAATTTTTAAATGGAAAAAAATATAAAACGTTACATATATACTTACCTTCGGACCATTGACGGACGGACGAACCTTAATTAGCTACCAGAAAAATACGCCAATCCTCCTGTTGAGTAAAAGAATTAAAAATAATTAAAAAGTATTAAAAATCTAAATAATTGTTATTGTTATATATTTATATTATTAGGCCGGTTTTAAAAGCACCGGAGTTATTTTGTATCATTTAAAATTGTATTTATTCGATCTTTCAATATTTTATAAATATGAATATTCGGGCTAGAGGTCTGTATGTTGCGCAAAAAATTCCATGATTTGTTTTTTAATTTAAAAATTTTTAATTTTTGTTTAAATCTACCACTAATTAAATTTTATAAAAATGTAAAAAAAAAATATTGAAAAAATATAAACACAGACACTAAATGAATGAATTTATAAAAAAAATAAATCCGTTTAGGATTTAGTTTTATTACATTCAGTATTTGCATTTTTGTAAACTTGTATTTCACATCATATTAGCAAATGAAGGTTAGATTTCGATATAAAAAATAAAGTTTTTTTTTAAATTTTTATCGAAATAATATCAATTTAATAATAGATGCGGCGATGATATGTGAATGATAAATAAATAGGTGTTGCTGGCATATTAAACTATTGCCAAAAAGTTATTTTGGAAGCAAAAATCGTCCAATAGTCATTTAGTTATTTTGGGTATTAAATATCCAAAATGACGATAAATCGTCAAAGGTCAAAGAGTATTGAATAGTATATTTTGAGTAGTGAGTACTTAAAACAATCGGTATTGAGTACACAGATTACTCAATACTTTTAGAACTCTAGCGGCTTTCAGATTGTGTTGTTTTTAGCAGTTTAATAAATTTAGTGTGATTATAGAATTTTGTTAAATAGAGAAAACGAAAGTTGGCTTCAAAATGGTAAGATATTTTATTTATCATGTTATTTATGTATAGAATTTTAACAAATAATTTCATTTAATTTAGACTATTGGAAAAAATAACAAAATGATACAGCACCTGAATTACAGGGTGCGTATTGTACTTCAAGACTCGCGCACTTTTATTGGAACATTTAAGGCATTTGATAAACACATGAATCTAATACTAGGAGACTGTGAAGAGTTTAGAAAAATTCGTTCTAAAAACGCCAAAGTTCCAGAAAGAGAAGAAAAACGTGTCTTAGGGTTCGTTTTGTTGCGTGGTGAAAACATAGTGTCGCTAACCGTCGAAGGACCTCCTCCCCCGGAAGAAGGTTTACCTCGTGTACCTATCCCCGGAGCAGCGCCGGGTCCTGGAATGGGACGAGCTTCCGGTCGTGGTGTTCCAGTTAATATTTCATCCGTTCCAGCTGGACTTCAGGGGCCAGTGCGTGGAATAGGTGGTCCAGCTCAGCAACACATGTCTCCTATGGGCCGTGGTGTTCCACGAGCACCAATGATGGGTGGACCACCACCCAGCATGATGCCTGGTGGCATACCACCTATGCCTGGCTCCATGGGTCGCGGAGCTCCACCACCAATGCGGGGTCCTCCCCCTGGCATTATGAGAGGTGCTCCTCCACCGGGCCGAGGAGGTTATTAGTATTAATAAAAAGTGAATATTTTGCAAAATATTAGTTTTTTAAATTAATAAAGTATGTACATTTTATATTTAAATTCAGTTAACCTTATGTAAAAGATGGAGAAATAATCAATTGGGATACAATTTGTATTAACTTTGTCATCTTACTACTGGTTTGACCCACTGACCATTTTTCAAAATATTGCAAATATTCTATTCTGACAATTCAGCATCAACTTTGCTTTATATCCATAATTTTAATATTGTTTTGATACGTAACCTCACCAATTATGCCGCTTTTTAAAGACTGATCCCGATTTGATATCTTTTCATGCTTTTCCATATTTTAGTACAATTATTATAAACAATAAAAAAATTACAAGACGTTGGATATCGATCTTGTAAAATTTTAAGGCTGAATAGGCCAGACGTAAACGTATAGAAAATTAAAAAGAATGAAAGATATGTAGTGCTTGTTGTTTCGTTCATGTCCATTAAACACATAAAAAAAACAATTTTGTTTTGATTAGATTTTCTTTGTGTGTTTAAGTTTTATATATGTTCAATGCATTTATATATGTTCAATGCATAAGTTTTATATATGTTCAATGCACTACACAACATCTATTCTTATTAAATTTTCTAACCCGAGATACGTTTACGTCTGGCTGATTCTAGGCTTAATTAGCTTGTATGTATCGTAAAGTATCGTGTCAGCTGTTTACTTTCGATTGTGAAATTCTATTGAAAATAGATGTCTACCTTACGTTACTTCATTTCGCCTCAATTTGGGCTTTAGAAATGTCACGTTTTTCAAATGAAATAAAGCATGGATGGTAAACGATTCGCTGGGGGTTTCGGTAGGGTAGCTCTATTTTCGTTTATTTCGGTAACGATATTTCGGTATCGGTTTTTTAGCGTTAAAGATATTTTGATTATTTCGGTAACGGTGTTTTAGTTATTTCGGTAAAGTTATTTTAAGGATAACGGGTTTACAGTTATTTTGGTAACGTTATTTTAATTATTCGGGTGATGTCAATGAACACCGATATTTTAAGCCCCATTATGCCCGACAAGCCATGTGGCTTCGCGGATTACTCTTAAGAAATTTTATTAATTTTTATATTGGTCAATAAAAATTCCAATGACTGACTAGATTACGATCAAACTTTATGAAGATATATTTACTAACGTCGATTATTATTTTTGTATCTTGCATAATTATTTAGGTAACAGTATTTTACGGATAACTCTATTTCAATTATTTCGGTAACGATGTTTTAGCGATAACGGTATTTTAGTTATTTCGGTAAAGGTATTCTAAGGATATTATTGTTTTAAGTTATATCGGTAACGGTATTTTACTGATAACGATATTTCAATTATTTCGGTAACAGTATTTTAGGGATAGCGATAGTCAGTTTGAATCGATAACGGTATTTGAGCGGTATTGCCTACCATCCCTAAAATAAAGTCATCGGAACCTGAAGGTTTTAAGAGAAAGATGTTCTTTCAATTAAAAATATTGCTGTGATTAGAGTTTCTGTATTTTTATCTAAATTTTTTTTATGCTAAACTTTATTTGAATTTGCGAATTTTGTAAAAAGTTGACAATTCCTCTATAATAACTGTTTAATTTGAGAATTTTTTTATTGGAAAGATTTTTTCAAAAGCCATAGTATTCCAAAAAACATACCAAAATTTTTAGAAAAAATCTATCGGATTAGCAAAAAAAAAAGTAATCGAAGCATTTTTTATACAAAAATGGTTTTTATTAATTTAAATATTACACTCAAAAATTAATTATTAATTTAAATATTGCACTCATTAACACAAATTGTTATATATTTGTCAGTTTCAGATAGTCTCCAAACATTTTAATGAGCGATTATAACTAAAAAATGCAGTATTCATAAAATAAAGATTTTTACATACAAAATTTAAATATCCCGCTTTTTTGTCAGCTAAATTCCGCTTTTGGATCAAAACCTTTGGTCACGTTATGCATACAAATGTACACGGAAAAACTGTCTGGGCTACCTGCGACTTCATTTTTAACTGACAAGTGGAGTCTCCCCATGGGTTCTCTCCGATCTAATGAAATTTGGATATGTGATAAAGAAAAAAAATAAGAGAAGTATTTGTTTTTAGTGGCCCAATCTCACGTTTAATGATTAAAAGGTGGGGCCAAATTAAATACATATTTGTATGGAAACATGTCTGAAATTAATGAAATTCAGATTTTTTAACGCAGTTTTAATTTACTCGAGAAAACACACATTTGATGCCAATATTGCCTATGCAATTGGATTGCCATTTATTTAAAATATTTATAATATAGGTTAAAAAGCTCTTCGGAAGAAGTCGCATAGAAGGCGAACAGTTACGAATATAGGAAAAAGCTCAGACACCCCCTCGATTAAATTTAATAGGCATTAATACACATATGTTTTAGCTTAATGAAACTATAATTCTTTAACAAAACGGCAGTTTTAATTTAATATCACACATTGTTTTGAATACCGAAAATATTTCAAAGTTAACGGACATGTTAAGTATACCAGTTATTGCGTCTCCAAAACTTCTTGCATTTGGTACCCTATTTGTCTAAATTTTCTCTAAAACAATTCAAAATAAGCCGAAAAAACGAAAAATGTGGTAATTTTTGACAACACTTTTTAACCCCTAAACATGAGATTGGGCTGCTTAAAACAAATACGTGTCCCTTATTTTTATCTTCTTTATTACATATCCAAGTTTCATTAAGATCGGAGAGACCCCATCGGGAGACTTCCCTTGTGAGTTTCTGGCGAAACAAATCCTAGGTTGCGTTTACATACGCTTAAAATCGAAGTTAAACTAGATTTCGAAGTATAGTTCCTGTTTTATAACCCTGCAACAATTTTGGGTACACCGATTATATCCTAAATGAGACCAACGAGAAGCGAAAGTAGACTATTAGTAGATCAAGATCCCCAAATGGGTTTGAAAACTTAGCTCTAATTTAATTTTTATTTTCTTTTGAAGTTGTACTTTTTCAGGCCAAATTTTAGATATTTCAATGAATTAAACTACTCGGGTCAAAATGGGATCTTATATGATCATTTATATGATCATATATGGGCATTTATATGGTCATATATGGGCATTTATATGGTCATATATGGGCATTTATATGCTCATATATGACAATATACAGTTCACTTTATTAGCAAACATTAGTCATGGTATATGATTAACCATATACCCTTTAATATCGGATCCGAACATATAGGGTTTGGTAGCCCAGGTAAAGATATTGCTTCATATATCAGCATGTATGAAGATGTATGCCATGCTTGGAAGCCTATATGGGTTCATAAATGCAAAAAAAAATCATATTTGATAATGTTTTATATCATGTTTTGAAATGCAGTAGTGTGAATTGAAATAGGGACACTTGCAAATCCAAATTTAAGAAAAGTCATAACGATTGTCCAAAAATATTTTAATCATTATTTTATGATAATGAAAAAATTATTTGAAAAAATCTAAAAAAGTCATGGTAAAATGTGAAGATTTTGAAATTCAAAGTTAAATATTTTTTAAGCTATAAGATCTACTATGGCACTTGAAGTATGTTTGTCTTTATAAAAATTCTAAAATCAGACAAATCAAACCACATTTGTAAAAGTTATAAGCTCATACAGCTTTAATATACCCGAGATGGTCAACTTTGACACCCTGTAGCACATCCTGTGTTACAATAGTGTGACTACAGAAACAATTTTCTTAAAGGCCTTTTCAATTTTTGAGAACACCTTTTGGACCAGTAGTTTAGAAGATCCATAATTATTAAAATAACACATTTGCATATGGTTCCTTTGTTTCAAATATACAGTAAACTTCGGTCATAACGGCCGATTTTTATAGTCCCAACGCATTTACCAACATATTTCATACAAAATAATACGGTTACAACGAACATCGTATATAGTGAACTTTTTATATAACGAACTAGTTTTTTGGACCCTTTTATAAGTTTTCATATAAATTTTTACGCTTATAACGAACACATAAAAAAATCAAGATTCTAAAATGAAAATTATACTGAAAATCTTAAAAATGTTTGCTTTTTAATTACAAATTTACTGAAAAGAATTAAAAACTGTATGAAAAAAACATAATTTAATGTAAGAATTGTTTTAGAATTGCAAACAAAAATTGTAAAATTATGTGAATTTAAGAAAGTCCTGAAATTTTAATAATTTTTTGGAAAATGTTTACCTCGCTTATAGCGAACTTTGCTTATAACGAAATAAATCGTCCAGTCGACGCGAGTGCGCTATAACAGTACTCCATTGCACTTTAAAAAGTAAAACAAAAAAAAATGTCAACAAAATCGGAGTGTTAAGTTTGGAGTACTTTCCTTGTAAGACATTATGTATATATATATGTATATAGACCCACTTACCCTACTCTGGCATGTTATGAAAAGCGATCGAATTTGTTAAATATCAAAATTTAAAAAGTGAAAAAAAGAACAGGATTGAAATTATTTTTAATGGATTTTGTTGATTTAGGAATATCGACTTACATTAAAAACAATATGGAACATTTCGTATTGAAATTTCTAAAAGATCGAATTGAAATCGATAGTTTTTCATTACATATTTGATCATTTTTTTTTACCATCTAATTAAAAGATCTTTACAAATTATTTTCTTTTTATATGTATTTTAATATAGTAAGTTTAAATCTAAAATTTATTTAAGATGGTTGGCTTACAAGTTACATGAATGTACATACACACGTTACTCGGTTTATGTTGTTTTACTTCTGCAGTTTTATGTATGTTACTTTATTATACCGCTGTTGGAAAAGCGGTACAAAAAAAAAACATTTGATCCGTGACATCGAAATTCTATAAATGCTCTTTAGAGTAAATAAATAATATATTCTGTATTTTGTTTTTTTGCATGTATTATTCTGTTAAATAAACAAAAATAATTTAAAATGAATATAATTGTCGAAGAGAAATAGGGGTGTTGGCGGTTTTTTTATGTGAAGTAGGAATGCAGACTTATTTCTTATTAATTTTATTGTGTCACGATTTCCAACCTCAGGTTTTCATTGCTTCTATTGCAGACAAGTTGTTCCTACCATCAGCAGCTTGGCAAAACGGTGTGGTGGTGTTTGACACTGACAATAGTAGAAGAAACAATGATTTAGGCGGGCAACTGCAATTTTTTGCCCTTTAGAACTTTGGTAATATACAAGTAGAAAAAGTCACAATAAAGAATTGTTTGGACAACGCCAGCAAATATCGCAATTAGGTCATAGTGTGATTCCACGATGTAGCGGTATATCCAGTTGAGCAAATATAGGGCACGATAAGAACCTAATGCAAACAAATAATGACTGGTAATCGACTCTGCTTCTCCAGTCTTGCTGACCATAAACAATTGCGGCAGAATAGCAACCGATTCCAAATAAATGGAAAAGGTCCAAAGAACCTCCATGACCGTAAACTCGTGATTGATTAGAAGCGATAGCAACACACAAGGTACCAATAAAAATTCGAGGCGAAATGAATCATGATTATGGTCGTAAGTTGCCTTGAATTTAACATACATTAGATACACCGTAGCTCCAGATGATGCCAGAAAGAGTACTTTCATTATGGAATTGTATAAACTGACATAGGTAGTAAACAAATCCAGATATCTGGTCAAGTAGACGAGAGCAAACAGTATTTGAGATTTGCCCGAAATGCCAGCACAAGAGCGAGTCTTCCAAATTTTTAATAATAAAATAATAATGGCAAAGACGTGCGCCAAATCACCGAGCAAACGAAAAATGTTCATTTTATTGTTCTTTTAGATAAGACGTGACGTTGTAGAATATGTCAGTTAATCCGACGCTAAGTAAAAAAAATGTATTAATAACGTTGCAAGTGTGTAACTTGTCACCAATTTCCGTGCATTAATTGTTGATCTGTAATTTAGAGGAAATAATTATTTTTTAAGAATAAAGTTTTCTCTAATATGTTCTAGTAAATTTACAATTGCTTGCCGAATAAAGAACTTTTTCTTTCACGTCGACTATATCGTTAATTATATGTACGTAAATGTCATCACAAAGCAAAGAACAAGAAAGCACAAGCGAAATTAGAATAAACAATGCAAAGAAAGTGACGTGGCCGTTAATACATTCCAAGACGATAGCAACTCTGTATATCACAGAGTTGCATTATATCGTTGAATTACACTAGGGGGGATTCTATACAAAATTAAAAACTATCGTCTAATTTTTGAAGATTTATTCACAAACTACACAGACAGGAGACAAAATGAGTTAAATAGTGTACGCAATTTTCGTTTAATGCCCAGTTTTTCTGGACTTTAAGTTCTATTTAAATACAAACCTCAGGTTTTAACTTCAAATTTAAATCACATTTAAGTGACCAATCTTGAGCATTTATGCCTTTTATGTTTTATTTAAATACAAACGTCAGTTTTTAACTTCAAATTTATATTACATTTAAGTGACCATTGGCATTTAAAATCTATTTAAATTGTACAAATATAAAATATGATTTTGACAGTTTTATTTTTTTGCGTGGTAAAACAAACAATAAAAAATAAATTAAAATGAGAAGATATGTGTAACGCTGAAATCTGTGGAATATTAAATAACGCTGAAATCTGTGGAATATTACGTCTTTAATAGCAGTAGCAATGCAATTTTACTGTAAACTGTAGCTAAAAACCGAAGAGCTTTTATTTTCACACAATACTGCAGCTACTGATACACACCAGTTTTATTTTAGTAGCAGTAGCGATTGTTTAGTTTTGAAATAAAATACACAACTACAAAAAGAGATTATATGAAATAGCAATAGCTAAAAAAAGAAAAGTAGTGTTTCCAATTATTCGACATAGGCGGTTAAAATGTTAAGGCTTTATTCGAAAAATCGCTTAATCGACAAAATTGACGATTAATCGTTTAAAGTTTATTTCTTTGGTTTTTCATCAATGAAAATACAAGTAACTGCTCTTTTTTTGTTAAATATCAATTAAACTTGACTGTGTTGGTTTAAAAAGTGCTTGTTGAAGATGATTCAAAGCATCCTGCGATGTTTTATGCCCAGCTTTTAACTTCGTATTTAAATATGCAATTAGTTAATTGCCATTTAAATTTAAGTTGTATTTAAATACAGTTTCTGTTTTTCAGTCTTAAATTATAATTGTTATTTATTTGCGACAAAAGTATGGCAGCATCATAAAATGTCAAAAAATTAATGATCATTATTCATAAAACAGCTGTTTAAAGAAAAAAGCAGAAAATATTAAATATAGAAATAAAAAAAAATATATAATATAAATTATAATTAAATTAATAAAATAAAAATGAAGAGAAGCGAAAATTTCATTAGAAGTTTAATTTTTATTGGCTGCTGTAAATTAATTTATTTTTTATTGTTTGTTTTACCACGCGGAAAAAAACAAACTGTCAAAATCATATGTCATATTTGTACAATTTAAATAAACTTTAAATGCCCAAGATTGGTCACTTAAATGTGATTTAAATTTTAAGTTAAAAACTGACGTTTGTATTTAAATAGAACTTAAAGTCCAAATGGCATTTAAATACGAAGTGAAAAACTGGGCATTAATGAAACATGCCTTAGAATCTTTGGATTTTGTATTGAAGGAATCTAATACTACATTTATATTTAACCCCATAATATGTATTTTTGTTTTTTTTTTTAAGTTTTCGATTTAAAATAAAATAAATAATATAATAATAGAAATCTGGGGGAACATTTATCAAAAAAAAGGTATAATATTACCAAGTATAGTAGGAACATATAAACTAATAACTATTTTCAGTAAAGTTTGTCAATCAACTTAGGAAAATGTATTGATCAAAAATATAATAACATCCCAAGAAACAACTTTACGGACTGTCCGTTACAAACGGATTCATGAATCCGGCATTGACGGTACGAAAACGGACCGGAATTGACGTATCCGTCGAAGCTTGTACGAAAACGGACCATTAACGTACAGTAAAATTGGATTACTCAAATTTTCGAAAATTATCCGTTTTAACTCCGTTTTGCTGTATCCGTTTCAGTGCCGTTTAACCGGACTACACCGATTTTCATCAGTTAAAACTCCGTTACAACCGTTATCGTTTTTCTTCCGGTATTACCGGAGTGTGTTTAGTTTAAAAAAATCAAACAATTTTATTTATTAATAAAATTAAATATTAATAAAATCTATATATATAAAATATATAAAAAGAAATGTACATTTTGATTGTCACTCCATAACTCGAGAACGGCTGCAGAAAATAAAAAATGGCTGAATACGTTTTGTAGAACATGCAATGAGGATGGTTTTTAAAAATATTTTCGTTTGGTCCAGATGTGGTGATTTTTCTGAACATTAGTCATTTTCATCTATATATATAAAAAGAAGTGTACATTTTGATTGTCACTCCATTACTCGAGAACGGCTGCATAAAATAAAAAATGGCTGAATACGTATTTAAGATTTTTATTGTTAATTTTTTTGGTTATTTTTAAATGTACCACTTTTTTAACATATACTTGTATTTCAGATGTTTTTGCAATTAAATATAGAGACGCAGATCTCATGAAAATTTTAATGATGAAGATGTTAAACAACACCAGAGATAAAATGAAAAAAAAAAATCAAAATGTTAAAACCACATCCTTTTTATTGAATTTTTATGTGGTTTCATATTGTTTGTTAATAATGTAATTCATATCTTTATAAATGAAAAAATTTAAAAATAAAACCAAACTTTTGTCTAAAATTAAAAAAGGAGAAATCTATTAATATAAAATAAATAAAAATTAACCATTTAAAAAAAAAACGGTACGAATACGGACCATATTCGGACCGTATACGGTATATTAAAAACGGAGTCCACTCCGTTTTTTAAATAAATGACGGACAGTTTACGGTACGTTTTGAACGTACACTCAATTCGTACACTCCGTTTTATATACAGCATGACGGTACGAAAACGGTCCGTTTTAGCGTGCTTTATACTGTTTCGAATCCGTATTCGATGTTTCTTTTATTCCGTTTTCCGGTCCGTATACTGATCCGGAAAACGGTACGGAAACGGACCTCGGATCCGTATATGCTGTACCGAAAACGGCACATAAACGGACCGGATTGTTTGCTGGGATTTAACTACTATGACTATTAAGCACAAAATCCTAATAAAATTATCTATTCTATTTCAGAAGAATCCCTAGATAGTTTAATAAAATTTTTTCAAAAATGCTGTTCTTATTTCATTGTTGTATGATTATTTTTTGTTTTCAAAAAAAAGAATTTCTAGCTTTTAACACTTATGTATAAGAAATTACCTATTATCTGTTTTTTTAACACTTTTAACACTTATGTATAAGAAATTACCTATTATCTGTTATCTTCGTCCATATTCATTTTGTTACATTTTTCCAAGTAATGCTTGATTAAAATATGCACGCAAAATGTTACATGTATGTAATATAATGGCGTTTTCTTTTCTGACAAAAAAATGTTGCATTTTTATAAGTGACATTTATGGCGTTTTCTTTTCTGGCAAAAAAATGTAACATTTTGTTTGCCCTTTCTAAAAAATTGCATTTTTTGTGTTCTTTTCTAAAAAATTGACAGCACTTTAAAAAGGAATCATGTTCTTTTAAAAATATGTCGCCCTATCAACATGCAAAAATGTTGCCATTTTCACCCTTTATAAAATGATGGGGTGAAAATGTTGCACTATAAAACAGCTGATTTTATAGTTTTGTTTTGAAAAAAAAAAATATTTAAAGACGAAAATTAACAAATTTTGTTTAATAAATTATAATAATTTTAAAAATATACATTTAAATTGCTAAAATTTAAATGGAAAGAAGTTTAGTAAAAGTACATAATTTAAACAAAACTTGGTAAAATTCATAGAATTTTAATGAAACAATTTTTTCTAAGCATTTTTTTTTTCTAACGCATTCCCTCTGAACATTTTTTGTGTGTATGGAATTTGGCAGTCGAAAACTTGAAAAAATCAAAAATGCATTTTTTGGGGTTCAGTGTGAATGCAGTTTAAGGACCCTTAAAAAAATATTATCAGCTGGGCAAGTTTTTTTTGGCATTTGCCATTGAATGCTACTTTTAATTATATTATATATATTAACTTTAGATAATATAGAACATTAATATTGATATGGAAATAGGGTTGCATTTTTGAAAAGTGAAAAAAAGTACATTGATGAAAAAAAAACAGTACTTTTCAAAAAAAAAAACAGTACATTTTTGTATTTATTGTTAACATAACTTTTACTTCAATACATCTCATATTTACTTAAAATAAGTTAATACACCGAACCAAATAGCGTAGGTAAAATCAACAAAAAAAATTTTGTAGATCTTTAACGAAATTTTGTCAATTTTTTTTTTAAGATTTAACAAATTTTATTCAAATCAACAAAATTTCGTCAAGCTTATATCCTCTAAAGAAGTAAAATTGACTAAATTTCATTAAATTGACTAAATTTCGTTAAATTGGCTAAAATTATTAGTTTGCACGCCATTACTTTTTGCATTGGGCAGTGTCATGAAAAAAATTGTGTTTACAAACATCCATTGCTTGAAAAGTAAACAAACCAAACTTATATATGTACAAAGAAACGAAGTGGAATTAATACAGGGAGATTCAAAAAATTTATACGAAAAACTATTGTACACACAAAAAAAAACATGGTTAAAAAAATATATATTCTTTGTACACGCAAAAAAAAATATGTAAAATATACAAAAAAACAGTACAAAAACAGTACAAATCCAAAAAACAGTACTTTTGCGTACTGTTTTAGGTGTTGTGAATAAAACAGTACATTTTTCAAAAAACAGTACATGTACTGTTTAAAACAGTACGAATGGCAACCCTATATGGAAACCATTTTTAGATAGGTAGGACTAGTTTTTGGTGAGAGGAACTATTTTCATAGAATTTCTTCGCCGGAATGATAATAATTTCACAATTAACACAGATTCAAGTGGAATAATCGTTTTTTTCTCGATATATTTAAGATTTTTTGATTTTTATTGAAATTTAAAATTAAATTTTTTTTATTATTTTTTGTTTACATTTCTACTAAATGTGTTCAGTGAGTACTATTTTGGCAAATATGTCACAGAACAGAGCTAAAATCGTTAAAATTAATGCCAAACCCTGACTTTTAAGAGATTATTGATAGGGTTTATAAATTATCTAGTCAAATTGAAGTGATTATTGGAAGAAATTTGTGTGGGAAATCTAGTTATAATAAAGAGATAATGCAATTATCTCGAAGATTACTAAAACCTCGTTTATGTGAATGGGGTGTAACCCGTTCTAGTGTCGGTTTTATTGTATCAAGGTAGAACAGGTACACAGCTTCTGAAACTGGTTTTAGCTAGCTAGATCTTACATTTTCACTGGCACATGTTTGAAATTTATTATGGTTGGGAACCGATTATAAAAACATTTTCTAGGGAGAAGAAGTCGGATTTCTACATAATTAATTTGTAAACTGGATAACAGTAATGTGACAACGAATTAAAACAAATTCAACCTTGTGTTGAAATATATTAAAATATTGTCTAACATTAAGTTTTTTTAAAAAACAAAACAGAATAAAAAATTGTCTATCTAATAAAATATATTGCCCAGAGACTTAAGAATCGCTTTCATTCGATTTATACGTTTTTTTTTGTAATTTGTTAAAGCCAAAGTTGTGAAAATGGACAAGTTTACGAAAAAAAATCCATATAAAAAATTTAACCGGTTAATGGACCTATTTTAACCGATTATCCGGGTCGAATAATTATTTGAATTTTAAATTATTTGTTTCGACATTAACCGAAATAGAGGCGATTAATCTAGGAATCGATTAACCGAATTGGAAATACTAATAGCGAGAAATGTTTTAGTCGAGTTATTAAAAAAAAAGCAGATAAACATAGCAAGGGTACTCTCGATGCCGATTTCCTCACAACTGCCGCAAAATAATCGTCTGTGCATATTTGCATTGTGTGCATATGACCATCGTGAATACCCTCAGTATTTGTAAGAGTTATGGCTCTATTAGTCTCTGCGTTCCGTGACGTTTCTGTAACGTGCCGTTCCGGATGACTGTTTTGTGTGGTTAGTCTGTTCCGTAACAACATAGCAGCTTTGGCTAAACGATTATAGTCATTGTTTGACTAGTTGCAAATGTGGTTGTAATTTTATTATCATAATGTGTCACAAAACCTTTTTTTCTGTTATTTTGTACAATTTAGCTTATAAAATTAAAAAAAAAATCTTGTATTGGTTGTTTAGTTTTTTATGAAAAACCAATTAGCTATTTTTACTTGTCACTTATACATAAAAGATAGACACATATTGGATAACATAAAATTTTGTAAAATTTGCTTAGATTACATAAAATTTTGTAAAATTTGCTTAGATTACAAATAAATAAGTGAATTAAATTATAATACATTTTTTAACCCATTCCTGCCTATTGGGTATTTAAATACCCAAAAAGGAGCCATCTTAAAAAAATTATAGCTAAAGCCAGGTAAGAGTTGCATCAAATTGATTTTTACAGGTAGGTGGAGAAAGGATTAAAATACTTTAGGAAAATGTTGGTGTAAAATTGGGGGTTGGTAATTATCTGTTCAATTGTCTGCAAATTTACATATTCTGAAAAATTGAAAGAAAGAATTGAAATTACCTCTGAAAAATTAGAGAAGCGACACATCGGAAAACTTTATTATTGGCTAATAGTGTTAGGTATTCTTTAAAGTGCAAACAATTTGTAGCTGGGAAGGACCACTCACTTGGGCTACAGGTAAGATTTCATGACATGAAAATTAAAATACGTATTTTACAGTTTTATGAAGTACCCTTGCTTGAAATATCGATTATTTTCAAGTAAAAATTAAGAGTTTTACATGAAAGAGCATAACAAAATAATTTAATTAAAAAACCACAGAGGAATTATTTTATATCAGTGGTTAATCCATAAGTCCCAAGTATGGGAAATCGAAAAGAAAATTATATAAAATAACTTCCAAAACCTTTAGTAAAGAATGTGTGAAATTTCATTGATATTGGACAATGGAATCGGGGGTCAGGCAATAATGAGTTAACCATCGGCTTAGTCGATTTTTAGTCGCCGCCGAGTTTTTTTTCGTTTAGCCGCCGCCGCCGAAAATTGATCGGCTTTAGTCGACTTTCAGCCGCCGCCGAGTATATTTGTGATTAGCCGCCGCCGGCGACAATTTAATGTCGGCTTCGTTCTCTGCTCACACTTTCTTAAATTGAAACGAACTTGCTTAAGATTTCTCTTTCAAGTGGAGTGTATCAATTTACGTTCAAGAAAACAGCTGATTACAATTCTTTTGAAGTTGTTTTTCCTTTGACGACGACATCTTTAAAAATTAAATTGCTTCCAACTTGCGTGCAGCCTACGTCACAGCTGTCAAATTTTACATATTGATATTGACAAACAGTATATGTAAAAGACTATCAAGAAAATCTTGATCGTGTGACTGCAGTGTAAAGAAAAAAAGACGTAAGCGACACTTTGCTGTCACAAAATATGTACACACAAAACAAATCTAGGGGGACGTTTATATCAAAAAGGGTATAATATTACCAAGTACAGCATTTCAAGTAATAACTCTGTCGGAAAGTTTGTCAATCAACTAAGAAAAATTATTGGAAGATATATATAATGACATCTAACTAGAAAAACTTGGTAATTCTTCCTTTTTTATGATATTCATGCAAAACATTTATAATAGTTATACTTTGTTTTTATACAAATCCTTATATAGCTTAACGGATTGTCATATTCTTTTTAGATTCAAAATGCAGCTTTTTTATTGTAATGTAATAAAATTAAAATTTATTCATTATTTATTAAAGAAACACATTAAATTTATTATAATTAATACCTTTATTAATAAATTGTTGAATCATTACATTTAGCAATAAGAGCAAAAGGACAGAATAGCACCGTACTAAAGTGTAGTTTTTAACTACAAAAAATAAAATTGGGGTTAGAATTTGTCTTTTTATTTAAAAAAATAGTTCATGCCGTTCTAAAAAGCCACTTAAAAAAAAGATTCAAATAAAAAAGGCAAAATCAAAATAATGCCTGAACACAAAACGAATGTTTACCGAAAGTAGAGTAACTAGATGACTTTGTTCCCGAGAGTGCAATTTTCCTCCCATAGCAATATTTTCTACGTCAATGATAACCGTAAACACTCTTAAATTTACACTATTACCCCTTGTTTATTTATACCTACTCTTCATGCTAACCTTCATTTCTCAGTAAAAGAGAGATTTAGAATTTCATTATGATGTAATTCAAAAAAATTTATTTAAATTCAATAAAACAGGTTAAATAAATTATTTTATTTAATTATTTGAATTGCTCCATACACAAGACTAAGTCTTATTTTGCAGTATGGAACTGATGATATGAAAAATTATAAGATCATTAATTAATAACTTAATAACTAATTACAATTTTTATATAGAAAACAAAAAACAATTAAAATTAAACAACAAAAAAAAAAAAAATAAAAAATTTAAATAAATTTAAATAACTTACACATATGTATTATAATATCAAATAATTATGTTTGAGTTTCTTATGCCGAAAACAGTTTAAATATATTTTCTTTAAATTTTCGTGCGTTACTTAAAAGTTGAGAGCTGTGGGGTATAGAATTCCAGAGAGAAACGGCAAATGTGTAGAAATGCCACTCCGAAATTAAACTTTTGTATCTAAATGATCCAAGTCTTTTTCCCCTGCTTATATCTGAAATACAAAGTTTGCTATCCTGGTGATCAGGTTTGTGGGTATATATTATTTTATGTAAAAAAACTAAAACTAATGTTTAGTAGATTATCTAAAGAAAGCCCATAGAGCTGAGATGAAAAGAAAGATACACTAGAACGCCTATTAAGTCCATAGACGTATCGGATTATGTTGTTAAATGCAACGTTCAATTTCCCTTTACTAGTTGCATCACATTTAGCAAATAGCCCATAACCATATAGTAAAACAGGCATCAGATAAGTTTTGGCAAGTAGCATTCTTATTATAATATGTGTACAATGCTGGGTTCTCCAAAGAGTTCTAGTCATAGAGAAAGTGCGACCACAAGCATAGTTAATGTGGTTCGACCACGTAAGAGTGTCATTAAAAAATATTCCGACATTCTTAGCAGATTTTACTATTTAAATTTTTTGATTATTTATAAATATATTAGGTATAATACTTAGTTTGGCAAGTCGCTTTTGAATTACAATGCATTTAGATTTTTTTGGATTTATTCCTAGACCATTTGCGGTTGCCCACGTATAAATACTATGGAGTTGCTGATCGATTAAGGCATTAGTACAACTGGTATAAAGTTGAACGTCATCCGCGTACATTCTTACATTACAATTAGTTAAAATGCCTGGGAGGTCATTAGAGTACAGTGAGAATAATAGTGGCCCAACAATGGACCCCTGAGGTATCCCTCTTGTTACAGGCAGTGCCTTGGATATTTAGATTCCAGTTTCAACATACTGATATCTGTTACGTAAATATGTTGACAATAACTGAGTAGTGGTAGAAGAGAAATTAAAAAGTTATTAAGTTTGTAACAAAGAATGTTCTGATCTATTAAAGTTACAATAGTTAACATTAACAGGGTCTTAATCAGGATCTCTAAAATTAAAGTTAAATCTAATGTACAAATTGCGTGAAAAGTGAATGTAATTATTAAAATTAAATTTTGAAATTAATTCAATAAAAAGATTCAGTAAAAAAAATTAAATTGAAGCAATTTTATTATTTTAATGATTACATTCTTTTAAATCACTGGAAAGAGAAAAGGGTTGCATACAAAATTTGGAATTAATTTACTCTTAAAAGTTAACATTTGGAGTCTTTTATTTTACTTCTACTACTTACTACTTAACATGTTATTAGGGCAGTGGTCTTCACAAAGAGAAACACACTTAAAATGAGAGTATTACACTGAAAGAAGTGATGAGTTTTTCTTTTTGTGGTTTTAACAATTATGAAATTATTGAATATGTTGCGTTAAAAAAATATAAATTTTAAAAATAGGTATGTACATTAGGATTATGACTTTTTTGTTGCGAAAAAATTACAGGGACAATATTGTACTGATAAAAAACAATATTGTATTGATAATAACAATAATGTACATCAGTGGTCTTCATCTATATCACCCGGAAAACGTTTTATTTTTTGTTTTTATCAAAAATAAATATTAATAAAATTTAAAATGTTTTTTATAAATCAATAGAAATGAAAAACAAAATTCAAATATACTTTAAATTAAAAATATCCCTCAAGTTGAAAATAGTAAAATGTCTTAGTATATAAATATTAAAATAAAAAAAAAATATTTTGGAAAATATGTTTTTTGAACAATAAAACGTTTGAAAACGTGTTTTATTTTTTTATCTATTTTTTTTAATTTTAAAACTTATAATTCAGATATTATTGTGGAATACTGGTTGCGTTACTGTAAAAACCATACGATTTCATTGCAATTTTTTCTGATAAAATATTATTTTAAATTTTCATATTTTTGCAAAAAAAAAAAGAGCAAACAAAATTTATTGACTTCTTTCATTGCCAGAAACAGAATGCAATTCAGGATGCATTCTATCATAGTGTCGCTTAAGATTAGATGCAAACATATTCTTAAGTACCTGACTACATACAAGGCACTCAGCTTCCTTAAATGTGTTCATACACTGATAATAATCCATGCATAAAAATACAAATAAATGTCAAAATAACCAAAAATTTTGTAAAATAAACGAAAATTTGTTCATTTTACAAAAGATTTCGTTGTTTTGACATTTTTTTCGTATTTTTAGCATGGATTATTATGAGTGTAGAAAATAAAAATAGTTTTTCCCATTCAACATCCCACATATTCATTAAATATTTTAATTTAAATGCTGTAAAGAAATATATATTTATACGAAATATAATCAAACATGCATAAATTTATGTAGCAAGTTATCAAAACTTCTCAGTGTATCCAACAAAAAATATAGCTTTCTTTAAAAACGGAAAAAACATAAAAACATCTGCTATACTCCTACTCTGTTGAAAGCTAACTAGCTACTGAATGAAACATTTATCTCACACACATATTTATTGTTGTAATTATGGTTGCCGTTCAGTACGATGTAAACAAAGAGTACGGATTTTTTTTATGAAAGATTTTGTAGCGTTGTTAATTTATTATAATTACTTAAGTTTTTGATAGGAAATTAAACCAAAAAAAGCTTTCTGATAGTTATAAAAGCAACATTGGTAAATACAGTACGATATTAAAATTTAAAGATATTGTAATAAAGATTAGCGATACAGGTAGTTTTGGTACATTTCAAGAAGCTGTTTTGTAGGATTTTTTTTACTTTGAGCAACCCTGGTTGTAATATTCACGAAGAGAATAAAAAAATTCCCGAAAAAACTTCGTCCCCTGGGTGATATGGATGAAGACCACTGTATTAGGAGCTTAGGGTCATCTGCAGTAGCCTTATTACTCCTTTCTATCATATTGATGTTTAATTTCTTTTGGTTTTATACTAAATTTCTCTTCGTCTCTTTCGATGATTTTTCTTATTTAATTGGATGGTTTTAAGTATTTTAATTGTTAATTAATTTGAGCAATATTTGTTTTACCAAACAAATAATTTATTCAACAACAGTTGAATAAAAAATTCGCAATGAACAATCAGATTTGATTGAAGATTTTCAACAATATACGGGTTATAGCCAAAAATCTCATCATCATTCCTATGACCCAGAAGAAATCATATCAGGCCTTAAACATCAAGGTTTCAAAATTATAAGTGCCAGCAATAAATAAAAATTCAGAACTAAAGAACCCTTAAATATTTTTGTATTATCATTCGATTCGACTGAAAACATTGATAAAATCTACAAAATTAATAAAATACTAAATACAATAGTAAATATAGAACAAATTCGTCTATCAAAACAAATACCTCAATGCAAAAACTGCCAATCATACAAAAAACTACTGCTCCAAACACCTAGATGCGAGCGTTGTGCCGGTAAACATGAATCCAAATCCTGTGATAAACCCCCAAATGTATTTTCAAAATGCATTTGGGGGTTTTCAAATGCTGCAATCTCATCAGCAAATGCATTTTCAAATGCTGCAATCTCATCAGCAACAATCTTTAGAACAAAATCAGCAAATTTATCGAATTCAAAACCAGCCCAAACAACAGAGCCAAAAACATCCTTCTGCTGGTAGAACATATTCGGATGTTACGAAAACCAATACACTACCTGAAGCAAAAGATCAAAACAATATGCTAAGTGTAATTTTACAAAAATTGGAGAAACTAGAGACAGTAAATCAATCGATTGAAAATCGATTGCTTTCGTTAGAACAAAGTTTCTGTTATTATTATTAATGAAACCATTACATATCATGGAGTGGAATGCAAATGGTCTGAACCTTAATAAAAATGAAGTTCAGGCTATTTTAGAAAACAAAAACATTGCTATTTGTTTGATAAGTCAAACTCATTTTAACAAAGAGTCGTTCATAAGAATAAGAAAACTACAATATTTACCATAAAATTCATCCAAGTAACAATGCAAGAGGAGGTAGTGCAGTTATAATTAGAAGCACAATTGAACACTATGAAGAAAAACAATATAGTGTAGAAGAATTTCAAGCTACAACTGTCACTATTACAACAAATGGCTCTCGAACGACTTTTACATCTGTGTATAGCCCACCTAGATCCAAAATAAAATTTGAAAACTACATGGAGCTCATGAATAGGCACAAATACAAATTTATCATGGGCAACGATTTTAATGCCAAGCATACGCATTGGGGGTCTAGATTACCAACAACTAAAGGTAGGCAGTTATAAAAATCCATCCAAGAATGTGGAAGCGAAATTATCTCAACAGGCGCTCCTACATATTGGCCAACAGATACAGAAAAAATACCTAACTTATTAGAAATCTTTATTATAAGAAAAATCTCAAAATCCATTCTGGAAATTACTGAAGGGTATTTTTATTTTTTTATTTATTTATTTACAAGTAAACAAACAATCTTACAAGTAAACAAACTGATTGGAACTACTTTAAAATCCTTATTGAAGAAAACGTAAGTTCGCAACCTCGTATAAATTCAAGTGAAGTCCTTAATAGTGAGGTGCTAAACTTTACGACCTTACTTCAACAAGCAGCTTGGGTTATCACGCCTGTATTAAGTAAAGTCAACTATCAAAATAGTTATCTCTAATATATTAAAACTCTTGAGACCGAAAAGAGAAAACTTCATTGGAAATGACATCAAACGCGCTCTCCAGACGATAAAATAATTTTAAACCATGCTACCCAAAAACTCAGAAGAGAAATTAAAAAATTATAGTTTAATAAATACATCACAGAACTTTCATCCGACAGAATTACTGATTATTCTCTATGGAAGGCTACTAAAAAACACAAAAGGCCCGTAGAACAAAAACCTTCAATAAAAGATAACAATGGAAATTGGGCAAAAACTAATCTTGAGAAAAGAAACTTGTTCGCAGAATACCTCGACACAGAACTAAATAACGAAATCAATCAAGCGATTCCAGAAGATAATAACACTGATGAAGAAGTTATACCATGTGTTACGTTAGAAGAAGTAGAAAACGAAATAAAAACTTTAAATAAGCAAACTGCAAGCTGCATTAAATGAAGTTCTGCTATGGACAAAAAAAATGGAAAATCGATCTTAATAGCACATTCACATTTCTTCACCAATAAAACAATAAACCATAAACCACTTTATATTGATAACAACAGAATTCCTATTTCAAACTCTGCAAAATATCTCGGAATGTCTCCTGACGTTAAACTAAGATGGAAAGAACATGTTAAAAAAAAACGGGAAGAATTAGACTTAAAATACAGAAATCTCAGTTGGTTAATAGGCAGAAAATCTAACCTATCTATAGAGAATAAGTTAATGATATAGAAACAGGTACTAAAACCTGTATGGACCTATGGTATAAAACTATGAGGATGCGCAAAGAATCAACATATAGATGTCATACAGCGATTTCAAAACAAATTCCTCAGAGACATAGTCAAATCTCCTTGATATATTCGCAATAATGATCTACATAGAGATCTGAAAGTGAATACTATTAGAGAGGAAATGCAACACCAATCAATCAAACATAATGAAAGAGTAGAGCAACATTCAAATGAACTTGTATCGATGTTATTAGATGTCAATAGTTCAACAAGAAGATTAAACAGATTCAAATCCCAAGATTTAATGATGCGTTTTACTCAGCCGTAATGAGATTTATGAAGAAATCTCTTTGCTGTTTCAACCACTGCATTCTAACATTTGAAGAAAACTGCTAGTTAGTCTATTTAGGCTAGTCGTAGTGTAATTTAAACATTGTATATAAATAGTTTCAATAAATATAAAAAACAACCATTTTTATATAAATTTGAATGTTTGTTATAATTTCTTTTGAACAAAGTTTTTTCACATTTTATTTTACTCCAAACGGTTGTTTTTTTATTTTGTTTTTGTTGTTGTAGAAATTGTTCTTGTAATATGTTCACAAATTTTGTTGATCATTTAGTATTCTGTTATATAGTTTTAAGTATATAGTTGTTAATTAAATTACTGTTCTAAAACCTTTACACGAATTTTCAATAATATTTTCCCTTTTGATCCATAATTCACTGTAATTTTTGCTGTTGGTTTTAGAGTCTCAATTCATTTAATTCTTTTGTTAAAAAAATTTTGCAATTTTTGTTTTGTGTCTTAGACATTTTTAAACGAATAATTTTGTTGTTATTTTTGGGGAGTATTTTACAAAAACATAATTACTTTGTGTAAAAATTCATTTTTAGTTTATTGGGTCACAAATTTAACACTTTATTCATGTTATTCTATATGTTGGTGGTTATTGAATATTTAAGCCCGTTTGTTAATAATTTATTAAATATATCGTTGAGTCTTTAACGTTTTTATTTCGCATGGTTTTACATAATTTTCAAAGGCAAGTTGCCAATGTGTTTACAGTAACAAAAAAAATTGTCGTACTTAAAACAAAAAACTGTTTTTTTTTTGAAAATTGTGTCAACGAATTTATTTAAAATTTTATAATTTCCAAAGGACAAAAAATGCAACAACAAAATTTATTTGAAATAAAAACAACCGTTATATTTATCAAATTGAAAAATATATTTGAAATTGTTTAACATCATCAACAATGTCAGTTCGATTTATTTTATTCTATATTTATTAATTTTAAAATCAATTTATATTTCACCATTTTAACTTTGTGCTGCATTTTATTGTTTTATTCATGAAAAAACGTTTCATTTATCTGATATGTTCGTCCAAATTTATTTATATTTTACGAAGTAGTGTATGTTTAAAATATGTATATAAAATGTTAGAGGTATGCAATACAAGTTTGACATTTTATAAAGAAACTAGCTGACCCGGCAGACGTTGTCCTGCCTAAAATTGTATTTAAGGCTAATGACTTTTCAACAAATAGCATATTATTATCAAAACAGCTCACACAAAGTTTGAAGACTCCCGCTGTAATAGTACTTCAGATATGCAATTATAAATTTTTACTTCGTATGGGAGGTGCCACGCCCATTGCTTGGATCCCGCCCACTTTTTGCAAAACTATGCATATTATTATCAAAACAGCTCACACAAAGTTTGAAGACTCCCGCTGTAATAGTACTTCAGATATGCAATTATAAATTTTTACTTCGTATGGGAGGTGCCACGCCCATTGCTTGGATCCCGCCCACTTTTTGCAAGATTATTTATATTCTTATTAAAGTAGCTCACACAAAGTTTGAAGACTCCCACTGTAATAGTACTCGAGATATACGATGATAAATTATTACTTCGTATGGGAGGTGCCACGCCCATTGCTTGGATTCCGGCCACGTTTTGCAAGATTATGCACATTATTATCAAAGTAGCTCACACAAAGTTTGAAGACTCCCACTATAATAGTACTCCAGATATGCAATAATAAATTTTTACTTCGTATGGGAGGTGCCACGCCCATTGTACCTATATAGGTCAATTGTAAATCTAAACCATCCAGGGACCAACTCAAATACACACAAAAAATTTCATCGAAATCGGCCCAGCCGTTAAGGAGGAGTTCAGTTACTAACACACTTTCAGAAGAATTATATATATAAAAAAAAAAAAAAAAAGAAAAGAATAACATAATAGGAACTGCTTATCAATATAAATAGATAAAAATGTTAAGTAATATTTTATAGTGTATGAAATGCCTTGTTAAGGGGAAGTGGTAAAAAATTTCCAGAACGCATACTTAGTAAATTTTTTTTCAATAAAATTTTGTGAATTTTATCAAGCTTTGTATAATTTATGTATCCCATTGTGTTACAAGCGGGGTTATTACACAAAAAAAGAAAAAAAAATTCAGCAAAAAAAAGAAAATTTTTTAAAATTTTTAATTTGTTTTATATTTTCGAGAAAATCTAGAGTCAATGGCATTAAAGATAAAATTCAGCTAGCTTGGTCAATCGTGGCGTGGTTCTTGACCCCTGTTTCATCGCCTCGTAAGCATAGAAAATAAATATTGTCATATACGTAAAAAGCTACTTAGTGAGAGAATCGAAATAAAAGAAAATCAAATGTAAATACGAATAATTCGATGAATCATAACTGAAAGTTTACCAATAGAAGGGTGACATGATGTTTTTTGTCATTGAGAGCGCAATTCTCCCACCCATAGACAAAATTAGCTACGCCAATGGTAATCGCTAACGCTCCTAAAGTTTACACGATTACCCCAAATTTCGATCAATGCACGACAATGACTCTTAGGCCAACCAAAAATATGTCCGTTTGACTTAGCAACCTGCATTTTTTTTTGTTTTTTTTTCTGTCACGCGATGCTTAGCTATTGGTTGGTATATTCCTAACGGTACTATCAGACCATTATACCATGTGAAGACGCAAAAGAAAAGAGAATACGTAAACTTCATTTACACAGGGATGTAACAAAAAGGGTTGCCAACTTCGAAAGGCACAGGAAGAAATTACCTTTTAATTTGTTAGAATGAGCCGTTAAATTTTCGAATTTTAATTCAACATAAATTAGCGACTTTGAATTCCTAACAAAACTGCTTCGTTATGATATTATTAAAATCATTAACGAACAGGAAAAGGAATTAACGCGAGCAACAAATAAGAAACTGTACCGTGTGGCACGACCCACGATAAGCCGGGCAAACAAAAAAGTTCTTTACAGTTATATTAGTTTTTTGTTTTTATATACATCGAGATTATTTTTATGTTATTTTCAATTTATAACGAGCTTTCAACCTCCGCATATTTACAAAAATAAAGCAAATCAAACATATTAGCTAGGTTGATACTAGTATTTCGATCTGGCTAAAGATCTCATCAGAACCCGAAGTTTTAGAAAAGCTAGAGCCTATATAATAGGCAGAACTTTAACAAAAAACCTATTAATAATCAATTTTGCTCCATTCTTGTCTTCTTAGTAATCAACCACGTGGTTAGGTCTTTTCCTAACAAGCATCATGACGTTACTAAACTTTGAAGACCAAAAATGTTCTATTTATATAAAAAATTTTTAGTGTGTACTCTGGCTCAAGTAATATTTTTTACAGTTATATTAGTTTTTTGTTTTTATATACATCGAGATTATTTTTATGTTATTTTCAATTTATAATATGCGGATGTTGAAAGCTCGTTATAAATTGAAAATAACATAAAAATAATCTCGATGTATATAAAAACAAAAAACTAATATAACTGTAAAAAATATTACTTGAGCCAGAGTACACACTAAAATTTTTTTATATAAATAGAACATTTTTGGTCTTCAAAGTTTAGTAACGTCATGATGCTTGTTAGGAAAAGACCTAACCACGTGGTTGATTACTAATGACCAGTTTTTAACTTCGTATTTAAATATGCAATTAGTTAATTGGCATTTAAATTTAAGTTGTATTTAAATGCAGTTTCAGTTTTTCAGTCTTAAATGGTAATTGTTATTTATTTGCGACAAAAGTATGGTAGCATCATGATATGTCAAAAAATTAATGATCATTATTCATAAAACAGCTGTTTAAAGAATAGAAAAAAAACAGAAAATATAAAATATAGAAATATAAAAATACAAAAAAAAAAATATATATATATATATAAATATATATATAAATAGAAATAAAATATAAATTATAATTAAATTAATAAAATAACAATGAAGAGAAGTGAAAATTTCATCCGAAGTTGAATTTTTATTGGCTGCTGTAATTTAATTTATTTTTTATTGTTTGTTTTACCACGCGGAAAAAAACAAACTGTCAAAATCATATGTTATGTTTGTACAATTTAAATAAACTTTAAATGCCCAAGATTGGTCACTTAAATGTGATTTAAATTTGAAGTTAAAAACTGACGTTTGTATTTAAATAGAACTTAAAGTCCAAATGGCATTTAAATATGAAGTGAAAAACTGGGCATAAGAAGACAAGAATGTAGCAAAATTGATTATTAATAGGTTTTTTGTTAAAGTTCTGCCTATTATATAGACTCTAGCTTTTCTAAAACTTCGGGTTCTGATGAGATCTTTACCCAGATCGAAATACTAGTATCAACCTAGCTAATATGTTTGATTTGCTTTATTTTTGTAAATATGCGGCGGTTGAAAGCTCGTTATAAATTGAAAATAACATAAAAATAATCTCGATGTATATAAAAACAAAAAACTAATATAACTGTAAAAAATATTACTTGAGCCAGAGTACACACTAAAATTTTTTTATATAAATAGAACATTTTTGGTCTTCAAAGTTTAGTAACGTCATGATGCTTGTTAGGAAAAGACCTAACCACGTGGTTGATTACTAAGAAGACAAGAATGGAGCAAAATTGATTATTAATAGGTTTTTTGTTAAAGTTCTGCCTATTATATAGGCTCTAGCTTTTCTAAAACTTCGGGTTCTGATGAGATCTTTAGCCAGATCGAAATACTAGTATCAACCTAGCTAATATGTTTGATTTGCTTTATTTTTGTAAATATGCGGAGGTTGAAAGCTCGTTATAAATTGAAAATAACATAAAAATAATCTCGATGTATATAAAAACAAAAAACTAATATAATTGTAAAAAATATTACTTGAGCCAGAGTACACACTAAAAATTTTTTATATAAATAGAACATTTTTGGTCTTCAAAGTTTAGTAACGTCATGATGCTTGTTAGGAAAAGACCTAACCACGTGGTTGATTACTAAGAAGACAAGAATGGAGCAAAATTGATTATTAATAGGTTTTTTGTTAAAGTTCTGCCTATTATATAGGCTCTAGCTTTTCTAAAACTTCGGGCTCTGATGAGATCTTTAGCCAGATCGAAATACTAGTATCAACCTAGCTAATATGTTTGATTTGCTTTATTTTTGTAAATATGCGGAGGTTGAAAGCTCGTTATAAATTGAAAAAAGTTCTTAATTTATGGTCTTAGGTCAGAAGCATGAAATCTTCCCACTAGATTTCCCTGAAGATCCTCTATATCATAAAGGACATTACCTATTTGTCCCCGAATGCGACATTTAATGTATTTAGGTGTGAACTTGGCATTAATAGCCTTTTGAAAATTACTAAGGTCGTGATTTCTACGAAAAACCTCCTGTCCAACTCGGTAGCTGATATCCTTGGTACGCGTGTTATAAACTTTTGTGGCCTTCTCATGAGCCTTATAAAGATTCCTAGCAATTTTCTCCCTAATATGAGTTAGCTGATACAATGGTGTCATCATTTAGCATATTTAGCCTTTCCAATAAGTGATGTCATCATTTAGCATATTTAGCCTTTCCAATAAGTGATACGACGAACCATGCATACACATGTTTTGACCAAACACGCCGTAATAGGGTGAGCAATTAATAGCGGTATGATAATCGCTGCGCAAAACTGACAATATACGGGGAATACAGTTATTCCAATTTATATGATGAGATTCATCCTTAAGAAAAATCCAATTTTAGATATTATTTCCCTATTGGCGCGCTCGGAAGCATTTGCCTGAGGAGAATATAGTCCCGTTTTAATATGGGTAACTCCGAAAAGTAAAAAGAATTCCTGCATTTCTTTCGAAATGAACTGCTTCCCGTTATTGCTATCGATATACTGCGGAACGCCAAATTTGTTAAACAAGTAATTTTTTAAAAAAAATCAATAACGTTAATCGATGTAGCTGATCTTAAAGGTTTGAGAAAAATAAATTTCGTAAAATGATCAAGGGCTATAAATAAATGTTTGTTTTTCGATTTTGAACAAGGGTACGGACCAAGGAAATCAACGTATAAACGTTGGAACGGTCGGACGGCAGTAAATGCATTTCCCATCGGTGGCCGAAGAGTCTGGGTTGGAGCTTTAATGATTTTGCAATCATCACATTGGCTTACATAAGCCTTTACATCACGTGCCATTGTGGGCCAATAGTACTTTTGGCGTACTCGGGAAAGTGTTTTGAAATAGCCACCGTGACAGTTATACTCCTGTGCTGGTTGTATACATTTTTCCGTTAAGGATTTAGGGAGCCATAATCTCCAAAGATTTTCTTCTCGTTATTAATTTCTTGGCGAAATTTTATCCTTTTATATATATGTCTATCGGACAGGCAAAGGTCGGGTAAATTGTCTTTATTTGCAATTACAGTATTTCTCAAATCTTCATACTCAGAAGTATGGAATTCAGACGATGTCAATTCAATTTCGGGAAAACCACTATCAATTTCAATGGCAAAACGTCAAAACGTAATAGAGTATCCGGAACGATATTAAGGGAACCTTTCTTATGTTCCATTTTGAAATCGAACCCCTGTAACTTTAGACTCCACCGAGCAAGTCTTCCGCTTAAGTCTTTTTGGGTCATCAGCCATTTCAAACAACCGCAGCTAAACACTCCAGCTCAGTTACAGTGTAATTTCGTTGACAGCTGTTTAGCTTTTAAGAAACGAAGGATATGGGTCTTACCCGATTATGATCATCCACCTGGTATAAAACACCACCTACTCCAACCCGAGAAGCATCACATTGGATAATAAATTCCCTTGAAAAATCGGGTTGAGCTAAAACAGGGGCACTGTAAAGAGCTATCTTGAGTCTCTCAAAACTATCAATCGCTTCAGGGGTTAAAGAAAAAGCGCCAGAGCGTTTACGTAGACAATCTGTCAAAGGGCCAGCTAAATTAGAAAAATTATTTATGAAAGATCGGTACCAGTTTGCCATGCCTATAAATAGGCGTACTTGTCTAGGAGATTTCGGTCATGGAAAATCAACGATGGCTAAAACTTTGTCGGGATCAACTTTTAAACATCCTTTACCAATGCGGTAACCCAAATATTTAATTTCACTTTGGCAATACTTAGTTTTTGAAATATTGATGGTGAGTCCTGCATCCCGGAGACATTTTGAGACCTGATGGAGTAAATTCAAATGTTCTTCGAAAGTGGCACTGCAAACCAGAAGATCGTCTAAATAAATAAAGACATTTTCCCGTAATCGGGACGGAATTAGTTTGTCCATCAAGCGAACATCGTCTGCGGACCGTTGCAAAGCCCAAATGGCATTACGCGGTACTGGTACAGTGCTCTACCCGGAACTGCAAAAGTCGTTTTCTCCTTGAAAGTCGAATTTGGAAAGAAGCATCCTTCAAATCGATGTCGCTTATAAAATCTGTGTCCTTTAATCTACTAAGCAATCCGTTAATGTGAGGAAGAGGGTAAGAATCCTTTTTCGTAACTAGGTTCAATTTCCTAGAATCAAGGCACAAACGCACTTTACCAGGTTTTCTAACATTAACAACTGGGAGTTCGATTAATCGATTACGCCCATTTGTAATAACCGATCAAGCTCTTGATATACAGCTTGTCTTGGAGGCGAAAGCGGATAAGGCCTACACTTTATTGGGACAGAATCACCCGTATCAATGTGATGTTCTAAAAGATTTGTGGATCCCAGGCCTAGTTTTTCAAATGAAGGAAACTCGTGGATAACGGATTCAAGCTTCATTTCCGAAGATTCAAAGTCAAATGACTCTACTGCTGGTATAATATCGGTTGCAATTGCAAAACTACGCCAAAAGTCTAAACCTAAGGAGGCTTCTTGGGTCAAAGAGGGTACGATACAAAAATCAATGAGTTTCGTAACACTCTTGTACAAAACTGGTAATTTTCAATGTCCTAAAACCATATTTTTAGAACTGTCAGCAGTTGATATAAAACAACGAAAAGGTTTTAAAATTTTTTTGTTTCGTTTTTTCCTCATCATTACCACTTCATACCCGAGAAGATTCTATCAAATAACGAAAAGCTTTTCTTTTCTTAAAACGAATTATACAACTGAGAATTATGCTTGAAAGAGGTGAAGTTCGGGACGTTGAAGTGCTTATAGTATTATCTAGATTAGGTGAAAAGTTTTCCGAGATCTGAAATCTCGATTCATCTTCCTTGTCAATGACTTTCGGGACTCTTACGTCCCAGTGGCATATAATATTGGCAATGCAAAAAAGGTGGTGATGCCAGACCAGAGTCGGTAGAGTGCGGGGTTCACCAATAAAATAGCCACAAGTCACTGGAGCAAAAAAAATAAAATAAATATAAATTAGTAAAATTCAATAGCTGTACCGGGGTAAGCCAACCAAAAATATTTTCAATGTTTCCTGTTTTTAATCCGTATGTTCCTTTTTTTTCTTTCCGGTTTCGCTTGCATGGTTTTCTTTGGCCGGCAGCTACGATGACATTTGTATTTGTATTTGTATTTGTATTTATTATCAAATTGCTTTTCTAATACAACAAGACACAATATCTTATAAATTACAGTACTAGAATCAGACAAGTTATAATAACAATGAAAAGTAATAAAAAAAAAATTTTTTAAAAAAAAAAATATAAAAAAATAATAATAAACAAAAAAAAAAAAAAAAATATATATGAAAAATAAATAATATAAAAAAAGAAAGATACATTTTATGAAAAATATTCTATAAGTAATTTCCTAAACCTTGTTGCGTTTGAAGTGGTCTGTAAATTATTTGGAAGTTGGTTCCAGAGACGTATGGTAAATATAAAGAATTGACATTCGGAAGCATGATCACGATGCCGAAATTGGGTTATTGCTTTGTCTCTTAGAGATCTTGAAAACTGCAAACGATCATAAAGATATGTTGGCTGCTTTGTCATAATAATTTTATGAATAAAAATAATGTTTTTAAACTTAAGGTAGTCGAAAAAAGACATGTTAAATATACGACATGAATACTGGGTTACATGATCGAATTTTCTTAAACCATAAATGAAACGTATGATATTGTTATAGGTTGTGGTAAGTTTTCTCATATCCTTAGAGTTGCAACCAGTAAAAATTTCCGATGAATATAGGAGTGTCGGCAAAAGATATGTTTTTGCAAGCAGGATTCTAACTTTCAAAGGGGGTAAAGTGTTGGGTGACCCAAAGATTTCGCAGCATACTATATGTTCTGCCACTGGCCTGGTTAATATGATCGGACCATGTTAACGTGTTGTTAAATGTAACACCTAAGTTTTTAGCAGTGCCTACAATATCAATTTTTGTACCACCAAGAAAAATATTTAGTTCATCATCAACTTGTACTTTTTTTTTCGCTATTATTACGCATTTTAATTTATTCGGATTGAGTCGCAAACCATTTACTGAAGCCCATGTGAAAATTTTATCCAGATCATAATTTAATTCCCGAGTTTTCGAACAAATTAACTCCCTGGAGCAACTAAGATAAAGTTGAGCGTCATCAGCATACATTTGTATGCTAGAATAACGAAGTTGTTGTGGAAGATCATTAGCATATAATGAGTACAGCAGTGGTCCAAGAACGGAGCCCTGTGGGACACCTCTAGTCACTTGTAAGGGACGTGAAATAGATCCACCACTAGTAACAGATTGGTATCTGTTTGAGAGGTACGAGGACAGCAACCTCACAGCAAATGGCGAGAAGTTAAACAATTTGGATAGCTTCAAGCATAACATTGAATGGTGCACTGTATCAAAAGCCTTTGCTGCCTGACCTACCCACCCTCTTCCATGGCAATCTGCGGTCCAACTAATTAGAAAGTAGTGAGTATTGCAGGGGTCCTTGAAGCGTATATACAGCAAATCTATTGATAATGCCATAGCCTATCAGGATTCCAAAGACCGACCATGCGTGGTTCAGTACCACACCCGGCTAGGGGTGTCCCTGCTTTCGCAGAACATGGCGGATCTAGAGCGGACACTCGATAAAAACCCGTAATCCCCGGTGTTACCTTACCGTGAACATGGGATGAATAGCACTACGTTAGTGTGTTTTCGAACGGTGGCCTCCAGGACGAGGCGAACCCTGGTTGTATTAGCCCGCTGGTAGTACAGGGCTCTGCTATTATGCGTTCTTTTTAATCCCTTATTATTCTTTATTTATAGATGGATTTAAAAAACTAAAAATTTAATAATGAGCAAGAGAAGACCGACGCAGGTCTATCCTCAACCAGCCAAGAGGTTTTATGCCTAAAGAGCAGTGAGGGTGCAATCGAAACGGTCGGACAAGCAACGGACATCTTCTGTCCTAACCTTGCCGAGCCTATGGATGTTGGTAATGTGTCTGAGAGCCACTCGGGTTCACTTATAGACGCAGATATTAACACCCCTACTGACGAGGAAGATGAACTTTTAAGCTCTCAACCTAATGGTGCCGCAAAAGAGGTAAAATAAGCTCCAGGCGATCAGTCAAAACCAGTGACTGAGAGAGCAAAGCTATGTGGCCTGGATGAAGGCATTGACCTAGAGGTAGCGCGGCGACTGTGTGTTACCAATGCGCGAAGCCCGAATGGAGGTCAAAGCTCTTATGGGTAAAAGGAAGAGGGTACGATCTGATGGCTCAACGCCACCAGGATCGAAACAGCCTGCAAAACGGACCGCTGAAATAGCTGCGGATGGTACACCTCGCAAGGTTAAAGGTGGCTCATTGCCAAAGCCGACCCTGACGGCTCCAGCTAAGCAGATAAAGCAAGCGGCACCGTCCTATAAGGAAGCAGTTGCCAAAGTAAAGATTGGTGTTATTCCACCTTATTTTCCGGCGACAAGATGGACAGATGAACAGCTACATTCTATCCAAAGAGCTGTCTTGTACAAGATCGCGGAGGTGAGAAAAGGTACCATTAAGCCCAGCTTCTCAAGTTGCTCCTATAAGCCAGGTTGGCTCAGTTTCGTCTGCCGCGATAAGGACACAGCGCAGTGGCTGGAGACTCATGTCCCCACTCTAAAACCATGGAGTGACGCTGTGTTGAAGGTAGTGGCGGAAGATGAAGTGCCGAAGGCCCAGGTGTTCGTGGGATACTTTCCCGAGAAAGAGGACACGTCCAATGAATTGATTCTTGGACTGGTGGAGGGCAGAACTGCGAACTTTCGGTTGAGTACTGGAATGTTTTGAACAGGATCATAAAGGGTGGTATCGTTGAGTTCACCCTATCCATTGATCTAATCTCAGCTGACATACTCAAGCGAAAGAATCACAGGGTGAACTTCGGGTATGGAACAGCGCTGGTAAGACCCACCCGTCAACAATATGGGGTCGAGCGTGACATACCTGGTAAGGAAAAAACAAATACTTCGACAGCTGCGACTAAATCCGACAAAAGGGTCTCCATCGACCCAACTACGTCGGATGAAAAACCGGGCTGCTCGAAGAACTTTGTAAAGCCTAGTTCTTCTGAGCCCAAAGCTAAAAAGACGGCCAAACAAAAGGCTCCCAACAGACCGAGAAAATGGGAGAGAAAATCGGCAGAAGAAGCGGTTCTGCTGAACTCCAATACAGGCAGGAAGGTGGCAAAGCGTGCCGCAAAACACGCTTAAAATGATGGCTGCCCGAAAAGGCGAGACACCAAAGCATCTAAGGTGCTTACAGGTGAACCTGCACCATGCCAAAGCGGCATCGGACATCGCCAACAGAAAATTCACCACTGATGCCCTGGATGTTGTATTCATCCAGGAACCATGGGTGCATGACGGAGCCATCAAGGGGCTTAACGCTAATCAAGGTAGACTGATTTACGATTATCAGCATATTCGGCCCAGAGCGGCCATCCTTGTTAGAAACAATATAACATTTCTTCCAATTTCAGAATTCGACTTGGTTGCGATTTGGGCAAAGGTGCCCTCCTTATCAGGGGAACATGAGGTAGTACTGGCCTCCGCGTATCTACCTGGCGACACCAACACGGTACCAACAGCTGAGGTCTCGGCCTTGGTGGAATATTGCCGAATGAGGAACCTTAGTTCGATCCTCTGTTGTGACGCCAACGCACATCACACGATATGGGGAAGTACCAACATAAATAAACGTGTTGAGTACCTACTTGAATTTATATGTAGTAACAATATAAACATAGTGAATAGGGGTGACGAGCCGACTTTCAGGAATTCTATTAGGACAGAGGTCTTGGATCTCACTCTTACTAGTTCTGATATGTCATTTGCAATCTCAAACTGGCATGTATCCAATGAACTGGCAATGTCGGACCATCAACATCTGGTTTTTGATGTTGTTAATGCATTGGACTCATGCCAGGTTTATCGTAATCCCAGACGCACGAACTGGGAGGATTTCCGATACAATTTGGAACGAGATGCAGATGTCTCTAAAGTGCTCATTCTGAGCACTAGAGAGTTCGATCATGAGGCATCCGATATGCAATCGAATCTAACTTCTGCTTTCTTTTTGAGACCAGGAAGACGAAGAGGGACGTTCCATGGTGGAAAGATGGTCTCGAGAAGCTTAAAAAGGAAGCCAGAATACTGTTCAACAGGGCAAAGGAAACAGGTGACTTGATCACCTATAGGGCCGCACTCACTGAGTATAATAGAGAACTACGCAGATCCAAAAGGACCACGTGGCGCAACTACTGTGAGAAGATCTCTGATCTTACAGAGGCAGTGCGACTACAAAAGGCCTTGTCACAGGATCATACAAATGGTCTCTGTACTCTTAGGAGACCGGATGGCTCATACACGGAATCTCCCACTGAAACTTGTAAACTCTTGCTCGATACTCACTTCCCAGGATGCGTTGACAACTGCGGGTCCGCTGTGATTCAGAGAATCCCGAACCTGACAGGTAGGTACGTACGCCTGGCGGGTGCCATCTTTCAGGAGAACCGGGTAAAGTGGGCGATAGATGAATTTTCTTCATTTAAATCTCCGGGTCCAGATGGGATCTATCCTTGTCTCTTACAGAGAGGGATGGACTTAATTGTCCCACAACTGGTTAGGATATTTAGATCGAGTCTATTATTCGGGCATGTACCGAGAACCTGGAGGGAGGTTAGAGTGGTCTTAATACCGAAGGCGGGAAAAAAGTCTGAGCAGCTACCTAAGTCCTTCAGGCCAATTAGCCTGAGCTCGTTTCTCCTCAAGACAATGGAGAAAGTCTTGGGTCAGTATATTAGGGACACTTACCTCAGACGAAAGCCGATACATGAGCTACAGTTCGCGTATCGACGGGGTAAGTCTACCGAAACTGTTATCCATCAAGTTGTCACGACAATAGAACGGGCACTGGGGGCAAAGAATATTGCCCTTTGTGCATTTATTGATATACAGGGCGCTTTTGACAACACGTCCTACGATGCGATTAGGGTATCCATGGATAGGAAGAGCATTCCTCCAATCATAATTAATTGGACATTGGAGATGCTCCGCTCTAGGATAATCACGTTCGGAATAGGGACTACTTGTAGGACCGTGAATGCGACCAGAGGGTGTCTTCAGGGTGGCGTTTTGTCGCCATTGCTATGGACACTGGTCATTGATGAATTACTCGAGGGTCTGAACGACTTGGGTTTCAGGACCTATGGATACGCCGATGATCTTGTCATTTCCGTTGTGGGCTGGGATGACAAGACCATCTCCGAGCGTATGTAACAGGCTCTGAACTTCACTCTTTCGTGATGCCGGGTTGTCTGTCAATCCGTCGAAGACAATCTTGGTACCATTCACGAGAAGGAGAAAACTTAACCTGTCTATTCCGGTCTTTGGGGGTGTGACGGTTGGCTTCTCTAGCAGTGTTAAGTATCTTGGAGTGACTCTTGATAGCTCCCTTACCTGGAACGAACATCTGGACCACATCTCCAAGGTCACCAGGGCATATTATGCCTGATGATCACCTATGCTGCCCTTGCATGGTGGCCAAAAGTTGAGTGAAGTAAGGCAAGGGATGCTCTTAAGAGAATCTACCGTCTTGCGTGTGTTGCCATTACAGGGGCCGGCGGAACTTGCCCGACGGATGCCTTGGGGGTTATGCTGGGGATCCCGTCACTGCATATTTCTGTAATGGAGGTTGCCAGTATGGGTTCCTCTAGACTTAGTGAATTCGGTGGCATGAGGGGGGGGGGCGACCTAAGGGGTCACATAAGGATCGCGCGAATCTTAATAGATGACCCGAATTCTAAGGTTGTGGACAGAGTGTCGCCGGAGTGGATCTTTGATAGATATTTTGATGTGTTGTTGTTTGACAGAGACATGTGGACCAATCAATCCTGGGAACCGGAAGATGGTTCTCAGTTGTGGTTCACTGATGGCTCTAGGCAGTCCAATGGGAACACGGGTGCGGGCATCTTTGGACCAGGCTTCTAGCGTGCTTTACCTATGGGAAAATATCCGTCCATTTTTCAGGCGGAGATTTGGGCCATCTGTGTCTGTGCAGGGGAATGCCTGCGAAGGGGAACTCGCAGATCTCGTATCTACATTCTTTCTGACAGTCAGGCTGCACTGAGGGCCTTAATGGCTTATAAGGTGTCGTCTGGGTTGGTCATGCAATGCATTCAGACTCTCAATAGGCTCGGTAGGGGCAACTCTCTAACCTAGGGATGGATTCCTGGTCATGAGGGCAACGAGAGGGAAGATTGTCTTGCCAACCGCGGGACCCGAAGGCCCTTTATTGGTCCTGATCCATTCTGTGGAATACCTGCGGGTTATGTTAGGGAAAGGCTCAGGGCATGGAGAGAGTCTGAATTCTCTGGTTACTGGGAAAACTCTCCTGGTCAGCCCCAGGCTAAAAGATTGATCTGTTTTTCCAGTAGGGGGCCGAGGCGACTCTTGTCGCTTGAAAGAGTGGGTTTGAGGACCTTGGCGTCGTACTTAACAGGACACTGTAATCTCAGATACCATCTGCACAAGAAGGGTCAATCGGACACGGATATGTGTAGGTTTTGTGAGATGGTGTCTGAGACCTCGGAGCATGTTCTCTGCGAATGTCCCAGGTTTTGTGATAGGAGACTTAGGTTTCTAGGTGATCGCTTCATTTCGCCTTCCGACATCGCGAACATTTTGCCTAATAGGATAATTGGCTTTATAGGTAGCTTGAATCTGTAGGTAACTTTAGGCAGCCCAAAAGACCTACATTGGTCGCGGTGCATAGTGCCTTCTGATCTAATCTAAAATTAGAAAGCCCCTAAAATCGTCCGCTAAAGTCTTTCTAACTCACCTTTTATTAGAGTTTATTCCATGATTATTAAATCATAACTTTTCAAATAATTACAAGGAATATTTTCATTTTTTTTTTAAAACGTTATAATACGGAATTTCCTTTATTAGAAATTCATGTGAATCTTATGGCGTTTTCTTTTCTGACAAAAAAATGTTGCATTTTTATATGTGACATTTAAATAATGTTGTCATAACCCTCTTAATATGTTGCCATATTCATAGTCACAATAAAACATGAATTTATACAAAAAATGCTGCCCTGCTTTAGAACAGCTGATTTGTGTATGAAAGAAAACAAGTTGAAAAATAAAAAAGCGGCAAATTGCAAATTGGCATTCAAATTGTTTTTAATTAATTATTTTTTTTTTATTTAAAATGGATTCAGGAATTGATGCAAGCACAATATTTCGCTCCTGCAGAACACACATTTCCTTTTCATCTGATGATGAGGAAGAATCCATTAGTACCCCAACAACATTGTTTACGCATATCACTACAGCAGCTTTTTCCATTTTTAACAATTTAAATGTATATTTTTTAAAATTATTATAATTTATAAAACAAAATTTGTTAATTTTCGTCTTTAAATATTTTTTTTTTTTCAAAACAAAACTATAAAATCAGCTGTTTTATAGTGCAACATTTTCACCCCATCATTTTATAAAGGGTGAAAATGGCAACATTTTTGCATGTTAATAGGGCGACATATTTTTAAAAGAACATGATTCCTTTTTAAAGTGCTGTCAATTTTTTAGAAAAGAACACAAAAAGTGCAATTTTTTAGAAAGGGCAAACAAAATGTAACATTTTTTGCCAGAAAAGAAAACGCCATTAAAGTAGCAACGAAATTAATAGACAAATACATATAGACACATTTAATAGTTAATAAATTAGTTAATTAATGCAGCAAATTTCCTTTTCAACCAATCGGCTACAATTTAATTTTTAATTTCTAGCGGGTTGATTTTAATTTAATGGTTTAACATTTAGCAGGTCTATTTTAAATGAGCTCGTATATTTTAATTTAGCCGTTATTTTTTTGGTCTACTGCAGCCAAGCATAAGTATAAAATGAACTGGTGGTAGGATTGGCGTTTTCCCAGGTGGCTATTTAAGGTTTGTCCGTCCGTCAATGGTTCGAAGGTACGTAGCTCCCTATCGTTATATTTTTTTTTTTTTGTTAATTATCTTTTAACCTATAGGCCTGAGCTCAACCCTACGATCCCTGCACACCGTTTGTTATATCCGGGTTTTTTTTGTTTTTATTTAAATAAATTAACCGCGCTGCTAACCCTATCTAGCAACTTAATTTTAATTCTTTTTTTATATTAATATAAATTTTCTTTTTTTTTCTTTTTTCAGATACTGTCCGACCCGTCTTCAGTCGTCTGGGTAAATCATTCCTAAGCTGTCCTTAAACCTTAAATTATACCCTAGCACCCCAGGCTTGGCGGTGCTGATGCGGCTCCTCCAACGTTGGGTCTAGACAGAGGTGGCATTGTGGTGGATGATATATTTCCGGTGTATTCTGCTTTCTTTTTCTTTTATTTTTAATTGGTTTTTTTTTAAATAAAACAATATTATTTTTATATGAAAACTAAAATTCCCATTTGCTGCTGTTGTTGTTGTTTTTGCTAACAATTGCTGACACCACTTGTCTGACCTAGTTCACCATCAAAAAAGGAAAGAATTTCTTCTTCTTCCCTTTCACTTCCGCCCCCCTAAGGCTGCCTGTCAAAACCTATTCTAGCAGTTTTAAGGTTGCATTCTAATGCAATCCTTTGTCTACATTCTTCTTCTTCTTTTAACACAGTTGCATTAGAATGCAACCTTAACCCCCTCAGAGCCGAACATGACATCCTCCTTCGGTTTCCAATATGTGGATTTTTGCACTTAGTAGTTACCGCACCACGTTCACCACACTTGTAACAAAAAACGTTCCTGATTTCTTCAAGGCAATAAATATAGGAATGGCCCAGTGATAAGCAATTCCAACATTTAATGTAATGTAACTCCTCTATTTGAGGGTCATCCTCAAAATCACTCTCACCATCCTCAACAGAATCGATTTCCATCTCATTCACCTGACGGGATGAACTAACAAAGGGTAATGAAACTTTACATTCACTGAAAACCTTTTTCGCATTTCGAGCATGTTTCCTTAATCTGTGTAAATATCCTGGATTGGTGTTAAATAGCATGAGCTTAAGATTCGAGCTAACATTCTTTCTCAAAATTTCTATTAACTTCGCCTCAACTCTCCCCTTCATGCGAGAATTCAAGGATACCATGGAAAATGTGGAAGTTTTTAAGTAATTGTTTCTCTGAACAGCGAGTTCTCTTCAACAAGGTATTGAGTTTAAATAGAAAATCTGAAACGTTACCTGTACCAATTTAATATTATTAATATTTGAAGCAAGCGAAATTCGTGGTTGATTATTATTCAGAGACATATTAAAAGATGGTATCTCATTTGCAGGGAGAGTACCCTGATTTACTGTACTTTGATTTTGGGTTAAATTTGATACAGTTGCCCTTAAAGCAGTCATTTCCGCTCTGAACTCATTTTGTGTCGCTAACACGGTTTGCCTAATCATTGACATCAAATTATCATTAAAGTAATTATTTTCCCCAGTTAAGGTTTCACTCGGAGTAGTATTATCTCCACTAGTTGCCATATTCAAACCCGACTCTACTTTATCTGAACTATTTAAACACAATGTAGGTTGTAAAAGATTTTCCAAAGAATGGTCACTCAAGTGTAAAAAATTAAACAAATTTTCCTGTTGTTCAATAGGAGTACGGCTACCTGTCAATTTCTCCTGTTGTTGATCAGAGGGTATATTTCGATTATCTAAAATCGAAACTTCGATAGAACTGACCTCAGTCTTGAACTACCTTGGCCTTAGGTTGGACTAAAAGATCTTCTAAAGACGGGGATGGAGTTCCAAGTTATCTACCTCTGCCCCTAATCGAATTTGAATTATTTGACTGACTTCTAGTTGCAACGCGTGAATTTCTATTCATAATATAAAAAAAAAAATAAACAAGTTTATGAAGACACTTTTAACGAACGTAGAAGAGAAAAGGAATGAAAATAAAAATTTCAGCAACGGTAAAACAATGCAACAAAATAAGTTATAGTGTTGGTATGAAACGTACAAAATTAATTTAATAAAAAGGTTTTAAATTTGTAAGACAAAATCAGTTAAGTATTTAAGCAAAAAAAAATTATTATTTTTTCTCTGAAGGGCAAATATGCAAAAAGAAATTTAAAAAAAAATTTGAGAAGAAGCAAAGTTATATAAAAAAAATTAAGAGAAAAAAAATTTTTTTTAAAAGAGGTTTGGTTATTAATTTAAAAAAAAAAATCTTGGGTTTTATAAATTCTTAGAGGAATTCCAGGTAACGTTTGAGAAGTACTTAAAAATAAACGGTGATTTGATTATTTTAAACATACAAAGTATAACTTTTAAGGTAAAGTTTATACTGCCTTTGCTTAAAAGTTTTCCACAATGATCATTTGTTTCATCTTATAGAGAATTATAAAACAAAGCCTATTGTGGGTATATAACTTCAATTCAAAAATTTTATTGTCCTCTTAGGTGTGCTCTTTTTAGCACTCAAACAAAGTTCTCTTAAATTTTACAGCTATAATAAAGTTTCGTTTAATTAAACATTAAAATTTAAGTCTTGTACATTTTAAGAGAGCCCTTATTCAAAGATCAGGTCAGATCGCCAGTCACCGTACTAGTCACCGTACCATCAATGTTATTACTACCGTCACTGTCATTTGTTAGTCCCTATTGTTAGTTGTTGTTGTCTGTTTTTTGTTTTGTCTATTGTTCATATGTGCTTTACTGTTTGTTATTACTAGTTAATAACAAATTAGTAAACGCACATATGCAATCAATGTACTGGCTACTCTTAGTCTCTAAGAATAACGGTTCAGCTTTTTTTTTGTCTGTTCGTTATGTACTTGTTAGTTTGTGGTTCTTAATAAATTGTTACTATTAATTTTAACATTACAATTTTAACTTTTAATAAAAGAAGTCGAAAATAAAATTAAAGTACGTGTTTTTAATTTTATTTAAAGTAAAAGTTTTTTACCGAACATTTTTGGCGACCGTGACAGGACGGCCTGTGTGTTAACGAAATAAAAATAAATTGCATTTATAGTAATTAAATGTGCTAAAGTCCCAAAACTTATTTAACAAATTGTGAAAAACAATCTAATAATAAATAAATTTAATAATTCACAAGTTTGTTATAATTTTTATTAAAAATAAAAATTATGTTTTTTCGACCTTTAATTGTGCAATGATAATTCATTTTCATTAAATTTAATAATTTTTTAATTCGGTTTTAAAGAATTTCATGGCCCGCAGAGCCAATACAATAAAAAACAATTTTAGTGAAAAATTTATTTTTTTTGGCCTGTATGTGCAACAAATTTGAATAAAATTTTGTGCTTCGGAGTAAAGTTCGTCGTTGGATATATATCATAACCTCTGCTGCTACAGTTGCTGTTTTTTCGTTCGTTTGTAGTTCTTTGCCGACGTTAACCACTGCCGCTATACAATTTCATTTGGAACAAAATTAAAAGTGATTCTTTTGTAATTACAAAAAAGTTTTGGTTTCGTGGGTTTTTCATCGAAATAAATTTTGCTGAAAAATAAAATCATTTCGTGTAGCCCTTGTTAAAATTTAAATTTGTTCGATTTTTAAAATTTGGAAATTAATTTATTGTGCCGTTATTTTAAGTACATAAGTAAAAATAAAATTTTGGTGTCTTTTCATTTATATGCAAAAGTTAATACGCGTCTCAATTCCAAAGTGGTTCCTTGACAAACTTTAAAGTTTTTTTTTGTGATTTTTATTCAAAATGGTGAACGATGATGCTACCATATCAAAGCTACATAAGAAAAATGAAAAAGATGGCGACAAAGAAATTTAATTTTAAAGAAATTTGTGAAGTTCAAGGACAAATTGAAAAACTAAATCCAGCTGATAATTGTCGTAGTGATTTAGAAGAAGTTTTTATCACATCGAAGGGAAAGTTGTTATCACTTTTAAATAAAAGTCGTTGCTCTACTTCAGCGGAACACAGTTTTCTAAATGCTTCTGGAGCGCCACATCAATCTTGTTTGCCCTCGTTAAAGTTGACCCCATTCGACGGAAAATAAGCTGATTATGAGCGATTTATATCAACGTTTTAAAACATGGTCCATGATAATTCGTTGTTAACTCCAGTGGATAAATTTTATTATTTGCTGAGCTGTCTTTCTGGTCCTGCCGTGGCTGTGGTAGAGCCGTTCCTTGTTACAGATGAAAATTAACCGAAGGTCCTGGAACGGTTAAAGGAACGCTACGATAATTAGGTATTTATATTTTTGGACATATAACTGCTCTTTTTAATGTTTCTCAGATGTCCAAGGGTGACTGCGTTTCATTGCGGAACATAATCGACACTGTTTCGGCTATTCGTGGCTGTCTTTTATCTCTTGGCTCGGAAATGGACGTTATGAATGCGATTATAATTCACATGGTGCTGCTGAAGTTGGATGAAGTTTCCTGGCAAAACTATGATGAAAAGCAAGAATTTAAATCACTGCCTACTTAGGATACCTGCTACAACATTTTAAGTAATCGCTGTCAATTTTTAGAAAGTCATGGGAAGAAATGTGAAACAGTGCATAAACCTAGTGTTTCAAAGCCAAAGTCGAACTTCAATCGTTCAGCGAATACGTTTGTAAATTCTAAAACCGAGTTGACCTGTTCATATTGTAGCAGCACTGATCATTACATCACAACATGTTCCTCGTTTTTGTCGCTTTTAGTTTCGGAACGTTTTAATTTTGTAAAACGAAATGGGCACTGCATAAGCTGCCTACGAAAGGGTCATTTAGTTTCGAAATGCCCATCCAAATCTCGTTGTCAAGTTTGTAATGCAGCTCATCGTACTAATTTGCATATTTATGCGGTTCCTGATCATACAGCACCGCCGTTGTCCAATGGTGCCCTAAATCAAGCGACATCTTCTAGTCAAGGTAACCCAGTTTCGTTGGTAGCTCGATCATTCAAAAGGGCAATCATACCAACTGCAGTGATTCTTATCAAGAACAATTTTGGTTCTTTTAGACCGGTAACAGTACTACTTGATTCCTGTTCTGAAATGAATTTTATTACAGAAGAAGTTGCAAAAAGGCTCAAGTTACAATTTCAACCAGAACCTCAAGGTGTTTCTGGTATTGGAGAAATACAAAAAAGCATTAAGTTTTCTGTTGCATCAACAATTAAATCTCGTATAGGTTCGTTCCAGTGGTCCTTTGCGGTATCCAAATCAATTTCTGCTCAACAACCTGGCGAATTTATTGAAACATCAGATTGGAAAATACCTGAAACGATACATCTCGCAGACCCTTCGTTCTACAAGCCACAACGAATTGATTTATTGCTTAATTCTGAGGTGTTTTTTGCTATGTTGCTAGATGGACGCATTTCTTTGGGAGATAACAAACCTTGCCTTGTTAATACTGTGTTTGGCTGGATTGTTAGAGGCAAATTCACTTCTCAAACAACTTTGTCGCCTCTTACATGCAACTTAGCGCTTTATTCTTCAACGGAAACATTGGACAACACTTTGAGAACATTTTGGGAATTTGAAGAGTATGCTAGTGGTTCCCAAATTCTTAGTGAAGAGGAGCAACGGTGTGAACAACATTTTGTGGACAACGTTAATGTTAATGCTGATGGTCGTATACAAGTAAGATTGCCTTTTAAACTCATTGCAGATTATTTGGGTGAGTCTTTTGAAATTTCTCGTAGAAGATTTTTGTTGCTCGAAGGTAGATTGGAACGTGACTCTATTTTAAAGTCAATGTATGTCGATTTTATGGACGAATATATGGCTCTCGGTCATATGTCGCCCTACGATCAGCCGGTCGCACTTCCGTATTATATTATACCACACCACTGTGTATTAAAACCTCAAAGTACAACAACCAAACTTCGTGTTGTCTTTGATGCTTCGGCTCGTACTGCTTCTAATCATTCCTTAAATGAAATTCTCATGGTTGGCCCAACAATACATCAAGATTTGATCACAACTTTGTTTTATTTTCGTCTGAACCGATTTGCGCTCACGGCTGACAAAAATGTACCGTCAATTTCTAGTTGATCAACGCGATCGTAAATTTCAATTGGTTCTTTGGAGAGCTAATAAAGAAGAAAAACTTAAAATTTTCCAATTAAATACAGTTACTTATGGACTCTCAGCAGTGCCTTTTTAGCAATTCGTAGCTTGTTTTATATCGCTGATCAATATGAATCTTCTGTAGTGGGCAGTTTTGGTTAAGAATAAGAACTTAATTTTGTATATAGTTCACCAATTTTTTTTTAATCGATTAATTTTTTTGGGTAAATGCTGCTAGTTATTTGTTCGTGAGTGTACTGATACTCAAAGCTTAGTCAATATAATATTGGCGGGATAGCTAGTATGACAAGATTATTCTTAATTACTCAAAAGTTCTTTTGGTTGCTTACGCATACATACACACGCATACGTACATACTACGGGCAAATTATCAACTTTAAGAGATAGTATATGAGTGTAGAGGTGAAGATTAGCTTCCCTGCAGTCAGCCTGGGGTCAAGTGTCCCTTTGTCAACACTCTTTTCTCTAGCGACAACTGCACTAGTGAAAAAGTCGACAACTTTCCTTCTACGCACGAGTAGAAACTAGCTGCAGACAACAGATCTAGTAAATTTCTGGTGACACTGTCAACGAAGTCGTCGACAGTTTGTGTTTTTTATTATTTTGCTCTTTCAATAGGTACATATTTTTTTAACTGAGCAACAGTTTTTCTCTTCTTGCATATTATTGCGTCATATTCTTTTGTTGATTAAACACGTGCTCGCAGTGAAAATAAGTTTATAAGTTTAAATAATATTAAAAACAGACGGATTTAAATAATTTTTAGTTGTATAAGGTTCTATTTAAAAACTATGTAATTTAAGCTTTTCTTAATAAAAATTTCCTTCAGACAAAAAATATATGTGTTTAAGTGTATCGCCTTAACCTCTGTAAAAATCTAGCTCCAGGATCGCCTGAGAAGCGCCAAATATGTAGACCAGAGTTACTAAAATGCACTAGTGAATCTGTGGTTCAAATGTCTCCATGTGGTCCTAAAAGAACTACCACGTCAGTAGTGATAAGGTCTACTGGTGGATTTTCAATGACAAGCCTGTGTTAGATGTCAATAGTAGATTACATTGGCTGGGGCATAGCTGGTCAGTAGTACTGGTGACAATGTCACTAGTACAACACTACAGTTTTACTACTCACATTCCCTGCAGGGTTGTGTGTATTAATTGTCGTTACTAAATATTGGGACTTTTACTCAATCTGTTTTTGGTTTGTTTGTAGGTGTTACTATCAGCAGGGGGGATGGGGCAAATGGTTTTTATGTAGTTACTAACGGTATTCAAAATTTGCATCATTTAGTAAATCTGGTTGGAGTTTGGAATTGGAATTTTAATTGCAAACAAGTAGTCGAATTACAAAGTTGAGTAAAAATATTGACGGAGTGTTTGGAATAAACGTGTAATTTCAATTTTAAAATTAAAGTTTTTTGGTTGATTTGGAAACTGTACCACATTTGGTGTACAATTTTCTTGTGTGAATTTTTGTATTGACGGTACGCCTGATGGTATGTTTTTTTTTGGAACTGGACCATAGAGGAGCGACCGTGGTGGCCTTAGTTCCTTCCTTTGCGGAACAAGTTTTGGTGAGTTTTTTTTTCTTGTGAAATGTGGGAGTTCGTTCCTAATACCTAAATATTTTATAGACACGTTTTTGGTCGTTTTGGTGGACGACCGGGGAACGGGTTTTTTTTTCACACACGTGTTGTGTGAAAGATTCCGGACACGTGGAATTTTATTTCCACGTGTGTGTGTGTGTGTCGGTTCTACCCGTTGTGACTATGTAAATGGTGGTCTCTACTAGTGTGGTGGCTGTAATATTGAGTTTTGTTGTGGAACGTGCGGTTTCCAAGTGTACCCACCCAACCTGTTGAAATTTCCTTAGGACTTCTTGTGGGGCTTAGATTCAACTGAAGAATAAATACCGCTCCTTACCTGCTGAAAATTGGTGGTGCCTGGACAAGTGAAAATTTAAAATCTTTGTTATTGTTTTTTTTATAAAAACTTAAATTTTATAAGTTCTTGGAATCATGAAAGTTTGAACCAAAAGATTTAGGGTAAAACTTAATAATTTTTTTTTTGTAAAGTTTATAAAACTTTATATTAATTTCTGGTTGCACCGTGTGCAATAAGAGGTTAATCTTTAGTTTTTGGTTCGCTCAAGCCGGGATCAAAACGCTAAAAGAACCAAAATTATCTAATTAATATTTTTTTTGACAACACCACAACACAGCATCGTCATCTATGGGCCCACTGGAGTACTAAGAAAATTGTGAGTATTAAATGAAATATTTTGGGATCTCTGTTGCGGTTAAAAGAACGGGTGAACCAGTTGCTGAAGTACATTTTTTTAAGGTCATATTTTTTTTTTTTTTGCGATATGGCTCGGGTTTTTTGTTAATAAATGTTAATAAGATTTACTTTTTTTTTTGGTTTGGACCGATTGAAATAAGAATTGATCAGTACCTCATCTAATTAAAAATTTCCCAAAATTATTTGTATATTTTTTTTGGCAGTTTTTTTTCTCACTTTTAAAAGTGTCATATTTCCTCATTGTTTATAAATATTGTAATTATAAATGGTAGATTTAAAATAATCGTAATTATTATTATCAATTTATTTTTGTGAATTTATGGAAAATAAATTTATGCTTCTGGCATAAATGGATCATAAAAAGTATCCACAGTTTTAACTTTATCTATTTTTGTGGTACTGTTATGATGTTGGCTTAGGCTTTAGTAGTCTGATGTCTGTCGGAGTAGTCGGTAATTTAAAAATTATAACGGGTTAAATTTATTTAACCCAATTTTAGCAAAGGGCGTTCAGGGGAATTAGATATACTGTTCGCAAGATAGGGAGGGCATTGGGTAATGGGGCCCAATACCATCTAGGGGTTCCCTTATATAAACGCGCATAATAAAAAGGGATATTTTAGGATAACAGGGTTTTTTTTTGTCCGTCTTTTTATATAAATAATTTGCTTTATAGTTAATAGTGATTGGCACTAGACCGTTCGCGATTTTTTTTTATTTTTATGATTCGTTCATACCTTTGTACCGCAAAGTGCACCTAATAATATTTGTGTGTGTGTGGTTTGTTTGTGGATGAGGAAGAACTCACCCATTTCGCCGAGCTAGCAAGAGCATAGCTAGAGGTGCACAACCCTCCGATTCCGCACTCCAAAACGGGAGAACTTGGCCGGCTAGCAACGGTTAGCTTCATATGAGGTTTTCGGTCTTACAAATTCACTCCCCCCCACTCCCATACCACATAATTGGCGCCCAACGTGGGGCCGAGGAACGTTAGGGTTACCGTTAAAATTAATTTTTTCGGGCCAGAATAAATTTCATATTATATGAAAATTTTTAAATTTTGTTGGAAAATCTATAACAACTATTGATAAATTTAGTATTTATTATGCGTTCTGGGTCTCACAAATTCTAATATTTTGTGATGAAAACACCACATCACAGATTTTGTTTTAGTTTATGTTTTTTTTTGTTGTACTAGACCTTAGTACAGAGCTTTGTCATATGATTTTGTTAGATATTCTTTGTTTGGACTAAGCGACTGCAATTCGAGTTTTTACGGATTGGTCGACCCGGGGAAGTTTCTATCATTTTCTTTTTGTCATACTTTGACTATTTTGTCTTTTACATATTTTTCTATATTTTGATAAAGTGTTCGTTTGAACGTATCATTGGGACTTAGCTGAATATTAGATTATATTTGATTTTCAGACCATTGATTTTTTTTGAATGAATCACTTTCAGAACCATCCATTATTTTTTTTTCAATTAATTTACAATAGATATCCTAATTTCTATACCGTTTATATATTATTATCCAATCGATTTTTTTTTAAATTTTTTATTTTTTTTTTTTAAATACCGATTACAATGACAGACCATCTAGCATCAATTATTGAAATTATAATGTCAGTTAGACATAGCAACGAAGATTTAACTAACACAGTGAGCGAAGCTTCTGCGGCTTGTAGCTTATGCAACGACCCCTTGGGTAGCAGAAGACCATTAGCTGTCACACTTTGCAACCACATCTTTCACAAAACCTGTTTGCTTATGTGGTTGGATCGTAATAACACATGCCCGGCTTGTAAAAAGTCGTGTACACTTTCACAATTAAAATACCCAGAAGAGTCTGGCGAAGTATTATTGGAATTAGAGTCTCCTGTAAATAGCATTCGGGATCTTCCCATTAATGATAGTACAGGTGTACAGCGGAATACTGGTTCTAAACCGAAGACTGGTAACAGGGGTAAATCGGCTTTTTCTAAAGTGGGAGCACCTGTTACTCGCTCAATGAATTTTTTGCGTAATTCTTTTGATAGAACTCGACGTAATTCGAATTCGGGTCAACGTGTTACATTTTCTGGATCTGTAGGAAATGTTAATCAAGATCGTTTTAGTAATCGATCTAATCCTAATTTGAAGGGAAATCGTACTGGTAGCCAGGATAATTTACATCATAATCGAGCTGGTAGCCAGCATAATCGTAATCAATCTAACCTAAATCAGAATCAAATTCTAAGCATGATTCAATCGGAACGGCGGCAAACCTTTCAGGATATAAAAACTTTAATGGACAATACAATAGAACAACATTTGCAGCGTTATTTAGGAAATCTTAATATAGCAGAACAAACTCGTAGGTCTAATATATCTGAGCATGAATGGCCTATGGATATGCCTTTTGAGAGAACAAGTTCTAGTAATTTTAATTCGGACAGCGGCCAGTCAAATGCAGATGATCGTAATTTTAACTTTTTGAACAATCAGCCTGGTACTAATGATAATCGTTCTTCTCAGTCAGGTCATAGGCTTCGTACTTCTATACAACCGGAAAAGGTCTCTACTCTAATTCAGAGTTGGCATCTTAAATTTGATGGCTCTAGAGACGGTATGACTACTGATGAATTCATATATCGCATTGAATCTTTGACTAAACAGATTCTTAATGACGATTTTGATCTCCTTCGGGATAATTTACATGTTTTGTTTACGGGAAAAGCTAACTCCTGGTATTGGAAATTTCATAAACGAAATCCACGTTTTACCTGGGATTATTTTTGTAACGAATTTCATCAAAAATTCGATGACGATTTAACTGATCTCGACATATGGGAAAGGATCAGAAGACGGCGACAAAGGGATAATGAAAGTTTTGAGGATTATCAAACTGTTATTGAGGATTTAGTTGAGAGACTTTCCTCTGAAATTTCGGAGACCGAGTTGGTGCAAATTTTGTTGAGAAATTGCAAACCGAACCTTAGATATGAACTTTTGCATTTGAGAATTTTTTCACTCGCTAGATTACGGGAGGAAGTTCGCCGTCTTTTCTGATAATAACCATCAGATGAATCGTATTCGTAATTTTAGACCCAATGTTTCAGAGGTTTTTAACTCTGATAGTGAAGAAATTTTACCTGATAAGGATATCGCTGAGATTCAGCATAAAAATTTTAATTTCATTTGTTGGAATTGCGATTCCAAGGGACACCGGTATGATGATTGTGTTGAGCCTCGTAAAATTTTTTGTTACGGGTGTGGTAGAAAGGATATTTACAAACCAAATATTAAGACTACCAGATTCTACGCCAAATTATGCCTTGCTTCTAGAAACGAGCACGGAATGTAGCTATTTCTACACACTTAACCTACATTTAAATTATATTTACAAAACACTTTTTCAATATAACCAGAATAGACTACCGCACAAATTATCCTTGATGGCATTACGGGACAACATTTTTTGGGCAAAGGAAATTAATAATATTGGTCTTGACCTGGGACTTGCTTTGGAAGATGAAAATATATCGGCGCAAGAGTTTCTTCGTTGTGGAACCACTTTGATTCAAGAACTAAAAGCAAAAATATTCTTGCAAACTAACTACAGAGCACAGAATAGTAGATCTCGATTTTATAAACATTTAGACCATAACATGGGAATGCATTATCTACAAAATCTAAAAAATTTGAAACAAATTTCAATAATTTTTAAGGCAAGATGCGATTTATTACCATTAAACTCAAATAATTTTAACGCCACTGAAAACAAAACCTGTACATTATGTAATACAGGTGAAGACGAAGATTTACAGCATTTTATGGCAATGTGTCCCATTTTTAGGGAATTCAGAAACAGATATTTTGGCAAAGATAGTCTTAGCGAACAAGAACTGATACGTATCTTAAATGGCCAAATTGTAAACGGTTGGACTAGGCTTTATAATTATGTTAACATTGCATTAAACTACAGAAATTTGATCATTCAAGAACTTTTTTAAATATTAAAGATTTAATTATTCATATTAATTCATTATGTCAAGCATATCTCAATACTTTTTTTACACTATATATAATACATTGATTTTATATTTATTTATAATTATAACAGACGACTATATGTCATTGTTACTTATATTTTTTCTTTATTGTAAATTTTATATTTCCAAATAAAGATACATACATACATACAAACCAAATTGTAGAAATTGTAACCCGTCGGGAAACCCCAAGAAGGATGCGGCAACCAGCACCAGAACGTCGCATCCGGACAACGTTCAATAGGAATTCAAACTTTTGATACAGACAATTTTTCTCAAAATTGTAATTCTAACGTTAAGGATTTTCAATCCGGAATTTTACTTGATAGATCCAATGAAATTACACCTAAATTACGACCCTTGATTCCTTATCACAAGCGGCTTCAAAATTATTTGGAATGGCGTGAAAGGATTTTCTCTGATTTTTCTGATAAACCTCGTAGACTTAAGTCTAGGAGATCAACACGGCGTTTACGTTCTTTTTGGAAAAATATTATTTCTACCAAACGCAAAATTGTCTCCGCTATTATTTTAGGCAGTGATAGGAGATTATATACTGAGGTATCTCTTTTTGATAAAACTTTCATGGCTCTTCTCGACTCTGGGGCAAATCTAACTTGCGTAGGTAGAGATGCTGCCAAATATATTTTGGAGAATTTTCCGTTTAAAAAGCTTAACCGAATTATTGAAATCGCTGATGGTACCCCAAACGCTATTGTTGGTAAATTTTTCTCTGATTTGACTTATCGTGATGTGACTAAGCGTTTAGAGTTTTTTATAATACCTTCTCTCAAACAAGATGTTTATTTAGGATCTGATTTTTGGGATAGTTTTGGTCTTTTTAAAAAATTAATGGATTCGACACCAACGGCTCAAGTGTCGGAATTAGACACTGGTAAGGAAGAGGTAGATTTGGAGCCACCAAAAATTCATAAACTTTCTGGGAATCAGAGGACTAAACTTGAGTCCATTGTAAACATTTTCCCCTCGTACGAGAGGGATGGTCTTGGTAAAACTAATTTGATACAGCATTCAATCGATGTTGGTGACACCAAGCCTGTGAAACAACGTCATTGGCCTGTTTCCCCAGCTATCGAAAAACTTATGTTTCGGGAAGTTGATCATATGTTATCTCTCGGTGTAATCGAGGAATCTACTAGTCCTTGGAGTAGTAATTGTGTTTTAGTTAGGCGCGTAAATAAAAATAGATTGTGCTTAGATTCTCGCGAGATTAATAAACATACGGTTACGGATGCGTATCCGTTACCCCACATAGATGGAATTATGAGTCGTTTACCACCGGCTAGATTTATTACAGGGCTTGATATGAAACACGCATTTTGGCAGATCCCCTTGAATCAGAATTCTCGTCAAATTACGGCATTCACAATACCGAATCGGCCGTTATATCAATACACCGTAATGCCGTTCGGATTGTGTAACGCGCCTCAGACCTTATGTAGATTAATGGATCGTGTTATACCGGCTCATCTTCGTACTCGAGTATTCGTGTACTTAGATGACCTATTGGTTCTGTCTGACGATTTTGATTCACACCTAGTTTTGTTGCAGGAAGTGGCCCTTTGTTTGCGCAGTTCGAACCTAACGATCAATATTGCAAAATCTAAATTTTGTATGACTGAAATTAAATATTTAGGCTTCATCGTCGGACAGGGACAATTGAGAACCGATCCTGAGAAGATTAGAGCTGTCGCTGAATTCCCAGTACCTTCCTCGGTTAAACAGCTAAGGAGTTTCTTAGGACTCTCAGGTTGGTACAGGAGATTCATCGATGGCTTTGCTTCGATAACGTTTCCTCTTACCGAACTTTTGAAAAAGAACCCAATTTTTGCTTGGAATAACGATGCACAGCAGGCTTTCGAAAAATTGAAATCTTTGTTGACTTCGGCTCCCATTTTAATAACACCAAATTTTTCCAAACGTTTTATTTTGCAGTGCGACGCAAGTTTGAATGGACTTGGATGTGTTCTCGCGCAGGAGAACGACGACGGCATTGAACTTCCCATTGCGTTCATGTCAGCTAAGCTGACGAAGGCGCAACGGAATTATTCAGTGACGGAGTTGGAGTGCCTTGCAGTGGTCCAGGGAATACGGAAATTTCGCGCATATATTGAGGGTACAGAGTTTTCTGTGATCACTGATCACGCCTCTTTTGCAGTGACTTATGAGGCAGCGCGATCTTTCTGGACGACTTGCAAGGTGGGCACTCAAACTCCAGGGTTATTCCTTTACTGTACAACACCGCAAGGGCACTGAAAACGTTGTCGCTGATATCCTCTCTCGATACCCGAGGGAGAGGTGAACGCCTTGGAGGACAATGGGCCGATGGTTGATTTAACATCTGATCGTTTTGATGGTGTTGAATATAATAATCTGAAACATAACGTCTTTAAAAATCAGTCAAGATTTCCGGATTTAAGAATTATTAATAATTTTCTCTATAAGAGGGTTAAATTTTCTAGGGATGATGATGATGATAGTGATGCTTGTTGGAAACTTTGGGTTCCGAGGGATTTGGTTCCTGATGTTTTGTATCGTGCACATAATCCACCATCTTCAGCACACTGTGGCATAACCAAAATGATAGATAAAGTAAAGCGATATTTGTTTTGGCCAAAAATGGTTTCTGATATTAGAAAATACGTTTCTGATTGTGAAATTTGTCGTTGCACAAAAAGTCCCAACGTTATTTTAAGACCACCTATGGGCAGGCCTATGATCTCAGAGAGACCCTTTCAGAAATTATTTCTCGACTTATTAGGGCCATACCCACGTTCCAGGAAGGGCAATATTGGTCTTTTGATTATAGTTGATCATCTATCTAAATTTATGTTTCTTCATCCACTTAGAAAATTTACTTCGAGGAATATTTGTGAGTATCTGGAAAATTTTATTTTTTATACATTTGGTGTACCCGAATCGGTCTTGACAGATAATGGTAGTCAATTTAAGTCGGGACTGTTTGAATCATTTCTGACTAGATTTGGGGTGAAGCATATTTGCACCGCAATATATTCTCCTCAGGCTAATTCGTCGGAAAGAGTGAACCGATCTGTAATTGCTTCAATTCGAGCGTATATCGGTAAGGACCATACGAACTGGGAATGTCATCTTCCAGAGATTTGTTCATCGTTACGGTCAACCATTCACAGAAGTACCGGATTTTCACCCTATAGCTTAGTTTTTGGTCAGGAAATGATTTTGAATGGTAATGATTATGAGTTACTGCGTAATTTAGGTTCGATTTCCGATGACACCCGTTTAAATTATCCTGATGCTATTAGGTTAATGAGGGAAAAGGCAAAACAGAATATTTCTGATTCTCATGATGAAAACGCGTTCAGATATAATTTGCGAAGTAGAGCCATTCAGTATTTAGAATTCGAAACCGTTTTAGCTAGAAATTTTGTTCAAAGCAATGCCATTAAGAGATTTAGCGCGAAACTAGCACCCACTTTTAACAGAGCAAGTGTAAAACGCAAATTAGGTTCATCTTATTATGAACTAATCGATGAAAAGGGCAAATTGCTCGGAGTATATCATGGCAAGGATATACAAAAATTATCGAAATAATGTTATTTTCCAGCTAATGACTCCTCTTGACTTCAACCGTCGCATTATCTGTTTTGTAGTGGGCAGTTTTGGTTAAGAATAAGAACTTAATTTTGTATATAGTTCACCAATTTTTTTTAATCGACTAATTTTTTTGGGTAAATGCTGCTAGTTAGTTGTTCGCGAGTGTACTGATACTCAAAGCTTAGTCAATATAATATTGGCGGGATAGCTAGTATGACAAGATTATTCTTAATTACTCAAAAGTTCTTTTGGTTGCTTACGCATACATACACACGCATACGTACATACTACGGGCAAATTATCAACTTTAAGAGATAGTATATGAGTGTAGAGGTGAAGATTAGCTTGTGTGTATTAATTGTCGTTACTAAATATTGGGACTTTTACTCAATCTGTTTTTGGTTTGTTTGTAGGTGTTACTATCAGCAGGGGGATGGGGCAAATGGTTTTTATGTAGTTACTAACGGTATTCAAAATTTGCATCATTTAGTAAATCTGGTTGGAGTTTGGAATTGGAATTTTAATTGCAAACAAGTAGTCGAATTACAAAGTTGAGTAAAAATATTGACGGAGTGTTTGGAATAAACGTGTAATTTCAATTTTAAAATTAAAGTTTTTTGGTTGATTTGGAAACTGTACCACATTTGGTGTAAAATTTTCTTGTGTGAATTTTTGTATTGACGGTACGCCTGATGGTATGTTTTTTTTGGAACTGGACCATAGAGGAGCGACCGTGGTGGCCTTAGTTCCTTCCTTTGCGGAACAAGTTTTGGTGAGTTTTTTTTCTTGTGAAATGTGGGAGTTCGTTCCGAATACCTAAATATTTTATAGACACGTTTTTGGTCGTTTTGGTGGACGACCGGGGAACGGGTTTTTTTTCACACACGTGTTGTGTGAAAGATTCCGGACACGTGGAATTTTATTTCCACGTGTGTGTGTGTCGGTTCTACCCGTTGTGACTATGTAAATGGTGGTCTCTACTAGTGTGGTGGCTGTAATATTGAGTTTTGTTGTGGAACGTGCGGTTTCCAAGTGTACCCACCCAACCTGTTGAAATTTCCTTAGGACTTCTTGTGGGGCTTAGATTCAACTGAAGAATAAATACCGCTCCTTACCTGCTGAAAATTGGTGGTGCCTGGACAAGTGAAAATTTAAAATCTTTGTTATTGTTTTTTTTATAAAAACTTAAATTTTATAAGTTCTTGGAATCATGAAAGTTTGAACCAAAAGATTTAGGGTAAAACTTAATATTTTTTTTTTGTAAAGTTTATAAAACTTTATATTAATTTCTGGTTGCACCGTGTGCAATTAGAGGTTAATCTTTAGTTTTTGGTTCGCTCAAGCCGGGATCAAAACGCTAAAAGAACCAAAATTATCTAACTAATATTTTTTTTGACAACACCACAACACAGCATCGTCATCTATGGGCCCACAGATTCAACGAAGGAGTACTAAGAAAATTGTGAGTATTAAATGAAATATTTTGGGATCTCTGTTGCGGTTAAAAGAACGGGTGAACCAGTTGCTGAAGTACATTTTTTTAAGGTCATATTTTTTTTTTTTTTTGCGATATGGCTCGGGTTTTTTGTTAATAAATGTTAATAAGATTTACTTTTTTTTTGGTTTGGACCGATTGAAATAAGAATTGATCAGTACCTCATCTAATTAAAAATTTCCCAAAATTATTTGTATATTTTTTTTTGGCAGTTTTTTTTCTCACTTTTAAAAGTGTCATATTTCCTTATTGTTTATAAATATTGTAATTATAAATGGTAGATTTAAAATAATCGTAATTATTATTATCAATTTATTTTTGTGAATTTATGGAAAATAAATTTATGCTTCTGGCATAAATGGATCATAAAAAGTATCCACAGTTTTAACTTTATCTATTTTTGTGGTACTGTTATGATGTTGGCTTAGGCTTTAGTAGTCTGATGTCTGTCGGAGTAGTCGGTAATTTAAAAATTATAACGGGTTAAATTTATTTAACCCAATTTTAGCAAAGGGCGTTCAGGGGAATTAGATATACTGTTCGCAAGGTAGGGATGGCATTGGATAATGGGGCCCAATACCATCTAGGGGTTCCCTTATATAAACGCGCATAGTAAAAAGGGATATTTTAGGATAACTGGGTTTTTTTTTCGTCCGTCTTTTTATATAAATAATTTGCTTTATAGTTAATAGTGATTGGCACTAGACCGTTCGCGATTTTTTTTTATTTTTATGATTCGTTCATACCTTTGTACCGCAAAGTGCACCTAATAATATTTGTGTGTGTGTGGTTTGTTTGTGGATGAGGAAGAACTCACCCATTTCGGCGAGCTAGCAAGAGCATAGCTAGAGGTGCACAACCCTCCGATTCCGCACTCCAAAACGGGAGAACTTGGCCGGCTAGCAACGGTTAGCTTCATATGAGGTTTTCGGTCTTACAAATTCACTCCCCCCCACTCCCATACCACACTTCCTATCTAATTGGCTCTCAAGTACTTTGTGAAGATCTATACGTGGACGACGTTTTAACCGGCTCAAATAATTTTGAAGTTTTGAATTCGAAGAAAAATGAAATTGTAAAACTTTTAAGTTTGCATGGTCTTCAGCTGGCAAAATGGAACAGCAATTGTCCTGAATTTGTATCAAATTCAGTTGAAGAGGTCACAATTAAAACTGGCGAAAACGACGTCACTAAAACACTTGGCATGTCATGGAATCCCAGAAAACATAATTTTTTGTTCTGTTTTTATTTGCCCGATGTAGTTTGCCCCTCTAAACGTTCAGTTTTGTCAATCGTAGCTAGAATTTTTGATTTACTCGGCCTCTTCAGCCCTATTGTTATTCGTTGTAAAATGCTGCTTCAAGAAATGTGGGTACAAAATATCAGTTGGGATGAACCCCTAAACTCAAATCTTACACAACTTTGGCTCCAAATTAAGGAAGATTTGTCAAATATTCAAAATATACAAGTGCCTGGATATGTTTTAACTTCATAAAATTTACTTGGCAAAATACATGGCTTTGCAGATGCTTCGCAACGCGCCTTTGGCTGCTACAACAACTTTGCTGATTGCCAAACCTAAAGTCATTCCAATAAAGGCTTAATCCTTGTCACGCCTCGAATTGTGTGCTGCGGTCTTGCTTAGCAAAACGTGGTCCAAAATCAAATCTAAAATTATTAAATTTGTATCTTCTATTTTCTTTTGGACAGATTCAAAAATCGTTTTACAATGGCTAAAGTTGCATTCATCAACACTAAATTGTTTTGTGGGCAATCGTATTTCAGAACTTCAGGAGCAAACTCGAGACATTCAGTAGCAACATGTTCCATCAAAACGCAATCCTGCAGATATTGTATCCCGTGGTTGCAGTGCAGCAGAATTACCATCCACAATTTGGTTCAATGGTCCTCAATTTCTATGCAAAGAGATTTTGTATTGGCCAGCAAACTTTGACAACGAGACATAAATTTTGGAACGAAGAAAAGCAGCCGTTTTCAAATGTACCACAAATGACTCACCAGCTATAATTGATATCATTATTGATAAGCATTCTTCATATTATAAAATCATTAGAATACTTACTTATATTATTCGTATTTTCAACAGATCCCCATTAGATCGTTCCTTGAAAGCAAAAGACATTATTAATCTGCAGTCCACCGAGCTGGAAACCACCTTTTGGAAAATCGTAGCGCACATACAACATACCAATTTTAATGCTGAAATCGAAGATATTTCAAACAACGGTTTGGTTCAGCCATTCCTGCAAGCATTGACTACATTTTTAAAGACGGCCAATACATAAGGTGGCTAATTTACCTTCCCAAGAAGATTCTTGAAAGCCAGTCCTTTCAACGTGGGGAGTATGTCGGGTCAAATCGCCAGTCACTGTACCATCAATGTTATACGTGCCGTCACTGTCATTTGTTAGTCCCTATTGTTAGTTGTTGTTGTCTGTTTTTTGTTTTGTCTATTGTTCATATGTGCTTTACTGTTTGTTATTGCTAGTTAATAACAAATTAGTAAACGCACATATGCAATCAATGTACTACTAGTGGCTACTCTTAGTCTCTCTAAGAATAACGGTCCAGGTATTTTTGTCTGTTCGTTATGTACTTGTTAGTTTGTGGTTCTTAATAAATTATTACCAGGGTTGTCAGATTTGTTAGAGCTCCATCGCCAAACCGGATGTTAAAAATCGCCAAAAGTCAAATTTGTTCAGTTTTTGTTAATTTTTTTATTTAAAAAAATAAAATTTTGTTTACACAAAAAAAGCTAGTATAATAATTAAGTCAAAAAAAAGATATAATGTTGGAAAATAACTATGATCCAGTGTAAATTTAATGATTGGTAAAACGGAGGATTTCTTAGGATTTAGTACCAAATTATTAGTTTCAGCCCAAGTTTTTATAGAATCTAAGTCCTCACTAAGTTTGTAACATAAGTCTTCTATCAAACCAAGGCGATTAGAAATATAAAGTTGAATATCATCAGCATAACCGTGCATCCGAGCATACTTACAGACACTAAACACGTCATTAATAAAAATGTTAAATAACAGAGGACCTAGAACGGATCCTTGCGGTACACCAGAAGTTATACCTCTTAAACCAGATTGCATATTTCCTACAATCACCTTCTGAGCACACCCAGTCAAATAATTTTTCATAAGAAACAAAGGTGCATCAGTAAAACCAAAATAGTGCTTTAATTTTTGACAAAGAATAGCATGATTTACTTTATCGAATGCCTTAGAAAAATCTAACAAACACATGAATCTCAAATTGTACAGCTATGAGCAGCACGGAATCCAGATTGCAATGGAGATAAAATTTTGTTCAGATTACGATAAGATGTGATTTGCTCAGCCATAATGGACTCAAAAACTTTAGCAAAAACTGAAAGAATACTTATCGGTTGGTAATCACTTGCATTAACAGCAGTAGATACTTTTGCTATGGGAATCGCTCTTCCTATTTTCCATAATTTGGGAAAGACGGACGTTGTTATGCAGTGAATAAATATATACGTTAGTGGCCCAACAACATACGGCAGTATTAATTTCACAAACTTAGTAGACACTCCATCTTCACCAATAGCATTATAACAATTTTCAAAACGTTCCTGGTCACTTCAGCCTCAGACACCGTAGAAAACGTAAAGCTATTATTGCAATAAAGAGAGCTTTGAGGACTAAAATTATGGTTTCCCATTATAGCACTATCACAAAAAAAAAATCATTAAGTTCATTTGGGACTAACTTGCACTCAGATAAACTACTGGAATGAACACCTAAAGTCTTAATGTTTTTCCAGAGTTGGCCAGTAGGTAAATTCACGTTAAGTTTTTGAGCAAAATATGACTTTTTAGACTGTCTGACTAAAAGATTAGCATGATTTCTAGCTCTGTTATACGCAGCTCTATTTATATATGTTGGCTTTTTCTTCCAAACGCTATAGCAATGATTTGAATAGATTGTTTTACACTTGTTATGTGTTTGTGGCTTATTAACTGATATTATGAATTGATTATGAACTGAGTGGAATGGCAAAAAATTGTATTTTTTGCAAACAGTTTGTGTTGATAAAAAGTTAAATAACTCAGGCAATTTTTAACGTATTTTCAAAGACGATGTTGCGTTTTACTAATTGTTGCTGACTAGCTCATGGGTTTTAGTCCAAAATTATAATTTATTGTGATTAGACCATTTAAATTGTTCCAAATATTTGTCAATTTAAAGGCATTTTGTTTGTACATTTTGTTTTATGACGATCTGTGATCTCCCTAATGTTCAATTTAAAGCAGTGATCGGCACTCATAGCACTCAGGAACCGAACACAATCGGCTATTTACACGTACACAACACGAATATCAACAAAACTCACAGCTAAGAGCACAAGAAATACTATTATTTCTTTTAGTCGTATGTTCGCTATCAACCAAGTAGGTCTATGCCGCTTTGTTGAAGAAATAAAGTACACTCTTAAAATTTTAGAGAATTGAAATTATTGAATTTATTTTTTTATTTATTTATTCATTCATTTATTTTGTTAACAAAAATAATGTTTATTAATAATCATAATCCTAACAAGGCAATATAGCAACCAAATAAAACTATGGTGATATCTAATGGAATACTTTTTAAGAACAAATAATTTAAGTACACAAAATGAAATATGTTTTTTATGATTAATATTTGTAATTTTTATTTTGAACTAATTTTACTTTTTTTTAATAGAGAAAAAAGAACATGAATTATTTTAATTCAATGAATACAAATATCGACTTATCGATAATTTATTTCATTACTTATTAATTTTTTCTAATTATTTATTTATTCATTTATTCAATATATTTTGTATAGGAAGAGTAATTCATTCATTCATTTATTTATTCAATTATTCAATCATTCATTCATTTATTCATTCATCAGTCTAAATATTAATAAACAATTTTTCTAAATCGGATGAGAAGTTTCGGAGATTACCTCCTACAAACAATAATAGTATTACCTCTTTCTAATATTAGTATAGATTAGTAAAGAAAAAAAAAACTTATTTCTTAAAGTGTACAACTCCAATACATTCATATTCTCTCTTTCTGCCGACCACTGATTTAAAGTAACGTTTTATTCTATACATATTGTAAGGTGGCCATACGTCCTCTTTTTATAGGACAGTCATCTATTTTAATTGGCTGTCATCTATGTATAAAATTAGTGTTCTCTTTCTGCCATCTTTTTCATAATCTGTCATCTTTTTTATCTTTATTTTTAAAAGCATGATCAATATTTGTTTTTATTTTTAAAAATTACAACAAATTTTATTTCACGCTGGTCACCGCTTTTTTTTGTCAATCGTATGGAAAATGTCGTTCCATGCTTGTTCTGTTCATACTCTTACTGAACTGTCGCTTTTGAAAATAAATGATAACACTTATTTTCAAAATACTACTACTCTACAAAAAACCAATCTGAAAATAATATATTATATTAGATATTGCCATAAGAAATTTTGAATAAGTGCAATGAATTTTTAAGTTTCGCTATTTTTTTTTTAACTATTTTCACATATTTGTAAGTAAATGTAAATTTGTTTATTTGTTATTTTTTAATTTATTTTACATATTTTTAAAAGTAAATTTTTCTGTACAATATGTAAAAAATGTTGAATTCAAATAAATTTTTTAATTTTTTTCTCTATGCCATCTATTTTCTTTTTCAAAATCTGGTCGCCTTACATATTGTTGTTGTCATATTTTTGTAATTGCATATTCTCTTTTGATGTTGATCTTACTGCCAGTGTTGCCAGGTATGTTGAGCATAAAATCGTCAAATTTTCCAATAAAAATCGTCAAAATCGTCATTATATTTTCAAAAATCGTCAAAACAAAAAATATTTGTTACAAGTGGGATAAAGTTTTAATAAAAAAAAGAATAATAATGTAATTCACATTTCAAGTGCTCATGTACTTTAAACTTCGAAAATCATGATATTTTATAACGATAGCACTTTACCACTAACTGTTAATTCCTTCTACATAATTCTGTAAACACCACTTCAGTAGCACAATTTTTAAATCTTAAATTCTTTTACATAGTTTAGAAATTCTTTAACAACCGTGTATTGAATAAAACTAGTTTTAATCACAACAAAACTCGATCTGACGATAGATCAGTGGGCTAAAGCGCTCTGTCTAACGTGTAGTGCCAGTGCTTGTGGCATTAGAAATCAGTTTATCTATACCACGGTCAGTGATTGCACATAAAATTTTATATAGACACAATCGAACAATACAACATAACAAATATTACAAATATTACATTATTCAAAAAAACAGGGTCACTGACGAAGGTTCAATAAAGACGTTAAAATTCAAACTTTAACAATGTTATTTTCTTTAATTATTAAATTTGGACTTCCATTAACGAATTAAAGTTTCATATAGCATTACATGTGATAACATAGTTTAATAAAATTAATTGTGAAATTTTTGATTATTTCATATTTTTCATTTTGGGTTGGTTTTTAATATTGCTAAAAATTATTTATTATTTTATTTATTATTTATATTATTATTTATTTTTATTTAAATATTGTTTATTACTGCATGTTTTTCCATTTTCAAATATAAATTGTGAATAACTGAAATTTCACTTTGGAACACTTTATTTATATTATTATTAGGCCTGTTTTTTAAGTACTTGATTTATTTTTGAACTTATAAATCAGAATATTCGAACTCGATGTTTGTTTCGCAACAACTTGGATGTTTTTTTTAATTTAAAAAATAATTTACTTTTATATCAATATAAATATTAAAAAGCAAGGTTGGCATTCAATAACTGTTCATAGAAACGATTGGATATCATAGTAACATTAATAGCGGATTGGAATTTTAAAAAAGCGATTCCATTAAAGACATGTTGCTTCTTATGTAAACGGTTTAAGTTTTCTATTTAGCCTGTTTGATTTTGAAATATCTTGAACTAGTTAAAGTCAAAATATCACTAAAATACCGAAACGACGATTTATAACGTTATTTTGTTGATGTAACAAAAGTTAATGGGTAGAATTTTGAAATAATCCCTGTAAAGACACATGCCACTATTGGAATCGTAGCTTTAAAACGTTTATAACGGCATTGGTGTGGCCGTGGCAGGCAACGGCCATTGTAATGAAAAGGTAGTGTTTGCCAACAATGAAAAAGTAAGCACATTCTCAGGGAACTTCTGCTGTAAATATTTGTCGTTGTTTCAGTTGTAATACAGTATCTTTATTTTTAAGTGAAAAAACAGTCATTTGTAGAAGAAATTTAATTTTTAACTATAATTGTAGTTCATTTAAAAAACAAACCACATTAAATTACACTATTATGATTTTACATTCATTTTATACAGTAATTTTTTTTATTTAAAAAAATAAAAAAAATTAATGTTTGTTTATTTTTTACAGCACTGACTGAACCACTCATTAATAACACAATTGTAGTTAATTTTTTGAACAGTAAAAAACAAATGCCTATGTTAGTTGAATTTACTAAAACGTAAGTCGTTCTTTTTTCAAGTGAAATTTCATTTGTTTTTAGGTACATTTGCAGTGGTCTTTACCTTTATTAAGTGCAGAAAATAAATTAAAATAAACCTAACAGGAATCCATAAAATAGCTTTTTTGCTAAACTTTCAATAAAAAATAGTTTTTAATTTTAACGAAATAATAAAAACTCAAAAATAGATCCGGTGATTTTTTAATAATAGCAAATAAACATGTTTTGCTGACATATTAAACGTTTGTCAAAAAATCCTCATTTTGGAAGCAAAAATCGTCATTTAGTAATTTAGGTACTAAAAATCGTCAAAATGACGATAAATCGTCAAACCTGGCAACAGTGCTTACTGCAGTGGTTTTTATATTCGTCAAGTTTTTTATTACCAAGGACCGTTACTTTTTATGTGTTATACAAATAAGATTTTTTGGTTCTTTGCTTATTTGATATTGTTAGTAAAAACACAACTATAAATTTTCATATATTTTTTTTCAATTTCTTTCATACGGATCTATAATAAACTTAACAGACTTGACATATATTAACAATTTTATATTTTGCAAAAATATTAAATCGAACAAAAATTTGCTTTCCAAAATTCAAAGCAATTTTTTTAACGAAAAATTTAATTTTTCTTTATATTTTTCTAAGGCATAGACTGTTATGCCATATTATTTTTAATATTTGCTCAAAACGTTATATGTATTTTATATCCCTAATGTTTTCTTAAAAACGAAAGAAAATAAAGTAAAACACTTAATTGTATATTAGTTGAAAAGATATTTTAAATTATAAAGTAATTACCTAACGTACATATATTTTTATAAAACATATTTCGGAACTCCTGCTTTTGTATTTATGTTGTGTTTTAATTTGTAGGGTAAAGGCTTGCTGGTTGCCAGTCGAAGGTTGACCCCTGTTCCTGTATTTCGGCTTTCCAGCGGTGTAATGCCCTCAACTCCGACAGGAATAGACGTAACAAGAGTAGTTAACAATTTGAATCTATAGCGATTATTTTGGATATGTTTATTTTGAATTCAATTAATTAACATAATCCAAAACATATCATTAGCAGCATTCATTCTTGGTAGTAAACAACCCTTGTAGATCTGGTTAATGGTATACGTTTGATAAATATATCAGAATTTACCAGAACCAACAACAAAATGTACTGCACTAAAATTTACCAAGCTGTGGCGAAATACCACACAAAAAACTGTGGTAAACACGCGCGATAAATTTATCAGGAAAAAAAGCAGCCAACTGTTCTGCCGTCAAAAAAATGTATTTTGTGTTAACTATTGAAAAAAACTTGAAAATAAATAAAATTATCGAAAAACCCTCTTTTTTCTTTTTCTGTAAATTTTGTAATTTTTCTCATATTAAAATAATTTTTGATACATACATATGTGGAGAACAACAAAAATCAGCTGATATTAATTTGCCATACATTAAAAAAAGGCAATCACTCTTTGCTGAGAACAAATCGTAGTAAATATAACAGGAAGTAAGTATAACACCAATAATGAAAACCGCTATTAATTTGCAATTTTTGTATTCATTAATTCCAACACTCCATCAGGATGCTGGTTGTCACCAGGTTGCAGGTTGCCAGCCCCCATTTTTCGCTTGTTTATACCGATATCAACTATTTTTTAACAAACATTGCTAGATTATACCCAAAGATCGCTGAAAATTCATCACATTTATAAACAGTGAAACACAAACTTTCCAAAAAAAAATTGATTTTCATTGAATTAATTTGTGATTGTGTGATATTTACTTTGTCATTTCAATTGCCTTTGAGTCAAAAAAGATATCTTCAGTGAGTATTAGAATTTTCTATGAGACGTACTTAAAGCAATTAAAGTCGATAATAAATAGAAAAGAAGCAGTGCCTACATATGACCGAACTGTGATTCCGATGATGACTTAGAATGAATCCATACCATTTTTCAAATTTTGATATGTTCCTAGCCACCGAATCAGAGGGCGAAGTTGACCGGCTGTAAGTCGGCGCACAGCCGCCGCCGTATAATTCCAACTTGCATTAGCCGCCGCCGAAGCATGCGGCTTTCATCGGCTAAAATTCTTAGCCGACTTTGACAGCTAATCTGAAATGTTAATTTTTTTTTTATTATTATAGTTTACTTTTAGCTAAGTAGATTACTATTAAATCTTTTGATCTATATTTTGCGGCAAGGCAATTCTAAAATATAAATCAAAATTGTTTAGTTTTACTGAGTATATTGAAGACTGTTTAAAGAAGTTGGAATTTGCGTTACTGTGGCAACATGTTTTTTTGAAAAACAGATTATTCTTTTTATCATTTTCTTAATGTTGCAAAACTGGCCAATTTGTGTTTTGGCATTCCAGCCACGTCAACATCTTCAGAACAAGCTTTTTCTTTTGCTGGGAATTGCGTTAACGAAAAAAGAAGTGGACTCCATCCTGCAACAATAAAAAAACAGCTATTCGTGCATGATAACATGAAAGACGTAGAACCGATTTTATCAAAATAATTAAAATCTTAAAAACTTAATTAAAATGCCTCATGGCCCTATGTTCCAACTAGGAATCCCAGGAATCTGTATATATATATGCTAGTGTAGCAATGAATTACTTTTATTTTTTTTAATCTTTTTTTTTTAAATAAATATAACAATTTAATTTTTTCAAATATTTCTAAAAACAGTCGGCTACAAGCCGGCTTTAAGCCGCCGCCGAGTTATTTTTGCTTAGCCGCCGCCGCCGAAAATTTTAGCTCGGCTTCGCCCTCTGCACCGAATGCAAATAAAATTTAATGATATTTTCTCTTGCCAACCTATAAATATGACAACAATTCGTTTATTTTATGGTGAGTTATGGGGCTATTTTTAAGGAAAAATGAAGGATATAAAATTATTGAAATTATACCAGTTACTCGAGCAATTTGAATGACCTAATATATACCCACATATGCAAATTTTTAAAACAACACAAAGCTATATACAATTAGACAAGAATATTTATGCTATGACTTAAATGTTTATATGACTATATAAATATTTATATTAACACATTTAATTGTATAAAGTTGTATCTGAATATATAAAAACTTTTTTACTTGGGACTTGATATTATTTAATATGGTGACATATATAAACATATACTGTCTCATACAATATCAATCAAAATATCATCATATAAAAACTTTTTTAATTGGGAGGTTTATATGATTGAGAAAATGTATTGCAATGAGTTTTCAATCATAGAAACTTTAGTTTTTGTATTTCGAGTTTGTGAACATGTTTTGTAAACATTTTCATTCCTTTTTAAACTGTTTCGTTTTAAACGTCATTATTTTTTTTAATTACCCTTTTTATGGCTCCCATCCCAATGTTTGTAATTCTTTTAAAAAAATTCTGGGACCACATAAACTATATATATTCTTGATCAGCATGAATAGAGAAGTCGACATAGCCATGGCCGTCTGTCTGTGGTAATACAAAATACTCCGCCAATACAGAAGAGGTGTTGCTAATTTTCAGTCAAATTGTTAGTGAAAACTGCTCATGATATCAGTTTAAATGATCAATCGGTTAACGCGTTCAAAAGTTATGAATGAAAATGTGGGAAGACCTCTAAAAATGTTGAAGCAAATTTTAAATTATTCTATTTATTTCATCATATGGACGTACATTCAATGCTTATATGTAACACAAGTATATACGCAAATTATGTAGGCGTCATAATCAATACGTACAAAAAAAAAAACAAAACGACATCAACATGTTGTTTTTTTTTTTGTAATATGTATGTAGGTTTTTATAAATTGTATGTATGTGTTAGTAACAATCGCATGTTAAAATTCATGAATGGTAACTGATTCGATGCGGGTACATGTCAGGGTAACACTATTTTCTTTTATATTATATTTAGAACCATTATGTCCGAGTTCTACTGACTGGCTAGTTTATGACTAAACTTTGGGGAAATATATCTATTTACAACAATTTGTTTTTTCAGATCTTGGTAGATTATTTCGGTAATGGTATTTTAAGGATATTTTAGGGCTATTGGTATTTAGGTAGCGGTATTTTACGGATAACGGTATTTAAATTATATCGGTAACGCCATTTTAAGGATAACGACAGTCAGCTGAAAGGGTTTTGAATCAGTAAAGGTTAATCTAAATATAATGTATTCTAACCAGTGTTGCCATTTTAGCAAATTTTCTGATAGATTCAGCGGAATGAATTTTAGACTTGGGACGGCAAATCTAATTTGTTTGATTTGAGCGCTCTTCAAGGTGACTAGAATATATTTCAATGAACCTGACAACACTGATCGCATGTTTTGAATTGATTTAAGTAATATTTTTATAAATTCTCATTTGGTTTATAACTTGGCAAAGTTATATAATTTAGTTTCGGTAGTGTAAGTTTAAATATAATATATGCTAATCAATTTTGCCATTTTAGCATATTTTCTGCTAATTTAGCAGAATGAATTTTTTAGACCTTTGCTGGCAAAATCTAGTTTGATTTTGAACGCTCTTGTAGGTCAATTGATTAATTTCATCTTCAAAAATTACAGAACGAAATTGTCAGAGAACGGTTGAACTTCCCAGTCGAATCGTTCTTTAATTTTTGATTATTTCATGTTTTTCATTTTCGGTTGGATAATCTAAATATAAAATATTTTTATTAAATAAAAAATTTAACAAGACCTTTTGTTTTAAAATTGCAAAAAAATTTCGAGCAGTTTTGGGGTTTTTTTTTTCAACTAAAGCGAAATTGGTTAAAAACGACAAAATCACCAATTTAGTGCTTTTTTTATTTTGGCACCATGAGTAAAATTTTCGCGTTTTGTGTTATTGAAAAGCACCATAAATAGTGACAAAAGCACCAAGTTGGCATCACTGTTTAAAACTAAAAAAACATTCGGACTGCAGAAATGGATTTAATTCATTCTAACAACTACTTGCAAATATTTTCTTAAATTAGTATTAAAGAACAAATTTTGAGCACAATGATCCAAAAAAACTTCGAACTTGAAGCGATTATAGTGGTCGGAAGTTCGAGTGGTATTACTACATGAAGTTCTAGAATTTACAATTATTTTTACAAATTTGACACTGGCAGAACAATTTTCTAAATACTTAGCAGTTTTGGTGTGGGTCGAAAAAGTACAATTATTCCGTTGGCTTTGGTACAAAATCTAAAAGTCCATTTTCCATCGCTGCTTTATTTATATAATTATTAGACAGGGTTTTACACACATGCACATGATTTATTTTGTGTTTTTATTCAACCTTTCAATATTTTATAATTCATAATATTCGAGCTTAAGGTCAGTTTTTTTTTCGCTAAAAATCCATGCTTTTTATAATTTAAAAATAATTTATTTTTATCTCAATTTTACTTACACTAATTAAATTTTATAAAAATTTAAAAAATTAAATTAAGGTAAACCTAACATGATTTGATGAAATAATTTTTTTCCAAAACTTCATTTCACATTATATTAGCAAATAAATGTTAGATTTCGATAAAAAATAGTTTTAAATTTAACGAAATAATAAAAATTAAAAAATAGATCCGGTGATTTTTTAAGAATGACAACTAAATATGTTTTGCTTACATATCAAACTTTTGTCAAAAAATCGTCATTTTGAAAGCAAAAATCGTCATTTAGTTATTTTAGGTACTAAAAATCATCAAAATGACGATAAATCGTTAAACCTGGCAACACTAAATGTAATTTTTAAAGTTAAATTTTGTTTTTTAATAACATTGTAAGTATAAAAAATAAATTCAAAACTTTTTAAACAAAACATTTGATTTTAACAAAACGACTAAATTTATAAAAAAAATGTAAAACCAATCGAAAAAGATTCGTTATCCCCCAAAAAGAATAGCGGTGTCGATATAACTATGTCCGTCTGTCTGTTGAAACGGCGAATACTCCGTCAATATAGAAGCGGTGTTTCTAGTTTTCAGTCAAATCGTTTTTTGATATTATGAGTAGTGAAAATGAGCAAAATCGGCTTACGGGTTCAAAAGTTATGAGTGAAATGAAGATGATCTCGAAATATTTTTAAGCAAATTTATAAAATATTTTTTTGTTTTCCTATTTTATCATTCATCATCAGGCTTGCCAGATACCCTTTTCCGTTATCCCCAACAAATCACCAATTAGAAAAAAGGTTGAACAAAATAATTGAGTTAAAATTCTTTTTTTAATTTGACTGCATTAACCAGAGTTGCCAGAAATTTTTATCGATATCAGATCAAAAAGATATCCAGTAACGAAATGTAAATTCCTAACTTTTTTCCAAATTATCATTCTCAACCTTTAATAAATTTGCAAGGAAAATATTGCGCTCCAATTACATCTATTAAAAACCCCATTAAATTTAAAAGACATTCACTTTCATAACTTTTTTATTTAAAACATATTAGATGCATACTACATCTTAAAATCTTTGGATTATACGCATTTTTTCCCTTAAAACCCCAAATTTTTATTTGATACATACAAAAATATTCTAAATTAAAGTATTGATGTGTAAAATCCAACCGAATTTTGGGAAAGTTTCTTAGGGTTCTTATTCTAGGATTTGTAAAAGAGAATTTATCTTTGAAGTACGTTTTCTTAAAAGTAGCACAAAATTGCACAGAAAAGTAAATATATTTGAACATTTTGTGAATAAGCGTATACATTTTTTTTTTTAAATATTTGAGTCAAGAAATTTGTGTTTTCGATTAACCACCTTCGAACAAAAATTTTAACGTTTAATTTAATCATAAAGTTATTCGTTTGAATCTATTTGACATCTTATTTTTTCATGCTACTTTTTTATGGGTTTTCTGTAAAATGTTTCAAGAGAATTTGAAATTTGTAATATTAAAACCCTGGTACAGTTGGTTGGAAAAACAGATTTCATAAAGACTCTAATTTGACCGATTTTATTGTAAATCCTTATTCAATTAAAACATTTTAAAAAAAAAAATTAAATTTCTGCCCAAAAACAAAACAATAGAAACAGAAATAAATAAAAAACACAAAATTTAGGGATAAAGCCCAAAGTCTGGCAAGCCTTTCTTATTTAATGATTGTAAGCTTATGTACTTTAGAGCGACTCACCAAAAAAAGTGCTCCATGTACCCTCCTAAAAATGAACCTTGGACTTTTTTAAGATGACATTTAAAATATTTCGGCTCCAGCTTTGACCTCTCGTGAGCTGGACCATTTTGAAAATGGGTCTGTTTTTGCATGTTTTATTAATTTGAGAATCTGTTTCCTTACCAATATATACAATATGGGTATCATAAGAAATTTTTTTTAAGTCGGGTTCAACTGTATATACAATTTGTCCAAGGACGATCATCCATGTCCTTTTTTAAGGATATTCTGTAAAAAAAAAAACGGTTTTTGAATTTTTTGTTCGGGGTTGTTTGTAATAAAAATGCCAAATTAACATATTTTAACCTTTAGTCTAATTTAATTAAATACGGGTCTTAGCTTTTTTTAAAATTCGTGCTAGTTCGCGTTTTAACAAAAATGCAATGGGGTGGTAACTCTTCGTTTTAAATAGGGCAATGTGGATATCAAATTGTTTCTTTTGCCAAGTACATCATCTTTGTATGTAAATAATTTAGATTTTTGCAAATTAGATGCATTTTACACGGTGCTCTGGAATATATATATAAATGCAATTTTGTGGTAACTCTAATATGATAGCGGATTTAGTTTCTAGATCATGTATGGATGAAAATAGGACTAAAGAAAGAAAAAAAAAAAAATGATCCACGACTTTTTGGCGGCATATTTTTTTCGCAAATTAAAAAAAGAATATGCCGCCAAAAAATCGTGGATCATTTTTTTTTTAATCCCCTAACCAAATATACACCGATTCATTACAACAGAATTATCTGCAATATTTTGGAATAGCACCTGCAACTTTTCAAGAGCAATGGACACCAAATAATGTTTGTTTATCGTGCCGTATAACTCTTGCCGCGTGGGCTTCTGGTTCATCACAGTAAGATTAAATTTATATATACAATTGAATTAATAATAAAGTGAATGCTTATTCCAAATTAGGCGATACATGAAATTCGGTGTATCGCTGATATGGAGAGCCGCTCTGCCATTCGGTTGATTGTTACTTTTGCCTGAGAAAATCCACTGGTTTTGGAAAGAGTGCCAAATAGGTTTATGCGACAGTAGAATCTGTTTCGCTTCCAGCTCCACATTCAAGTGAATTTTCTTATCCTAAGTGCCCCGGTTCAACGATTGAATCTTTCGCATCATCACAAGAGACAGATACAAGCAGTGATAATGAATTTAAACAGGAGTCGCAATTGCAACATTTAACGCAGCCTGAACTGAATTATTTGGTGAGAGATCTCGAGCTGTCAAAGGAAAATGCGGGGTTACTTGCATCTCGCATGAAGCAACGGAACTGTTTGGCTCCGGGAGTAAATGGAACATTTTACAGAAATCGTGATAAACCTTACGCACAACATTTTAAGAGGGAAAACGACATATGCTACTGCAGCGATATTCCTGCATTGTTTGAGCAACTCGGAGAGCCTTATGATCCAAATGAGTGGCGTTTGTTCATTGACGGTAGTAAGGAGAGTTTGAAAGCAGTCCTACTGCATATTGGAAATGAATAACCTTCTATCCCCATCGCTCATGCCATCAGCACTAAGGAATCATACGCCACAATGGCCAGTTTGCTAAAATGCATTCAATATGAGCATCACAACTGGAAAATATGTTCCGATCTCAAAGTCGTCGGCATGTTGTGTGGAATGCAGGGTGAATATACAAAATATTGCTGCTTTCTTTGCCTCTGGGATAGTCGTGCTCGTGAACATCATTATAGAAGAAACCACTGGCCAGAAAAGGAGAACGTCACAGTAGGCAAAGACAATATTAAATGCGTGCCTCTTGTCAAAAAAGAAAATATCCTTCCAGCGTTGCACATTAATCTTGGCCTCATTAAAAATTTTGTAAAGGCCTTAGACAAGGAAGGCCAAGTATTTTCCTTTTTGAAAACAATTTTAATTCAGCTTTCTTTAGCAAAAATCAAGGAAGGCGTCTTCGATGGTCCACACATAAATAAATTGATAAAAAGCACAGGTTTTTCAAAATATTTAACACCCGTTGAAAACGAGGCCTAGAATTCATTTCAGCGGGTTCTTACCAATTTTCTTGGGAACAATAAAAGCCCTAACTACGAGGGAATTATTACCGATTTGCTGAAGATCTACAACAAGATGGGTACGGAATGCCATTTTTTAATTTCATTCCTGGTTGTTTTCTATTGTATTGTTTTTACCATTTTATTTATTTCTTACAGGTGTAAATATGTCTCTAAAACTCCATTTCTTGCATTCGCATTTGAATTTCTTTCCGGGCAATCTTGGTGACGTAAGTGACGAACACGGCGAGAGATTTCACCAACAAATTAAGACCATTAAGCGGCGCTATCAAGGATTTTGTGATGAAGCAATATTGGGAGACTATGTATGGTTTCTCACTAGAGAAACGGATCCCAAAAGCAACCAAAGACAAAGCAAGAGCCACAACTATTTCTAACACACAAAAATGTCAAGAATGTATTTCAAGCGTTTAAACCCAATAAATTGTCGAAAAAATAAAATATTCGGAAAATATGAGATTTGGATTTATTCACTCAATTGCTTATAACTTTATAATTTTTCGGTCGATTTTCTACTGGTTAGTCTTAGTTCTTACGTAAAAGTGTCATCTTTACGATTTGTACTTGTCCGTCGGCACAGAATCACTGTAAAATATGATTTTTTTCGAAAATGTGCCCTATTTTCATCGATATATTTTGAACCGCTTTACCAATCAAATCTCAATACCTTGCATTTGGGTACAACCCAATCGGACATTTCTAGCTCGAGATATGATTTGTCAAGTGAAAAAGGTCGACAAAATTAAAAAATTACAATATCTCAAAAACTGTTCTATAAAAAAAAATTTAACCTTGATTTTCGAATTCAGCGGGAGAAAATACATAAGAAAATCTATCTCTCATCAAATGTACATTAAAAAAAATTAATTTCATTTTGTAAACTAGTGTTTAGTGAGCTTTGCTAAATCCTCGCCTTACTTTATTGCATAGTTTGTATTTTGCTTCCACCTAATTTTATTGCGTACAAGATTCGAAATTTTTTGATGCGTTTGAATTACAATTTTTATTAAGTTTGCATCTCTTGTAACGATTCAAAAATATATATTTTAATAATCATCATTAGGCAAAAAACGATTCTTTTTTTTTTGTACAAAACATAACGCGAATTTTACAACAGTTTTGTTAACATCATAAGGGTCTTTAAAAAAATATATATTTTTCACGACACGTTCTTCTTTAGGTAATCGGAATAACCATTTCAGACCCACAGTTATAAGCATGCACAATTTCAGATTAATTTTTGTAAACTTTAATTAATACAACATTAAACACTTTCCCTGGTTAATGCAAACACCAAGATGGAGGCTATCCAAAAATTCGGCACAGCCGAATTTAATCTTTTTTATACCAAATTCGGCACATCGGACTTTAATGCTTCCACTTGTTCTTAATAATTTCATCAACGATTTCCAATTACAAGAGAATAGACAAAAAATATTTCTTTTAATAAAAGATACAGGTTAAATGTATTATTCTAGTGAGTTAAAGAAAAATTCCAACTTTATCATTTTTCATTTAAACAAAAACATGGTTCTTTAGTCAGTTTCTTTACAGGAAGAAGAAAACATTTTTATTGAAAAATTTTACGGATTAATTATGTCTCAATTGAACAAAGTATTTTATATTGTTAATTTGCTCTATATGAAAAACTTTTTATTTTTTGGTGTCGTACTGGTTCGTTTACGATTTATATAATTTAACATAATTGTAATGTTTTTACAAATAGAGATCAAAATCAATACGATTACTTGTGTAAAAATTAGTTACCTCTCCTACTTTCCTTACATAAACTCCAGTCTTAAAATACCCATCTTGTGACCATTTTAACATTTGTCTGGTATTGTAGGGTCCTTGCAATGCAGTATCTTCCTCTTTCCATTTAAATTCCCAAAGTAATTTTTTTGGTCCCTGCTCACCACTGCCGTCATATTCGCCATCCTTTTCATCTGACGATATTTTATTAGCATCAACTAATAGGCTCTTCTCTTTTTCATTGAAGTCATCTGCATACATATCAAAACCGGTGGCAGGAGTTTTACTTTTCACTTTACTTGTGCTTGGCATTGAGCTCGCTTTAGCATTTATAGATTCATATGTTAACTGATACACATCCATGTTGCCGGTTTTCGTAAGTATTTCATTTGCTAATTCTGTAAATTTTGTGATTCTCTCTGCGTTTTCATCGACTATCCCTTGTTTTTTTAGTTTTAATCGTTCGACTGAACTCATTTTTACTCTGTTTTTTCCTAGCCGTCGTAAAGTCTCAGCCACAGTTTCTTTTTCATTCATATATTGTAAAAGTTGGTTGTATAATTGCAGTTCATTAAACACATCTATAGAATTTGCATTGTTAGTTTCGTCTTCCTTCGGATTTTTGCTTTGTTTTTCGATCTAAATATATTAAATAGTTTTGTTAATAAAATTTTTTAATTTATAATTGGTAATATTTTGTTTCTCAATAAACATCGATTCAAGTCTTTGAAAAAATTTTAATATATCTATTTCACATCAATAGTATTATTCCCAGTCGTTTTCAATTGCTAAAATTTTACCCCGATTTTATGTTTGAAAAACATTCAAAAACAAGTTAAAAAATTCTTATGATTTTTATATGAAAATAAACTTTGAACTTTGTTTCCAAGTGTTTTGAGGATTTTTAATTAGATCCGATTAAAAAAAATTGATATCAAGTTTTATTTACCCGAGTAAAAACGTTTGCATATAATCATGCATTATTTGATATTTATATGTATGATATTGCATGCTATTATATGTAAATACATATGTTTATGAATGTTTATATCTCTGCCATTTTAGAAAAATCGCTTTAGTCAAAATTTGTAGTTTTCATAATTTACGGTTTGTATCCAAATTTTTTTCTGTTTGATTTTTAAAGAAATAAAATTATATAACGTATAATAACACTGTGCTCGAATCGGACACTTTTTTTGTAACAAACGGGGCACCCGGTGGGTAAACCTAATTCGAGTACGCTGAATCCTGTGGTGCTAACCGTTTTTCTAGGTTAGCTCTTGTTTAAAAGATAATTAAGATTGAAAATTATGGTTCCCTCCCATACAAAGTAAATATTTAATATCATATATCTACAGTACTATAATAGTCTTAGTCTTAGAAATTTGTGCACGTTGATTATTTGATAGTGTTAATAGTCATGGGAAAAATGGGCGTGATCGGACCAGTGGGCGTGTCAGCTCCCATACAAAGTAAATATTTAATATCATATATCTACAGTTCTATAATAGCCAGAGTCTTAGAAATTTGTGCACGTTGATTATATTATGAATAGTCATGGGAAAATTGGGCGGGATCATACCAGTGGGCGTGGCAGCTCCCATACAAAGTGAATATTAAGCTCATATACAAAATTAATATTAATATTAAATATCTAGGGTTCTATATTAGCTATATAGCCTTCAAATTTTGTACGAGTCCATCAATTACAAATATTGGTAGTCGAACTGAAAATGGGCGGAATGCGATATTCACTTTTAGGTGACATTTGTTGGAATTTGCAAGAGGAAGATAATGATATAGAAGAATCAGGAAATGAAAATTGAAAAAATCATGAAAAATTTATTTATTAAAAAAAAAAAAATTATAAATCACTTTAAAATTGTTGTAGTCAATTAAATTTTGTTGCAAATAGTTTATTGTTGATGTTGTTTCATAAAATGTTCTCAATTTCATACATTTAAAATCAATAAATGGTAAAAAAAACTTAAAAAAATTGTTTTTTTTAGGTACTTGGAACCATAATTTTCAATCTTAATTATTTTTTAAACGAGAGCTAACCTAAAAAAACGGTTAGCACCACTGGATTCAGCGTACTCGAATTAGCTTTACCCGCCGGGTGCCCCGCTTGTTACGTTTTTGAACTAGCACAGTGTAATTAATGTTAATAAAAATTAATTTATATTGTAGTATATCGACTTATAAAATTTGATATGATTATGTATATACCATATACAAGGTGGCGCAAAAATAACCTTCCGATGTTTTTTGGCTGTAATTTAAAAAAAAAAATGAAAAACTTTGATTCTTCTTGTGGATTATTTTTATTTGGTATTATAATTTTTTTTACATCAAGTCGAGAATATGATGTCATGTAAATGGCCGCCGCCACAGTTGATTGTCATTTGAGCCCTTTTTATGGCATTTTCCATCACTTTGGCCAAAACTTCCGGCGATAGGTCCTCACATTCTTGACGGATATTGTCTTTAAGAGCTGCAAGAGTCTGAGGCTTGTTGACATAAACCCGCGACTTCAAAAAGCCCCACAAAAAGAAGTCTGGAGCGGTCAAATCAGGCGATCTTGCTGGCCAGTGCAAGTCGCCAAAACGGGAGATTAGGCGCCCGGGAAATGCATCCTTCAGCATATCGGTTGTGGCACGTGCAGTGTGTGCCGTTACACCGTCCTGCTGGAACCACATGTTTTCCAATCCCACTTCATCAAGTTGCGGCAAAAAGAACTCGTTGATCATTGCTCTGTAGCGCTCACCATTCACAGTAACCGTTTGGCCCGCGACGTCTTCGAAGAAAAAAGGTCCGATGACTCCTCCAGCGAAAACAGCACACCATACAGTGACTTTAAGCGGGTGTAATGGCTCTTCGTGGGTTACACGCGGATTTTCAGTGCCCCAGAAGCGTAAATTTTGCTTATTTACGTACCCGCTAAGATGGAAATGGGCCTCATCACTCATGATTATTTTTGATGAAAAATCATCTTCCTCTTGGTGGTGATTAAGGATGGCTTGAGCGTATGTTACACGCGATTGGCGGTCAGCAGCTAACAGCTGATGCACCGTCTGGACTTTGCACGGAAATATCTTCAAATCTTGTACCAAAATTCGCTGTAAAGACCGTCGACTGATACCCATTTGCGTGGCACGTCGTCTGGTCGATGTCAACGGCGCTTCCATGACATCCTCGGCTACAGCAGCAATATTCTCTGCAGAACGGCTACGCCGGGGTCTGCCACGCCTGGCAGCATCTCGTGTTTTACCAGTCTCTTCGAGGCGAGCGGCTAAACGTCGCAGTGTTTCACCAGTAGGCGTTGGGCGGCCAGGAAATCTGCGACGAAATTCACGTTGTGCCAAAGTCACCGACCGATTATTGGTCAAATAAATAGTCACCAATATTCCGCGTTCTGGAGCAGTGTAGCGTAACATTGTTTATTAACGTGTATTTCGCATGTGTTTACTACACAAATGTCAAAACAGAACTAACATTAGGGGCCAATCGCAATATTTATAGCATTTTCTGATAGGAGGATTACTTTTGCGCCACCTTGTACATAATCATATCGTGGCATATATTATTTAATATTACTTATATGTATCAGCATATAAAAATATGTGACTATATCAAAATACGTCAATTTATATAAAATTGGACTAATGAGATATAATTACATCAGACAAAAATTCCGATACAATCGAATCAAATGATATATTTTTATATATAATTTTATATTATTTGATCCAATTATACAGAACCAATTTCAGCAACAGTATAATTATATTTAATTATAAGACATTCACAGTTCATTTAAAACATGTTGAAGATCATCATAAATTAATAATATGAAAAAAATCTGAAGAAAACATAACCGTAGTAAACTTTTTGACGTGAACCTGTCAGACACGATATCTCCGAGAGTAGAAGAGATATCTAAAAAATTCAAAAAACAGTTTTATGGGAAAAGGTATAACTACTAGATTCTTACAAATTCGAAAAATGTAATTGTTTGCATTCATAGCAAAAATACCATGAATATAGCGAAAAACCTTGTTTTTTCAAAGATATCAAAGAAGGGACAAGTTTTGACCTTAATTTTTAAGCCAATAGGTAGGACTTTCAGACGGCAAAACAAATTTTATGAAAAAAGATGAATTTGCGTTGTTATAATGTCTTGAATATCGAGAAAAACGGGGTTTCTTCAAACTTTAAGATAACTCGAAAACCTGATGTGATGGAGAAATTTTAAAGTTAGATTCGGATTCAGCGGAACTCAAACCAAGTAAAGTATACTCTAGTCCCAGTGTTTCAACTTTTTTCAAATTTTGTCGGCCTGTGTAATCCATCATATACATATATGACGCTTTATTTCTGAACTCTCCCCAAAAAAAGTTTGTCGGATTTATTTGAAACTTCCAGTAAGTGTTCATGGAACAACTTTTTTAATTTTTCTAATAAGTAGGCGAAGTAGGCGGCGTCAAATTTCTAAAAAGTTACAATTTTTAAGGCAAATTTTCAGAGAGGTGTGACAAAAAATTTTAAGAGTTCTCGTTGAAATTTGGTAAACATGAAACATGTAAAAATAATTTTTTTTTTGTCAAAATCGCAGCAAGGACCCGCCTACTTGTCATATATTCTGAAAGCTAAAAATGCAATATAAGCTCCAGATATTATTGAAATGTGACGAAAATATGTATATTTCATAGATATGCAGCTATAATTGTACATGTATAATTTGGTATATTTCCGAGCAGGGATACGACAAGCTCCATAATGTCCTTGAACTAAAAAATGTTAACGTTTAATTTTTTATGGGTTTTATATAAGTGTTATAAGTATATTTATAATTCTTATTAACACAAAACAATAGTAAAAAATGTTCACAGCTGTTTTTTTATATATTTGTGCAAATTAAAAAAAAATGTAGAACAAACTTTGTTTAAAATCCTGCTTTAAGTTAAATTAATTGTTTTCATATTTAATTATATATGGGAGGTAGACGCCTTAATTTCAGGGACATATAAAATACTTATTATTACCCAAAAGGATATATGGAAGGTTGACGTATACTTGCATAGAGTTTAATGAAATTTGGCTCACATATTGGCTGCTACTTATTAAATATATATACCTATTTTCGATGCTTTTCAATAAGTTTTAGGGAGTTTTTGAAAAAAAAAACTTAAAATTAGGTTTCAGGATATTTTAAGGGTGGGCGTGTCCTTGCTTGGCGTTTAATAAAAATCAGCATACAATAAGTAAGAATGACATGTTTTACACTAAAAAAAAGTTTGTAAAAAAATTAGTAAATCAGTTTTCATTTTTTTTAAGTAACATTTTTTGTTATTCTTATTTCACAAATTACTAAACTTTTAACTAGTTTTGGTTGCTAATTTAACTAATTTATTTTTACTAACTTCGGAACCCCGATTTGATAAAATTAGAAAAAAAAAATTACTAATAATATGATTTTTTTAAAGCTAAAAATTATGATAGGGAAAAAACTTGAACTTTATTTATGCACTTTAATATTAACTACACTCAGGAAAAAAATTTTCATTTTGTATTGATGAACATTAGAGTACCCATAAATGCAAAGTTGTTTTTTTTTCTCGCTCCCCGCTCATTTTATGATAGATTGTGTGTAAAAAATAAGATCTGCGAAAAAACTTTTTTTCTATCGCGGAAACAGGCCATGAGATTTTGACTTTTGACCTCAAAAATGGACTAAAAATGGGTAATATCTTTGTTGTTCTACAGCTTTTTAAATAATCGGATTTTGTTAAAAAGTGTTATAAGTGTTATTATGGAAAAGAAAAATTATTTTTCTCATACCTACATATGAAAAATCGTGATATTTTTCGCGGTCAAAATCAAAATTTTGAAATTTTTTTTTTTAACCGCTGTTATTCATTTTTGTTAGACGATATTTTTATTTACTATACATCAGCTAAGATAGTATTAACTGTAGCTTTAGGAAAAGTTTGACTTTTTTTAAATATATCGTCTATTCCATAACAAAATGACAAAAACCATACTATGGATAAAAAAAAAAATCTTTTTTTCTATTTTTATTCTCTAGAATGCTATACAGACACTAAGTGTTCACTTATGACTATTAACATTCAAAATTTGTTTTATATATTTGTTACTTAAAATGAATTTTTACTAAAACTTTATTTAAAATGAGAAAAAGTAACCTTTAAATAAAAATAAGTAACAATTTGCTCAACTCGACTACAAATTTTTTTTTTTTGTAAATATAAATTTATTTTTATATATTATTTAAGATTTTTATAATTATTTAACTTATTACTACTTGTATATCACTCATGAAAAATTGTTTGATGGTACATTTATATAATGATTTTAAATTGTATGGATGATAAACTGCTTCTGCTCTTCCTGGTGCGTGAAAACAGCATTAAATCGCGTAATTCCGCTATGTCATTTACAACTAACAATAAAACTTTCATTTATTCCCCAAGTATAAGGATCGCTAATCAAAAAATTGTTTATCAATACAGTAAAAATTCGATAATCCGAATAATTGATTGCAGACCCCAATCCGGATTAGCGAATATTCCGGATTAGCGAATGTATGTATTTATTAAAAATTATAATAATTCATAGCATAAAAACATAAATATTAATTTGTGCAGTTCAGTTAAAATAAAAAAAGTACCAATTTACACACATACTTAACAATAAATAATATTAATTTCGTTTGACAAAGTAATCTAATACGGTTGTTTGTCGCGAACTTGTTAAACTTCTTTCTAAGGCTTGGTCACGTAATTCATAAAGAATTAAGAGTTTTTCTACTCCTACGTCATTTTCTTCGGCCCACTTTATTGAGACATCCAAACTTTGTACAGCATCCTTGGCTTATACGACTTGTAATAGGGTTAAATTTTCATCCTCTTCATCTTCTGAGGATATCTGAATATCTAACTGTATTTTTCAAAGCATGCTGTGATTTAAATAAAAATATAAATAAAAACGGCTGTTATTCAATCCGGACTATAGAGTTTCAATCAATCCGGATTATAGAATACGCAATGATTGTATTTTTCAAAGCATGCTGTGATTTGAATAAGAAAATAAATAAAAACGGGTTTTATTCAATCCGGACTATAGAGCTGCAATTAATCCGGATTATAGAATACGCAATGAGCTGCAAAATGCTGTCCGGATTACCGAATATTCCGGATTAGTGGAGTCTGGATTATCGAATTTACAGTGTACTTGTTATTTCTTTATAATATAATTTCGTAAAATTAATTTTTTAATACCATCTTTCCGTTTAATTGGAATTTGAAATTTTTTATAAATCAAAATTAATTCACTTGTAACAATATCAGTTATAATATTTTATGTCTAATATCCAAAATTAAACGAGTGGTGGTTATAATTGTGTCTTTAAAATTCTGATCTTTATTTTTCAAAAACAGTGACTTAAATATAACTTATGAGAAATTCAAAAGTAGTCTAGAATTTCTCTATGAGTGATTTTCTAAAATGCACTCGATAACTTAAAAATACTCAATACATTCTAATTAAGCATAAACTCTCTCTCTCTCTTTCATTATTTTCTTTATGAATACAATGCAAGTGAGTCATGTAGATTTTAAACTATTTACAAATTCAAACTCAAGACAAAATTGAAAGTGTCAATGTACATTGAACATCAATGTACTTTTTGTCAAAATCAAAACAAAAGTGTGGAATGCGCTGAGCAAACATTTATATAATTTAAGTACTTGTATGTATGTATGTTGTCAATCAGAATGCATTGAGTTGCATGCAATGACAAATTACATGCTACATTATGCATACACTACACCAGGGATCGCCAAAAAATTTTTGGTTGTGTATTAGTGAGTAAGAGAGAGGAAAAAATTGAGAGAATTACAGTCATAAAAAAATGTTAGTAACTGACACCATTCTGATATTCATACAAAATAAGATAATCAAATACACCTGATTAAAAATGGTTTAAATATAACAGTGTATGATATTATATAATTATTAGTGTCCGACCGAACAGTTCGGCCAAAAACCTATATTTGGTCGGTTTTTTGATATCTAGAGGCAAAGATGACAAATTTTGGTATTGGAAACATGTTTGTTGAGCCGATTTAATTCGATTTTGTGTATAAAATTTAAGAGAAAAGCCGAAGTTTAGCAATAAAGTTAAAAGTTCGGCCGCCGAACTATTTTCAATTTGGCAGAACTTTCTGAGGCCGAACAGAACTTTCTGAGGCTTAACTACAGAACTTTCTTCAAATTTGACACTCAAAATAGCATCTAATCAGCCCAATAAACATTTTTATATCCGCCAAATTTGTCCATAAGCTTTAAAATACCGAATACAGACCAAATGCATTTTCAGGCCGAACTGTTCGAACATAAAATTATACAAATTACAAGGGAAGTATCTTTCTGCGGACCGTCAGATCCTAATGAAACTAAAATATATTCTTGAGAACATACAACTTTGGAAACAATTTTTTTTAGATATATCTAATGACACAACCATATTATTAAAAAGTTATCAAACAAAAAAAAATTCGAACAAACTTTCGAAATATGTCTTAAAAAATGCATATAATTTTTACATTTCATTTATACATATTTCATTTTATTTCGATGGCACAAAAATTATTCTTGTTTTTTTTTGTACGTATACTAGGGTGTCCATAATGTGGATTACATTTTGTAATTAATTACGTCGTCAATTACCCATTACATGTAATTGTAATTGAGAATTTTGAATTACAATTTCATGTAATGCGTAATTCAAAAACTTGAATTACAATTACATGTAATTGTAGTTAAGAATTTTCATTTACAATTAGCTGTAATTTTAATTCAAAAATATTGAATTACACATTACATGTAATTGTAATTAAAAATTCTCAATTACAATTACATGTAATGGGTAATTGAGGACGTAATTAATTACAAAATGTAATTCACATCCCCCAAGCCTTGCGCAACTATGTTTCTTAACAAAGGTTTTTTAGTTTTATCCCCTTTATTACATATCCAATTTTTATTACGATCTAAGGGTCCGCGCGAAGATACTTCCCTTGTTAGACTTTATAACTTTAGGGCATGTTATTATTAGGTCTTTACAAGAAGATAACAAATCTGTTGATTTACGAAAATCGGTTTAAAAAAAAAATAAGGCGACTTTTCAAAAACTTCTTTTGAGTAAAAAAAACCCCTTTTCAAATGTACAAAAATAAATATGCATATAAGTAAATAAATAAATAAAAAAATAAATAAATATATAAATAAATAAATAACTAACTAACCAACTAAATAAATAAAGAAATAAATGAATAAGTAAATAAATAAATAAATAAATAAATAACTAACTATTAAACTAATAACTAAATTATTTATATTAGTATGAAAACAATCGCAATGTATTTTAAGATCATATTCCGTACATTCCTTAAATGTTTTATAACATAAAAGGCATTGTATGTTACCAAAAGCATTTTTGATCATACAATATTTTTTGAGTGTAAACATGAAAAAAAATGTTAAGGCATCCGCTAAGGACTAAATGAAAGAGCACAATAATGTGTGTGAGGTAGAGAAATTTTAGTTTGCACAATTGTGCAATGAAATGGCGACCCCTGCACTACACCCTCGGCGTTTTAGAGAAATCTTATAGTTTGTTTTATGAAGAAACTATAGGATTTACCATGCCCTGTGGTGTTGTAGTGGAAAAAAAAATGTAATTAGTTTACATCAGTGACAGGCAAAAGCACTACGCGGCGCTTTTGCTCTCACACCTACATGCGCTCACACATTAAAAAAAAATGAAAAACAGCCAGTCTCGCATGAGCATTCGAACGAACAGGTTGATTCGACGCTTTGTGTTTGAGGTACACTGACAGAATGGATGAATGTTTTGAATATGAATGTTTGTTTAGCGAAAATTATTTTGGTAAGCCAGAATGTCTTGTATGCCAACGTACGTTGTCACGATGTGCAAAATATGACATAGCAAGGCATTTTAAAACATGCCATTATCAATATGAGAATTTATCTAATGATGAAAAAAAAATATTAGTTATTGAACTGAAAAAACACTTTTATGAAAAATTTATGGCGGACTCGGAGAAGTTAAAAGAAGAAAAATCTACTAAATATTTTTTAAAAAAAAAAGCATCATTTGTTATTGCGGCTGGTCTCGCAAAGCGATCGCGTCCTTACGAAGATGGTCAGTTTTACAAAGATTTAAGCAACGATGTGCTTAAATGTTTTGGTGAAAAGGCCAATGAAATTCGAGGTGTAATAAATGATGTTCCCCTGTCACCACGCACTATTATTCGTAGAACTGAAAATAGCAGTGCATTCATTTATTCAAATATTAAAAATAAAATACTTAATTCTAGATATTTTTCTATTTGCTTAGATGAATGCACTGATATTAATAATATAGCTCAACTAATGATATGCGTGAAAACAGTAGATGAGTCCTTCAACACACACGAAGAAATATTGAGAATGGTTGCATTACATGGCAATGTAAAGGGATCAACCATTTTCAATATTGTTAACGAAGAGGTTTTTTCTTTTGCCGATAAAGAAAAATGTTCCTCTGTATGCACTGATGGTGCCAAGGTAATGGTGGGAAAAAAGATGGATTTGTAGGATTTTTATTGGAAAATAGATTTGATATCTATGCGTTTCACTGCATTATTCATCAGCAGGCACTTTTTACAAAATGTCTTAACATAACGAACACCATGGACATTGTTTTAAAAATAATTAATAAAATACGGGGAGGCCACAATGCTCTGAGCCACAGAAAATTTAAATCTTTTCTCGAAGAGGTGAATGCTGAGTATGGCGATTTACTCATGTTTACAGAGGTTAGATGGCTTAGCAAAGGACGTTGTCTTCAAAGGCTATTCAGTCTTCGTGAAAGAGGTGGCACTATTTTTTGAGCAAAATCCTTCAAATGATACAAACCAATATATTAATTGTTTGAAAGATCCAAATTTTGTATTGGATTTTGCATTTTTGACAGATGTAACAGAATTTGTAAATCAACTTAACCTTCAGTTGCAAGGTAAAAATAAAACCATTATTGAACTAGTTTTCGCAGTTCAGCAATTTATTAAAAAAATTAAAATATTAATAATGTATCTTAAGGAAAAAAATTGATTAATTTAACAAGAAATGCAGAAGTTTTTAATATATTTCCATATAATTTAAGCAAATTAAATGAATATGTTAATATATTGGAAACTTTGTTAGTTAACTACAGCATGCGTTTTAACGATTTTGACAAAATAGAAAACATAATTGAATTACATAATAATCCTTTATTATGTAACATTGAAAAGCAAAGTGTTGATATTAAAGAAGAACTCGTTAGTATGAGAAATGACTTCAATCTACCTCTTACAACTGGTCTTGAGTTTTGGAGAAATATTAATGAATCTTCATATCCAAAATCAAAAAATGAAATATTCAAATTATATTCAATGTTTGGGTCAACATATATATGTGAGTCTTCATTTTCCTCGTTAAAATTGATCAAAAATAATATTAGAAATCGTTTAACAGATGCACATGTTGAGGATCTTGTTCGCATTAAATGTTGCCCATATGATATTGATATTGATTGTGTTATACAACATGAACATAATGATTAGGATAATTTTGGTGCTTTGCTTTTCAATGTGATATAATAAAGGATAATTATGTATATAATATCGTTATTAGTTTAGTAGTTTTTTTAATTTTTTTTATTGAAATGCATTATTAATATTTTAATTTTTCTTAAAAATTTTTGAATTTTATAAACTGGTTCAAATATGGTTTTGTTTTTACTTTATAATTTGTAACAAATCTGTTATAACTGTCAAAAATTTAATATCCAATAACAAATTTGAATCCTTAAATAAATAAATTGGTTTGTTTCATTTTGATGATTTTGTCCAAAAAACAATATCACCACTTCACGACGATTTAAAATTTTTGTAGCTCAGAGTATTGTTGCCAAACCGTATTTTGATAATAATTTTTATTATGTCCATGGTTTTCCAAATTTAAGTCTTTTCTGTAAAGAATGCCTGTTTATGAATTAAAATATTGACTGCGTAGATATCAAAATTATTTTTTTGTATAAAAAATTCCAAATTTTTGATAATCTCATTGGCTTAATCAGTGTATACAAAATATCTTGATTTATCCGCAAAAGAAAAAAATGTACTTCAACTTTGAACTCTCGCAATAATTTATCATGAAATGTTTTTTTTTTAAGTTCAAAAACTGGTGATTTTCTTGCGTCATTAGTATTATTTTGTTATATATTAAATTACAATTACATATATATTTTTATAACAGACTGAATTTATTTTTTTTCATTTATTTTTTATTGAAAGATTGATAGTTTTTAATCAAATATAACTTTTTTAAATCTTACAAATCTAAGAATCTGCACATTTTTTTTTGTTAATTGAAATTATTTTTTTATGTTATTTATTTTTTTTTCGTTATTTAGTTTATTATTCATTATTTTTTTTTTATTATTTAGTTTATGTTTTTTTTTTTTATTTTTTTGTTTATTTACTTTTTTGTTTATTAAAAAAAGCATAAAGTTTATATGAAATACTTTTTTTTGTTTATGTACGTTTTCTTATTATTACTACAAGTTTTGCTAAGTGCATTGAGTAAGAGAGAGGTACAGCTCACTTACACAACTACAAAATACGATTGTATGTGTTTGCCTATCGCTGGTTTACATTGTTATTTAATGACCTTCTTTTTTTTTAAAAAAAAATATGATTTTCATAATTTATTGTACATATATCATGTTACTTCTTAAGTGGTTTGTTTTGGTCGGTTTTTTCTTTTTATATATATATATATTTTTCTTGTTTTACGTGTGTGTTCTTACATTACATTACATTACATTATATTTTTTTTTTTTTTTTTTATAAATCAAATTACATTCAAGTGTTCTAGTGACACACGTGTTCTTTTTATTGCTTATGCTACATTTTTTTTTTGTTTTTATATTTTATTGTATTTCTTTAATAAATTTTTATGAATAATTTTTTTTAGTACATCAGAGTACAACTCAACTCTGGAAAGTGCGTCGGCATTTGTGTTATTAATCCCTTTTTTATATATTATCTGAAAATCGTTACAAAATTACATTTATATGTCGATAGAAAATCTCTACCCAGAATTCCATCAGTACCAATTGGGATATTGTTTGCAACCAATTGCACATTTTGTTCAATTATTGTGTCATTAATAAGTATTTTAATAGTAGTGGAACCAAAATATTTAATTATTTCCTTTGAAATTCCTGTTAAATTGCAATAATCATCTGGATTTTCCTCATAACGATATAGAAATTTTTCTTTGCACAGGGAGATGTCTGCTCCTGTGTCTATTAAGAATCTTAGTCGATTATCCGCATCTAGAACGTTTAATCTCACATAATTTTTGAGGTTAGATGATATGCTATATACTGTTTTGCTATTTATTGGGCTACTTCCGAAGATATTGGTCTTGCGATCTCCGGAGTTTGTGCGTTTCCCTGGTTCTGTACCTGGTTGACATTTTGATTTCTGTTATTATACCCATTATTTCTATTATTTCCTCTATTTCTGATTATTAACGTTATTGTTATTATTGTTGTTATTGCCATTATTATGGTATCTGTTACCATTTCGGTTACCTCTATTGTTAATTTTGTTACTATAATTGTTATTATAATTGTAACTTCCTCGTTTACCATTATTATTCCAATTATTATTATTATAATTACCTCTGTTATTTCTAAAGTTTTTGTTTTATTACCCCTGTATTGGTTGGGTTGTGAGTTTTGGTAGAATACCTTTTTTGGTTTTGCCCGAGATGTAGCCTTCTCGGCTATTTGAAGTGCGTCAGAGAATGTTGTTCAATTCGGCAACAAGACTTTCTATTTAGTGGCAAAGCCTGAAAGATTACTGTTTCTTTGTACTAAACCTGTAAGCTCATTTAAAATAGAATTTGAACTTTTAAGAGGTTTATATGCCTTCTTTAAAGCTGTTGTTAATTCAGCGATAGATGTAGGCATCACATCTTGTCTTATCCTATTTTGGACTTTTAAATCCAACCGTGATTTAAACACGAAATTAAAGAAAAAATTCTTCTTTTCCTGGGCTATGGTCTGTTCAACCATCTCTAGGTTTGTCGTCAAATTATGTAACTCATCCTTTTTACCAGAAAAAATTGGTACCAATTTGGTTACCGCAGATAATTTATTGGTATCCATATTCAAAACTATAACGCCTTGGCGTTTTTGCCAAAAAATTGGTCTAATACGTCTAAACACTCTGTTCTTAACTTCTTGAACTTATCTAGACTTTTTACCCTAACGTCGCCTTCAATATTTTCTTTTATCAAAATATCTTCTAATTCTAATTGCAAGGTTTCTATCTCATCCCGTTTTACATCTATTGTTTCCTGGGAATAGGGGCGATTTAAAGATTATTTGCGTTTTTTTAAAATAATCTGCAGACAGAATCACGTTCTCCATGTGAATAAAAAAAATTTAAAAAAAAAATTTTAAACAAAGGAAAAATTTTTCATTTATGAATTAACATTCTTTAATGAATTTAAAAAAAAATTTTTTTTTAACAATTTTACATCTTATAATACAATATTTTTATTAACTTATATTTATTAACTTATATTTATTTTTCTTTTTTTTTTATTAACTTATATTATTTACTTATTTTTCTTGTTTCTTTTTTTTATTGCAATACCCTATCTCTGGTTTGCAGTCTTCGTACTTGCTTCCTTACGTATTTCTTCAGATAACGGATGATAACAGTCAAACTCAAGACAAAATTTAAAGTGTCAATGTACATTGAACGTCAATGTACTTTTTGTCAAAATCAAAACAAAAGTGTGGAATGCGCTGAGCAAACATGTATATGATTTGAGTACTTGTATGTATGTATGTTGTCAATCAGAATGCATTGAGTTGCATGCAATGACAAATTACATGCTACATTATGCATACACTACACAGTACTGTTTTTAACATTTTTTTTGTCTTGCAATAAGCGGAAAAGTCTACCAAGTACATGTCTTTTACTTGGAAGCACTCGCCCATCGAACCTACTTTTTTTTCTTCCTCCAAGCATAAACCATTTAACATTGAAATTTGCAAAAGTAAATGATTTTTAAATACTTACCTATTAAATGGACACTTTTTGATAAACCACTTTCCATATCACAAACTTTTTTTCTAATGCGAAATATGTTATTAAATCGAAATATATTCTTAAAGTGATACCGATTAAAACAAGTTATGAAAGTTTGAAAATTTAAGTTATTAAAATTGACAGCTCTATGTTAACTATGTTGATTTTGGTTTTTAAATAACTTAAGGTATGTAGATTGAGAAAAATAACAATTATGCATTTTAAAAATAAAATTGCAAAAAATCCGTTTATTAAAATAAAAAATGTTTATGCTTCGCGGTATTTACACACATTTACCTAACTTTTTTTATTTTTCAAAACCCTTTTAGTTTGCAATTTCGGGGAGCCAAATATAGAAATCTTTAAATGGCTCCATTTTGAGTATATATGTGATAAACATAGAAATTAAAAAGTCCTCAATTAGATCTTTGGCTATTTCTCAAAGAACGGACGATATTCATCTAAAATAAAATGGAAATATAATTTATACTTCTTAGAATTTTCAGAAACTGATTTTTGTTTATCCATTGTATGGTTTTTGTCATTTTGTCGCTCTGTAGCGCTCACCATTCACAGTAACCGTTTGGCCCGCGACGTCTTCGAAGAAAAACGGTCCGATGACTCCTCCAGCGAAAACAGCACACCATACAGTGACTTTGAGCGGGTGTAATGGCTCATCGTGGGTTACACGCGGATTTTCAGTGCCCCAGAAGCGTAAATTTTGCTTATTTACGTACCCGCTAAGATGGAAATGGGCCTCATCACTCATGATTATTTTTGATGAAAAATCATCTTCCTCTTGGTGGTGATTAAGGATGGCTTGAGCGTATGTTACACGCGATTGGCGGTCAGCAGCTAACAGCTGATGCACCGTCTGGACTTTGTACGGAAACATCTTCAAATCTTGTACCAAAATTCGCTGTAAAGACGAACCTCTTCTTTTTCTAACAATTTATATGGCGTGTCATTTGAAAACCTAATGAAGATAAGAGTTCTTTTGTTTTTACACAAAATAATCTTTACCAAAAAACCAAGTTACCTTTATGAGAAAATTAGGTTCGCCAGATCTAACAGAGGTAGAAAGATAATACTGCCACGACACATAATCCTTGTATCTGAATGGCATTTTTACCTTAATGCTTCTCGTCTTTGGAACATGCTTCCAGAAGCTCAACAACTTAACAGCAACGCTTCACATTTTAAAAAATTTCTATTTGAACAATTTTTTCGAAACTAATATTTTTTTGTTTATCTATAATTCTTTTTTTTGTTTTTTTTTTTTCTTAAAATTTATATGCATAAAAAATTATATATTCTAGTTTAATGTTTTTTAGTTTTATATCTTTTTCTTTCTTTGTAATACATTGTTTTCAATTTTTAAATTGCTTATCTTAATTATTCCTGTACTCTAATTATAAGATTTATCTTGTTGTACAGGAATTAAATAAATAAATAAATTAAAATCTAATTATAAGATTTATCTTGTTGTACAGGAATTAAATAAATAAATAAATTAAAATTAAATTAAAGACCGTCGACTGATACCCATTTGCGTGGCACGTCGTCTGTTCGATGTCGACGGCGCTTCCATGACATCCTCGGCTACAGCAGCAATATTCTCTGCAGAACGGCTACTCCGGGGTCTGCCACGCCTGGCAGCATCTCGTGTTGTGCCAGTCTCTTCGAGGCGAGCGGCTAAACGTCGCAGTGTTTCACCAGTAGGCGTTGGACGGCCAGGAAATCTGCGACGAAATTCACGTTGTGCCAAAGTCACCGACCGATTATTGGTCAAATAAATAGTCACCAATATTCCGCGTTCTGGAGCAGTGTAGCGTAACATTGTTTATTAACGTGAATTTCGCATGTGTTTACTACACAAATGTCAAAACAGAACTGACATTAGGGGCCAATCGCAAAATTTATAGCATTTTCTGATAGGATTACTTTTGCGCCACCTTGTACTTGAAAAAACCAAACTTTTCCTAAAACTACAGTTAGTAGCCTATTAGCTGATGTATAGCAAATAAAAATATCGCCTAACAAAAATTAATAAAAGCGGTTTAAAAAAAAAAAAATCCAAAATTTTGATTTTGACCGCGAAAAAAATAACGATTTTTTATATGTAGGTAAAAAGTATGTATGAGAAAAATAATTTCTGTTTTATTTTGCATAATAACACTAATAACATTTTTTAACAAAACCCGATTATTTAAAAACTTGTAGAACATCAAAGATATCAACCATTTTTAGTTCATTTTTGAGGTCAAAAGTCAACCTATCATAAAATGCGCGGGGGGGGGGGGGGGGGGGGGGGGAGGGGGGCGAGTAAAAAAACCACTTTGCAATTTTCATATAGTTCATGGGTACTCTAATGAACATGTTTTTAAATCGTTGTCATCAATTATTCGTCATATTTTTGAAGTTTTCACATAAAAATTAAAGACAAATGTTTAATAGATAATCATAAACTTTGTAAAAATAATTTTATTCAAGGTAAATTACTTTTATTTTTTATTGATAACATTAGACCAAAATATATTTTTTTATTTTAGCATATAAAATTTAAAAACAATGTTGATGACTTTATCTAAACGAAATTACACCATTAGAAAGGTCTCTACATATCAATTAAAATTCCGAATATTAATTTCAATTCAAAAACCATCGATTGAAATTTGGAGTTTATATATATCATTTATAGTTCGGTTTTTTTCGAAACTCAAAAATAATTTTTAAAATCAGAAATTTCATAGTAATTTTCAATTATGTTTTCTGAATTTTAAAGAGATGTTTCTGAATTACAAATATAGTTTTTTTTACTAAAAATAATACATATTTCTTAAATTTCAAGTAATATTTTCTGAATATTATTTGACGTGTTCTATTAAATGGAATTATTTGAATATACATACGTATTTAATTTTTCCGAATTTTAATTGATGCTTTTTAAATATAAAATTATGCTTTTTTATTTTTAATTAAAAAATCGTTTGAATGTTTTCAAAATTTTAACTAAAACATCAAAAATTTAATTATTTTTTAAATTTTTTTCTGAATTTTGAATGAAAACTCTGAACTCCTTGTCCGTATAAATGCTTGATATATATGTTAGCTGTTATGTGATATGGCAATATTTTCAATAGAAGACAAAAACACAATTATTTTTACACAACAGGGCCCGATCTTTGGCCGGTTTTAAAATGATAAGTAAGACAAATGGCATGAAGTATTCCGTAAAATCAGCAGCTAATAATAATAATACTAACAAGAAACGATGTAAAAATATTAATATCACAAATAAAAATATTCATCAACAAAATTTGATGCAACAACAAGCATCTATTAATTAAGGAGTCTAATTATAGCGCGCTTTACCTTATCAACATAAAGAATAAAATCAACAATATTATGAAACGTGAATTGGCATAATTTGTGTGATAATAGTCTAAGTACAGAGGTCTAAAATATCTCGTAAATCGGCAAGGTACATGAAAATATTCGATAAAAGAGAAATTCCGAGTCAATATCACCATTAATGAGGTTAAAGACAAAACAAACACCTAGCATAGTCCTTCTACTCTCCAAAGTCGGAAGTTATTAGACTTTGTTCTAATCTTTGTTCATAAGATGGAAAGTTACGACCATATCTCTAACCCAAACTACGTAGGCAGAATAACAAAAATTGACTCTGCACGGACTCAAGCGAGTTAGAATGAACCTGATAATATGGTAAAAAATGTATATAACGAAGGTTGCAAAAGCAATATATGTTAAAATTGTTCTCCGTGAAGTATAGAACCACTATTAAAAGTTTTGGAAGCATCATTGTTGCAAATTGCAAAATAATATGTGAATGCTTTATTGAAAATTGTGTAGATAATTCTTTTTCACGATTAAAAGTCGAAGAAAAAAACCAAAATAATTAAAAATGGAAGGCCAACGCAAGAACTTCCTAACTTAACAACAAAAAATAAAACTTTTACTAGAAATTTCAAGACTTCTAGTTATAAGGAAAAAGCTTGGTCATGCTGTTGTCCCTTTATTAACAAGTTAGCTTGTTCTAGTAAAAATGAAAAAAGTGTTTGGACAACAGGTTATAATAATTTAAACATTTTAACTGTTTCTATGATGAAACATCAAACGTCTCAAGTTCAAATTAGTAACATCTTGACATTAAAAACTTTTGGAAATATTCAAATTGATCTTTTACTAGACGAACAAAAACGCATTTCATTATCGAGACACAACGAGCAGGTTTTAGAAAACTGACATGTAATCGAACGCTTAGTAGATACTGTATGCTTTCTGGGTGTACATGAACTTGCTTTTGGAGGTAACGATGAAAATGAAAATTCTGATAATAGAGACAATTATGTGGAAATTTTACACATAATTGCAAAATATAACAGTAAATTGGACCGTCATTTATCGAAATCTCAGGTTTTTAAACGCACTTTCAACAATATACAAAATGATTTAATTAGATCTATTGGCACCGTTATATTAAATAATATTGAAAAAAAGAGTTAAATGAAACTTTGTTTATCTCAATTATCAATCGTTTTTCGGTACACTCATAAAAAAAAGTTTGTAAAGTCAGCAAAAAATTTTGCTGAGTCAGTAAAATTTTAGTCAGGAGGATGCTAGCAAAAAAGTTGCTAATGTCAGCAAAATCTTTTGCTGAAAATCAGCGAGCTGATTTTTAGCAACAAAATTTGTAGATTCAGCAAAAGTTTTGCTAACACTTAGTAGATTAGAAATAAAAAAGCGTTGGTAAAAATTAATAAATTTTTTGCTGAATTTTAGTAGACTGAAAAAAACGCAAAAAATTTGTAGAAAAATTGTAATTTAGTTAATTTATTTGCTGAAAATCATAAAACATATTTTTGTGATTCTTTTAAAAATAATTTACTATAATAACGAAATATAACAATTATAATTTTCCCACATTGACGACATGAATTAATTTAATATCTGAAAATATATAGAAATAAATATATATAACATAACAAAAATTTTCTTTCAACTACTTACATCAATGGTTGTCTTAATGATGCTATGACGAAACTGCCGAAGATAATTCTAGAAACGAAACGAAAAAATAAACAAAACAAACGAAACGAAAAAAACAACCCTTTTTTTGCAATAAGAAAAAGAAACCATACAAATCTACCTAAGATGTGTGTTTTTGTCTTTCTCTTTACTCTGTCTACATGTCTGTATATGTTTTTTCATGGTTGATTTTTTTACTTGTCTTGTTAGAGTTGTACTTTTTAGTATCATTTTCCTCTTCTCTACTACATCTTGACATGCCGCGACATCTGCTTATCAGCACAATTTTTTTTAGCAAAATTAATTAGTAAAACATTAGTATATTAGTAAAGCATTAGTATAAAACAGTTAAGTGCTGAATAAGTATAACAAAAATTTTAGCTGAAAACACGATTTTAGCAAAAATATTTGCTAAAAAATAGTATACCTGATTTACAAGACGTTTTACTAACTTTTCTACTAACTTATTTTTTTGAGTGTACGTTGACAAACACAGTATTGCTAGGGACCGATTTTAAAAATATATTGACGTAAGTGATAACCGAACAGCAGACGCTATTTCCACAAAATTAATAGACTTAATGAAGCCTAAGAATTGGGGAGGAAAGCTAGTAGCTCAGATCTATGATGATGCAGCTGTCATGTCTAGTGCATTGAATGGAACACAGACTAAGGTTAGAGAACTAGTGCCGAATGCTATTTTTATTCATTGCAATGCTCATGTGTTCAATTTAGTTTTATCGCAATCTGTAAACTTTATAAAAGAAACCAAAATATTTTTTGTAACATTATCAGGGCTATATGCTTTTTTTTTAATTAATCCACCAAAAGAACTTATTTTTTCCAATGAGGTGGTAAAACGAAAACTACCGTTTTCGATTTACCATCAGATTAGGTTACAGCAACCGAATCAATTCAGCTGATGTATTGTTTGATAATCTCCAAAAAAAACTCTTTAGATATTCAATATTGCTGCGAACACATTAAAATAACTAAAAAAAAATATTGGCTATCAAATCTAAGTTCAATAATACATTATGTTTGACAAAAACAACTGCTCGTAGCTTTAAAGCGTGGGGAAAATATTGAAAATTTCGAATTGCGGTACAAGAAAACATACAACTAGATTTAAATCTACATAAAATTTAAAATTTGTAGAATTGCTAAATTTAAAAAAATATGCAAGTTATCAAACAATATTTCCGACTAAAGCATTTGAAAGCTTAAAAAAGTATTATGGACATTTATTTGATTTCATTAAATTAAAAAACAAATTAGTGGTGTTTTATGACCATTCATATTTCTATGACATTGCAGTTTTTGACATACCAAGTAATTTAATTAATTTTGATTTGTCGGATACTTTTTCTGAAGTATTTAAATTAACCATTTTAATTTTAATCATTCCAGTATCAACAAGGAGATCTTTTTCAGCACTTAAGAGAGAATTAAGACTTATTTCAGAAACCAAATGCTAGAGCAAAGATTATCAAAGTTATCCTTAATTTCTATAGAAGTCTTTTTTAAAATTGTTAAAAAATACAAACAAATTTCTATGATGATGTGATTGAAATTTTCTTTGAAAAAAAACACTACGTATTGAGCTGGTTTATAAATAAAAAAGCAAATTTAAAATAAAAATGTCACATTAAAAGTAATAAAAAAAAAATAAAATACAAGAAAAAATATAAAAAAAATTCCAAAAAAAACTTGAAAATGGGATCTTGTCTATCGCGTCCTAGTCGTGGTTCTGCAGAAAACTTAGAAAATACATATTTTTTTTTAGTTTTAAAATGTGGTGAACACCTACCCCACCCTGATAAAAATATGTAAAAAAAGTATGTAGCTTTTTAAAATTTAATCAATATGTAAAAATTGTATTTAATATATTGTTCTAATAAATTTTTTAAATAATGCATACAAATTAAAAGTTAACATATCGTCGGTTTGTAATTGGTTTGACCCACCGACCATTTTTGAAAAAATTGAGTTAGGTATGGATTATATATAATGTAAATATACCCTTTCTAATTCCGAACCCCGTTTCACGTTATCTCGTATCATACCTGAGATATCCAGTATCTAATTTGATCTACCTGTCCATTCTGCATACAAAAATTAAAATGTATGTACCTTCTTTATCGTTTTCTCGATAACAACTTTTTGGCGTATGGGTCAAACCAATAATAAGCCGACGATATGACATACATATATATATAAATATTTAATTACTATAATTTCATCGTTATAATATTTAATGAAAAATATGAAAAAAATGTATTTCTTGAAGTAAAGTTATCAAAAAATCAAATAGTACAATATATAATTACGTGTAATTTAATTGTAATTTAAATGTAATTTAAATCACCCAGGTCTGATCTGCATAACATAATCCTTTTATTGTCTCTTAAATTTTTTGAAGATTTACTAATTTAAGGGACTTAAAATATGTTTCTTGTTGTGCTTATTACTTATGAATTCGCTAATGAATTTTGTCACATCGGAGTTGTATTGTACTTTCTTACTTGATTGCTTACTTTCATGATTTACTGATTTCTTCCAGAAATATTGGTTTAGATTGTGTTATAGTCAACAAATCAAAAACAAGTTATGTTAAAAATTACAAATCTCATGGATTAAATTTTGAAAATAAAAAAGTTTTTTTTAAGAATTATATAATTATAAGGGCAATAAGAATAAAATTCTTTTTCAATTTATAACCTCCGGATATTTACAAAAATAAAGCAAATCAAACATATTAGCTAGGTTGATACCAGTATTTCGATCTGGCTAAAGATCTCATCAGAACTCTTTTATAGTTCAAAGAGTATTACATAATGTGCGTTATAACAAAAACATAGTTAATTTTAATAACAGTGTTTATATAAAGTCATATTAAGTCAAAATCGTTATAAATGAGGTTGCAGAAAAATCTGATAAAATTAGCATATTTTTTTTTTGTTAAATATAAGTAAGATAAGAATAGCAAAAATAAATATGTCGAATCTAGAAAAATTTTGTTATATTTTATCTAAATTTTAGTTTATTGAATGTTACAAATTAATCTGTTAAAATCAGCAAAAAATTTGCTAAATATTAGTAGAAAAAAAAAATCACAAAAAATGGGAAAACTTCAGTTTTCTTTAGTTTTTTTTTGTCAAATAAAAATCTGGCTTCCGAAATCAGGAATTTACAATTTTTTAGCAAATATTTCTGTTGATTTTTAGCAGTATATACTGTTATTTGCATTCAACTAAATTAAAGATAAATACAGCCAAAGCCCGGTATAACGAATGATATATATTCGCTTTATCGTAACGACTTTTTGTACTGAATCGACTGCACATTTTTACATTTCTCAAAATGCTGAGTTTATTGAAAATTAAAAATAAAACTGCAATTGTGGGTGTAATTCTAAATTAAAAGGCTCTCCAACAAAAAATTCTTTTTTATTGCAACTTTTTCCATTTTTATTAATTTTTACATATTTTGTACCAAGTGTTCGTTATATCGAGTATAAGTTTTCAGAAAAATTCCTTATACAGTGGTACGCATTCGATTAATAGCATATTGTTTTAAATATATATTTCCTTATATGTAAGAGATATTAACTGGACTTGTATTGGCGAATTGTAAAATAGAAAAGGGTGCAAAGAAAAGGGTGCAACATATCCTAAAATATAACACATAAATTAAGCAAGATATGCCTATTGCTTGAGAATGATCATTTTAAAAGTAATTTTATATTATTTTGGAAGCAAATGAGAAATAAAAAACAGTGCAATTATAGGTTTTAAAAATTTATTGAAAAAAGTGGTTTTTGAAGCCGTCACATGATTCATTGGGAGTGATACGACACAGAATATTTTAGATGTAATCCTATGTCACATTTTCGGCATCTAGTTAATGTTTTTTGATGACAGTCTCCACATGTTGTTTGTTTTTCCTGTGAAATTACGAAGTGGTCCAATCGATCATAACGCAATTCATCATTTAGGCTTAGCGATGGATGACCCTTTGGTGAACCGAAACATTTTTTATTTTGAACAAGTAGAGTACTAGAGATACTTCTCCTAAAAGGCAATTGATCCATAGTTCCCCCATTATGCTTGTGAATTTGACAGGCATTATGTAGCGCCATATACACACAAATTTGTTTCTCGCTATAGCTTGGGAAACTAGTTCATTAGTCTTTCGAGCATTCCCAATACATGCCTCATCCGTAATTTTTTCTACTAGCTCATTGTCGAATATAGAGCAAAAAAGAGAAGTATGATTACGCTCATCTATGTCGACGCCATCTTCAGGTTTTTCAAAAATAGCACCATTGATGGACACGTCTGTCTTCAAATAGTGATATTTTTACTTTTCTTTAATTTCTTAGCGTTTGTAGACGAGTTTTCTCAAATCTGAGAGAGAGGTTTATCATCCTCTGTGTCCCAATTACTATGAAATTTGATTTTTTTTACAATTTCCACCTCATTTTGCATTAGCGAAATGAATTGAAACGTTCGCGCATATAACAATCAAACTACTCTTCATAAATATAAATTCAAACAAAATATAGTAATTATTCACTTGTAATTTTTTTTTTTGATTTTGAAAATATTACAAATTAAAATTCAATAACTCAAAAATAGTAGCAAAAAATAATATTATGGATGAGTACTAAGTATAAGAACAAAAAAAAAACGGTACTTTGATAAACGTGACGTATCATGTAACCAAGAATTTTGATGTACACTCAAAAAAATAAGTTAGTAGAAAAGTTAGTAAAACGTCTTGTAAATCAGGTATACTATTTCTTAGCAAAATTTTTTGCTAAAATCGTGTTTTCACTTAACTGTTTTATACTAATGCTTTACTAATATACTAATGTTTTACTAATTAATTTTGCTAAAAAAAAAGTGTGCTGATAAGCACATTAATAGTGACAACCAGATTGAAAGATATACGCAGAATGAAGTAGATGTCGCGGCATGTCAAGATGTAGTAGAGAAGAGGAAAATGATACTAAAAAGTACAACTCTAATAAGACATATAAAAATATCAGCCATGGAAGTTTTTGTATATCTTTTTCATACATAAAACAAAATTGAGGATTAAAACAACTTGAATTTTGCGTTGTCACCGGCTTGTGAAAATAATTGTCAATTAATTAAATAAAAGACAAAATAAAATATTTATTTATTTAAACTTATATATTATATATAACTTATAGATTAATAATAGTGTGGTCAAATTGCAAACAAACATATACAGAAATGTAGACAGAGTAAAGCGAAAGACAAAGACACACATCTTAGGTAGATTTTTATGGTTCCTTTTTCTTATTGCAAAAAAAGGGTTGTTTTTTTCGTTTAGTTTGTTTTTGTTTATTTTTTCGTTTCGTTTCTATAATTATCTTCGGCAGAAGCGTCATTTAAACGATAGCATCATTTAGACAACCATTGATGTAAGTAATTGAAAGAAAATTTTTGTTATGTTATATATATTTATTTCTATATATTTTCAGATATTAAATTAATTCATGTAGTCAATGTGGGAAAATGAAAATTGTTATATTTCGTTATTATAGCAAATTATTTTTAAAAGAATCACAAAAATATGTTTTATGATTTTCAGCAAATAAATTAACTAAATTACAATTTTTCTACAAATTTTTTGCGTTTTTTTCAGTCTACTAAAATTCAGCAAAAAATTTATTAATTTTTACCAACGCTTTTTTATTTCTAATCTACAAAGTGTTAGCAAAACTTTTGCTGAATCTACAAATTTTGTTGTTAAAATCAGCTCGCTAATTTTGCTGACATTAGCAACTTTTTTGCAAGCATCCTCCTGACTAAAATTTTGCTGACTTTACAAACTTTTTTTTTTTGAGTGTACTATATATATATAGGCCATTGGGCATATTTGGGTTAAAAAAGTCGCTTTCGATTAACCGCATTTTATATATTTTTTTATTTATAAATACTTAGTTAACAAGTTTTTCCAAATTCCATTTGATATCAAAGAAAAAAATAAAGAAGTATACAATGATGGTAAATGTATGCGCAAACAATTAAAAAAATTGCTGCAATATTAATATAATTTTCATTATTTTTTCATAAAATAGTGAAAATTTATAATTGGCCACATTGAATTTTTGGTTCCACATTTCGATAAAACTATCTTATATTTTTAACATAATTAAAAGGGGTCTAAAGATCCATTAACAAACCGAAAACCGATATGCAAAAAAAAGGCTAGCACTATTTCTGTCACTTTTCCAGCACGATTTTTTTAACGCTCTGGCACTAATTATCATTCAACTTATGACAACGCTGCCTAAGAACGATCTCAATTACAGCTGCGGTCAAAAAAATATCACCAGGATAAAAAAAAAAATTTCTTCGTTAGATATTTTAAAAAAGGTTAAATTAATTTCACTAAAAACGTGTCATAAGATACTTACAAGACTGTAAAACAATATTAAATAAAAAAATTGTTGATTTGGTTTTTCATTTTATTATAAATTTTCAACTTTTTTAAAACTTAAAAACACTCAGTCAAAAAAATAGCACTACAGTTTTTTTCGTATTTAAATTAAATACTTAAACTAAGAATAAATAAAAATAAATTAAAAATTTTGAAAACAGTATTTTTATGGTGTCTTCACATATTAAAATTAATATTTTGTAGCGTGCTCATTATTGGCAATAACCTCTGCACAACGTTTTTGCATCGAATTCACCAGATTTTGGCATCTATTCTTCGAAATTGAGTTCCAGATTTGCTGAACAGCCATCCAAAGGGCTTCATTACTGGTTGATTGCATTTGTGACACTCCCTTTTTTATATCTGTTCATAAATTTTCGATTGGATTTAGATCTGGGGACTGAGCAGGCCATTCCATCACACTTACTTTATTGTCCTCAAACTACTTTTTTGCAAGTTTGCTGGTATGCTTTGGGTCGTTGTCTTGTTGAAAGACCCAAATCAGCGTCATTTCCTCAGAAACATAGGGTAGCATTACTTCCCGGAGGATATTAACGTATACCGTCTTATCCATGATTGTTCTGATCCAATATATTTGTCTTACGCCATAGTAGGAAAAGCACCTCCATACCATAATGCTAGAACCACCATGTTTAATGGTTTTTGTTGTGAATTTTGGATTGAATTCAGCGTTAGGGGGTCTTCTGACGTAAGAACGCGATACTTCGCCTTCAAATAAAACAATTTTGGATTCATCTGTCCAAAGAACATTTCTCCACTTTTCAGCTGGCCATTCCACATGAGTTTTAGCAAACTCCAAATGCTTTGCAACATGCTTACGTGAGAGCAGGGTCACTTTTCGGGGACTGCAGGTGTTTCTCCGACAAATCGTTTCGGCACTTGCTGTCACATTAAGTTCTTTTTTAAGCTCTGTAGCTGGCATAAATGGGGTCTTCTTGCATTGTCTGACCAAACGCTTAACCATTAATGGTGACAAAACTCGCTTCCGACCACGTTTTTCAGATTTTTGACTAAATTCTATTGCATTTATAATCATTTTGTTGGAGCATCCAACCAATTTTTTATTTCAGAATATGGTTTATGAATAGAAACTAAATTTTTTATAATAGCACGTTTTTCAGGTGTGCAACGCTTCCCACAGCCCATTTCTATGAAAATAAATTATAAAATATGTGAGGAATTATATTATTTTTAATAAAAAATATCTTACCTTGAGTTTTTGATCCTTTTATTTCAACTATTTAATCACTATTAATTTGTTTAAAAGAATTTTTGTTATTCGGTGCTATTTTAATGACTGCATTGAGGCAGTTTTTTTTTTATAATATCGATCATTGGAAAAGAACCGTTAACATTTTTTGGAAAAAATAAGTATGCTCAGAGAGATTATACATAGTATAACAGTATCGCATATTTACTTTAGAATAATACTCATAATTTTTTTTGTTCACTTGCATGAATAAAGACTTTGTCAATGGTGCTATTTTTTTGACCGGCACTGTATATTTAGCAACAGAATTTTCGAAATTTTTTAATTTCTTCAAAGTATATTGAAGTGCGCTCAATTAAATTTCGCCTTAATTTTTAATGTTTTTTTAAATTTATATGGCTAAACTCTATTTTACGGGCACAACTCGCATTAGTTTGAATTTTCATGATCAATAGAACTTTTATTCCTGAACTCAAAAATAAGTTTTTTTTTGTCGGCGACTCCCGGTTCAAGAGTTATGGACCTCCAAAGTTTGGATATTAAGTTATTTGTATCTTCGACATTTGTAATCAGATGGAAACAACACACATAAAACCTGAAATCTAATTGGAACTAATTTCATTTTCCAGTTCCATTAACCCATTAAGCATTAAATTATAATAGTCAAAAGTAAAGGTACGAAATAAGTAGTTTTTAATTCTAGCTAAGTCTTGAAGAATTAATTTAAGGTATTATATTCCACTTTAACCATTCTAACACCGAAGATATTATGGTCTGTTTCTCTATTTCGAAAGAAAATTGATTTGGGTTTCTCTAACTAAATTTCTATGCGAACGATGACTTGAAGTACAAGTCGAATGAAAACGTAACAGTTTTCATACAAAATTTGGTTTCTCTATTTCGAACGAGTTGTCAACAGTGCGAACGTAAATGTCAAAACCAGTCACTTGCTTTTTTGTTTTCGAGTAACAAAATATTTTCAAAAAAATATATCATTCATTCCATTAGAAAACTCAAAAAATCTGAACACGGGTCCTCTGTATTTGTTTATTCTTTTAACATGAATACTCTATGGTCCCATTTGTACATTTCCTTTTTCAGATCTCCAAATTTGTAAAAACTCGTGATTTTATGCACGTTTTTAGTTCTTATAAATATCAAAAAAATGCTAAAAGCACTTTACTTTGAAGTGCCATAACTTTTTAATTGTATATCGCATGTTATTAATTTAAACGATATTTGGAAGATGCACTTGTCTACTTTATAACTGGATTTTTAAACAAAATGATTGCTAAAAAAAAATGCATACTTAATGCAAATGCAGTTTTCTAATGCATTTTTCAAAACTTTCCCCCCTGAGATTTTCTCAAAGAAAGACAGTACTAAAATATGGAATATTAGCTACTTATAATAATACTGATTTTAATGGAACAAACATGTCTTTTATTTTTAATGATTTAAAAAAAAAATATTTTTTTTATTCTATAAAATTAAAATATTTTTATAAAACACTTTTAGCATTTTTATCAAATTTATGAAAATTAAAAACGTACATAAAATCGCGATTTTTACAAATTTCGAGATCTGAAAAAGGCTATGTGCAAGTGGGACTATAGAGTATTCATGTACAAAATATAAAAAAATCGGAGAACCTAAAAAAAAAATCCTCATTTTTCAATGTTCTTTGCTGGAATGAATGATATAATAAAAAATTATAAATATTTAAAAAAAGAAAGAATGGATAACAAAATAACACGAATATTTGTAGTTTTTTAAGAACTTTAAATTTCAGCTTAATGAAATCCACAATGGAACAGCTTAAAACGCTGGTGTACTTTTTTGATTTTCTTCTTTTGATTTATTAATTTTGCTTTTGCTTTTGTTTTATTTATTTGTTTTATTTATTTATTTGTCATATACAGCTGATCACTGTTAAGTAGTGTTGTATTTATCTTCAAACAATTTAGTAGTATTTTTGGTATTTTTAAAGGAAATTGTAATAGAAGTTTAAAATATCCGGTCTGGCACCACTATGATTTGTAAATACGTAGAACACAAAAATTGACACACGTAAGTATAGGCGAACGATAGCTTTCGAAATAGAGAAACCCAAATTGATTCGAATTCGAGTGACTAGCTTGCGTTCGCTTAGGTTTTCGTTCGAGATCGAGGAACAGGTCATTAATAGCTATTCGATATTCAATTTTCTTTATTTTTTCACTTTTGTTGTTACATAGAGTACGTCAGAAAAGTATAGTTTCTTTGTTTTTGGGATATCATCATTTTTTAAAATGTTGTAGCATCACTGGCGCTCGGCGGACAAAAACGTTGATTTAGGGGCAAAAAGAGACGTATTTATATGAAATTTGAATTCACCTTTCGATTCTACACCAAAAATTATCCACCATTTAGGAAATAGAGTGCTCGGTAAATCAAATTTTTTCAAAAAACTCAAAATGTTGTATTTACTAAAATGCAATATTTTATTTATTAACAACTTTTTAACAGGCCGCGAATATCGCAAATGTGTGTGGCATATTTCTTAGCTCAAAATACTTTTTCATTGTGTGTGTTAAAAAAAAAACAGTGTTATTATTTTTTTTACTTAATTGATACCTTACCAACTTTTTAGCTTTTCGCGATTTCAAAAATTTTTGTAGCATTATTCTCAGTTGGTAATACATTTTTATTGTGTATGATTAAAAAAATTATTTTGAAAAGTTTTTGAAAAAACAGATTTTTCGATGCACTTTGAAACCCGGGAATAGTTTTTTTTCTATAATTTTTGGCGTATAATCGAATGGCAGGCTCATATTTCAAATAAATTATCCCCTTTTTCCTCTGTATCAAAAGGTACTCTAAATTGGGGTTTTTGGATACCGCGCGCCAGTGGAAGGTGTTGAAATTTAAAAAAATTATAATAGCTATTTTTTTTAAATATATATATTTTTATTTTATTTAAGTCTACGGAATAAATCCTTACAGCATATTAACATAAAAATTATAAAATTATTAATAAATATAAGTACAATATTTTTTTTTTAAATAGAAGAATTTAAAAACAATATGATGTTGCGTTAAAAATATTAACATTTGAAGAAAATCTAACAAATTATAAAGATTATTTAAATCATTACACATTACACGGATCAGCATACATTTGACGAAAGAATGGAGTATATAATGGAGTATAATTACGTGTTGATCTTGGAGGAACGAAAAGTACAAAATTTTCTAACAGAAAATCGGAGCATATATAATGGTGATTAATCAAATTTAATAAAAACGTAACGTTTAGCATTGTTCTTCTACTTTTCAGAGTGGGAAGCTTAACGAGATTTAGTCTGGTTGTATATGAAGGTAGATTCTTAATGGTATTAGGGTAGGTGCTTCGTAAGCAGAACAACAAAAATTGTTTTTGCACTGATTAAATTTTTCCAATTTGAACAATGGATAATGGATCCCAAATCACAGAGCCATATTCTAAAATTTGTCTCACTAGCGATGTATATAATTGTTTTGTTACATTGGAATCTGTAAATTCCTTAGCCCATCGTTTTATAAAAGCTAAGGTGCCACGAGCTTTATTAATCGTCATTAAAATATGCCGTTTAAAATCCCATTTTGGGTCTAAGAGAATACCCAAATCTAGAATATTATCTACTAATTCCAACTGAAAAACACCCAAAGAGTAAAGACCAAAAGATTCTGTCCTTCTAGAGAAGCGCATATGTTTACATTTTTTCAAATTTAGTTCCATGAAATTAGAGCAGCACGTAAAAACTATTTAAATCCTGCTGTAGATAAATCCGATCTTAATTTTTATTAAAGCCACGAAAAATTTTAACGTCATCAGCATACATAAGAACGTTTGAAAACTTTATCACCGATGGTAAATCATTAATAAAAAGAGAAAATAAAATTGGTCCAAGATGGCTACCTTGAGGAACCCCAGATGTTACAATATTTTTAGACTTTGTGTTATTAAAATTAACATTCTGATTTCTGTCTTTTAAGAATGACTTTATCCAGCTTTAACAATTTCCAGCGAAACCCATCATATCTAGTTTTTTGAGTAAAAGATTATGGTTAACTTTATCAAAAGCTTTACTGAAATCAGTGTAAATGGCATCAGTGTTTTATCCATTAAGGAAACCACGATTTCCCAAAGTTGTTAATTGTAATAGATTAGTTGTTGTAGAGCACCCCTTACGAAAACCATGTTGAAGAGGAGATATTATAGAAGAAATTTGATGACACAGAGAATCAGTTAAACATTTTTCGAATAGCTTTGGAATCGCGCTGAGTTTTGCTATTCCTCTATAATTAATAATTGATGCAAAACCCGTAAAAAATTGATGATATCCTAAAATCAAATTTTTGTGACGAACTTTAATATACATACATACATATATGTATGTATAAATTAATAACTTTGTTATATTGCAAATTATAAAAACAAATAGATTAATTAACCCATTGCAAACCATTATTACGAGTGCACAATTTAAAAAAAAAAATCGCGCAATTTTTTTTTTTTTTTCTTTCCAAATATGGCAGGTTTTGCGGTGCGCTCACTTTACTTGCGTAATTATCAAATACAAATATGTATTTTAATTTATTAAGCGAGAACTCCACCATATATGGTAAGAAAAATCGCTCGATTTTTCATTTTACCTTTAACTGCAAATATTAAGAGTTAAATTCATTATATTTTCGTTTTTTTTTTTTTGTAAATACTTTCATTATATGCATATAACTATAAAAATAAACGTCAGTGAAGTTATCCATAAAAACTATTACAAAAAAACTGTTCTCAGCAAAGCCACTAACTTATTAGGTCTGTCTGGGTACTTTTCCAGTAGCAAATACTCAGTAAATTTTTTTGGGAGAGTAAGACCAATTTTACTGTGTCGGCTGAAAATATCTCAAAAGTACGCAAACAGTATCCAGTGAAATCTTGCAAGAAAATAGCTGATCGGTGTGTAAACAATTGAAATAACAAAGCAAAAGAATTTTAGCATATGTGGTATTAATGTGGTATTATTGTGGTAGATTATTGTGGTAGAGAATCTTCCAAAGAAGAGATTGATACCAAAATCTTGGATAAGCTCCTCCTACTTCCTTAGATATGTCCATCCCACACATTGTTACTTTCGCAAAATAGGCCTATTTTGAAATTAAAAATTAACCCCTTAAATCCCACCCACAATTATGATTGATGCATTAATCTGCTAGAGAATCTTCCAAAAAAGAGATTGATACCATATTTTCATTTTCATTTCACAAAAATTATTTCATTCAAACAGTAAATAAAAACAGCTGTTCAAACTAGTTGCAAAATCTTGCAAGAAGAAATTTCTCCAGCAACATTTTGCAAGTTCTCTAACTTCCAACTGTCAAAAAAATCTCTTTTTGGCTCTCTCGCTGCAAGAGATTTGGAGTACGCAGACAACAAGTGTGTTCGATTACTTTCCCAGTAAAGTCCAGTAAAACTTACTCAGTAACAAAATTACAGAGTAAGACAAATTTACAAAAAAGTAAACGAACGGAAAATTTGTAACAATTGGTAAAATATATAAAACAGCTGATTTTAAATACCAAATATTAAAAAAAAATCAACTGGTCGTTATGGAAAAGATAAAAGTTAATTGAAATTGTCGACCAGAAATACTTTAGAATGTTTTTTTAATTTCTTCCATAGTTAATTCTTTAATATTTTCCACTTTAAATCCATAGACAATTAAAATTTAATGTAATATTTTTTTTTTGTTTACAAAAAATACAAGCATATTTTTTCAATCATATGTTTTTTCTTCTTACAAATTCTTACTGGCAAAAATTTATCCAGTTTTTTGTCAACAACCTGTCACTTTACTCTCTCTTCTTACTATTTTTACTGAGTATTTGTGTAAACGAACACCTTCCAGTAAAAAGTTTTACAATTTTTCAAAAATTTTTGTGTTATCGAACATACTTAACATTTTGCAAGATTTTGCAACATTTTGCACAAAATGATGCAAAATATGTATACGCAGGCAGACCTATTTATGAACGATTTTTACGCAGAAAAACTTTCTTCAGCGAATCCGGGCATTGGACTTACTGGAGAAGAAAACCACTAACCAGCAAAGCCACTTATTTATGGATGACTTTTACATGAATTCACTTTAAAGAAGCTCGAGTAATGTAAATTAGCAACACTGAAGAAACTACTTTAGTTTTAATAAAAAAAAAAAAATTTTAAACCTTAATATATACGGTATTTTGTCAACTACTGGATACTATGATATCTTCAATCAAAACTTGAAGTCTTGGCTACAATTGAGAATCATGTTATACCTACCTTATATTTGAAAAATTTTGAAATAACTGCATTTTTTTAAGTGTCAGTTCAAAAATCATGAGTTAAGCTGCAAAGGGTTAATACTTTTAGAATTTTTTTATACCAAATTAAATTTATAGATTGAATTATACCAAATTTAAAAAAGCTTTCTAATGACACCTATTGTGTTTCGTTTCGACAACGCAGGCCAAAGTTAAATAAATATCCATTAAATTAAATATTCAAACTTTAGAGGCCTATATTTCGGAAAATATAGGCAACGGACAATAATTTTTCTTTTGCTAAAATCACCTATTTTAACCCCAATTTCGTATTTTTTGAGCTATGCCCGTAAACTAGATTTGTTGCCCTATTATTAATACTTACTGTAATCCAATCTATGTTATCAAGCCAATTATCTTTAATATCATTAGATTTATTCCAGTGGTAAAGGCCTTCCTTATCAAAGTGTCCTTCTTCCAATTCTTCACGCATATTAAATGGAGTAATCTTAACCTCGTCTTGAACTTTTGACTCACCATCTTCTTCACCCTCTATATCGCTGTCACGAAGATCTTCCCTGCAAGATATATGATGAATTGGGATATATTGAATTGAGCATTATCAATATTACTTTTCGTATTCATCGCTGTCTTCTTCATCCGAGTCCAAGGTATGTTTTTTATTGCTAACATGCATTTCCTGTAGGTTGTTGTCGTCATCTTCATCCAAATTATATTTTCTTTTTGTTGCCATGATTTCAGAGTACAAAATCACTACAAATGAAATGACGATTGACTACACGCAAAAATTAAAAGTGTAAAATCAACATAAAAAACTCGTATAAGTTACCAAAGTTTATTGTATAAAGTACAACTTCAAAAGTTTTTCGACAAGTTCAACAAACAACTACGGTAAAAAGTTCTTAAAAAAAAGTACGGACATTTATACTTTAAAAACGTTGCATGTATTGATTTTGCATAAAATTCCATTGTCGGCTTAAGTCTAGTTTAGGGGCCTCGCTCGGATTTATTTCAAATTTTCACCATTAGTAGAACTTTTAATGCTGAGCTCAAAAATACATTTTTTTTTTGTCGGCGACTCTCGGTTCCCGAGCTATGGACTTCCAAAGTTTGAATTTTGAATCTTTGCATCTTCACCATTTCTGATCGGATCAAAACAATATACATATCATTTGAAAGCTTATTAAAGCACCTTTCATTTGATATATAATACTTCTAATTCCATTAACCTGTTAAGCGTCAAATTAAAAAAGTCTGTTTTTTAACCGAATTTTTTAGACAAACCTCGTATTTTCTCAAAATTTGACTATTATAAAGGTACGATACAAATAATATTTATTTGTAGCTAAGATTTCAAGCTTTAATTTGATATATAATATTTCACTTTAACCCTTTTAACACCGTAGATATTAACATTTATATCGTTATTTAATTTTCTTCATTTTTGTACTTTTGTTCTTATATGTATATGTAAATTAATAACTTTGTTAAATTGCTAATTTTAGAACAAATACACTTTTGTAAACACGCCGAAATTTCTGCAGCCCGGGGCGAAGCCTCAGCGAAGCCGAGAATTGGACTGATGGGAGTAAAAAAACCCCTAAGCCCGGCCGAAGGCCGGTTACACAGAAAAACTTTGCTCGGCATATGTATATATAAATTAATAACTTTGTTAAATTGCAATTTTTAGAAACAAATAGACTTTTGTAAATACGCCGAAATTTCTGCAGCCCGGGGCGAAGCCTCAGCGAAGCCGAGAATTCGACTGATGGGAGTAAAAAAACCCCTAAGCCCGGCCGAAGGCCGGTTACACAGAAAAACTTTGCTCGGCATATGTATATATAAATTAATAACTTTGTTAAATTGCAATTTTTAGAAACAAATAGACTTTTGTAAATACGCCGAAATTTCTGCAGCCCGGGGCGAAGTTATTGCCACTTTTTTTCCCCCCAAACTTACCTATTTTAACTTTAATTTCGGTTTTTTTTCTGAGCGAGGCCCGTAAACTACATTTGTTCCCCAACTTTAACCATTAATAACTTTTTTATTATAAGAGATATAGTAACACATTATACCTTAAATGAAAGCTTGTAAAATGGGCTATAATTTTCTATAATTTTTTTATTTACATATATAGACGTTTTTTTGAATAAACAGATATGTTATACAAAAAAACTAGAATAAAAAATGAAAAACTTAAAACTGGGCTGTAATGGGTTAATTTATGAGGACATATTGTACCTCATTAGAAAGATATTTTAAAGAGCTTTCATATGACACCCATATTGTCGTGATCGAACTTGTACTTTTTGAGATAATCGTTAAAAACTATTCCAACTTTAATGCCCATTTCTGACGCAAGGGGGCGTCGCCGACAAAAAATTTTTTTTTTGTTGAAATCAGCTCAAAAAGTACTATTCAGGGTAAAAAAAAAAAAAAAATCTGAGCGAGGCCCCTAAACTAGACTTGTTCCCCATTGTCAATTTGTTATTAGGACCTTTTATTACAATTTTTTAATTTTGAGTTTTTTATTGAAAAAATATAGACTTTTGTACATATGAAAAAAACAAACCCCTATTTTGCTTGCCGTTTTAACATATGGTTGTTTATATACATTACACAGTCAAGTTTTATAGTTTCTTTTATAAAAAAAAAAAATCATTTGCTATCTTGACTAACTACTACTTTGACAGATTTCAAATTATACTTTAGAAAGTTACAAAAAAACTTAGGTAAGAAACAAAATATTATACATTGAAAAACAAACAATGTGAAAAACAAAACAATGAAAGAAATGACACATGTAATTTATACTTGCACTGCGGTTATTTATATTTGACTTATATAACTTCTATCAACTTTATACAAAAAAAAATTACAAAGTTGACTTCGATATTCTTACACTTGTTTATTTTTGCGTGTAGATATTCAACTCTTCTTCTTCTTTTATCAACAAGTTTTTGCATACACATTTAAATATTTTTTGTAAAGATATACCAATTATGTCAAACACATTCATATGAGTTACGTGCACTGACAGCTAATGTCAAAGAGTTTGAGGTCTATGTAATCCATTGCCAAAACTCTGTAACTTTTGAACCGATTAATATGTTTTAGTGCACATATTAATTTTAATTTAAATATTTAAACATTATTTTGACATAAATATATTAATTAATATTTATTACACATTTTATTTTACTGAGATTAAACTGTTGTATGATTGTTTTTTCGTTCTCCAACCTTCGTCCATATTTATTTTGTTAAATTTTACCAACTTAGAGGTATGCAATAGAGGTTTGACATTTTGTGAAGATTTAGCATAACAGGAACAGTTGTATAAATAGTTGAACATGTCAAATTATTTTTTTTAATGTATGTCACGTGGAAAGTGTTTTAGGAAAATCATAAATGCATATACAAAATAAACACAATGGGATACACAATTAAAAAAAAAACAAAGTACTGTTTCCATTGTATCATCTCTAATTGTTTGTGTGTACTATGTTCTTTTTCACTGATTCATAGACTAATTCCCAGTTTTTAACTTAGTATTTAAATATGCAATTAGTTAATTGCCATTTAAATTTAAGTTGTATTTAAATACAGTTTCAGTTTTTCAGTCTGAAATGATAATTGTTATTTATTTGCGACAAAAGTATGGCAGCATCATGAAATGTCAAAAATTTAATGATCATTATTCATAAAACAGCTGTTTAAATAAAAGAAAAAACTGAAAATAACAGAAAATATAAAATATAGAAATAAAATATATATAATTAATATATAATTAATTTAATAAAATAAAAATGAAGAGAAGTGAACATTTCAGTGCAACCGAAGTTGAATTTTTATTGGCTGCTTACCACGCGAAAAAAAACAAACTGTCAAAATCATATGTTATATTTGTACAATTTAAATAGACTTTATGCCCAAGATTTGTCACTTAAATGTGATTTAAATTTGAAGTTAAAAACTGACGTTTGTATACAAATAGAACTTAAAGTCCAACTGGCATTTAAACACGAAGTGAAAAACTGGGCATAACTATACCGGACACGAAAATTTAAAGTCTGGCAGCACTGACAATTTTTCACAAAAGTACCCCTACAAGAAATGGATGACCGAAACTAACACATGCAAGTCTTGCATCTTCCTCTAACTTACGAATTTATAAATTAGATGGAGATGCAAAATCACACGTACACATAGTTTCCATCACTTTTTTCATATTGCCCTTAAGAAAATGATAGAAACTTTGTTCTACGCGCTGATGGATATTTTCATCAGCAGTTCCGGTCATTTGACCGGTCATATGACCGTCACTGTTCTTGCTGGGACCTTTGATGGCACCTCTTCAAAATAAAGTGTTAGAATAATACAAATATATACTTAATTCAGTGTCTATAGTAACTAATGGGTAATTCAACGTCCTTACCCGTTTTGACATAGCATTCAGGAAAAAGTTATTTAAAAAAAAAATACAGTTTTTATAAACAATTTTGGCATCTGTCACTTGTGTCGGGCCTATTTAGTCTGTGACTGAGGCACATACTACCACGCTTTCGTCGATATGGCAACGACAAGGTGTATAACAGTTATCGACATAAACAAAAAAAAATTATAACAAAATTGTTTCGTGCCTTCTTTTATTTTATTAATTTGGTGTTAAAATTACTTTGCCTTAAAGGATCATGTTTAAGAACACATTTCAATCTGGCTTTTTGTCTATCTTATATAGCATAGGAAGCAAGCCACTGCAGATTTGGGATAAAAAAGTAAGAAATGGCCACATCAAACGCATCACTGACAACGATATACAAAGTTTGGTATTGGAAATAGTGGGAACAAATGTAAGCACAACATTTATAACATGTCCAGCAGATCCCAAAAAAAACCTTAGGTATTAAGTTGCCGTTTCTGGTAATGATTATAAAAAATATGAAAAAATATTTTACATTTGAAGTTCAGGTAAAGCACAAGAACTAAAAATTCGTCACATATTATTATATCGCTTTCTCTTCAGGTTTTGGATGATAAAAACGTCCGGAGACGTTTTCGTGCTAGTAATTATCAGTCTACGACACGTGTCAAACCATTTATATGCACAATGCCTATGAGACTGGACGAAGGTTGGAATCAGATACAATTCAATCTTTCCGATTTCACAAGACGTGCTTACGGCACCAACTATGTCGAAACTCTGAGAGTGCAGATACACGCAAATTGTCGCATACGACGAGTTTACTTCTCTGATCGATTGTACTCTGAAGATGAGCTCCCACCAGAGTTCAAACTTTTCCTGCCCATACAGAAGCCGGTTCAAAAGACTGCTGTACAGGCCATTTGCAGTTAACATGGATGACCTCTATCACTAGAATTTCATTTATCATTGTAAATTTATTTTCATTTCCATACCAAATACAGGCGTAATTTTAGGGGCATAACTCCGATCACTCCAAAATTCGGCTTAAGTGTAGTTTAGTAACATTATTCCGATCACTTCAACACCTTGACCCCATATAGTACTTTTTGAGCTGATTTCAAGAATATATCTTACAGTGACGCCACTTGCGACTGGGAAGGACATTCAAATTGGAAAAGTTTTTTCAAACATCTATAAAAGTACACGTCCGATCATAGCAATGCGTATATCTCTTTAAATAAATATCTTTCCAATAAGGTGCAATATGTCGCCATAAATTAACCCATTGCACCAAGTTTCGATTTTTTTACTTTAGTTTTTTGGAGAAACAACAAAAATGTATATATTCTAATATTCGGATGTGAAAAATAATGACAGTGAGATAATTGTACGAAAGTTTAAATAATCCTAGCATTTTCTTGCTGGATTAAAGCAGTCTGGAGTATTGCAAATCGCAAAAAGTTGCGTAACATTTGGAATTTTCAGTGGTTTGTCATTCCAAACAACTTTTTTCATGGTTGACAAACAATAACCTTAAAATACCGATAACGTTTCAATACCGTTTCAAGAATCTATTTTTAAACGTAAAATAAATTACACTCCTGAAATTAAGAGGGTAGAGATGACTACAAATGTAGTCAAAAAAGCAATGATTGTATTTGTCATAAAAATGACTAACCATGTAGTCATTTTAACTATTGATAAAACAACTACAATGGTAGTAAAAATGACTATCGAGGTGATCAACAAAACATAAAACGACTACATAAGTTGTAAAAACTACTGTTTTTAACAGTTATTTTTCAGTATTTTAAAAATATTTTTGAGTGAAAAAACATTTTTTACCCTCCATCCCATAGTGCAGGAGGGTATATTCACTTTGTCAAATGTTTGTAATTCTTTTAAAAAAATTCTGGGACCCCATAAACTATATATATTCTTGATCAGCATGAATAGAGAAGTCGATATAGCCATGTCCGTCTGTCTGTCCGTCTGTCTGTGGAAACACAAAATACTCCGACAATACAGAAGAGGTACTGCTAATTTTCAGTCAAATTGTTTGTTGATATCATGAGCAGTTTTCTAGTGAAAATGATCAAAATCGGTTAACGCGTTCAAAAGTTATAAGTGAAAATGTGGGAAGACCTCTAAAAATTTTGAAGCAAATTTTAAATTATTCTATTTATTTCATCATACATAAGTACATACATTCAATGCTTATACACAAGAATATACGCAAGCAGGGATGGCTGCCAATATCGCTGAAATACCGTCCCCGATTCTAACACCTTTCAACTGACTATCGTTATCGCTTAAATACCGTAACGATATTCTTGAAATACCGTTATCCGTAAAATATCGTTACCTTAAAATACCGTTACCGAAATAATCTAACAAGATCTGAACAAAAAAACTTCTGTAAATAGATATATTTTCCCAAAATATGATCATAAACTAGACAGTCATTTAAACTCAAGCATAATGCGGTTAAAAATTGTGGTGTGCATTAACATTACCTGAATAACTAAAATAACGTTATCCTTAAAATGCCGTTACCAAAATAATTGAAAAATCTTTTTCCCTAAATAAAGTTACCGAAATATCTAAAATATCGTTACCGCCAAAATACCGTTAGCGAAATAAATAAAATACCGTTAACGCTAAAATACCGTTAACGCTAAAATCCCGTTACCGAAATAACTGAAGTATAGTTTCCCCTAAAATACCGTTACCGAAATAAGAGAAAATAGCGTTACTACGACCAATAACCACATAGAATCGGTTACCATCCATGGTCATGATCAACACTTAAAAACAAAAAAAAACCCACAAAATATTGTTGTTGTTTTTTTGTTTTGTAATACAGTATGTATGTACGTATGCATTAGTAGCAATCGCATGCAGAGTTGCCAGGTTTGACGATTTGTCGTCATTTTGATTTAATACCCAAAATAACTAAATGACTATTTGACGACTTTTGCTTCCAAAATGACGATTTTTTGACAATAATTTAATATGTCAGCAAGATCTACTTATTTATCATTCTCATAAAATCGCCGGCTCGATTATTAAATTTATATTATTTCGTTAAAAATTGAAAGCAAAAACATTGTTTTTTGATCGATAGCTAGCTTTTATATGCTAATATGAGTGAAATACAATTTTGCAAAAATGCAAATCCTAGAATTGAATAAAACTTAATCCAAACCGCATTTATTTTTTTATAAATTCATTACGGGTTTAGCTTAATTTAGTTTCTGTGTTTATATGTGTTATAAAATTTAATTGTAGTTAGATTTAAATAAAAATAAAAAAATTTTCATGTTAAAACACAAGGCATGGACTTTTTTTGCGAAACAAACAGATCTCTAGCCCGAATATATTTCATGTTGAAAGATGATATATATACAACTTTAAATGAAACAAAATAAATCCAAAAATAAATCCGGTGCTTAAAAAACAGGCCTAATAATATAAATAAAGTGCCAAAATTTAATAATTAAAAAATATAACATTAAGTTTGTTCGATAACACAAAAATTTGTACAAGTTTTTACTGGAAGGTGTTCGTTTAGACAAATACGCAGTAAAAACTGGTAAAAAGAGAGAGTAAAGTGACAGTTTGATGCCAAAGAACTTACAAGTTTTTACTGGATACATTTTTGCCTGTAAGATGAAAAAAACATATGACTAAAAAAATATGCTTGTATTTTTAGTAAACAAAAACAAAAATTAAATTAAATTTTAATTGTTTATGGATTGAAAGTGAAAATTATTAAATAATTAACAATGGAAGAAGATAAAAAACATTTAAATTATTTTTGGTCGATAATTTCAATTAACTTTTTCCTTTTCCATAATGACCAGTTGATTTTTTTTTAATATTTAAAACAAGCTATTTTATCTAATTTAATAATTCCTACAAATTTTCTGTTCGTTTACTTTTTTGTAAATTTGTACTGAGTAGTTTTTACTGAACTTTACAGGAAAAGTAATCGAACAGACTTATTGTTAAAGAATTTACAAATTTTGTAAAAGAATTTAATATTTAAAAAGTTGTGCCACTGAAATGTTGTTCACAGAATTATGCAGATATAAGTGATTAACAGTTCAAGTGGTAAAATTTGTTTGATTTAAAGTTGTATTTATTTGATTTTTCAACATTATATTATTGTTATTTTATTAATTAATAATCATATAATTACAAGTTACCCTAACTGAGCACTAGCTACCACGACCCCCGCACTGATAAGCCAGCACGCTACCAACTAGCCTACTGGGGCACACTGCTTCAACATTTTATAAATATGAATATCGCTGTAAAATATAATGATTTTCGAAGTTTAAACCAAAGAGAAGTGTTAAAAATCGTGTTATATTACAACGATAACACGTTAACATTTGAAATGTGAATAACATTATTGTATTTTATTTTTTATTAAAACTTTATCCCTCTTCTAACAAATATATTTTATTTTGACGATTTTTCAAAATATGATGACGATTTTGACGATTTTTTCTAGAAAATTTGTCGTTTTTATGCTCTGCAAACCTGGCAACACTGGTTATGAGTGCAAATGTGAGAAGCCCTCGAAAAATTGTTAAGCTATATTCTTTTGTTTTCCATAACCAGGCTTGCCAGATACCCTTTTTCGGTAACCCCAACAAATCAAAAAATCACCAATTAGAAAGAAGGTAGAACAAAATAGTTGAGTTGAAATTCTTTATTTATTTGACTGCATTAACCAGAGTTGCCAGACACTTTAATCGTTATCAGAACAAAAAAATATCCAGGAACAAAATCCCCGAATTCAACAATGTAAATTCATAACTTTTTTTCGTACACTATTTTTACTTATTTTCATTCTCAACCTTTAATAAATTTGCAAGGAAACTCTGACACTCTAATTACATTTATTAAAAACCCCATTAAATTTAAAGGACATTCACTTTCAGAACTTTTTATTTAAGACATATAAGGTGCATTCTTCATCTTAAAATCTTTTGATTATATGCATTTGTTTTCCTTAAAAGCCCTAATTTTTATTTGATACATACAAAAATAATCTAAATTAAAGTATTGATGTGTAAAAACCAATCGAATTTTGGGAAAATTTCTTAGGGTTCTTCTTCTAGGAGTCGTAAACGAGAATTGCACAAGCAACTGAGCTGAAAAACAATAATTTGAAATACCAGTTTCTTTAATTTTTTGTGTCTCGAAAACACCCTAAACACTCGAAAGATTTTCTTTTATAATTTTGGACAAACTTAGTTTCATCACACTTTCCGTTTTACTTATGTGATGTATAGTATAAACACATGTGTTGTAATGTAAACTGGCATTTCATAATTATTTCATTATGTATGTCTCCGCAAGCGTATTTTTGTTCCCTTAAATTTATCTAAAATTCTGATTATTCGAAACTGTTTTTATGCGTTTGTATTCATTGCATCTCTTCTAACGATCCAAAAATATATTTTAGTAACTTTCTTTCATTATTATATAGGCAAAGAGACAAACAACAGGCGAATTTTACAACAGTTTTTTTAACATCATAAGGAACTACACGTTCTTCTTTAGGTAATCAGAATAACCTTTGAATACCCACTGTTATAAGCATGCAGAATTTCAGATTCATTTTAGTAAACTTTAATTAAACATTTTCTCTTTTGTAACATCCCAAATACATTAATCAATCAGTCATATTTTGTTTTACTTATAAACACAACATTATTTTTGTTATTTTTACAAAGAATATAGATATTAATATTGTTTGCACTTTTCCTGGTTTATGAAAACACCGAGATGGAGGGTATCCAAAAATTCGTCACAGCCGAATTTAATCTTTTTTTATACCAAATTCGGCACATCGGACTTTAATGCTTCCACTTGTTTTTCTTTTAATTACATTTTTATTATTTCCTACATCCTTTTTAAACTGCAAAGTCAAAATTCCAAACAGCATTCAAGTTATGACGTTTTTATGCATTGGAGATACAATAAAATTTTCCAATTATTATTTGCAAACTATGAACGTACCAGTAATAACAATGAAAATGAAAATTATTCAGTAATAACAAATATAAACTAAACGAGAATTTTAAACAACTCGACATAATCTTTTTTAAATACATAACTAACAAAAATGAGCAGTTTATTTCAAAATTGCTTATACTGAAGAGCAGTAATCCCTCGATTTACGTCGTGGTTGGTTCCGGAATTTGACTACGTTAATCGAAACGACGTAAACCGAATTTAATAAAATTGCTCATACGTTAACGTACACTTATTTAGATAACAAAAAACTTAAAAATTATGTAGTACAGGTAATTCAGTCTTTTATTGTAGAATTTAAAGTTTAAATATTTAATTCATAGAATTAGTTATAGAAATAAAATATTAATAAAATTGCAAATTAATGGCTAAATCAGATATGGGAGGTAAAAACACGATTTTTATATTATCATTCATGTTATTCAATCTGATGGAGTGGCCCGGAGCATTATCAATTACAAGTAATGCTTTATAAGACAAATTATTCCTTTCGCAATATTTCTTAATTTCTGGGCAAAAATGTGTCTTAAACCAATCGTCAAACAGTTTAGCAGTCATCCAAGCTTTTTTATTAGACATCCAAATTACAGGAAGATTTTGTTTGCAAATGTTTTTCATAGCTCTTGGTGTTTCGGATGTTCTCCCGTTTCCAGAAAAGTCCGGTCTCGTCGACATTAAAAACTTGCTGAGGGGTGTATTCACCATCATCAATTTTTTTTTTATTATTGGGGAAAACTTTTAGCTGCATCACTATCTGCACTTGCAGATTCTCCGACAACTTTTATATTATGAAGTTGTGCTCGTTTTTTAAATTTATCTAGCCATCCTCCGCTGGCGTTAAAACAAAAATCGGAAATATCTTTACTGTTTACAGAGTCAGAGTTTAGATCGTTAACCAAACTTATCGCTTTTCTTTGAATAACTAACGTAGTTACTGGATTATTTTTTTCACTTAAGTCCTTTATCTTTATTAGTGCATTTTCCATTTTTTCCATTACTAATGGCCTTTTTTAGTGGTGGTTTCAATAGAACCAGCTACAGTCGCTATGGCATTTTCCCGGATTTCAGCTGAATTTTTTATTATTGTTCTCAATGTGGTCGGTGGAAGATCCATCGTACTGGCAATAATAAAAGCCTTTTCCCCGTTGTTATAATGAATCATATAATTTTTTAATGAAATAACATTTCGTTTCGTTTTTATTTGAGATCTAGAAACTTTATCAGTTTTATTTTTCGAGCTCATATTTTACAAACGTTGCGTCCACCAATTAAAACAATACTAATGCATCCATGTACAGATTGAAAAAAAGACACACATATAAAAACATAAAAAAAATATGTACATACATAAACCAAGATATATTTATATAGGTAGTTTTAGTAGCTTAGTAGTTTATCTTCCTCTTACCTGATTTTGACATTTCTTACATGGTTTTGACATCTTACTGTACTGTACCCAACAACAAAATGCCTGTTGTTTTTGTATTGTTTGTAGTTGTTTGTTGTAGTTGTTGTTCTAGTAAGATTACCTATATAAATATATCTTGACATAAACGTTTAAATTATAAACTGGGATTCCCCTGTTTTCACTTGTAGATACAGATTGCAAAATTCGACTTAAATCGAAAGGCGACGTAAATCAAAAGGCGACGTAAATCGAAAGGCGACGTAAACCGAAGATGGAAAGAACAAACAATTTTACGACGCAAATCGAAACAACGTAAACCGAAGCGACGTAAATCGAGGGATTACTGTACATTACTTTTGGTTAATTTTTTTTTGAAATGACTGTAAATTAGTGGGTTTTTATTTTCTCATAGAAAAATTACTACAATAGCAGTTAAAACAGCTACTAACTACTGTTTACTACCTGAGTGACCTATATGCAGTTACTGTAAGAATGTTCTGAGTGTACCCTATAGAAATAATTCTAAAATATCGATAACTTTAAAATATCCTAACGAAATAATTTTTATTCTCAATAAAAATCATTACTTTAAAATTATCGGTTATTCCATAAAAGAACATTAAAAAATTAGCATTTTTTGAATTCATGTCATCCGACATTCTTCATATTGTGAAAACTCCATTAAGCAATATTAGTGTTTCCAATTCGGTTAATCGATTAACCGATCCGAATAATCGGTTATATTAGGACGATTAAACGGTTAAAAATTTAATATTAATTTTTCCATTATTTTCCACAAAACAAGTCACAAAATTTTAGCGACCAATACAATTGAAGTGGATTATATCACATAATAAATAATTTAATTTCGTATAATCTCCAAATGTGTCCCTATTTCTCGCTTCGCTCAGGAGATTCCCCACATCTCGGATACCAGTCCACCCTTGTAATTTATTAAGACATGTTATTGCTTTTCTTCCTCTAGTAGGACGACCTTTAATATTTGTCTAGTAATGAATTGTAATAACTTATTATTTAAAACTCAAACCGGCCTAAGCCTTTTTGCAATGCAATTTGTACCATGCAATTTTTTTTTTCTTTGCGTACTTTAGTCGATATGGGCCGAAATAGCTTTTAGTGTCCGACCGAGTACTCGGCTTCGGAGTTCGGCCAAAAAGTGAAGTTCGGCCAAGTTCGGTGTTCGGCCGAATTTGGCCGAACTACCGAACTTTTTATGATTATTTATAAAAAGCACAAATAAATAACAACTGTGGTTATATTTATTTTCCGAATTTTCAAAAAAAACTACATAAAAAATAAAACGTTGAATATGATAGAATATCAAAAAAAAAAAACCAACGATATTTAAATATCAATGTGTGTGAAAAAATTTCAAAAAGCCAAAAGAGTTTAAAAAAAAAATTCCAGAAATATACCTACAAGACTTATAAGCAAATAATCAAATTTAATGCGATATAATTAAATAAAAAAAAAAAAAAAATCGAGTGGTAAGTAATCCTGAAAAGAGAATAACAGGTTCATCAATTTGGGATAGACATGATGCAGTACTAGACTTAGAAGTAGCAGAACCAAACGAAAATTTTATTGAAAAATAAATTAAAAGGTTTATTACGGAGCCTTTAAGTCCCGAAATATAAATATATTTGAGTATTGGAATTCAAGCCCATTTACAAATATAAAAGCTGAAGCAATAAAATATTTATCAGCCAAACCAATAAGTGTAGCTAGCGAACAGCTTTTTAGCGCTGCCGGACAGCTGTATTCTGATAGACGAAGCAATTCACATGGTGTGAATGCGGAAAAATTGCTTTTCTGTCATTACAATATCAAACTTTTTAATTTTATATATTAAAGTTTAAGTTTTTTTTTTCTATATCAACTTAGAAATTGATCAACTATTTTTCTTTGACTATAAAATATAGTACAAATATTTTATTCTTTTTTTGTACATAAAATAGTTCAACTATTTTCCAAATATGATTTTTTTTAAAAAATATACCTATAAATTTGTATTTTGTTTAAATTTATTGATCTAAAAAAACAGTTTATACTTTTTTTTATTAAAACAAAAAGTTCGGCTTCGGTTTCGGCCGAACATTGATATTATGGTCGAAGTTCGGCTTCGGCTTCCGCCGAAAAAAATGAGTTCGGTCGGACACTAATAGCTTTAGAGTGAATCTCAGAATATAATCCACGAAAGTAAATATATATATTTAGGCATAAATTATTCCTCTTACCAAGATATAGCTACAGTCCAAAAATTACACATTTTGTACTTTTATTTAAGAAGATATGGCGATTTTCGCTTTTTGGACGAAAAAGCTCCTTAATCAAATGGATAAATAAACTTAAAGGCGTTGATAATAAAATCAAATATAATCTTTAATGAAAATCCATACGTTTTTAAATTAAGACGATGTTCTTTTTTTAAATTATTATCTTCAATCTCACTTTGTGTTTAATACCAACGGCTTGTAAAAAAAGCATGTTTTTATGATTTTTGAAATTATGTTCATTTCAAAATATTTATTTTTTTAAATTTCACTAAATTTTTTGCTTCCAAACCGAACTTTTTCGTTTCCAAACCGTGCACTGAGCACAAAAAATTACTTCAGATGATATTTTCTAAATTTGGTTTTTTATCGTAATACCGTAATTTCTCATTATAAACCACTCATTTGGCGCATTTATGTTCATTTTAAAATTCTTATAAAATATAGTGTAATAGATGGTTAAGCCCCGAAAAATGTTTTTCTTAAAGTGCACAATGTATAATGTATAAGTGCACAATGCTAATTTGCAGGTACGTACCTTTATATTGATTGTTTCTTAAAAAAATATTAATTTAATTATCAAGCACTGTCGTTTGCGACGTTTCTCAGAACATTAACATATCAAAATGAAGAAACGTCGGTATAAACGACATAAAATTTCACTACCCGAATTAAACTAAATAATCAAAGTTTAAGGCATTATAACCGCAATGACAAAGTGATGTTGCTCAATTGAAATTACATTAAAGTTTTATCAGTAACAAAATAAAATACAAACAAATTTTAAAATATATTACAACTTTTAAAATTTGGAGTGAATGGAATTCATTTATTTTTTTATTTTATTTATTCGTCTATGGAATTAATCCTTACAGACTATATACACAAAATATAAAAATATTTACAAAAATAATATAATTTTAGTTTATAATTTTAATTTGATGACAACAAAAAACAAAACGAAACACAATAAAAAACATAAAAACAATAATTAATTAATTATTTACTTATTAAGAAAAATTATTATTTTACTTTTAATTGAGTTTGTATTAGTCGAAAAATCAATAAATTTAAATAGTTTATTAAATTCGATGCACATTCTTCTTAAGGGGTGAGCGTCTGCATAATTTGATCTATAAAACTTAACTGATATTGGTGAAAAGTAACGCGTCGGCCTTTGAGTAACATTGAAAGAAATATTGTTGATCAGGAAACCAGAGCAAACATCACCATTAATTATATTAAGGAGAAACGAGGCGTTTAGCATAGATCTGCGGCTTTTAAGGGTTGGTAGCTTAATGAGAGCAAGCCTGCTGGTATATGGCGGAAGATTCAAGTGATCATAATTTAAACTACGTAGACAGAACAATAGAAACTGCTTTTGTACAGATTCAATACAGTCAATATGGTTCTGGTACATATTCCAAAATAGGCCTTACGAGTGACGTATACAACTTTTTTGTTATATACGGATCATTAAACTCTTTAGCCCAACGTTTTATGAAACCGAGAACTCCGCTAGCTTTATTTACCATAATTGTAATATAGGGAATGAAACTAAGTTTGGGATCTAACAAAACACCAAGATCTAAGAAGTTGTTTACTTTTTCTAGTTGATAACCGCCCAGCATATAGTCTACAGATATCGGCCTCTTTCTAACAAACGACATACATTTGCATTTTTATAGATTTAGACACATCATTAAATTCTAGACACATCATGCATGAAACGAATCCAAGTCATTTTGTAAAAGAGAATGCTCGGAGTAATGATTACATCATCAGCATACATCCGAATATTTGAAAACTTTATTACTTGTGGTAAATCATTAATAAACAATGAAAATAAAAGAGGTCCAAGGTGGCTCCCCTGAGGAACTCCAGATAGAACATCAATGTTTTTTGAAGATATTTGTTTAAAAAGAACGCTTTGTTTTCTATTTGTTAAATATGAGTATATCCACTCAATACGAAGACCAGTAAATCCCATTAAATGTAATTTTTTTACTAAAAGCTTATGGTTGACTTTATCAAACGCCTTGCTGAAGTCTGTATAAATTGCATCAGTCTGTTTTCTTTGAAGGAAACCACGATTTACTACTGTAGTAAGTTGTAAAAGATTTGTTGAAGTCGAGCATCTTTTTTGAAAACCAAGGCGAAATTAAAGTGTTTATTTGATGACATAGGTGATCAGTAATAATTTTTTCAAACAGTTTAGGTATAATGCTTAACTTTGCAATACCTCGGTAGTTTGTAATATCAGATTTACTTCTAGATTTAAAAAGAGGTATAATAAAAGAGTCTTTCCACATATTAGGAAAATAGCCATATTTAATTGATGTATTAAACATAAGTGCCAACGGTGTAGCTAAAGCATCCGCACATTTAACGAGAATTCAGCTCGGAATTTTACCAGGTCCACTATTATAGGAAAATTTAAGAGTTTTCAAACCATTAGAAACCAATGAAACATCAAAAAAAGGAATGGAAATTGTTTGATTTGCAATCAGTGAAAGCGGGTAACTGTTGGAATCATCAAATGTTGCATCCGAATAAGTAGTAGAGAAAAAGTCAGCAAACAGATTGCTAATAATAGCATCATCACAGGATTCGTTGTGTTGAAATTTCATCACAGCAGGAAAGCCCGTTGTTTTTCTTTTGGAGTTAACAAATTTATGAAACGATTTTGGATTACGCTTAAAATTATTTTTCATTTTAATTAAATAATCTGAGTAACATGATTTATTTAAGGTATTATATTCGGCGCGACAAATAGAGTATTTACCACGATCAACAGTAGAACCAGATTGTTTGTATTTTTTGTAAAATTTATTTTTTTTTATTTTTAATACTAGCCAGTTGCTTGGTGTTCCATGGAGGTCCAGAAAGTTTCTTAAAAATTTGTTTCGGAATACATAAATCCATTACAGAGTACATTTTGTTGTAGAAGGAGTCAGTCATAAAATCAATATCAGCAGTTGTACCAGTATTAAACGATAAAAGAGTATTCCAGTTTGTGCTATTGAGGAATTCATTAATCATATTGTAATTTGATCGTGCAAAACAAAAAACCTTTTCGTTATTTTTTTGTATGCCGAACAAAATGTTTTCATTCTCTTTTATATTTTCTTAAATATTATTGTACTGAAAGTTGTGAAAAAGTTGTTATGGCGACCAAACAACCTCCAATCGTCTAACCTTTATAATTACGGCTTGTTTTTACAATACGTGTATAATTTCAGACGAACGTGTGGCATCCGAACGAATACGTAAGGAAATGAGTTTATAATTCGTTCGCCTGACTTACGTCTGAGTACGTTAAGCTTTATGTTATGTCAAACAGTAGAGATTGCCATGACATTGCTTTTCGGTTTTTGTTAGTTTATTTCATACACAAATAACTCATTTTTCGTTGCTAGATGGCAACCCAACACTATAATTGAAATATAAACAAAAAACAGCTGATTTTTGCTTAAAAAAAATTAATTTATTTTGTTTAGAAAACAATAAAAGTGGATATAAAAATATAATTTGTATAAAAAAAACAAAAACATTTACAACTAAAAATGTAAATAAATATAAATGAAAATAAAAATCATTATTCTTTTTTTTATTACAATTTTTTGTTAAAAAGTATTACAGTAAAACCCGGTTAAGATGAACTCCGAGGGACCAAATGAATTAGTTCGCTTTAAGCGAGGTTCGTATTAAGCGGGTATTTTTAACGATAAAAATATGTATTTATTAAAACAAAACCAAGATTTTTACATAAATAAAAAATAAAATTAGCATTTCATGCATTCACAATTAAAAATTCAATTAAAATTCTTCATTTAAAAAAAAAAATCTTTTATTTTTTTGTGAATGACTGAATTAACGATTTTATTCGTTATAAGTTTTTCTATTACCAAAATATGATTGTCAGCTTCTTCGGCACACGATTTTGTTCGAATATATCATTTGACAAATTTTCAACATCGGCAGGATTAACAATTTCCAATATTTCTTCACCTGATAAAATATGTGACGTCAAAACATTAGCATCTATTTCTAGAAAGTCTTCCACGGATATGAAATTCATCTTAGGTATATCCCATTAAACGGATAAAGAGTTTACTAAACATGGTAATTTGTATGAAAACGAGTTTTTGGGACTGCTTAAAACAGTTCGTAATAACCGAGGGTTCGTATTAATCGAGTTCGTATTATAAGATGTATTTTATATGAAAGTTTTTGCCAAAACGTCGGGACTTTTAAATTAGTTCGTATTAACCGAGGGTTCGTCTTAACCGAGTTTTACTGTATTTTTTTTTTAATATTAAATTGTGTTGCCTTTTTTCTTTGACGAATACTTTTTGTGAACGTCTGTTTTTGACGTTTGTGACGTTTTAAATCGCATTGTGGAAACCAAAAAAAGAGACGAAAACGACAACTCTTACGTTTTCACTCAATTCAAAGTGACATTTGCGATACAAAACCCCAAAATGAATTTCTTCACTCATTTATACGAGTTTTTTGAGTGACACGTCTTACAAAAACAGACCGTTAAACCATGGTCGAAACATTTATGACACTAAAGTGTCACCAAACCCTGGACATCACTTACCGGAAGTAGCCTTCCGGTATTAGCTCACGGACGACAGGGGAAGTAACACAAAACAAAACCAAACTCATACAAAACAAAACTAACAAAAACTCAAAATCAAATAAAAAACATTGAAACTCAAACTACAAAACCATTAATACCACAATACAAACGAAAATCTACATTAACTAATTCCCTAACCTGTACTGAAAGCCCTAACTAAACAAATGGCAATATATTTTTTTTTTTAAATCAACGGACAGACAAACCCACAATTACCCCACAAACACTACACCGGCCACTTTAACACATACTTACTTTAACACACCATTATAAAACCGTTAACCGGACATTTTGTTTTAAATGCTCAGCCAAATCAGAGCTTCGAAAGAACTAATTCGATTTGAGCTTAATTCACAAAAAATTGAATTCAGAATTAGAAAATGCTTATATTTCATTCCATTAATCCATTGCCAAGGAATTCCTTCACTAGCTTCATTCAAATGAATGAATTCCTAACTTGAATGAATTCAATTATATGTTCATTCAAAATTTTACTAATTGAATGAAGAAATTTTAGTATCATTCATTTATTACAAAGAAGTTTTACATTAACACACAAATAAAAAAGTAACACACAAGCAATATCAAAGCATACAACGAGTTTTTCTTTTGTTGTAGACTAATTATAAGTAATTTGATTTTGTTTTATGTTAATATTTCAATTAAATTATGACAACTTTCGTTAATCATTTGACTAAATGAATGAAAGCTAATTTTTCTTCATTCACATTTTTAATAAATGAATTAAGAAAATTTTGAATCATTCAAGAAATACTTCATGCAAAATAGAATTCTTTCATATTATTTTAAGCTCTTAAGAGTTAAGCTAAGAATTCATTCATTGGGAATGCTTTTTTGGAATGATATTTTGAATAAAATTTCATTCATTTTACAAAATTGAATTAAAGAATTAAGCCTTTTCAAACTTTGATCCAAATGAAAACATAGGTAATTTAAGATTTAATATTAAAATGAATATAAAGATTTTATTATGATTTGATCCTTATTTTTCTAACAAAAATTAAATAGAAAGTACTAAAGTCAATGGATAAGTATTAAGAAAAGCTTAATAAAACTAAAAATCTTAATAAAGCTAACCTATGCTAATACAATTAACAAAAAAAAAAAAAAAACAAACAACATTCCCAAAATACACCTAATCCGTAATCATTAAAAATGAACACCTAACTTCCCTCGCCGGGGTAACAATCTTGACGAAATGCTAGGGCTTAAGTGCACTCTACTGTTCTAATCTCCTGTGCTGGGGTAAACGCTGGATATGTCTTCACAGGTGGTCACGAATACTGAAGGAATGCACAACTAAAGGTTACTCACCTTGTCAGGAAAATGAGGCGGTAGTGGGTATACACACTGTCTGATCCATTTTCAGTACATATAATACTAGGTACCAGCCCGCGGGTTCGCCCCTTGTATGGTGGGGGCTTTACCAGTGGTTGGTACGATACACATGCACTTTTAAGGTCAAGGTGTTGGTAGCGGTGCCGAGGGACTGTGTGGCTAGTTAGTGCGTAAAGAAACTAGTTGCTATCAGCTCCGCTCAGCGTCAGGATAAAGCGCTGTTGTACGTTAGTTGCCTAGTCCACGTACGCCGTCACTGCGTGATACGGTCAAAATTGAAAGTTCAAATTATAAAAACAAAAAACAGGACGCGACAGACGATGTGATTGACCATGATATGGCTCTTTCGGACGTCTCGGTTGAGGAGTCGGACAGGGCTTGTGGAGGAGGGCTAACGCTCTCGGTTATTTATGACAGCATCATTGGACATGAACAGCAAATGCTGACCGACCTACATGTGTATGGTCTTCTAGGACTGTCGAATGACTCCACTGGTGAAACTGGAGCCACTCAGGGGTTGGAGAGGTTGACTCTGCTCTCTGACGAGGGGCAGGATATCGTAGGGATATCTGCTCACAGTCAGAGGCGGCCTCTTCAGTCGGTGAGGCTGGGGGACACCAGGGGGATCACTCGGTAGAAGATTGTCCACTGCTTGTTCGGCAGGGCGCCGTGGAGGAGATGCCAAGCGTCCCTTCACGTGATATTAACAACAGACGAAGGAGGAGAAGGCGCGGAACGCGACGAGGAAATCACTCGCATACCTGGACAAGATGACGAAGAGAGATCCTTCATCGTTTACCGCGAGGGATAGGCACCTTCTGAGACGGCACCGACAAAGATTTGCTAAATTCGAGAGAATTTATGGCCCTGTCAGTACCGTTCTGGGTTGGTCCTCTCCCTGGAAAAAGCAGGTGGATGTAGCTGTCAACCCTGGCATTGCTCAAAAAAGTAAAGGATTGGAGGTTGCATCAACCTGCCGTAAGGAGAGTGGTGCTGTCCCATGTCTACAGACCGAGCTGCGGAGGGAAAAGGGACGATACCCAAGGTTGTAGGTAAGGTTGCTAAGGCAATGGTACGGGGAGGAAGGCTGGAAATTCTCTGTCCGTTTCCTCTAGTGGCTTCCGTAAGGAGACCAGTATAGGAAAGGGAGCGGGTAGTGACAGACCTTCCAAACCGCGATGCCAAGGCCACTGAGCTCAATAAAGAGGGCTGGTACATCCTCGGCTGAAGCTCTTAAGGGTTCTAATAAAGAGATCATTAAGAGGGTCAGATCTGGAGATGACTAGCCTTCTTCATCGAACAAGAGGGTGAAGAAATCGATGAGCCTAGAAAAGCATCTTCAGGTGGCTGTCATCGATCTAAATGATCCAGATGGGAGGATCAGTACCGATCTATGGCAGCTAGTTGAGGGTAGGCTTATCAATGAACTGGCCGTATTCAGGGACAAGGAGGAGGATGTATCCTTCAATGGCGCAGACTGGGCTAAGGGAGTGAAAATTGTCAATTGTGGTAACAAGAATTCCTTGGAATTCTTAAGAACTACAATTGGCAAATGCAGCGACATTAACCCAGAAGCAAGGCTTGAAGTGATACAAGCCTCCGAGCTGCCACTCAGGTCCATAGTGACAGGGTGGATTCCACCACCCGTACGCACGGTGGAAACCATACTGGCGGTATTGGGCAATCAGAATGGTAGGCTCCTTACCGACCAATGGAGGCTTGTGGCCTCACTGGCTTGCAAGGAGAATACCGGGAAGGACTTTCGGTTCGCCGTGGACCGCAAGTCCATGGAATTCTTGGATAAGGTGGAGGGTGGGGGGTTGTTAAGTTCGGTCTTGGTAATGTCAGGTTTCGATACCAGAAATATGACAGGTCCAAAGAGGCTGCTAGTGGTGACAGGTCCAAAGAGGCTGCTTGTGAAGCAGCTTCAGCCGAACTAGCAACTTTCCTCATCAACAATCAGGCGGACGTGGCCCTTATCCAGGAACCTTGGATTAATAAAAATAAGGTTTCTAGACTAAGGGTCACGGGATACACACTATTTGTTCCGTCTACGGAAGACAAGGTAAGAACGTGTATATTAGCGTGGAATGAATTGAATTTAATTATGTCTCATTCTTTCAGGTACGGTGACTTGACCGTCGTAAATGGAGAAGCCAAAGGTAAGAGAACTCTTACACTTGCTTCGGTGTATATGCCGTATGAAGCAGTAGACCCGCCTGGAACAGAGGTGAGAAAACTGACGGCACGTGCAAGAAGGATGGGCGCTATCCTTATATTGGGATGCGATGCCAATGCACATCATAACCACTGGGGGAGCGCAGACATCAATCAAAGGGGTGAGTTAATGTTTGATTTTATAACTACTAACAATCTCATTATCTGTAATAGGGGCAATATGCCGACATTCAGAAATAGAGATAGGCAGGCAGTGATGGATCTAACATTAGTGAACCGCGATGAGCAACTTGTTGCGGACTGGAGGGTGGCATCGGCCTGTACTTTTTCAGACCATGGTCGTATTACCTTCACAGTGAACTTTGACATGTCTAGGGGGGTTCCGTTTAGGAACCCCAGGTGGACGAAATGGGATTCCTTCAAAGAAGGGGTACGTGTAGGGTTGGAGCAACAGGCCCTTGGCGATTTGCTGCCGACTGATTTGGAAGGTGTTGTGAACAGGCTCACTCACCTTCTAAACGAGAGCTATGAGCTATCGTGTCCGGTTACATTTCCGGGTAGCCGCAAAAAGCCCAAATGGTGGACCAAGGAACTTCAGGTTCAAAGGTCGACGGTAAGGAGGGCCAAACTCACGGGAACACAGGGTGATTGCACCCACAGGGTGCAATTCAACAAGTATAAGGCGGATCTAAAAGAGCAAAGAGGCTCTCATGGAGGCAGTTCTGTGATTCCATCGAGAATGTCAACGAGTTGTCTAGATTCCGACGGATTTTATCCAAGGATCCTAGATGCCTTGGGTGTATCCAAAGGAATGACGGCTCATGGACTGAGTCCAGCTCTGAGACCCTAACCTTGCTTATGGAGGCGCACTTCCCCGGGTGTTCGGAAATTGGAGGTATGGACGATTGTCAAGGGGACGATTGTCAATTGGGCAATACGTCCGCCCTCATCGAGGAAATAGTCACAAGGGAGAAGCTAGCATGGGCGGTCAATACCTTAGACCCATATAAATCACCGGGTCCGGACGGTATTTTTCAGGCATTGCTCTGCAACAATCCGGACGTTGCACTATTTCTGCTGGTGAATATTAGGAGATGCCTTAGTGGGGGGGTATCTGCCTAGGGGGTGGTGAGAGGTCAGGGTAATTTAATACCCAAGGCTGGTAGGGCGGCCCACTCTAAACCGGAGCATTACAGACCTATTAGTCTGTCTTCATTTTTGCTTAAGACACTTGAGAGACTGATAGATCTGTATCTTAGTAGTAAAATTGATACCCATCTCATAAGCGACGCTCAACACGCTTACCTGAAAGGTAAATCCGTTGAGAGTGCGCTACACGAGGTGGTGGGCTACATTGAGCACGGCCTGAGGTATAAGGAGTATACTCTTGCTGCGTTTCTGGATATAGAATGGGCCTTTAACAACATTAGGATCAAGGCTATTAGGGATTCGCTGGTGGGGCTGGGAGTTCGGGGCTTTCTGGTTGAGTGGATTGTCCGTATGCTTAGCAGCAGGATCATCAACTCGAGCCTGGGGGATCATAACGTCAGGAGAAGGGTTACCAGAGGGACGCCTCAGGGGGGAGTTTTATCTCCTCTTCTATGGCTGCTAGCGGTTAACGGAATTCTCATGACATTTGACTCCAGGGGTGGGAAAGTCGTTGCCTACGCGGATGACATAGTGATGCTGGTCAGGGGGAAATTTTTCCCCACGATCAGCGAGATTATGCAGGTGAGGCTGGGCGAGCTCTCGGCATGGGCGAAAGATAGGGGACTGGGTGTAAACCCTAACAAGACTGAACTGGTGCTTTTTACCAGGAAGTATAAAATAGAGGAGTTTAGAAGGCCAGTGTTAGATGGCGTCGGTTTGACTCTATCGGACGGTGCTAAGTATTTGGGTTGCTTCCTAGACAGCAAATTGTCTTGAAAGAGAAATACTCAGGAAAGGATGAAAAGGGGACTCAATGCCTACTACACATAAAGAATCTCCATCGGTAAGAATTGGGGACTAAGACCGGATATGGTAAACTGGATTTACACGTCGGTAGTTAGACCTATTCTCACTTATGGATGTACTGTCTGGTGGGATGCATTGAGAGTGGATAGCTGTAGGAAGATGCTCAACAAGGTCGAAAGGAGTGCATCTCTTGGTATTACAGGTGCGAGGAGAAGCACTCAACAGGCAGCGTTGGATATCATACTGCATCTGTCCCCAATTGAACATTATGTGAGGAGTGTGGCTGCTAGGAACTTATTTAGGCTCTACGAGTCTGCGCTGGTAAGACGTAGGAGGAATGATCACACAAAAATACTGTACGAAGTAGGACTGCTTGATCAGGGTAGTATTCTCGAGGGAATATCGGATCATATGATCTTGACCTTAGACTTCGGTGGAACACCTCCGGTGGACTTCCCGATCAGGGAAGTCTGGCGTGGATCCAAGGTGCTGTTCGAGGGGTGGGGCAGTATTCACGGACGGGTCCAAAATGGACACGCGCATGGGTGCCGGTGTTTATATTGCTGACACTGACGTGAAAAGTACATACAGACTCCCAGATGAGTGCAGTGTCTTCGAAGCTGAGATCCTAGCGATCTGGAGGGCGACGGTAGTGATACTGGGTCACATCGTTGGGGGATCTAGGGTGACAATTATGCCGATAGTCAGGCAGAGCACTGACAAACTACACGGTGCGCTCGCGCCTGGTCGCACGATGTAGGTGTGCTCTGAGGGAGCTCATGGAGGCATTCACAGTGAGGCTGTGTTGGGTACCCGGACACTGCAAGGTGGATGGCAATGAGTTGGCGGACGAACTTGCGAGGGAGGGTTCGAATCTGGACTTGGAGGTAAGTGACGGGGGGGGGGGGGGGGGAGGGGGTACTCATTTTAGCTAAAGTTACTTTTTACTAACATTTACTTTAAAGGCAAGTTGTAATAACGGCCCTAAATCTTATAAAAATGTCAAACTTATTTTCTCAACCTTTAATATTTGTTTGCAATTTTTAATCAAGTAGTACTTGGTAAAATTGAACAGTATTAATTTGGAGGAACAAAACACATAAGTAATTTCTTGTAATATGTGTTTAATATTAGAATGATTTGATCAAGTACTAAAAAATAGATACAACAGAAATCAAAGAAGGTGCGCTGTTAATTATTATTTTTATTAAATAAATTAAATTAAAATAAATTCAATTTAATAAAAAATCTAGGGGTTTTTCTAAAAAAAGTGATTATATTAATAATATTTCTGCTTAAATGTCACAAAATTAAAGTAGGAGTTTTTCATAAGTCTTTTATTTGACTAAATGACATTATATGTTTCTCCAATATCATTTTTCTGACAAACTTTACTGGAAATAGTTTTTAGTTGAAATGCTCCTACTACACACAAACAAATCTAGGGGAATGTTTATCAAAAAAGAGGTATAATATTACCAAGTATAGTAGGAGCACTTCAGCTAATGACTATTTTCAGTAAATTTTGTCAAATATAGGAAAATGGATTGTACAAATATAATGTCATTTAACTACAAAATCTTGGTAATTCTTCCTATTTTATTTATGACAATTAAGCAGAAAATTGTAATAAAATTATCAATTCTATTTCATAAGTATCCCTAGTTGTTTTAATAAGTTGTCCAATATATTTAGATCAAATATGCTGTTCTTTTAGTTACTTAATTAAAACTTATTTTATTTATAAAATATAAAAAAATACATGACGTGAGCTTTAACTAATATCTCTTCTAATTAATATTAACACCTAATTCACATTAGCACCAAGAATAAAAATAAGCCAACCAATTGCACCAGAGCAATGACTTTGAACTAGAAAAAAATAAAATTAGGATTAGAATAAAATTAGGAGCCAGTTGTTAATAAATAAGTAAAATAAACTTAGATTTTTTTTAATAGATTTCTGTTTCTGCTTCTTTTTTGAAATCACATATTAATTTTAATATTTCATATATTAACATCTGTTTAAATAATGTTTAAAATATTTAACACACATTTTATTTCATGGAGGTCAAACTGATGTATCTATTTTTCTTTGTTCGTGAAAAGAGCATTTCAAACTTTTATTGTTATGTAAACGAAATACCCTATTATCTGTTGTGTTCGTCCATATTTACACGGGTCGACATTAGATATTAAGTTGTGCGAGAACGCCAACAGAATAACGGAATTAAATTATCTATGTTCATATTAATGTTTAGGGTGGAGAACACGTATTCATATTTATATCATGTCTTTTCATAATTTGTTGCTTTTAGTTGTTAGTTATTCATTCAATTTTCCACTATGCGATTAAAAAATAACTTTAAATTGATTTATAACAGTTAATAAACAATTTTTAATACACTTTTTTTCTTATATTTTTTTAATTTTAAGCGTTCAACTTTTATTTGTTTACAACCTTTTACTTATGTGTGTGTCATGATATTGTTGTTTGGAGATTTATCATAACAAAATATTTCCAGGAAAGAACTATTTTGATATCAAATATAATACTAACAGTAACGGTAATGTGTGGTCCACACGTAATATAATTCATATCAAACCCCTCAGATTCTTGACCATGTTTCTTTCAAAATAAATCTCTGAATACACAGAAAAACTAAAATTGGGATTTACTTAAAATAATAAAGGTTAAAAATCAGTCCAAATTTTTTTTTTTGTTTTGTTTGAAACAAATTGCTTTTTAATCTTTGGGCAAAACTATTTCTTTATTCTTTGATATGCTCTAGACTAGTGTTGGCAAATCTTTTTTCTTGCTTGCAAAAAATAAACATATTTTTTGTTAAAATATGTCCCGTGAATATATTTTCCACTTTTAAATGCAATTTTAGAAAAACTTTTTCTGAAAATGAAAATTATTCAAGTTCGAGGCCATACTCTATATTTCTTCATTAGGATATTGTCCTAACAAATAATCTATAGAGTTTTTGTTTTCAAATTTATTATTTGACCCTTTCAAGAACTTTTTCTTATTAACATGTCACCTTAGATTTAGAGATTTTTTTTCAAAAATAAAGATTTTTTTAAATTGCTTTAAAATGTCCTTGCTTATTCTCTCCCGAATGCTATATCTCTCTCTTAAGCTATATCTCTCTCTTAAGATTGAATCAATCTAATAGTCTAAGAACTTTTAGCAGAACTTTCGTTACTTTTGATTGAAAAAATGTTACTAGTCAGATTCCAAAATGCATTTAGAATTTGCGGTACCATGATTGTTAAAAACAAATATTAGTCTTTTTACCATACTCTTGTAAACAAAATAGTTTTAGGGCCATTATTACAACTTGCCAATAGCTAAAGTTCGGATGTTATCAGACAGATTATTAGGTTTTCGTTATTATAAGTATACTTTAAGCTAAAAGTGACCCATAAGCTAAAGGGAAGACATTGTTGCCTTTAACTTTAAACGTAAGGTTTATGTGTTTAAAGTTACCACATTTTCTGCTCTATAAAGAAAAAGAAGAAAATACCGAATTTCACAACCGAATTTCACAAATTATTGTTTGTTTGTAAACAAATAAATAAAAGTACGTTGCCACTACGTATTTTTATAAACCAATTCATAAACCAATAATCAGTTTTTAGTTTGGTGCTGCCACATTATCAAAAATATTAATTTTATTTTATTGGGAAGTTGTAATAACGAAAAACATTATAGCTCACTTTATTTACTTTAAAGGCAAGTTGTAATAACGGCCCTTAAGACTCTTTTTATAATTTTAATTAACTTAACAGAATATTTTTCTGGTCACCTAATTAATTGTTTTGCTGGCAAGTGTGCCATAGTTATGAAAGCCCTGTATTAGATAAACCAATCCAATGCAGCCGACTTAACCTGATATTGAATACAGCTTTTTGGGACTTTTATTGTAAGCAAACCCAAGCAAAAAGCACTTTAATACGAATTAAACGATTAATCAACAATTTTGTCGATTAACCGCCCGAATAACAGGTTAATCAATTTGAGCGATTTTTTGAATAATGCCTTAACCGGTTAACCGCCTGTGTCGATTAATTGGAAACACTAAGCTATATACCAAATCCCTTTTTTAGATCTTTAAAATTTAAAAAACGTTCGATTTTAATCACGTTTATAATTTTTCAAACAGTTTCTAAACTTGCTGCTACAAAATTAAAACAGCTTCTGAAAGCTCTATTCAGATCTGTAATTCAAAAATAACGTATTCTTTCAAAAAATTCGTTTTTACTGGTGTTGCAATTTTGGAATGCATTTTGCTCTTTTTAAATTACACTCAGGGAATTAAGAACGTAGAAACGACTAAAAATTAAACTTAAAACAACTATAAGTGTAATTAAAAAGGCTGCATAAAATTACTAAAAATTGTAGTTATTATCAACTGTTAAGAAATATTTGTAAAAATAACTGTCAAAACAATAAAAAACAACGAACAAAATATTACTTTATGTATCAATTATCGGCTTAACTCGATTTCGAGAAGCTAAAAATATTTAATATATTATATGGAAAGGGTTGTGTGTTTTTATATATTGGAAATTATACTCTCTTCGTTGTCTCTTAAACATTCTTCATAAAATGTTTGACCAGTTTTTAAATAGTTTTTTGCAGCTCTTTGCGAAGTTGTCAAAATAACAAACAACCAAACAACTGTTGCTAAAATACGGTATTTTTGGTTAGTAATTTTTTAATGACTGCCAAAAATAGTTATTTTATATTTCCCCATTGTAACTACCGTTTACTACACGGATGACTGACATGTAGTTACGGCAAGGATTTTCTGAGTGTAGGTGTGCTAGATATTGGTGTTATCTGTAAAATATCTATACTAAAAAATAAACTAATGATATAACGTAAAAGAACCTAACGAAATAATTAAAATAAAGCTAATCTTAAAATACCCTATTGAAATATTCACAAAATACCGATAACCGAATGAAACGGTTGTAACCCCCGACTTTTTTGAAGATGTTTTAAGTTCTAAGACAAATAAAAGAAGACTTGACCACTTTTAAATCCTTAGAAAGCTGACGTACCTTCAGAAATCGTAAAGTAAATGGAAATTTTGAAGAACATCACAAATTTTGATTTTTGGCGATTTCCAAGCAATATCGGTATTTTTAGTTAATTGTATTCAAAAGTGGTAATGTTTACCCATCTGGCGCCATCAATGTTTTTATTTTATCATTTATAGTTTCTAATTGCCAGACTCCGAAATAAAATATATCCATATTCTAGATTCTTTAAATAGTCTGAAACACAAAAAAATATGATAAAGTATAAATAAGATTTAAAAGCATTGAATATTTAAAATTTCGTACTTTTGTGATAATAAAAACAGCAATCATGAGTCATTTGGTCATTTCCACTTTAATTGGATCATTGATTTTTCAGTGGCTACTAATAAACGGGGTATTGCAATAAAGAAATAATAATCGTAAAACAAAACTATTAATGCCATTATTTAGTAAACAGTGTTCACTTCTAAGAAAAATCAAATAAAAATCCCGAATGCTTAGAAATCCCCAATAGTTAAAATTAAGCTTGATATGATCTTCAAAATTACCTAATAATTAACAATTTCTGAAGGAACGTCAGTTGTCTAAGGATTAAGAAGTGGTCAAGCTATCTTTTATCTTAGAATTAAAAAACAGCTCCAATAAAGTACAATAGTTTTTAATAACAAAATACTGGGAATTTTTAATATTACGCAATTTTTTTGCGACTCTTCATTTCCAAAACTTGTTTGACCCTTAGCTGTAAACCAGGTAATTTGATACCATAACTATGATGGCGGTTCCAAAACTGCCGACCTGACGAATAGATGGCGGCAGTACTTTGGTGAAAAGTGGCAACCTTATAAAACATATGTTTTAAGTTTCAAAGCGCCACGTTGTTTAGAATTTTTTCTTGGAGCCATCAAAAATAAACGATCTAAGTGAATTTTTAAACAAGGACAAAATTGGTCACCATTATGTTATTCAATACTTTAATTTGAAAGGTCTCAGCGCCACCAATATTAAAGCCGAGCTAGAGGTGTCCACGATAGAAACTGTTAAGAAACCCCACAAAAGGGATTATCGTCGTAAAGTAAAGAAAGCTGTGCTCCAGATGGTTGCCGAGTTTGTTCACAATAGAAGACAATACACCAGTTCACACATCCACTATTGCAATGGATAAAATTAATTAATTAAAGTTCAAATTGCTTTATCATGCTCCAAGCATTATTCGCCAGATTTAGCTCCCTAGGATTATTTTCAATTTCCAAACTTGAAAAAAATTACTCGGTGGTAAAAGATTTGACAACAATGAAGAGGTGGACTCTGCGGTTGCTAGCTATTTTAAGTAGCTAGACAGTTCTTACTATAATCAGGGTATCGAAGCTATTGCTTTTTGCAATGAAATTTATATTACGTGTTCTGCACAAAAAATAAACAATATGATTTACCAAACTTTCGATGCCTACTTTATTCGATATGGTCCAGGTCCAAAATAGGTTTGGAGCAAATATAAAAAACTGATCCACAAAAATTATTAAGTTCAGGCATAAATTATTCCTATTACCAAGATATAGCTACAGTCCAAAAATTACACTTTTTGAGCCAAACCTTTAACTTTACTTTAAGGCATATTGATCTAACTTAAGGGCTTTGATCCGACCACTAAATATAATCTTTCTGAGAAATTTCGTAAAAATTTTCAAGTTAAGACCATGACCTTTAGAGATTAAACACGTGCACAGTTATATCTATTCATACCAGTTTTTATATATTTTGGGTTTGGGTAGATATTGGTGAGTATTTTTTTGTTTCTGTTACTAGTTGGTAGTGGTGTGCTCTCGAGTATATATAGTGTAGTGAAAAAAAAGAGAATGAGAGTAATACACGACTTGTTTTTTTTTTTTGATCAAACAAATAAAGCTGTTATTTATGGTTATACTATAAACCAGAGATCTGCAAAACACCGCACATGTGCGAATGCTCTCTTACTAATGAAGAGAGCATGAGAAGATAATTTGTATTTTTATTTAATAAAATCTAGAGTTGGGATTAACCGTTCATTTTGGTGACTCGGTCAGTATCGTTCAATTCGAGTCAGTGAACTAGTTCGTTCAAATCGTTCAATCGTACTTTTTTCCTTTGACTTGTAACTGAACTGCGTGTTGTGAACTGTGTCGTTCGTTTGACAATTATTACGCACTATTCTTGTTTTACGAGTTTTTTCACAAATTTTACTGTACATAGACAAAAAGTGTTATAAAATTGAAACTTTTCTAACAAAAATTTATTTATTTCGCGCAAAAAACAATTTATTTGTATGACTATAATTGCTTTTCTTAATTTGAAACAATATTACTATTTTTTTTACTATTATTTTTTAATAATTGCTCTTACAAGCAGTTTTAATTGAATAGAGATGCAATTGTTCTGTGAATAAAAAGAACGAAATGAACGATTGAACGACAAGATCGAATATTGGTGAACGAGTCATATCGTTCAATTGAGTGAGTCGTTCAATTGAACTAGTTCGTTCATGATCGACACAACTCTAATAAAATCATTTAGTCTTGTTGGATCATTCATGCGAGCAAGTTGTGTAGTCGCTTGTTTCTTTTTCCAGGGTTGCCATTTAGATTTTATATAATTCCTATGAGCAGGTTGTGTAGTAGCTTGTTACTAGACAACACTGAATAAAATGTTTAATATAGAATGGGAGAATGCTTTTTTATTTGCCGAAAATTACTTCGGTAAAGCTGAGTGCTTAGTGTGCCAACGCACTGTGGTGCGTGATTATAAATTTTTCATAGAAAGGCATTATCGCTTATGTCATGACGAGTATGAAAAAATATTAAATAATGATAGGGAGGAATTAGTTTTTAAGCCTTAAAAAACCTTTCTATGAAAAAATAATAAATGATTGCCAAGAATATCAGGTTGATAAATTACCTGATCGTTTCCTAAAAAGAAAGGCATCATTTGTTATTGCCACTGCACTTGCTAAACGTTGCCGTCCATTTGAAGATGGTATGTTTTTCAAGGAGCTGAGCAATTCTGTTTTAGAAGTCTTTGGTGAAACAGGAGCAGAAATGCGAAAAATTATTAATGATGTCCCAATGTCCTCTAATACAATTACCCGTCGTACGGAAAATATTAGTGCATTCATTTATTCAAATATTAAAGAGAGAATAATTAACTGCAAATATTTTTCTATTTGTTACGTTATTAACACATCAAAATTATTTTGTATTGATGAAACGTGAAAAATAGTTAAATTTGTTTTTCCTATCTTTGCAGCTGATGGTTGAATTCTGTTATATTAGCCAATCTAAGAATTTTTTTTTCTTGAAAATTATAAGAATCTCGTTTGTATCTTTTAAATGATTTTTCTCTATATATAAAATCACATTTTAGCGATGAACCTTTCAAAGTGACGTCCGTATTTCATCAGAATTATTTTTAAAATTTCGATTAATTATTTTTGTGGCAACTTTCATAGTGATCCCATAACGCAATTTTTTTTGTGAAAAATGTCTGTTGATATGGATTCAATTAAAAAAATCTTGCGAAACTCACATTGCTATCATCAGTGCATACTTAATTTATTACACTGCAACCAACATTTCTTACTGGATTTCGAAATGTTTCTCAACGTATAATGAACATGCAAAAAAAAATGGATTATTTTTTTTTTTTTTTCTTTAACTATTACTTCTTTTATAATTATGAATTAAATAAACTCATATACTTAAAGCGTTTCTTTGAATTCTTCTGAAATCTATTTATATTTCGTGATTTTCTATTTTTTAGAGCTTAAAATATATCTGAAATTAATTTATTACTTACGGTTTAAAACGCATCAATGGTGCAATTATTAATTTTTTGAAAATATGAAATTTACTCGGATTTGGTTTACAGAATAGGACCGATAATTTTGTTTTTTCTATTCACTTTAATATAAATACGAGTACCAATTACATAATTAGCCCTGGATAATAATTACAAAAATTCGAATTAAAGTTTTACTAAAATTATAAAACATATAATTATCCAATTTAAAAATATAATTACGTAATTTAAAATGAATTTTTATTGTTTATTTTCAAAATTAAAAATAAAATTTTTTTTTTACCTTCCAAGCTTTCATTAAAAGTTTATTTGACATTAAGTCTTTATTTGAGTACAAAATAAAATAACAAATTAAATGGTATTTTAATATATTTATATCACATGTGGCGATTTGTGTTAATTTTTTTTTAATTTGTTCGGGGACAGCACCAAATATGTCCTGGCAACCCTAATGCAATGAGAGAAAAATAAATTACGCTCAAAACAAACAACCAACACAAACATAAATGTGAATGTATGTGTGTGGGGATCCCTGCTATAAACACATAGACAACTGCAGCTACACGACTACAGCCTGTCAAAAATAAAATACACACGTTTATATGAAAACGATTATTTTGGCACCAACACAGCTACACGACTACCCGACTACTTTTGCCGCTGTAGTCAACTTAGGATAATTTCTATTTTTGTTGGCTACAAAACAAAAATAGTGTTGACAATAAAACAAAATATGTAACTAATTAAAAATATTTTATATTGTTAAACACAAAAAACGTCGCAACATTAAATGGTATAATTGCATTAATATTCAAGAGGGGTTAGATAAATTTATTTTTACGTTATAATAATGCATTATAAATAAGTAATTGTATTTTTAAGTCAACTTTATATACGTGTCTACAACCATGCATGTTGTTCTATTTTAATAAAGCAAAAAAAAAATGTAATTGGCACTACTGAAAAAAAAAAAATCATTTGTATAAAAAACAGCTGTTTACTATGTTGCTGTCGTTTCCAAAATAATAAGTAGCTGACCAGAAGGCGACGATTGCAGTGACGGGCATTTGTAGTCGTGTAGCTCTGTAGCCTGCTGTGGTCTATGTGTTTATAGCATTGTACTATAAATACTTATTGCTTAAAATGCTTAAAAAAAATCAGGGTTATAGGGTCATAGTTAAGAATTAAAACCAGTTGGCAAAAAAAAAAATCGCTAAAATTTAACAAAATTAAAAAAATCGATAATATAATAAATAAAAAACGCCAAAATTGAAAAAACGCCAAAACTGAAAATAATCGCTAAAATCGAAAAAAACGTTAAAAATTAAATAAATCGCACAAACTGAAAATATCGTTAAATATTAAAAAAATTGCTAAAAATTAGAAAAAAATCGTTAAGATAAAAAAATCGCTGAAATTAAAAAAAAATCGTTAAAAATTTAAAAAATCGCTAAAAGTTAAAAATATCGCTAAAATCTCCAAAAAATTTATAAAATTGAAAAAAGTCGCCAAAATTAAAAAAATTGCTAAAATTTAAAAAAATCGCTTAAATTTCTGAACTCAACTGTGATCTTAACATTAGGAAAAGAATTTACTGTGATATTTAGATTTATTATTTTTATTTATTTATACATATACGTGTTTTGTGTCGTTCATTTCATGTAGTATTGTTTAATAATTGAAAATAATGCAAAATTGACAAAGAAGATTATATATCAATAAAATATTCATCCCGGAAGATGTTGGAAAAAACACCAACGAAACGTTGGATAGTAAAATAAATGAAATAATCTTTTATTTAATAAACAAACTGGACTTAAAAGCCTGTTTTAGAGAAATCTAAAAAAACAATTAAGAATTTAAAATAGAAAAAGGTCGATATAAAAATTTTTTATAATAATTTAAAAGAAAAACGTTAAAAATTAAAAAAAATCGCAAAAATTAAAAAAAAAAAATCAACAAAAATTTAATAAAATCGCCACAACTGAAAAAAAATCGTTAAAATAGAAAAAAAATCGCTAAAAATTTAAAAAAAAAATCGCTAAAATTGAAAAAATCATTAAAAATTAAAAAAAAAACGTTAAAATTTAAAAAAATAGCAAAAACAAAAAATGCTACAATTAAAAAAAAAAGCGCCAAAATTAAAAAAAAATGCCAAAACTGAAAAAAAATCACAAAAATTGGAAAAATCACTAAAATTAAAAAAAAATCGCTCAAAATTAAACACCGAAAATAAAAAAATCCCTAAAATTAAAAAAAAAAACTGCGGAAACGGGCGATTTTTTAAGAAAAGACTTTACATATTGACATAAAACTTGTGTATATTTATCACCGATAGTTTTAGAAAATTAGTCTACTAAATGCCCTTTTTGCGCTACGATGCTTTGTTTTTCGATCTTTTTTTTTTTTTTTTTATATAATTTAACCAATACTCAGGGGATGCCCCTATTACCGTTGTAGTTTATTCTATAGGTATCAATTTTGTTGCTTTAGTTTTGGCCGAGCTTGGAATGTTTGAATAAGGGCTTAGCTCGCCGGTTTGGGGTGGTTCTTGGCCTTACTAAAGCAAAAACTTACGGCAAAAGAAAAAGAAAAAATTTCATTCCAAGACTTGAATTTAAAACTCTTTCAAACTAAAAATTAACTGGACAAATTGGTGTAAAAAAATTTAATTAAGTTTATCGTTTATGATCCTGAATATATCTATCTAGCGACTGGTGATATTATCGCCATGGACACTTTTAAAAATATTTCCCACCCATCTTCCTTAAATGACCTTGTGCCCGTATTAAAATTTCCGCCATTTCCCATAATCGAAAATAATCTTTCTACCTTACTTCTTAATCCATATTACCTTGTAATCCCACATTCCCTTTTAAATCTTTCTACTCCATTTTAAATTTTAATATAACAATTCATTTATTGAAAAAAGTATATTTTAAAACTATCATTAAATTTAAATGGCTAAACCTAACCTTTTAATCTTATAACCAATCCGTTAGTTAGTTTAATTTAAAATAAATTCGAACGTATACTTTGTATACAATAATTGATTAAATATTCAATAAAAATTTAAATTTTAATTACGCAAAATAATTCATTACCAAAATTTGTTAATAAACGAGAGCATATTTGAATTTGTTTAACTTACTTTGTGTGATCCACTAATTGGGATATCGATGTTCTAAAAAAATCAAATGACAAAATTGTTGTCTAAACGATCGTTATTTCGTATAACGCCTTAACTCAAACTCCAACGATGCATTGAGCTCAATCCATACGTGTTCGGGTTTCTGTAATTTTATAGAAAAAACTATTAAAATATCTTTCATTTAAATTGTCATTTGATTAGTAACAAAAAAATTTAGGTAAACTCTTTATACTTTATACATTTTCTTCAATTTTATATAAAAAGGTATATATCACTGAAGCCGTGTAAAGAATTTACTTTATAAATTCAAACATGCTAAAATTTTGGTTATAAAGGAACATATCTAAGTGCTTGTTGATTTTAAATTCACTAGTAAAATTTCAGTTTTAAAATTTTTAATTCAATTTGCACTTTAGATATTATTTTCAATTTGTTAAAGTGTTAATATTTCAAATTCATTTTATACTTAAGAAATATTAATATAATCTAGAATTAGTAAATAAAATTCATAATTTTGTTAATTATACTATTTTTGATGAACGAATCTTCATTTAATATGACATATTTGTCGTAGGGTTCGTTCACCAATTTAGTATATAAAGAAGTGTTAAAATTTGTTAGTTTAAATTTTGTTTTAGATGTTAATAATTAAGTAGCAATTTAGTTGATTTTAATGATCATTACAATACTGTAATGCATCGATCAGAGTTCTGTTGTATGTTGATGAAATGTTGTCTCTTCTATTTATGACGTCAAAATGTTAAATTTGGTGTTTCAATTACAGCAAAGCTAGGCTTTAACATTATTTTTTTTTTTTTTTTGTTGTTGGAATAGTACTCATGAATAGTATTTCTGGTTTATGACGTCATTTCATTTAGTAGATGAGTAGTATTTTGTCTTCTTTATGAATGGGCACTATTTGTGAATGAATTATACAGTGGGCAAGGAGAATGTAATTTATATCAAATTATTTTAATTGTTCAGCATATAAATTTTCACTGGTGGCCAATACTCTTTATAATTAATAATTGTTGATGAACTTTAATCGATTTTAGTAAATTTTAAAATCATTAATTTGGCATTTAAAATTATTACTGTGTAATAATTTTACGACGTTTTATGGCTTTTAGTTTGATGTAACGTGATGGTATCAAAGCAGGTTTCAGGAAAAATATTTTAATTAAAATCGATATGACTTTAAATTAATTTGATGAAATAGCGGTATTACGTAATATCCGAGGTGAGGTTAGGTTTGACACCGAATTACAAAATGGCCCCCGTATATTTTTGATGATGTATATAAAATTTTTAAATTTTCCAATTTTTTACAGCAGGTTAATAAAATTGGGATTGAATTATCAAAATGGCATTAGCCACTGATATTCAATCCCACGATTACGGTATGTGGACAGCGACCAGAGGTTAATAATTGTAATTCCTAATAAAAAGTAAAGGGTTACGTAAGTCCCATGCTAAAAATATTATGTAACACTTTTGCTTACCGAAATTAAAACTTTCAATATTATATTGAATATAAAATTGTAAACGTTTGCTTCTTTATAAAATTTTAGGGAATTTTATTAATATAAAAATAATTTTATAAACGGCTTTCACTTTGATTATAATTTTTACTTCACAATAAATTTTATTAATTTTCGATTATGAAACAAAATGATTTTTTTTTTTTTTTTTTTTTTTTTTTACTTTTATTTAATATAAAGCTGATCTTTGCTTGTCGATTATCAAAAGGGAAAGAAATAATATAAGAACGTATTTGACTATTTGACCATTTGCACAAAGGTAAAGCTTTTATTGGAGCGAATCCGACTCAACTTTCCGAAGCCAAATTCTACTCTTATACTAACCCCATCATGTGGTAGGCTTTTTAAGATTATTTATTAAATAAAATTAATTATAACATTATTAAAAGAAAATTATACAAATTATGATAAAAATTTTCACACTTTTTTTTATTTTAATTAAACTTTATCGAGTCTTACGGCCAAAATTAGAGTATTACGGTAATTATGTCAAAGTCTATGTCATGACATAAATCTCAATTAAATCTGGAGAAAGTACTGTATAAACTAAAGTTTTACAAAAGAAACCAGTGGCGTGTCATTAAGCTTGAATATAAAAATATTCTACACGTATAAAGCTTACATAAAATTAGTTAAAATTGGTATTAAATAAAAATATACAAACAAATTTAAATCTGCAAAACTAACATCTAAAAATGCAAAAATAACATCTTGAAGTTTTTGAAATAACTTTTAAATAACTTTTTGTGTATTTAAAATATATGTATATATATTTTTTTTATTTTTTTATATAAAATCATACCAATTCTTTAAATATTCGTAACAAAATAATGTTTGTAAAAAAAAAGATTCAATATTTGATGGAATAACGATTTTTTTTTCTATCAGCAAAAAAAAAACTGCCACAAACCTTCATTGAAAACTAAACCTGTGAAAGTTGTAAATAAGGAAAACAGTTTTTTTTTTTTTTTTTTTTTTTTGTTATAAAATTCGTGGGGCACGACCATACCCTGAGATAAAAATTTTAGCCGGGCTATTAAAAGGGAAATAAAATAAAATTTAAAATGCTTTAATATCCTTTGCATGGAACAAGCCTATATATTCGCCATTTAACGTCTCCAATTGATACAGTGAACTTCCTACCTTTTTACGTATTCTGCATTTCAGATATGGTGGTAGCAGTTTGGCATTAATGCCTTTGCTGAAATCGCTCTGGGCCCTGTTTTTCCTAAAGACCTCCTGACCCTCTCTAAACATTACGTCCCTGCACCGGGTATTGTAAGTTTTAGATGCTTTATCATGTGCTTTTATTAAGTTTTCTCGAATTTTATCGTGCAAAAGTCCAATTCTGGTATCATTTGGCAAGAAATTAGCCTGACTGTTCCGTAATAAGTCTAATTTTTCTAAAATGGGGTAGGCAGAGCCGTGTTGTACCATGTTGTACCCAAATAATCCAAAGTAGGGCGAACATTTTAAGGACTCGTGATAGTCACTCCTTAATATGCTGGCTATTTTTGACACATGTCTGTCCCACTGATCTTGCTTTCCCTTAATTAAAATCCGTAATTTGACTAAAAACTCCCTATTCGTTCTCTCAGAGGCATTAGCCTGCGGTGAATACAATGCAGTTTTCACCTGGGTTATGCCGTAAGCCTTCAAAAATTCGGTCATTTGAGCAGAAACGAATTGCTTACCGTTATCAGAATGGATATACTGAGGAACTCCAAATTTATGAAAAATGTTTTCCTCAATATATCCAATTATCGCTGATGTTGTGGCCTTTTTCAGAGGTTTAAAAAAAATATATTTTGAAAAATGGTCTATAGCTACAAATACCATATTGTTGCCAAGTTTTGTCCGGGGATATGGACCTAAAAGATCCATATAAAGGCGCTGAAATGGCCGATCGGTTTTGGTTTGTTGGCCCATTGGCGGACGTAAAATTTTATTTGTGGGTTTCACACATTTACATGTGTCACAATTTGCCACAAAAGTTTTTATATCAATAGCCATTTTAGGCCAAAAATATTTTTCTCTAACACGGCCCAGGGTTTTGGTGAAGCCCCCATGGCACGAGGTCATATTATGGTTATTTTCAATAACAATTTTTCTTAACCCTGTCGGCAACCACAGACGCCATAAGGACTCCTCCTCTTCAAACTCCCCTTTTCTAAATTTTACCCTCTGATAGACAAAACCATCTGACACACATGTATCCGGAAAATTTTCCTGAAACTGCAGTATTTTATCCTTAAGGTCATTATACTCGGCTGACGAAAAAGGCTCGGACTTCAAATCGACTTCTGACGAAACAGACGGGCAAACGATTTCCTCAACATCAACGACCCTAGACAGCGCATCGGGAACAATATTAGCGGACCCCTTACGATATTCAATTTCAAAATCGAAAGACTGCAACTTCAGACTCCATCTTCCTAATCGACCTGACACATCTTTCTGTGACATAAGCCAACGTAAACTACTATGGTCCGTAACGATCTTAAATTGCAAACCCTCAACATATGGTCGGAAACGTTTCAGGCAGACAATAGCGGCAAGACATTCAAGCTCCGTAACCGTGTAATTCTTTTGAGCCTTGTTAAGTTTCTGTGAAACGTACGCTATTGGATGCTCTTGGCCGTTATTGTCTGTCTGAACTAAAACACCACCCACTCCTACTCTAGAGGCATCGCACTGTATAGTGAATGGTTTGCTAAAATCAGGTTGTACCAAAACTGGTGCCGTAGTTAAGGCCTCCTTTAATTTTTTAAATGAATCCTCTGCCTCTGGTGTAATTTTAAATTTTTCCGACTTTTTAAGGCAGTCGGTAAGTGGAGCCGCTAATTCTGCATAGTTTGATATAAATTGACGATACCAGCCGGCCATACCAACGAATCTGCGGATTTGCCGAGGCGTTGTCGGTAGTGGAAAATCTCTGATAGCGTCAATTTTTGTTTGGTCCGTCCGCAAAGTTCCTTGCCCTACAATATACCCCAGGTATTTAATCTCCTTTTGGCAGAATCGGCTCTTCTCAACGTTAATTGTAAGTTTTGCATCACTTAAGCATTTTGCAACCTCTCTCAACACATTTATATGACTTTTGAAGTCAGGTGTACACACCAAAAGGTCATCTAGGTAGATGAACACGTTTTCTCGGATTCGGCTTGGAATGACCTTATCCATTAAACGGCTCATCCTCTGTGCGGCGTTGCAGAGCCCGAAAGGCATAACTGTATATTGATACAGTGGCCGACCAGGTACTGCAAATGCCGTTTTTTCTCTAGAACTCTCATCTAAGGGTATTTGCCAAAAGGCATCTTTTAGGTCAATACCCGAGATAAAATGAGTGTCCTGAAGGCGACTCAAAAGGCCATTAATGTGTGGGAGAGGGTATGCATCTTTCTTAGTTAGCTCATTAAGTTTTCTAGAGTCAAGGCAGAGTCGATTCTTGCCAGGTTTTCGGACTAATACAATAGGGCTACAGTAGGGGCTGTTACTCTCTTCTATCACCCCGAGAGCTAACATACGGTCCAACTCAGCGTAGGCCTCCTGTTGACGTGGAGGGGACATCGGATAGTGCTTAATTTTGAATGGTAAAGAATCCCCCGTATCTATGCTGTGGGTCTCAATTTCAGTTCGTCCCAGTCCCAGTTTTGCATAGGACGGAAATTCGTCAATAACTTTTTTCAGCTCAGTCCTCTCTAAAACAGTCAAACTATGCAAAATAGTTCCCGAATCTACGCTAGAATCCAAATCAACAGATAGTTCGGAAATAAAAATTTGTGGAGCTATGTCAAAGGCCTTCCAGAAATTTACCCCCAAATAAACTTTCTGCCGCAAGGATGGTGCTAAATAAAATATCAAATTTTTAATTAACCCCTTATAGGAAACTGGAATTTCAACAAAACCTATAACGCCCTGTTTGTTACCATCAGCTGTTCGCAAAGAACTTTTTATTTTTGAAAATTTTAACTTAAGTTTATCAACAACCTCTTCACAATTTTTTCCTAAAACACTTATTGAGGCGCCAGAATCTAGCAACCCGTAAAACTCTATTGTACCCAAAAGTACCTTGGCGTATGGCCTTTCATCGTCACTATCATTTAAAATTGTCGATTCTATAATTTTATTAAATTCTTTCCGTTTTCTAAATCTTTCCCTGCACTTTTCAATCTGTTTCGAAGTTGTTTCTTTAAAAATTCTACGCCTAACCTCATCATAATTAATTTTCCTTTCGTGTAATGATAACCTTTTCGCCCGTTGACCAATTTTGCTACTCTTCTTTTCAATATCATCATCTTTATCCTTTCTTTTCAAAATTTTAACATTTTCAACTAAATTATTGTCACTTTTAATATTTAATTCATTTTTAATTTTATTGTTATAAAGCTTAGAGGGATTTTCACCCATGAACGAGTAACCCCCTACTTCTCGTTCATTGGCCTGTTTTCCACATGGTTTTTACACTGAGGTGTTTTAACCCCTTTTTCGCCACAGCGATAACAAAATATCTTACGGTCATCTGAAAGGCAATCGTAAAATGAGTGACCCAGTTGGTCACAATTCCAACATTTAAATTTGGACGTGTCGACTGGCTTTCTATTCTGGCCACCCCTATAATTTATAGCAGAAATATCGCCCTCAGGCTCATATTCTAAATCCTGTTCTTTTGGAGAATCAATTTCAGCAACGAAACGTTTTTGCTGTCTTAACCGGTTTTGTCGACCGAGGTATTTTTCAGCTTTACGAGCGGCCTCGCGTAGGTGATCTAAACTAAAAAGATCGTACGAAAAGAGAAGCGAACCCAGTGATTCCTTAGCGTTATTTTTTATAAGTTCGATCAATTTCTGGTCAGTCATCGGTTGGCTTAACCGAGAATTCATACCGACCAGTTCTGTAAAATAGTCGTCAAAACTCTCCTTAAACATTTGACGCCGTTCTACCATTTTTACAATTTTATCACAGTCGTTTTCGATTTTATCAAACTCTTTTATAATAGCATCAGTTAGCTGGGAATACGTGGTATTCGGATTTTTTCTTAAATAAAACCAAAGCCAAGTTTCGGCTTTGCCTTTTAAAAAACAAGTGAAAGCTTGTGAAAACCTGTTCTTCGGTGTAGTTATATCTTCTCCGAAGAGTGTCTAATTTAAAAAGAAAATCGTGAATATCTTCACTCCCATCATAAGTTATATTCCACTTATCGATCCTAATAGGAGTGATACTACTTGAACTAGAATTAGACAAATTTAAAGGTAGACTTGGGGCAGCACTATTTCTTGGCACAGTACCAGTTGGGCCTATAGGAGAACCATGTGAAATTCTCGAAATATTTTCATTATGCTCCCCACTGGGATTTCTATTTATAACCTCAACTAAAGTATTTCTTAAACTCTGTAATTCAAGAAGAAATGTATTGTGATTTATCGTTAAAATTCCTTCCAACCTTGATTCTAAGCCGGTCTCATTAGCGATTTCATCATTTCCACCCATTGCCCCACCCCCAGGTGTCGGATTTGTCGTGGGAGGTGACATACTCAAATCCAAAGTTTCAACTGTAAAAATATTAATCTTGCTCCTAGTTCTATTGGCAATTGGACCTGGACTTTCTAACCTACGTCTTATAACAAAAGGGTTTTCAAAATCACCTTCCTCGTCAAAAGTGTAATCTATTTGAGTATCGCTTAGCGATTCTTCAAGACTTTTAAAATTCTTAACCTTACGTCTTCTACTTGTCATAACACTCTTCTACGTATTATTTAAAACTTTTTTTTTTTTTTTTTTTTCAAATCTCTTTTTATAATCATATAATTAGGGAATGTTGGATTACGTTTTCAAGATAATATGGATGTTTTAAAGATTTTACAAGAAAATTTAATTACAAAATAATTTTATAGAATATAAACAGAATCACTTAACAATGGTGTTAAAAAAATACAAATTTGGGATGAAAATTAACCGAAAAAAACTAGTTTTTAAGTCGCAAATGATAATATCAACCTATATATGAAGTTAATCATGACTTACCTAAGAACTAGCTATACAAAACAAAACTATTGAATCTACTTTAACTAAAGACTTCAATGGCATTTAAGAATTGACAAACGCACAAAATTTCGAATTTCATTGCGTTGACTAACCCCTAAACATTGGTAAAAGTACCTTTTTGTCACTACTAAGAAAAAGTTTCATACGTTAACTTAGGACTTACAAAAATGTAAAAAAAATGGATGTAATTTGCAACACAATCTAAATCTATATTTAGAAAAAGCTGTGGACTAAACTACTAAAACTTAAAATAAAATACGATATCGGAAGCGACATCGTTGGGCGCCAATCTATTACCGTTGTAGTTTATTCTATAGGTATCAATTTTGTTGCTTTAGTTTTGGCCGAGCTTGGAATGTTTGAATAAGGGCTTAGCTCGCCGGTTTGGGGTGGTTCTTGGCCTTACTAAAGCAAAAACTTACGGCAAAAGAAAAAGAAAAAATTTCATTCCAAGACTTGAATTTAAAACTCTTTCAAACTAAAAATTAACTGGACAAATTGGTGTAAAAAAATTTAATTAAGTTTATCGTTTATGATCCTGAATATATCTATCTAGCGACTGGTGATATTATCGCCATGGACACTTTTAAAAATATTTCCCACCCATCTTCCTTAAATGACCTTGTGCCCGTATTAAAATTTCCGCCATTTCCCATAATCGAAAATAATCTTTCTACCTTACTTCTTAATCCATATTACCTTGTAATCCCACATTCCCTTTTAAATCTTTCTACTCCATTTTAAATTTTAATATAACAATTCATTTATTGAAAAAAGTATATTTTAAAACTATCATTAAATTTAAATGGCTAAACCTAACCTTTTAATCTTATAACCAATCCGTTAGTTAGTTTAATTTAAAATAAATTCGAACGTATACTTTGTATACAATAATTGATTAAATATTCAATAAAAATTTAAATTTTAATTACGCAAAATAATTCATTACCAAAATTTGTTAATAAACGAGAGCATATTTGAATTTGTTTAACTTACTTTGTGTGATCCACTAATTGGGATATCGATGTTCTAAAAAAATCAAATGACAAAATTGTTGTCTAAACGATCGTTATTTCGTATAACGCCTTAACTCAAACTCCAACGATGCATTGAGCTCAATCCATACGTGTTCGGGTTTCTGTAATTTTATAGAAAAAACTATTAAAATATCTTTCATTTAAATTGTCATTTGATTAGTAACAAAAAAATTTAGGTAAACTCTTTATACTTTATACATTTTCTTCAATTTTATATAAAAAGGTATATATCACTGAAGCCGTGTAAAGAATTTACTTTATAAATTCAAACATGCTAAAATTTTGGTTATAAAGGAACATATCTAAGTGCTTGTTGATTTTAAATTCACTAGTAAAATTTCAGTTTTAAAATTTTTAATTCAATTTGCACTTTAGATATTATTTTCAATTTGTTAAAGTGTTAATATTTCAAATTCATTTTATACTTAAGAAATATTAATATAATCTAGAATTAGTAAATAAAATTCATAATTTTGTTAATTATACTATTTTTGATGAACGAATCTTCATTTAATATGACATATTTGTCGTAGGGTTCGTTCACCAATTTAGTATATAAAGAAGTGTTAAAATTTGTTAGTTTAAATTTTGTTTTAGATGTTAATAATTAAGTAGCAATTTAGTTGATTTTAATGATCATTACAATACTGTAATGCATCGATCAGAGTTCTGTTGTATGTTGATGAAATGTTGTCTCTTCTATTTATGACGTCAAAATGTTAAATTTGGTGTTTCAATTACAGCAAAGCTAGGCTTTAACATTATTTTTTTTTTTTTTTGTTGTTGGAATAGTACTCATGAATAGTATTTCTGGTTTATGACGTCATTTCATTTAGTAGATGAGTAGTATTTTGTCTTCTTTATGAATGGGCACTATTTGTGAATGAATTATACAGTGGGCAAGGAGAATGTAATTTATATCAAATTATTTTAATTGTTCAGCATATAAATTTTCACTGGTGGCCAATACTCTTTATAATTAATAATTGTTGATGAACTTTAATCGATTTTAGTAAATTTTAAAATCATTAATTTGGCATTTAAAATTATTACTGTGTAATAATTTTACGACGTTTTATGGCTTTTAGTTTGATGTAACGTGATGGTATCAAAGCAGGTTTCAGGAAAAATATTTTAATTAAAATCGATATGACTTTAAATTAATTTGATGAAATAGCGGTATTACGTAATATCCGAGGTGAGGTTAGGTTTGACACCGAATTACAAAATGGCCCCCGTATATTTTTGATGATGTATATAAAATTTTTAAATTTTCCAATTTTTTACAGCAGGTTAATAAAATTGGGATTGAATTATCAAAATGGCATTAGCCACTGATATTCAATCCCACGATTACGGTATGTGGACAGCGACCAGAGGTTAATAATTGTAATTCCTAATAAAAAGTAAAGGGTTACGTAAGTCCCATGCTAAAAATATTATGTAACACTTTTGCTTACCGAAATTAAAACTTTCAATATTATATTGAATATAAAATTGTAAACGTTTGCTTCTTTATAAAATTTTAGGGAATTTTATTAATATAAAAATAATTTTATAAACGGCTTTCACTTTGATTATAATTTTTACTTCACAATAAATTTTATTAATTTTCGATTATGAAACAAAATGATTTTTTTTTTTTTTTTTTTTTTTTTTTTTTACTTTTATTTAATATAAAGCTGATCTTTGCTTGTCGATTATCAAAAGGGAAAGAAATAATATAAGAACGTATTTGACTATTTGACCATTTGCACAAAGGTAAAGCTTTTATTGGAGCGAATCCGACTCAACTTTCCGAAGCCAAATTCTACTCTTATACTAACCCCATCATGTGGTAGGCTTTTTAAGATTATTTATTAAATAAAATTAATTATAACATTATTAAAAGAAAATTATACAAATTATGATAAAAATTTTCACACTTTTTTTTATTTTAATTAAACTTTATCGAGTCTTACGGCCAAAATTAGAGTATTACGGTAATTATGTCAAAGTCTATGTCATGACATAAATCTCAATTAAATCTGGAGAAAGTACTGTATAAACTAAAGTTTTACAAAAGAAACCAGTGGCGTGTCATTAAGCTTGAATATAAAAATATTCTACACGTATAAAGCTTACATAAAATTAGTTAAAATTGGTATTAAATAAAAATATACAAACAAATTTAAATCTGCAAAACTAACATCTAAAAATGCAAAAATAACATCTTGAAGTTTTTGAAATAACTTTTAAATAACTTTTTGTGTATTTAAAATATATGTATATATATTTTTTTTATTTTTTATATAAAATCATACCAATTCTTTAAATATTCGTAACAAAATAATGTTTGTAAAAAAAAAGATTCAATATTTGATGGAATAACGATTTTTTTTTTCTATCAGCAAAAAAAAAAACTGCCACACCCCCTACTCATGCAGTGCATTGTATTGATCAGGAAAATAAGGTATGGGAAGGAGGAAAGAGGGAGTAGTGTTTGTGGGGAAGACTTCTGCGGGAAGTTTGTTCCACATACGAATCGTTCGACTAAAAAACGAATTTTCTCTGTAATGCGTTGTGCGAAACACAGGACAATCAACTACAAACGGATGTGCTCTACTAGATAAGCGAGTATTACGAATAAAAACTCGGGCTCGTGGAATAAGTTCACTTATCTCAGATGAGCATCTCCCATGGTAATATCGATAGAAAAGTGTCACACAACCCACATTCCGACGATGCTCCAATGAATCAATAGAGTTGGATACACTACTGTCATTGATAAGCTTCACCGCCCTCCCCTGAACACGGTCCAGAAGCTTCAGAATAGACAATGGAGCCCCTGCCCATATATGAGAGTTGTATTGCATTTTTGGCCGGATATAGCTGGTATAAATAGTAAGGAGATCGGATGGAATGAAGTAAGTCTTGCACCGTTTTAGAAAACCGAGACACTTGAATGCCTCTTTCGACACTTGAAATACGTGCTTATTCCAACGGACATCACACTGTATTCTCATGCCCAGAACATCAAGAGTATCCGATTCCTCAATACCTATACCATTCATAGTTACAGATGACAATGTCAATTCCACAGCCCGTCTGTGGGTTAACATACAACATTGGGTCTTGCGTGCATTAAAATCGACCTTATTCGCGCGACCCCACTCGGAGATTGTAGAAAGGTCTTGATTGAGTGTGTCATTCATGTTCTGCCGCATGCCCTCTATCTCCAAAGAGCTTGGCCTGTGATCGAATGAAAATGAATGACAAATGTTGCTGTCATCTGCAAAAGAGTAGATAGGGTTGATGGTCTGACCAAGAAGGTCATTAATAAAAATAAGAAAAAGGGTAGGAGAAAGAACAGAACCTTGCGGTACCCCTGAATTTAGCTGAAACTCGTTTGATGAGACCCCATCTAAAACAACACGTATAGTGCGGTCTCTGAGAAAACTCGTTATAAATCGAGAGAAGACATTACCGACACCAAAAGCAACTAGCTTAGTCACGAGTGCCCCGTGCCACACACGATCGAACGCCTTAGAAATATCTAGAGCAACCACTTTACTCTCACCAAAGCGGTGGATTGACCGGCTCCAACGTTCCGATAGAAACGCCAACAGGTCTCCCGTAGATCGACCACTACGGAAGCCATACTGTCGATCATTTAAAAGTGAATTGGTCTCTAAATATTTCACAAGATGGTGGTTAACCATGGTCTCCATCACTTTGGAGAGCGCAGAGCAAATTGCGATTGGGCGGTAATTTTCAGGGTTGTTCGCCGCACCCTTTTTAGGGATAGGCTGGACATTGGCCACCTTCCAGCAAGAGGGGAAAATTCCCGCACGGTACGAAGAGCTGAAAAGTTTTGCCAATGGACGCGCCAACGTTAAAGAGCACTGTTTCAGCACCAGTGCTGATATGCCATCCGGCCCTGGTGACTTATTTACGTTGAGATCCGCAAGAACCCTTTTGACTGCCCGGGCCCGAAAGAAAATCAAAGGCATAGTATAGGATACCCTTTCGAGAACGGGCAGTGGTTGATCGCTTTCCGGCAAGAAAGAATTTCTTGCAAAAAGTTCAGCGAAAAGGTTGGCCTTATCAACCGGGTCAGTGAATGATTGATCGTCCTTTAAAAGAGTTGGAATAGAAGAACTAGCATTATCCCTTACTCTTTTAACAAACGACCAAAAGGTCTTACTGCCCCGAGGAGCAGAAAGAACTTTGGCACGTAGACGCTGTTCGTATAAAACCTTTTCGCGTCTAAGTACCTTGGCACACTCGGTTCTCGCCTTTTTGCGGTGCAGATCAGTAACGGCGTTCTTATTCGAACGCCAATTACTGAACGCTGCCTCTCTGGATCTGACTGCATTTTTGCACGTCTGGTTAAACCAACACTTGTGTTTTGATTTAGCCGAAATATGCTTCGTTGGAATAAAAAGTTTCATTCCTATAATATTGACTACCATTTCTGCAGCGGCATCGACGTTGTCGTCGAGAAAACAGATTTTCCAGTTAAAATGGCGAAAGAAATCGTTGAGCTCGGCCCAACGAGCTTTTTCATATAGGAAAATAGAGCGTTTTGGCGCTAAGTTGGAAACGCTACGAAGAGTAGAATATGAAAAAGATGCAGAAATAGTACTGTGATCCGAATTGCCGAGAGGTGCAAGTATTTTCACTTCATACTTTTCAGGGTGAGAAGTGAGGAAGAGGTCGAGAGTGTTCCGCGATTGCCCTTCAACACATACATTGTGTGTTGGCTCATTCACAAGTTGCGCAAGATCATTATGCGCGGCGAAAAGCTCAACGTATTGGCCCTCGGGAGTTGTATGACTCGAATGGCGAATCCAGGATGAGTTGTGGATATTAAAATCACCAGCAACTACGATTTCACTATTCGGACAACTCTCCAAGATTTTCGAAATTGAGTCGGAAAGGGCATCGAAGCCATCAAGGGATTTAGCCAATTCCGTGTTTGGACTTCTATATAGAAATCCGAAGTGCAATATGTGTGACCTGATCTGGAATTTAACCCAAAGAGAGCTAAATTCCTTATCATTACAGTGCAGCTGTTGCTGATACTGGTACACAACATCATCGCGAATGTACATTGCAAGGCCCCTATGTAGAGAAAAAGTGATAGAAGGTGATACCCAGGTATGTGAAAATCCTGTGGATCAGCATCCTCACAAACCTGAGTTTCACATAAAGCGAAAACATCCGGCCTATGAAAACGAATGTGAGCATATACAGAAAAGTAATTCGCTCTCAGTCCGCGTATGTTGCAGAAGTCTATACGAAATCTGCCTGTCATAACAAAATAAGAAAAAAATAAAATCAATATTCCTTACGAGTGTATATGGGGCACAGTAGTCAAAATTGTTGCTGTATTTGGTTATTTAATGGCCAGTGTTATACCTTTGTCAGTAAACAACCAAACAACAATTTGACTCCCCGCCCCTTATACACCGTAGACAATATAAATGGCAAGGAAAATAGCAATGACACTTATTAAGGAGGCATAAAAGCCCCTCGCTTGGTCATTATAAAAATCTGAGTCGTATAACGAGGAGTAGGTGTATTTCCCTGTATTCCCTGGGAATTTTTTTTCCCTATTTCCTTATTCGAAATAAAATCTCTCCGGGAAAATTTTCTCTTTTCCCTTATTCAAAATGCGAAACTCTTCCCCGGGAAAAAAAGTAGGTATTACGAATATAAAAAAAGGGGAAAAACAGTTAACAGTTTTTGCGAGTTTTTTTCCTCAAATACTTTAAAGGAAGATAAAGTAAAAATGTAAGTTTTAAATAAAAAAAAAATAAAAAATGATTTTAAAGCTTTTTTTTAGGTCAAAAATTACAAATAAAGTTCAACTGCAGCAATTGCTCTCCTTAATGGAGCAGAATCCTGGAATAGCTCATGGGTTTTTTAAGGGAGATAAGCAGAATGTTGAATGGTTCTGGCGAAAAGCTGAACAGCAAATAAATTCTACTATTGAATGGAAAAAGGTAAATTTCATGATAAAAAATTAACACTTAATTAAATTATTAAAATTTCAGATGTGGACTGACCAAAAAAAAACCTGCTGCAGAAAGCAGCACAAAATTTCCTTGACAGGATATATGAGTTGTAAAAAATACATTATCAAGCAATGGAGAAATTAAAAACGGAAGAAATAGAGCAGATGAGGCGCCACCACACTTTTATGGAAGAAATGAAGAAGGAGAAAGAATTGAGGAAGAAGTAAGAAATTGAGAAGATGCGGTGCCACCGCACTTTTATGGAAGAAATGAGGAAGAAATAAGTTGAATACAAACTGAAGAAAAAACCAATTGCAATTCAATGATCTCACTACAAAGATTTAAAATTATTTTACTACAAACTAACACTTTCACTACAAGCTATTAAAATTTAGATATAAATTGAAGTTTATTTTTTATTTCTGTTATTTTTTTATATTTGGCCAAGAAGTGGACATTCGTTTTTTTATAAAATAAATAAATTTCTAAGCTATTAGTCTGTGTTTTATATCGTTCTTCCAATATTTGCTCTGATTGACTGAGCTGTGATCAAGTATTGCGTTGAAATTGATGAACTTGTTTCCTCTTCTAAAAAACAGCTGATTATGATTTTCTTCTCCTTTTTTTCTTATTCCCTGAGAGATTAGAATATGGGGAATTTTTTTCTGGGAACAAGTTATTGGGAAGGGAAAAAATTCCCTTGAAATTTTCATAATTCGGCTGTTAGTGTTTTTTGTGTACATTAGACACAATTTTTTATTTTATTTCACTATTGATCATTTTTAAATACTAAATTCACTAAAATTGTTTGTAAAATATATGCTACACAACAGTTATTTAAAAATACATGTAGTACTACAGTTATTTGAGAACAAAAAACAAATACAAACAAATATTTCATGCAAAACCACAAATCTCTGTTATTGGTTTTATGAGTTGGGTTAGTGTGTATGTGTACAATATATACACTCATTCTCTAATTTATAACATATTCAACATTCAACATGTATGCATCTGTTTTATTTGTTTTGCTAATACAAACAGTTCTACTGATGCACGCCTTTATTAGAGATATCTTATTGGAATCCTGCACCCCGTTTCTGTATCTAATGCGAGAAGTTTTCGAATCGAGAAATTCATGATCACCCTGCTCTATACAGGGTAAGTTAATAGATGATAATGTTGACTACATTTTTAATACTACTAAATCATTCAGATCTTGGAACTTTTAAAACTGTGGACTAGTGTATTTTTGTAAAATAGGTAATTAAAAAGAGAATTAACCTGAGTTCATAGTTTGAATCGCTTTTGTGATTGACTTAATATTATATTTAATTATCTGTGACTCGCCCTAAGTAAAGCAGAGCAAAGTTGGATTTAAGTGTTATTTGCGAAACTTTTTTCGATACGGGAGTTACAGAAACGGGGTACTGTATGTTGGACCAAAATGACAGCGTTTGTTTAAAGCTCAAGCTTCAGTCTTAAGCAGCGTTTACAGTACCCTCGAAATCGAGTTTAAACTAGATTTCAAAATCTAGTTCTTGTATCAGAACACTTGCTTAAGAAGCTTTACCAGCGTTTCCGACAAACGTTCTGCAAGTATTTGTTTTACAATAATTTCAGTGGTCTAAAAAAAACATTGGCAAAGAATTGACTGAGACCACTATGCCAACGTTGGCAAAAAGTGTTTTCCCAGTGCTATCCAGTCATTAATTGCATACAGCTCAAAAGTCTAACCACTGGTAAAACATTTATTTTATAAACATTATGATGCTTTGTTTTAAAAAGTTTTTAGTCAAAAGGTTTCAAGTTCGATTCCGGTTATAGGCATACATTTTTTGTGATTCTTTTATACTTTTTTATAATACAAAATAAATTTTTTTTTTTTTTTGGAAAAGCTCTTTTAATATCAACTTTTCTTTGTTTTCCAAACATATTTGAGCAGCCAACTATCATCCAGCAGTTATCATTAATTTATGTTTTGAACCAGTGACGCGCAAACCCTTGTTGAAACAACGAAGACTAATCGTTTTTCACACACACACAACCCGAACGTAAATAAAAATAGAAAAAAGGGGAAACCTAAAAAAACCAAAAAAAAATTGTTTAGTTGCTTTCCAGCATTGGATGGAGTAGGTTTATGTCGCTTTGTTTAATAAAATAAGTACACAGGTAATATTTGACAACAACCAATGATATTTTAATTAATAAAGCCAAGCGTACTATAATTTTTTTTTAATTGTATTTTTTTCATTCATTTTGTGGGATTTTGGTTGGGAAAACGCATTTTTATTTAGCTTGAATATATAAATATATCTTGATTTATTTATTCATTCATAACTTAATTTTAACACACAAAACCTAAAATATTAAAACAATCTATATATTTAAAAATATTTAAAAATCTCTGAACTATAATTGTTTATATTAAAAACAATTACAACGCAGATATTTTGAATTTTGTTGTATTTTATAAGAATTAATATAAAATATTTTTTTTTGCTTTTTGTTTTTTTAATTTATTAATCCATATTTATAACATTATTATATATATTTGTTGGCCCAGTACATTATTGGTAAAGAACTCATGTGCCTATTTTCTTAAGGAACATTTTTTTTATTACCTCTTAATTTCCTCTTATGTATATTTCTTTTTTTATTCGCCTCATAGCTGAAATTTATCACGTAAGGACATAAATAGTAAAACAATACAACAATGTAAACAAACAAAAAAACAAACAAAACCAAGTGATTTTGCTCAGTGCAATAGTACCAATACAATCTCATTTTTTTGTAAAATAACTAATACATTCTCATTTCTCTTTGTGCCCAAGATTGTTTTAAACCAGAGTTAACCAAAACTCTCAATAAATGAAATGCGTCTGTATTGGATAAGATAATATTTCCCAGCAAACACAAAACTAAGCATTACAAATGTAATGAATTTTACTTTTAAAAGCAAAATGGAAATGAAGTTTAAAAAAAGTTAATAAAATTAAATACAAAATATGCCTCAGTTTTTACAGAATTAGGCAATTTTTTTCACACATATTTGACTGGTCGAGTTTAATTTACAATTGAAACTTAAAAAACTTAGTTTATTTAGGCATTATATATTAAGTTTTCCAAATTTAAGATTTTGTAACAATTTCTTATTAACAAAATATGTTTTAAATTTGAAGAACTTAATTTATTTCTCTGCTTGGAACAAATAAATTTTAAGTCGGAAAAAATTTGTTTGCAGCAATATGTAGAAGGAAAAAGGGATAACAATTTCAAAGCATTTCTTTTTAACTCTGGAAAATCGAAATCATGTAGATTTTTCCAGAATTCTATTCCCATTTTTCCCAGAGCTTGGACTTCGGTTCGAAGAAATATAATTTCTGATTGTATATCGAACTCATATTGAGTAACATCACAGTTATAAGGGTTATTAAATAAATCCAACTGCAGTTGTATACTCTTAAAATCTGCAAACCTGTCTTCAAAACTGTTGAGCAGTGTATCAAAAATCTCAACTCGCTTAGTTTTCGCAGCATCGCACAGCGATTCGCGCAATAGAGTTGTTTTTTTAAAACTGGAAAAGTCATCTGACTTAATTTGGCAAAGTATAAGAAAAAGTTTTGTTTTAAAATTAAATAAAATTTTACAAATATCAGATATATTCTTACCTTTTCCTTGAAGCTCTAAGTTGAAGTCATTAAGCAAAGAAGTTGTATCAGCTAGAAAAGCTAGATCTGATATAAATTGTTTATATTTTAAAAAAAATTTTGCCGACTCATCGATATTTTCTTTTTCTAAAAACTCTAAGGCTTCCTCTTTTAAATCATATAGCCGGTTAAGACAGTCGCCACGACTGAGCCAACGTACCTTAGTGAACATTTTAAGATCATTGAAAGCTGCGTTTTTAGATGTTAAAAATTTTACAAATTTTCGATGAGTTACGGCATTGTGTCCTCCTCTTATTTTATTTATAATGTGCTCTGCGGCCTTCATAGTAGAGTCTTGAGTAATAAATTTAGACGCTAGCGCGGCTTGATGGATAATGCAGTGAAAGTTTTGCATTGCCATTCCACTTTTTTTATATTACCTATCAAACCTGTGTTTTTTCCTACCATGCCCCGTCTGTGCAGACACCGACAATTTTGTTTCCATCAACTATAGAAAAAAGTTTATCACTTACAACTTCCATCAAAAGCTTTCCATTTACATGTCCATAAACATTGATTCAAAAACATTAAAATATTCATCAATGCATCTTACACAGACAACCAATTGACAAAGATCCTTGATATCTGTACTTTCATCTAAGCAAAACGAAAGAAATTTACAATTTATCAATTATTCTTTAATAGAAGACTCCAAAGAATTTCCTATTTGGGCAATACGCCTAGCCACAGTTTGGGGTGACAAGGGAATTGACTTATGAAATCTGTTCTATAATTTAACGTTTGAAAATTTTTTTGCAAAATATTTTTTGCTAGCATTCCATCCATAAATGGTCTGCCCTGCTGAGCGATTTCCAAGCTTATTTGGCTTGAAATCTCCATTTTTAATTTTTTATTTTGCAAATTTCATCATTTTGCTCTTCTTGCAGAACCCATTCTTTAATTTTTTGCATATAAAGGTTTTTTTGCTCAAAAAAAAACATTTTCCTTTTTTCCTCTTTTAATTTATTTATTTCTTTGTGAAAAAGGTTGAAATGCCTTTTAATTGAAAATGTTTTCTTTGTTTTAAATGTTAGGTAACATAAAATGCATTGCATGTTACCAAAAGCATTTTTAATGACAAAACAAAAATTTCTGTCTTCCATTATACTATTTTGTTTGCTGGTTTATTTTGAAATTAAATCAAAGCTGAAAAAACAATAAAGCTGAAAAAAAGCAGTAAGCATCCGCACATGTGCACTCGTTAACACTCAATTAACGACTGAAATCAAACTGAAATAGAAGAGAACAAGCGTCGGTGTGAGTTTTTTTTATTGTTTTTGTAGCACAATTGTGCACAGAAAATGAATATTTGGATTACTCTGTTTTAAACTATCAAGTATTACATGTCTCGTTAGGTCAGTGGTTAGAGCTGTCGGCAGCAAGGGTTCAGGGAACATTTTTTAATTCTTTTTTGGAAAATCAATTTTTAGACCTCATATTTCACGATTTTACCAACAATGGAAATTTTGTTTCCCCAGTGCTTGTCCGACACTTTTTGAACAGACGGACCTTTTGTCTAATGATGTTATCATTTTAGGTTTTAAAGCACTTGGTCCGTTTGTCTTTTTCTGACTGGGCTACTGTTCAAATGCTTATCTATATGGCTAGGACAATGAAGATACTCTTCAGTTCCTGTATTGATATCCTATTAAATAACAAACCATTAAAGATGTTTTGAATTACAGTTTTTCAAAAAAATTGCAATTTGTTACATGTCCACCCATTTTTTCGACCAAATTTATAAATATAAATGAATTGAAAATTTTGTACAAAATTATCAAAAACAAGTAGGTACACAGAAAAAATTATGGGCCAAAAATATCTAATTAATCGATTGTTTGAATATCAATGGCAATTTAAACAATTTTTTTAATTGATTCAATTAAAAAAATTATTGAATTTTCTAATATATCCATACAGTGTTGACAACATGTAAACAAAATTTTTAAAAATTTGCAAACTATTTTTTATTTTATTTAGATTAAGTAATCAAACAAAGGTTTAATTATACCAATATATTATTTAATTTGTAAATAAAAAGAAAAAAAATCTCAAATGATTAACTTTTAATAAGTTGAATAGTTTACCGATTTCAAATACACGCAAAATCGTAGTTATTTCACTTGAGTTTGCAACACTCTTTTTGTTGAGATATTCGTGTACTCACGAAAACTTAATTTAGTTTCGTGTTTTATCTGTGGTAATAAAAGTGAACATGTGGATTTAAATAAACCTTATCCAAAAAGGACAATTAAACTATTATTTTTGTAAATAATTAAATTTTCAATAAGTATAACTATCATTTTAAAGTTTTGTGTGATTTTTTTTAAGAAAGCAATTCAATTACAAGAAAAAGTTCAAGACAAGACAAGCAAAGCAAAAATTTTGTCTTTACTTTTATTTGTTTTCTTATAATACATTTTTATATTAAAAAGTTTTAATTTTATTATAAATAAAATGTCAATTTAATTTACAAACTTACATTTTTTTGTATTTAATGGGGGGTTCTCAATGAAATCTGCCATTGTTTTCTTCTCAAGTTTCAATTAAAGTTTTAATTAATTTAACTAAACTTTTTAATTGAGGTTGTAAAGAAAAACAATAACTCTTTTAATTGATATTATTATTATTTTAATTGAAAGAGTTTTAATAAACTGTCTGCAAATTTTTTTAGTTAATACTATCATTTCAGTCGTAGGTGCAAAATCAATTAAAATATTTATTGATTCAATAAAATTTTTAATTGAAACCCGTTTTTAGTTTTTTCTGTGTAGATATATATAAAACATTTAAATAGCTGAAGGGTTTTGTGTTAAAAAATCTGCGTTAGAAAAATGTCACAAGTTTTCGACCGATTTCTAATTTCTTACAATATATTTATTTCATAAGAAGGTATAAGAATTTGATACAAATTTTTCTTATAATTTTCCTAAAAAGGATATATATCCAAGCAAATAACTTGTTTTAATTGAGGCTTGTCCAACATTATTAAAACATAAATTATTTTTATTAAAAACTGTCAACTAAATAATACAGTCACTTTTTTACTTTGTACCATATATTTGTTTCCTTATCTGTATTTTCTACTCGGGCTATGTAAGAATTTCGAAGCCATCTACAGTAATGAGAATCGTATGTTCAAATTGAGCACTTCTTGCACCATCGACGCTAATGGCAGTCCATCCATCTTCTTGAATTTCTACGTTCGGTCCACCCAGCGTTAAAATTGGTTCGATTGTGAATGTCATTCCTGCTAGCATAACACCGGGAATGTTATTTTCTAAAAATAAATTTTAATTAGTTATTAATAAATATTTTTAAAATGATTTAATAACAAAACTTACTATAATGCAATATTTCTGGAGGTCCATGAAAATAACTACCAATGCCATGACCAATGAATGCCGGTATTGTATTTAAGCCGTTTTCGCGACAAAACTTTGCTATAAAGTTTCCTATCGAGTTGAATTTTACATAAGGTTTGCACAAACTGATACTTTCATTAAGGCATTGTTCAGTTTTTTGCACTAAAAAAAGTCCACGTTCGTCAACGTTACCGACACTAAATGTTTTTGAACAGTCTCCGTGATAGCCATCCAGATAGACGGTAATATCGACGTTAATAATGTCACCATCTTGTAGGGGCCGATCGTCGGGTATGCCATGACATGCTACATTATTAACGGACGTACATACAGATTTGGGAAAGCCAGCGTAACGAAGGGGAGATGGATATGCGTTCGATGAGATGATGCAGTTATGCACAAAATGATCTATTTCATCAGTTGTAGTACCAACCTAAAATAAAGCAATGAAATTTACAATAAAGTCTTGCACTGGCTTTAGGTTAGGTTAGGGTTAGGTCGAAAAGAGGATTCGGAGAAGGGAAATGCTTCCCTAATCCGACTCAAGTCCCTGAGGACTTACACTTAAGCCAGAATTTCGGCTTGTTGTGCGCTCTAAAAAGTCGGTCCTGTTTGCCGTAGATGCAGGTCCCAATTCAATAAAAAGACAAGAATATATTTTATATTTAGAGAAAATTTCTCTGTTTATTTAGAATAAATTTAATTACCTTAACAATGGTTTTTTGCACGTAATGCCTTTCGTAGTTAAACAATAACTAACGGCTTGTTTTTACAATACGTGTATACGTTTGAGTACGTTAAGCTTTATGTTATGTCAAACAGTAGAGATTGCCATGACATTGCTTTTCGGTTTTTGTTAGTTTATTTCATATACAAATAACTCATTTTTCGTTGCTAGATGGCAACCCAACACTATAATTGAAATATAAACAAAAAACAGCTGATTTTTGCTTAAAAAAAAATTAATTTATTTTGTTTAGAAAACAATAAAAGTGGATATAAAAATAGAATTTGTATAAAAAACAAAAACATTTACAACTAAAAATGTAAATAAATATAAATATAAATGAAAATGAAGATGACAAAGCCAATTGTGACAATTTTTTGTTGTTGTTTTGGTTTTTCTTTGATATTTTAAATTTTGAATCTCGCTCCTAGACGAGGACAAGAAATTCTCATTGAGTTTGTGATTTAACATAACAAATATCTCTAGAAATTCTAATAACAAAGTCCCCTGAAGATTTCCTTAGGCAGGAATGAAATCCGGATAGGGACACGCCTACATCAGATTGCTTTTCACAATTTGTTAAATAAGTTTTGGGATTTTAGCACATTTAATTACTATAAATGCAATTAATGATTATTCCCGATGAAAATAAATTTAAATAACAAATATGCAGGTGCTTGTGCAAATTTAAATGTAACTGACACACAGTGGTTCCAAACACAAAAAACATGGTAATAAATATAGATCTTTTAAACTACTGGTCCAATCGGGAAATGGTGTTCCCAAAAATTGAAAAGCGGGAGCTAACCTTTAAGGAAAATGTTTCTGTGGTCACCCTGTTTTAACACAGGGTGTGCTACAGGGTGTCAAAGTTGACCATCTCGAGTATGAAAGAGCTTTAAAGGGGTATAACTTCTATAACCATGCATCGATTTTAGTGTTTTTTGGACTTTTTTAAATCTAGGTTACGAGACAAAGCAAAAACATGCTTCATGTACCATAGTAACTCTTACAGTTAAAAAAATATTTCACTTTGAATTTCAAAATCTTCATTTTTCGCCTTGACTTTTTTAATAGTTTTGCCAATAGATTATTCATTTTTCAAAGAAAATGCTCAAAATTTTTTCAAGTCATTGTAATGACCTTTCTTAAACTCCTAAAGAAAACTTTTTTGAATTATCTTAAGCCGTTTCGCAGTGATACTATTTTAAACTCAAAAATTAAAAGTGTGTTCTGAAAAATGGGGTTTTTTGGTCAGATAAGGGGTAACTTCACACACCTTTATATATATTTTGCTGATATTTTTTGGATTAGTTTTTTACATAGTTTGATAGAGTAGACTTCAAAAATGCTTAATGGTATAGTTTAAAGCATTTTTGGATATGCACCCTACGTCCAGCATTGGTCGAAAATGATGAATTTTTGAACGGAATTCTATGTTTATGACCGTGATAAAAAAAAGTCACGCCACTTAGACACGATTTGAAATTTTTATACTGTAAAGAGATTTATTCTAATGAGTTTGCCACTTCATTTGCCGCCGCCCGCTCAAAAACGTAGCCTGGAGAGCAAATTTTGTGGAAGAAGTCATTTTTTCAAAAGCCTTTTTTTGATTTATAAAAAAAGCGTACTTATATTATCAATTTCAGCAAGATTTTATTTTATTTTTAATAAAACGTAAATAATTGTCCTACATTCCAAAAATCTTTTCGATATTGCTTATGGTTATTTTTACATAAAACATCAAAGTTCAATGTAGTATATCTAACTATAATTAATTGTACATTTATTGGCTTTTGCTTTCGGTAATGTTAAAAAATTTAAATAATTTCAGAAATTTTTTTACATATTATTAAATTAGACTTAGTTATCAATTCAACGATGCATAAATCGTTTATCTAGTGTAATAAATGAATTCAAACTATTGCGCTTAAATCAGGCATTTCAGGTCAAATTGCAGTATTTAACAAATTTATATATTCAGGTATACAGAGCGTGTTGCATTATATTTCTCTAAAAGGGTTACGGGTTTTTTTATTTTTTTAATACTATTTCAAAAACCTAATAACATATAAATGCAGGTAGAAAATGCGTTTTATGATGTAACATTTGCATAATATATTGTTCTAATTTTCCATATAAAACAGGTAAATAACTACCATATATTCATTTATTTGAAAGACAAAATAATGTTTTTTTTTTGTTCTAAAGATAAGGTTTTATTAAATTTAACTGGTACAGTAGTAATTGTGCTAAAAATATGAATATATTCCTAAGGACTACACATTTTCTACAAAGTAGTCTGAAGTATCAAAAGTTAAAAGGTCGTTTATATGCATAGATTCAGAATCTTCCTTTTCAATGTCTATGCTTATTTTTGGTAACCATTTTGTTCTTATGGAGTAAAGTACTGGATCCGATGATATTAATAAAAATTCCATCAAATCGGAATTTTGAGCTATTCTGGAGCACTTACGTGTGTTAAAAAGCCTAAAATGTTTGACGTCTCTATTTCTGGCCTCCTGGGCTTCTTCAGTCAGTTCGCCTAAAGGCAACATACTGTTTTCTATTATTTCTTTGGCATGAGCTAATACTTTATGTACTGTTGGTGTCATTGGCCTCCAAGAGTACATGGTGAGTATAATGTCTTTTGTTTCATTGGCAAAGAGTTTAAATTTAGCCACATTAATAGGTTTTTTACTGTTAATGACTGCTAATATAACTTTAAAACGTTTTAGTAGGTTTTTATCGAGACCCGTAATTGAGGAGGTAGTTTCTGGATCTTCGAAAAAACGCCTTGCTGTATTTCCGTCATTGGAACTTCCAAACCCCTGAAGGGGCGTATCAATGATTAATCCAAGTCTTAATTTAAATTCATCTTGAATTCTTTTCTTCTCTTCTTTTCTCATGTTGTGTAGATCAGTGTTTTTGTTTACGGAAAGGCTTAGGTTTCCTGGAATAAGGCGGTATTTGAGATCGTATGCGAGGTGTAAACAATATTCCATAAATCTTATTCTGGCATGAAGTGGCGATATCCCAAACCTCAGAGCGTTTTCGTTCATAGAAATTGTATCACTATCTTCATGAAACTGTGAACTTAATTTTCCACATATATTACATTTCCAAGTAGATGTTGTGTCTGTAATTGCATTTGCAACTTTTCCATCAATCATTGTAAGTTGTGGTTGAAATGAAACTTTAATAACTTGTCCAGATATTTCCACGTAAAGTGGAGACAAGCTCGAAATTTCCCTTTCTATTGAATCTACTAAACTTTGTGTTGAAATCATGTCTTCTTTTACATATTCAAATCGTATTGGACGACATAAAAATTTAGATCCAGGGGTTAAATTCGTCCATATATCATTTGCAGACGAGGTTGAAGGTAATTTATTATACAACCGCATTCTTAACGGCACAAAAGAAGCCATAAAAATTGATGAAAAACTTTTTTCTTTGCTGCTTCCAGATGGTTGTTTGTATTCGGAAAACCCAGATGTGCCATCACAGCCCCATTTGAACATTAACACGACATCAGATTGCTTGCATCTTTCAATATCTTTGCTGCTAAATGTGGACATAATTCTAGAAACAGTATTGTCAATTAACTGTGATAGTTCAACTTTTGCGCCTTCAATAGAGGCATGCACTGGGGATGTTATTGGTTTTAAAATATTTTCTTTTGTTTCTTTTATTGCTTTACTGCTAGGAAAAATATCATATCCTTTTTCAATGAGAGCTTTTCTTAAAATACCATATTTATTTCTCGTTAACCCCAAATTTAGAAAAAGAGCTAATGCATCTTCACTGGTAAAGGAAGTTGATGATTTTGGTGTTGGAATACTTTGTATCATGCGCTTCAAACGCTTAGGAGACGCAGTTGGTAGGACGTCGACAATTTTCCCTGTTTCTTTAGGCTGTATACGTGTCAAAGCTGCTTTAAAAGAATCCTTTATTTCATTAGCGGAGTGTGTGTTAATCATTTCTTCCTGTTTTACCTTCTTAGTCCTAATCTGGACCTCTTCATAATCTTTTTTAGGGCGGCCCCTTTTTTTCTGTTCAATAACTACTGACATCTCCTTATTAAGCCAATCTTGACTCTTCTTCATAAATTTTTGTATAGAATAATCGGAATCTTTAATCCTTTTTTCATAAATTTTGTAAAAATTTTCAATTTCATCTGGCTTTATATTTAAGCCATACGAGTAGACAATGGTATCAATCAGTTTTCCTATTTTTTTCCGATCGTATATCAGTATTGGCAAGAGTATCCCAAATTACTTTACAAAGGGAGCTATATTTTATTGTAACCTCCATGACTGCTTAACTCAAATAACCTCCTTTTAAAATTACTACGCTTATATATTACAAATATTTGTTTTTTTATAAACAAAAAATCGAGCAGGTACTGGATTTGTAAAAACAAAAAACTGAAATAGGTAAAATAAAAAAAAACGCATTATATTAGCCCATTAAAACAATATGTTATGCAAATGTTACATCATAAAACGCATTTTCTACCTGCATTTATATCTTATTAGGTTTTTGAAATAGTATTAAAAAAATAAAAAAACCCGTAACCCTTTTAGAGAAATATAATGCAACACGCTCTGTATACCTGAATATATAAATTTGTTAAATACTGCAATTTGACCTGAAATGCCTGATTTAAGCGCAATAGTTTGAATTCATTTATTACACTAGATAAACGATTTATGCATCGTTGAATTGATAACTAAGTCTAATTTAATAATATGTAAAAAAATTTCTGAAATTATTTAAATTTTTTAACATTACCGAAAGCAAAAGCCAATAAATGTACAATTAATTATAGTTAGATATACTACATTGAACTTTGATGTTTTATGTAAAAATAACCATAAGCAATATCGAAAAGATTTTTGGAATGTAGGACAATTATTTACGTTTTATTAAAAATAAAATAAAATCTTGCTGAAATTGATAATATAAGTACGCTTTTTTTATAAATCAAAAAAAGGCTTTTGAAAAAATGACTTCTTCCACAAAATTTGCTCTCCAGGCTACGTTTTTGAGCGGGCGGCGGCAAATGAAGTGGCAAACTCATTAGAATAAATCTCTTTACAGTATAAAAATTTCAAATCGTGTCTAAGTGGCGTGACTTTTTTTTATCACGGTCATAAACATAGAATTCCGTTCAAAAATTCATCATTTTCGACCAATGCTGGACGTAGGGTGCATATCCAAAAATGCTTTAAACTATACCATTAAGCATTTTTGAAGTCTACTCTATCAAACTATGTAAAAAACTAATCCAAAAAATATCAGCAAAATATATATAAAGGTGTGTGAAGTTACCCCTTATCTGACCAAAAAACCCCATTTTTCAGAACACACTTTTAATTTTTGAGTTTAAAATAGTATCACTGCGAAACGGCTTAAGATAATTCAAAAAAGTTTTCTTTAGGAGTTTAAGAAAGGTCATTACAATGACTTGAAAAAATTTTGAGCATTTTCTTTGAAAAATGAATAATCTATTGGCAAAACTATTAAAAAAGTCAAGGCGAAAAATGAAGATTTTGAAATTCAAAGTGAAATATTTTTTTAACTGTAAGAGTTACTATGGTACATGAAGCATGTTTTTGCTTTGTCTCGTAACCTAGATTTAAAAAAGTCCAAAAAACACTAAAATCGATGCATGGTTATAGAAGTTATACCCCTTTAAAGCTCTTTCATACTCGAGATGGTCAACTTTGACACCCTGTAGCACACCCTGTGTTAAAACAGGGTGACCACAGAAACATTTTCCTTAAAGGTTAGCTCCCGCTTTTCAATTTTTGGGAACACCATTTCCCGATTGGACCAGTAGTTTAAAAGATCTATATTTATTACCATGTTTTTTGTGTTTGGAACCACTGTGTGACACTAATAGAAAACATATGATTTTCTATTGTTGATTTACTTGAATAAACGTCACTACATTGCTAGGTCTGTCAAAAAAACAGAGTAGTATTTGGAAGATGACAAAGCCAATTGTGACAATTTTTTGTTGTTGTTTTGGTTTTTCTTTGATATTTTAAATTTTGAATCTCGCTCCTAGACGAGGACAAGAAATTCTCATTGAGTTTGTGATTTAACATAACAAATATCTCTAGAAATTCTAATAACAAAGTCCCCTGAAGATTTCCTTAGGCAGGAATGAAATCCGGATAGGGACACGCCTACATCAGATTGCTTTTCACAATTTGTTAAATAAGTTTTGGGATTTTAGCACATTTAATTACTATGCAATTAATGATTATTCCCGATGAAAATAAATTTAAATAACAAATATGCAGGTGCTTGTGCAAATTTAAATGTAACTGACACTAATAGAAAACATATGATTTTCTATTGTTGATTTACTTGAATAAACGTCACTACATTGCTAGGTCTGTCAAAAAAACAGAGTAGTATTTGGAAGATGACAAAGCCAATTGTGACAATTTTTTGTTGTTGTTTTGGTTTTTCTTTGATATTTTAAATTTTGAATCTCGCTCCTAGACGAGGACAAGAAATTCTCATTGAGTTTGTGATTTAACATAACAAATATCTCTAGAAATTCTAATAACAAAGTCCCCTGAAGATTTCCTTAGGCAGGAATGAAATCCGGATAGGGACACGCCTACATCAGATTGCTTTTCACAATTTGTTAAATAAGTTTTGGGATTTTAGCACATTTAATTACTATAAATGCAATTAATGATTATTCCCGATGAAAATAAATTTAAATAACAAATATGCAGGTGCTTGTGCAAATTTAAATGTAACTGACACTAATAGAAAACATATGATTTTCTATTGTTGATTTACTTGAATAAACGTCACTACATTGCTAGGTCTGTCAAAAAAACAGAGTAGTATTTGGAAGATGACAAAGCCAATTGTGACAATTTTTTGTTGTTGTTTTGGTTTTTCTTTGATATTTTAAATTTTGAATCTCGCTCCTAGACGAGGACAAGAAATTCTCATTGAGTTTGTGATTTAACATAACAAATATCTCTAGAAATTCTAATAACAAAGTCCCCTGAAGATTTCCTTAGGCAGGAATGAAATCCGGATAGGGACACGCCTACATCAGATTGCTTTTCACAATTTGTTAAATAAGTTTTGGGATTTTAGCACATTTAATTACTATAAATGCAATTAATGATTATTCCCGATGAAAATAAATTTAAATAACAAATATGCAGGTGCTTGTGCAAATTTAAATGTAACTGACACTAATAGAAAACATATGATTTTCTATTGTTGATTTACTTGAATAAACGTCACTACATTGCTAGGTCTGTCAAAAAAACAGAGTAGTATTTGGAAGATGACAAAGCCAATTGTGACAATTTTTTGTTGTTGTTTTGGTTTTTCTTTGATATTTTAAATTTTGAATCTCGCTCCTAGACGAGGACAAGAAATTCTCATTGAGTTTGTGATTTAACATAACAAATATCTCTAGAAATTCTAATAACAAAGTCCCCTGAAGATTTCCTTAGGCAGGAATGAAATCCGGATAGGGACACGCCTACATCAGATTGCTTTTCACAATTTGTTAAATAAGTTTTGGGAATTTAGCACATTTAATTACTATAAATGCAATTAATGATTATTCCCGATGAAAATAAATTTAAAAGAAAATAAAAATCATTATTCTTTTTTTATTACAATTTTTTGTTAAAAATTATTACAGTAAAACCCGGTTAAGGTTATATATATATGTATGCACAGCGCATAGTTTAGGGACACGCCCAAAATTGTCGCCGAAATATGCGGTGTATAGAAAAAATTGTCCTCATCTTAAACGCTAGATGTATGAAAAGGCGCGAAAACTTTGGGGACAGTCCCCAAAGTAAGCAAATGTCCCTAAACTATGCGGGGGAACGAATAAATGCCTCTAAAGTATGCGTTGTGCATACTTTAAAGATAGATTCCGATCGGATCTATCTCCTAAATAGGGGATTGGCCAGTTATGACCCACTCAAACATTGTATACTGGGCCATTGGAAGTCCCCGGCTCGAATAATTTTTAGCCTTCATGATTTGAGGGCTAACCTCAGGTCCTAAAACCAAAGCCACATGTCCCGATACGTTGAACCGTGGGCCAGCCAATTGAAACCCAGAAAAGTGGTCCTTCACCAAATCTGAAACAGACTCTGTGGGAGTCTTCACTCCTCTCATCTTCGTTACCTTGGCAGTAAAACTAATTTTCTGCGAAGCGTCGTAGGACGAACCGACCGTTAAGCGACAGAATTTGCCGCCATCCGCGGAGGACACTGGTAACCTAAGATTGTAACCAAGGTTTCGCATATGTAGCTAATGCTACAACAGGGGTCCAGTGCCGCACGAACCGGTATCGACTTATTCGGTAACTGAAGTTGAGCTACCAAAGTAGTCGAAAATGTTACGATATGCCTAATAGGCAAAGAACAAACTTCCGAAATAGACGGAGACTTTGGTTTGTTCGCAGAATTCTGCTTGCCTTTCAAAGCCAATTTCACAGGCTGACGTGAAGCGGTTTTCTTTGTAGAAGAAGGTCTCGCGGAATGTGTGGTTTTCGGATCAGACTTAGCAGATGGAGGACCATGCAAAATGGAGTTAGGATCTCCATTGCAATGACGACATTTAGCCGTACTCGGACAATTTTTGGCCTGATGTGTATGGGCCAAACAATGAGAGCAGTAGCGGTGAAGTACGACTAAGCGTAGCTTCCGGGCATGATTAGTGGATTAATTTCCACGAAGTTGGAGGCAAGTTTTCGTGTCGTATAACTACCAAATCATTCTCCTGTAAATCGCGATTAGGGTTTTGCCATTTATAACGCTTATGCAAATTCATTAAGTATTCCTCTTTCCACCGACGGCAAAAATGCTGAGAAATAGCTTCTATCTTTCGAAACCGATTAACAAGACTTATAGTAGAGTCAGTTATTTCGGGCTCCGGAGGAGCCAATATGGGAGAACCAATAAGAAAATGACCAGGGGTTGGCGCAACCGGTTCCAGTGGATTTTCCCTCATAGGACAAAGAGGACGCGAATTAAGACACCCTTCTATTCTCGCAAGAATCGTCGAAAGTTCCTCAAACGTAGATTTGAAGGCCTGTGCCTCTTTTCGAAAGTGAAGTTTAAAACTCTTCACACCGACTTCCCAAAGGCCACCCATATGAGGTGCGCCTGCAGGAGTAAAACGCCACGAAAGACCCTGAATCCCATAAGTAGAACCCACCATGGTCTGGCTCTCCTTAAGAAAGGACCGAAAATCTCTCTTCAACTCACGCGACGCGCCTACAAAATTTGTGCCATTATCCGAAAATATTGTTTTAGGACACCCACGTCGCCAAATAAAATGTTGAAAAGCGGATAAAAAGGTAGCTGTTGACAAATCAGATGTTGCCTCTAAATGTATTGCCTTCGTAGAAAAGCAAACAAATATACAAACATAGGCTTTAGTTATTTTACAAGCTCGGCCCGTAAAACTTTTAACGTCAAATGGGCCTGCAAAATCCACGACAGTGGTAGTAAAGGGCCTATCAAGAATAGTTCTTTCAGGCGGAAGAGCGGCCATAATTTGACTACAAGATCGCTTTTTATCCAATATGCAACGTTTGCAGCGACTAATGAATGCGCGAATTTTAGACTTAAGTCTGGGAACCCAATATTCTATTCGAAGAATCCGAAGCATCAACTGATTCCCACCGTGAATAGAAATCTGATGAACAAATTCAGTTAAAAGTAGCGTAAATCTGCTTGATTAGGCTAGAATAATAGGATGCTGCTCCGTATACGTCAGAGAAGGTGATTTCACCAAACGACCATTTAATCTCATGAAACCGTCTTGATCCAAAATTTGGTTCAAGGTAATAAGAAAACTCTTTGGAGATAAAGGTTTTTTGTCTAAAAGACTTTTATACTCCTCTGAAAAGTGAAGCTTCTGAGATATCTTTGCCTAACGCAACTTTGTCCTTTTCAACTCAAAACTCGAAAGAGTTTTGCTAGTACAAAATTGACGACCCAATTTGTGTGCTGGGTGACTGTTGTAAAAGAACCGCAAAATATACGATACTACACGAAGTGCTTTATCAAAACAAGAAAAATCCTTAAGTATATCCACAGACAAATCTTCCCCTTTAGTGTTCTTAAAAAACGAGGTATATACCTGAACAGCTCGACCCTCAATGTCAGTATCAAGGTGAGAAAGATCAGTAATATTCCATTCGGATTTATCCAGACGAAGCCACTGTGGCCCATGCCACCAAAGTGAACTGCCAGCCAGCTCTGAGGGCGAAACACCACGACTGCCCAAATCGGCGGGGTTATCCTCGGATCGACCATGATACCAATTATGTCGACTAACATTTTCTTGAATTCGGCAAACCCTATTAGCAACGAACGTGGTCCAAGAACAAGGGTCTTTTTTCAAACAAGAAAGAACTATCGTAGAATCAGTCTAGCAATAAATTTGGTTAAGTTGAATATCAATTTCGCTAAGTTATGTTTTTAAAAGCTCAGAGGCCAACACTGCACCACAAAGTTCAAGACGCGGAATTGAAATTGATTTTATAGGGGCCACTTTTGTTTTACAAGACAGCAAATGGGTATGAATTTCGCCGTTTGGGGATTTAATTCGAATTTATGTTACCCCCGCGTATGCTTTTTGCGAGGCATCAGAAAAAACATGTAATTCGACCGAAGACTCAGGAGTATAATGAACCCATCTCGGAATTCGAATATTATTTACCTCATGATATGAAATTAGAAATTTCTGCCAACTATTTTCCGTTGAGAGCGGAAGTGAATCGTCCCAACCTATATTATCAAGCCATACACGCTGCATGACCATTTTAGCAACAACCACAACTGGACCTAGCCAACCAACAGGGTCAAATAATTTTGCAATAGTGGACAAAACTTCCCTTTTAGTATGACTCGATTTATGTGTAATAGGATTTACACTAAAATAAAATGAGTCCAATTGAGCATTCCATTTGTAAAGGAGGCTTATCTTCCTAAGCCAACTTTAGGGTGTTTTTTTTAGCAAATAAAAAAAACTTTTAAATTTAATATTTTAAATTTAAACAAATGTGGGGAGGTTTTATTAGAAAGCCTCTGGCTTTCTTGATTATCAATAGTATAATAAATTCTTATCTACAAACTTAAATCTACACAACCGTGGTGGTTGTTTTATAATGAGATCAACTCAAGAGAGAGAGAATAAAACAGAACTTCATGTTCTCTTATACTTTGACACCAATGAGTGTATCAAAATGGGTATACTAATAAAATATAAATTTACAGTTATGATTTAGAGACAAATTCTTTAAAGAAGAGAGGTGAAGTTGGCGCGGATGGCCGTCTACCTCATCAATAATGTTTAAAAGAATAAATTCATTGAAAATAGAAAATTTAGCAAAAATTAATTAAAAACTGTTGAAGTCGCTTCAACATGCTCCCGCCGGAAAATGGCAAGAACATCTCTTCCAAGGCCCGGATATTATTCACCCAAATGTGGACTGCTGGATACGGGGCAGGTCAGCAGCTGGTTGTTGGATGTTTGGCAATAGGATTCTGTCCGCTACATTTTCTCAATTTCCCGATATGCATGGAAGAGAGGATGAGCCAACGGGGAGTAATTGGCAAAGTGGTGGCTTAGGGCTTCATCTTTCAATGAGGGGGGTGCCACGAACCCCAGACGCTTGCAGAGAAGCAAGTCCATCATGAAGGATTCTCGCTCGTTGTGGGTGAACCATGGTTCCATGATGAATCGACCACATATCTTCCTATCATGGCTTGTAACTGGTGTTAATTCCGGCAACTCTTGAGCCACCTTTCTGATTATGAACGAGCTGGCTGCGTTGGCATATGTGGCATAGTGGGCATTCTCTCATCTAAATATACAGAGAAGAAAACAAGAAAAGAAAAGAACGAAATATATACAGTGTTAGAAAAAATACCTAGTGCGAATTTTATTTATTTGTTTACTTAATTATTGGGGATTTGGTTGATTAATTGGTGGGTTTTGGTTTTGAGTATCATTAGTGGGTAGCAAACACAGTTTGACAACAGGTCGCAGGATATTACCATTTTTTGTGCGTACTTCTGCAACTCTGATTTTGCTATCGCGTCCGTATATGACTTTAGTAACGCGACCAAGGAGCCACTCGGTGGGTGGTAAAAAGTCTTCTTTGACGATGACGATGTCATTTTGTTTGAGGTTGTCACGTTCCTTTTGCCATTTGAATCGGCGTTGTAGCTCGGTTATATACTCGGTTTTCCACCTTCGTGCAAAAATGTGTTGTAACGCCTTTAATCGTTCCCAACGTTTTAAATACGGCAAGTTCTCAAGTGGAGGTTCCGCAGGGGCTTCTGGTAGAGCGGTGATAGCAGCTCCTCGAAGCAAATGACCTGGAGTCAGTGGTAAAATTTCGTTCGGGGTTTCCGTTAAAGGTGACAGTGGTCTTGAATTTAACACTGCCTCAATTCGAACAAGAAGAGTTGTAAATTCTTCAAAGGTAAAAGAGAGATTACAAGTTACCTTTTTGAGGTGGGACTTCATAATTTTCACGGCGGCTTCCCAGAGGCCACCCATGTGGGGTGCATACGGCGGTATGAAGGACCAGGTGAAGCCAAGAGTGGTGTATTTTTCGATCAGCCTCTTTTCTGCTGACTGGAGGAAGCTGTTATGGCTTTTCAGTAGCGCGTAACTTGCGCCGAGGAAATTTCGACCGTTGTCGGAAAACATGGTCTTCGGGAGACCTCTACGCCCAATAAATCTATCAAAGCAGGCTAAAAAGGCATCGGTTGAGAGGTCAGAACAAGTTTCTAAATGAACGGCTCGGGTAGCAAAACAAACGAAAACAGCTGCATATCCTTTTAGAATTTTGGCATTTCGCAAAGTCGAAGACTTTATGTTGAAAGGACCTGCAAAATCGACTCCGGTGTATGTAAAGGGTAGGGAAAAGTTTACTCGTTCTGGTGGGAGAGCGGCCATGATTTGGTGCTGGAACTTATGTTTGTAGACCGTGTACGCATTGCATTCACGAATACATTTTCGTACCAAGTTTCGTAATCTTGGGATGTAAAATCCTTGCCGGATCGCTCGTAACATTATATGGTGTTCAGAGTGCAGCAGAATGCGATGTGTAAAATCGACGAGAAGTTTTGCCAGTCGAGAACCTTCTGGGATGATAATTGGATGACGTTCTTCGTAGCTTAAACCTGAGTTGTTTAATCTGCCACCAACCCGTAGAAGGTCGTTTTTATCAATAAATGGAGTCAAGGTGAGCAGTCTGCTTCTTCGACTTAAAGGTTTCTTTTCCTTTAAGCATTCGTACTCCTTGTGGAAATAGGATTTTTGAGCCAATGAGATGAGTCGGTTTTTCATAGAGCTGATTTCTTGAGCCGTGATGAACTTTTCGGTAGAAAAGGGTTTTTTAAGGACGCGGTTTATAAAGCGAAGTCGGTAGCTGAGTACCCGTAACGCCCTTTCAAATGAAGAGAATTCTTCTAGTACATCTGTACTTTGTACTTCCAGGTGGAAGTTTGCAGACTTTTTGGTCTCCAAGTCTATTGGATCAAAAGTCCGCGGGATCGGCCATTGTGCTGTGGGAAGTTTCAGCCAGGATGGCCCGTGCCACCAAAGTTGGTTTTCTGCCAGTTCCTGCGGGGAGCAACCTCTCGTGCCCATATCTGCAGGATTTTCCTCAGTTTTCACATGCTTCCAGTGGGAGGTGCTGGCGATGCTATTAATTTGCGTCACACGATTTGCGACAAAAGTCTTTAGGGTATTTGGGGGTTTCTGTAACCAACCCAGTACTATTGACGAATCTGTCCACAAGAACAATTCGTAGTTGAACTGGCAGTTCGTGACTAAGCTTCGGGTCAGCTTAGCAAGTAATAAAGCTCCGCAAAGTTCGAGCTTGGGTATAGTAGTCCGCTTTATAGGGGCTACTTTAGTTTTTGCAACTAGCAAATGACTATAAAATTGGCCTTCTGGACTTTCTGTTCTGATATATACAGAACCGCAGTATGCCTTCTCTGAGGCGTCACAGAAGCCGTGTATCTGGATGCGATATTGTGGTGAGAAATCTACCCATCTAGGAATTTTAATGCAGGAGATAAATGGCAAGTTCTTTATAAATGAATTCCATTTTATCAGTATGGGTGTAGGCACCCCTTCGTCCCAGTCAGACTTTCCTTCCCATAATTCTTGCATAAGAGTTTTTGCAACTATCACGACTGGGCCTAACCAACCTAGAGGGTCAAACAATCTTGCTATCACTGACAAAATTCTTCTTTTTGTAGTAGATGCAACAATTTCAATGGGTTCCACAACATAGTAGAATGAATCCGATAAAGCATTCCATCGAATTCCAAGAGTTTTAATCGTACTGGAATCGTCAAATTTCAAAAAATCTTCATCTAGAAGATCCTCCCGGGGCAAATTTTCGAGCAGCAACTTATTATTTGCTGTCATCTTTTTTAACGGGAATCCAGCCGATTTTAGGGCCTTTGTAAGCTCACTCTGTTTGAGCTTGGCTTCTTCAATTGTGTGTCCACCAGACAGGATGTCATCAACGTAGACTTCATTTTTCAAAATGGCGGATGCCTTGGGGTACAAATTTTTGCAATCACTACTTAACTGCAATAGGGTTCTTATCGCCAAAAAGGGGGCGCAATTTACGCCAAACGTGACAGTTTTTAGTTGAAACGAGTTCACGTTACCATCAGCTTCGCTGCGAAACAAAATCCGTTGATAGGGACGGTCCGCTTCATGGACCAAGATTTGGCGATACATTTTCTGTATATCTCCGGTGAAAACAAACCTATAGTTGCGCCATCTTAGCACAAGCTGCATCAAATCATTTTGAAGAGTTGGACCTTGATACAAAACATCATTAAGCGAGAAACCACTTGCCGTCTTTTTTGAGGCGTTGAATACCACTCGTACTTTTGTGGATTTACTTTCTGGTTTGATTACTGCGTGATGTGGGAGAAAAAATGACGAATATTTTTCAGCTTTTGGCTCAAAGTGTACAACTTGTTCCATGTGATCCAAGTCTAAATACTCTTGGAGAACTTCTGTGTACTGGGACTTTAAATCAGGAGTTTTTCCCAAAGTTTTCTCCATTCTGTGGTACTGCGCGAGTGCCATATTTCTGGAGGGGCCCAAAAAAATTTCAGTCGGAAACTGCTCTTTAAATGGGAGGCGAACTATATATCTGCCGTCAGATTGTCGGCTTGTGGTACGTTGAAAGTAATTTTCACAAATAATGTCGCTGTCGGACTCAATATTGCTTTTTTCGGGCTCTTCTAATTCCCAAAACTTTTTCAAATCTTCATGGAGAATCTGATCGCGGGATGGCGAAACCATTGTATGAAAAGTTTGGACGTCGTTAACAGGTTCAGGCCCTAACAAATACCAACCAAAGTGGGATTCTCTAGCTTCAAGGCAATTTCCAATGTTCATTCTAACGCCCTTTAAGTTGATGAAAGGCAAATAATCGCTTCCGATTATCATATCAATTGAAGCAGGTTTATAAAAGTATGGGTCTGCGAGTACTAAATCCTTGATTTCGCTTAGATTATGGATGGGAATAGGCCGTGAAGGCATAAAATGAGCCAATGTTGGTACCACAATTGCTCTGATTTTTATCGAGAAATCTGAAATTCTTGATTTCACTGTGACGTTGCATCTTCCTTTAGAATTTCCTACAACTGTCTCACCAAAGCCTGATATTTCACTGCGATGGTTTTCCAATGGTATAGAGAGTCTTTGTTGAACACTCTTTAATATAAAACTCCTTGTAGAACCTGAATCTATCATCGCTCTAATAGTAAATTTTTCGCCTAAATGCTCCACATGAACTAGAACTGTGGGCAAAATAGTAGTCCCGTTATGCTGAGATAAGTTAACGTGAACGGTTTCCTTTTGATTTACATTTGCAGTATATGCTTGTGAATTTGACGAGCTCGTTTTATTCTGAGTGCCGGACCCGGATGGTCTTTCATTATCTCGACGATAATTTTGCGGCGTTACCTTAGGAGCGGTAACTCTTTTCAGCTTGTCTTCGGTTTCAAGATGAAGCATGGTGTGATGCCTCTGATTGCATCTGGTACAACAGTTTGCACTTTGGCAATTCGATTTAAAATGAGTTGTCGAAAAACAATTAGTGCAATATTTATTGGCATAAACGAATTTTATTCTGTCCTTAACTGACAGTGACTTGAAATATTTACAAAGTCTTAACGGGTGGTTCTGTCGACATTTTTTGCAGCTGAATGCTTTTTTGTCGGTTTCAGTGTGAGAATAAAATACCTGTGGTTTAGAATCATGATGTTCTTTACCGACTGGTTTTCTTAAATTGGCAAAAGTCTCTAAAGTTTCAATTCTACTTGTGAGAAATTTGCTGAGTTGTTGCCAAGTAGGCAGCTCTTTATGATCAACTAAAGAGTCTTCCCAAGCCCGAAAAGTTTCTTCCGGTAACTTTGCAGCGCAAAGGTTCATTAGAAACGGGTCATTACTCGGTATATCGATCCGAAATGATGCAATAACTGAAAGACAGTCGTTGACCGTATTTTGAAAAATTCTCAAAAATTTTAAATTCTCCGTTGGAGGGGTACGAATGACTTTAATTTTGTCAATTTGGGTATTAATCAAGATTCTTTTATTTTCATAGCGATTTTTCAACGCATTCCAAGCGATATCGAAATTTGAATCTACTAGATCATAATCTTTGATCATATGATGGGCCTCCCCAGTCGTATTGCCTAGCAGGTAATACAGTTTGTGTGCTGGGGCTATTGATGGCTCGTTTCCGATCGCTGCCATGAACATGTCCCTAAATGCAGGCCAGTTGCTAAAACCACCTTCAAAATTCTGAATTTTTACAGCGGGTAATTTAAGAGCGGGACGACGAACGACCTCTTGATTTGTTCCTTGACCTGCTGACATAGCCTTGATCATCTCTAAAATTCTAGCCTTCAAAACCTGAAATTGGTTGCTAGCCTCTTCGTACTTAATTGAAACCTCATCTTGGTAAATATCTTCTTCTTTTACCTTATCATCTCCTTCTATGTAACTTTCATAACTAGAGACCATTTTCGACCACCTTCTATCTAATTCCTCTTTTTTCACCTCTAACAACGAAATTGTGAAAGTATCCTGAGAAATTTCATCAAAACTAGTGATGAAGGCAGTTAGCTGCAAAATACTATGTTTGCATTTCCTTTTAGCCATTTTGAGACTAATTCAAATAAAAACTTTTTGAAATTTAGTAGACTTTGTTTTAAGGATTCCAAATAAATTTGTCCCGTGGGGTTTTAACTTTAACTTAAAGTTATCAATCTCAAAATCAATAAAATATTTGAGATACAAAATTCAAATAATTTTTTAAGGTAGGACCTCGTACTTGAAGTACGTTTTTCCCGTTGGGACTAAAATTGCCAAGCAAAATTATAAAATTTCAATCAAAAAAATTTCCAACCACTATTTCTTTTCATAAAAATTATCAAATAATTTTTCTCAGTGTAATATTGCTATAAAATTAAACCACTTTTTTTCTTAAAAAAAATAAAAAAACCAACTAATTCTTCACCAAAGAAAATCCAAGATTTTTTTTCGTAAACAATAAAAAAATTTAAAAAAACAATTGAATATGTCCTTAAAATTCACAAATAAATTACCCACTCTTTTCTCCAATCAGTATTGTAAAAAATTTCAAAATATATGCGGGCTTTGTGTATCACCCTTTCCGAAAAAGCGAGAAAAAATAAGATTTTTTTTTTTTTTTATTGGATCACCCTTTATTCAATATAGAAAAATTTTTAGTTAACCAACAATTTTGGCTAACGTGTAGTTCAGCTTTCAAAAATATTTTCAAAATATGTAGTCGCTTTCCTGGGTCACCCTTTTATAAAAAGGGGAAAATAAAATTCTGGTTATACAACGATAATTTCACCAAATTTAACAATTTATAAAAATTTTCCTCGGGCCACTTTACGTGGTAGGATAATAAACAGGTTTTCCTTATATTGAGGGTTTCTCGTTGCACCACCCTTTATCATCAAAGATTTACAAAAAATAAAATTTTGTAAAATGTTGTAATCTCCTCAAGATTCACGGTTTGACTTTAAATAAAATCTGGTTTGACGCACAAAAAATTTTTTTTGACTACAGCTTTTTATAGCACTCTGTAGTAGAAATTTTAATAAAATTTATTTTTGCTTTCGAAAAAAACTTCCGTTTCAAAATTTTGTAGTAAAAAAAATATATAAAAATTTTTTTTGAAAATTATCGAGAGCCTGTTGTAGCACCCTGTATAAAATTTTTCACTAACTTGTCTCGCGTCACGATTTTATTTCGTATAAATTTCGGTTTAAACACTTTTCAATATTTATTTTTTTTTTTTTTGTAAAAAAAAATCGAGATAAAAAAAAATTATGCCACCCTAATGACACACACAATACCAAACACTTTTTAAAATTTTGGAACCGCAAAAAATTTTCCAATTGTTCCACCAAATTATCACAATTTTTTAATCACAATATAAAAATTCCCAAACTCACCGTTTCCCCGCAAAAAAATCTTCACCGGGTACCCTTCTTGTTTTTTTCCTTTTACGTTTGTTGTTGGTACTTGTTGACTACCGGCACTTTTCTTCAAGGTGACTTCTTTTTTTTTCTATTGCTGTTGTTGTAGCTGTTGTAATTTTTACAGCTATTTAATTTGCAAAAAATTGTAAATTAAAGTTTTAGATTTTGCTGCTTTTGTGGCTGTGGCACTTTTACAGCAGGTTTTTTTTTATGTGGCTGTAGCACTTTTTTCTTCAGAAGTGGTTGAAAAGAATATGATTTTTTTTTCCTTATTAAATTTTTTCGACACAGCACTTACACTTTAATTTTTTACCTTAAAAGTCACTATCTTTCCTTTTTTTATTTTTAAAGTCACTATCTTTTTTTATTATTTAAAATTTATTTCAATAAATTATTTTATTAAATTTACACGATTTATTTTATTTAATTTACACAATTATTTATTTTGCTTTAATTTGACTGTTTTTAGCATCTATTTTTTTCCACGATCATCTATCGGCAATTATGTGTGTTAAACGTTTACTAGCTTTTTTTTCCTTCGTCGTGAAACTAACAACACTTATTTGCATTAAAAATGTATAGGGAAACGGGTGGAATTGACAAAATTGAAACGTTGTTATGTCGTATTGTAAACTTTACATACATACATGCTACTGCGCATGTCAGAAAAATACCGCGTTTTTTCTCTTCTTCACCAGTGTTGGTACTTTCAAACCAGTGTTGGTATGTGTGGTACGTTATGTACTTTTAGGGGGATTTTTTTGAAAAGTGAGGTTATGGTTGAAATTTCGATTGGATATGATTGTGTGTAATTTTAATTAATTTTTTAAGGCACTTTTTTCTAAAAAATTCTACCTATTCGCACTAAATATAATTAATGACACTGTACATACCAATCTTTTTTTTTCTTTTTTGATGATGATGATGATGGTGTCGATCTTATGCCCTTGGATGATGGGTTACTTCCTGTTGGACACACTGGGGTAACTTCGTTATTGTGCCGGGATGCACTTCAACTTCCGGGAGATGATTCTTTCGTGGGCCGGGATGCGCACTGAATTTACCTTCCTTCTGTTGTTGTTGATGCTGCTGTTGTTTCCGGGTGAACAACTTCTTCAGCCAATAAGTGGACAAATTCCACTGGGTTGTTTTCCAGCCTTAGCTCCACTAAGACTCTTCGAAGGACCAAAATGTAAAGTAGGCTTATCTTCCTAAGCCAACTTTAGGGTGTTTTTTTTAGCAAATAAAAAAACTTTTAAATTTAATATTTTAAATTTAAACAAATGTGGGGAGGTTTTATTAGAAAGCCTCTGGCTTTCTTGATTATCAATAGTATAATAAATTCTTATCTACAAACTTAAATCTACACAACCGTGGTGGTTGTTTTATAATGAGATCAACTCAAGAGAGAGAGAATAAAACAGAACTTCATGTTCTCTTATACTTTGACACCAATGAGTGTATCAAAATGGGTATACTAATAAAATATAAATTTACAGTTATGATTTAGAGACAAATTCTTTAAAGAAGAGAGGTGAAGTTGGCGCGGATGGCCGTCTACCTCATCAATAATGTTTAAAAGAATAAATTCATTGAAAATAGAAAATTTAGCAAAAATTAATTAAAAACTGTTGAAGTCGCTTCAACACCATTGAATACCCAAAGTTTTAGAACTGCTAGACTCTACAAACGTTAAAAGTTTAGCATCTACCAAATGTTCCGGTGGAAAACCTTTTAAAATTGTGCGATCGTTAGAAGTCCATTTTCTAAGCTCAAATTTCGCCGAAGCCAACGCTGATATAAGCTGATCACGAGCGATCAGCGCAGAAGAAACATCGTGAGTTCCCGTTAAAACGTCGTCAACGTACATGCACTTTCGTAGAATGTGCGATGCCAAAGGAAACTCAGCCTTAGAATCGTCTGCTAATTGCAACGATGTGCGAATAGCCAGATAGGGAGCACAATTAACACCAAAATTAACCGTTTGCAGCTCATAATCCCTAACGTTCTCCGTAGGAGAATGTCTAAATAAGATCCGTTGAAATGGAGTATGAGCTGAATCAACCCTAATCTGCCTATACATTTGAGTTATGTCACAATTGAAAACAAATTTAAAATTTAAATCAGCTTGCAACGTAGGACCAACATAAAGACAATCATTTATACTTGTCCCATTCGACGTCTTATTCGAAGCGTTGAAAACTACAAGCAGCTTTGTAGTCTTTCGTTCAGGTTTAACAACTGGATGATGTGGCAAATAACACGAAAACGTAGTAGCGGCAGGAGAATTTGAAACCTGATTCATATGATCCAATTGTATATATTCTTTAACGACGCTATTGTATATCTCTTTTATCTCAGGTCTTCGTAGAAGAGAGGATTCTGTCATGAGATACTGTTTTAGGACATTTGACCTAGAAATACCTAAGTTTAATTGATGAGGAAATTCAGGTTTAAATGGAAGCGTCACAATGTAGCGACCATCAGAACACCTACGTGTAGTCCTCATATAATTTTCCTCACAAATTTTATCAAACATGGATAAAATTTTCCTTTTAGGTGTCTCCTTAAGTTCCCAAAATCTAAGAAGATTTCTATTGAGACAATCTTCCTCTGAAAATTCAACGCGAGTTGCAAAGACCTGAACTGGAGTTTGTAAAATTGGACCAGTAATAATCCAACCAAAAACTGTGTTTTGAGTCAATAATGCGCCAAAAACATCTATCGGAACTTCCCTTAAACAAATTTTAGGATAAACCTCACCGCCAAGCAAAAGGTCAACAAGTCTACCGTCATAGAAATTGCAGTCTGCCAAACGAAGATTTGGCGAATTTTCCCTTATATTCGAAGGTACTTTAAACGATGGAAGATTCCCAGATACATTAGTCAAAACAACGACTAAGGCATCCAACATAAAATCAGAATCAATAGGCGAACCAACTTTCACCGAACAAAGTTTTTTCGACGTAGTCGAAATTGACTCCACACCTGAAACGCCGACCTTCGTAGAAAGCGTCGGAAGTTTCAACCGATTAACCAAACGTTCCGAAATAAAAGAACTTTCAGCGGCGGGATCAATTAATGCAATTAATACCCTGATGAACAATATCAACCATAGCAGTCCCTAAAAACGCATTCCTATTCAGAGCTGTATGAAATACTTGTCTGTTTTGAGGAAATGTCGGATTGCTACCAGTAGAAGTGGACTGTATATTAGAATCAATTTGTGTGGGGTTGGGAAGACGAGGAGCTGTACCCGAACCGCCAGCTGTACCAAAAGAAGTATTTCCCCTTTCAAAACCTCATTAGAAGGCGAATCTCGATGTAATAAAGTATGGTAACGTTTATTACATTTTGAGCAATTGTGAGTGCTATTACAATTCCGTGCCTCATGTCCTTTTGCAAAACAATTGACACAGCAGTGGAATTTTTTCACCGTAGCATATCTATCAGCCACTGATAAATTTTGAAAACGACGACAAGATCTAAGAAAATGAGCCTGATTTTTACACAAAACACAAGAAAAATTCACAGAAGTGGTAGTATTTGTGAGGTGGACATTAACTTTCTGTTCAGTAGGTTTTTTGGAAAAATCTGAATTCCGAAGATGACGAACACATTCTAAAGTATCGATCCTTTCCGCCAAAAATCGATCCAAATCCGCCCTATTGGATAAAGCTTTTTTATCGCTGATTGTCTGTTACCATAAATTAATAGTAGCCGCAGGTAATCGCCGAATACAAATGAAAACAATCATATGAGAACTAAGTTCTTTAGTAGATTCAATATCTAAACCAGACAGAGACGAAATACAACAGTTAATCCCACGCTGTAGTGATTTTAAACCATCACTCGTTTCCTTATCAATAGAAGGAAGATCAAAAAGCTTACAAAGCTGATCATGAACCAACATGCGCAACTTCTCCTATTTATCCCCTAGTCGTTTCCAAGCGTCATCAAATCCCTTATTAGTATACGGGGCTTTCGAAACAATCTCCCTCGCATCACCACTTGTGTTCTCAATCAAGTAGCTTAATCGTAAAACAGGACTAAGACGCGAACAATTTATTACGATAGCGGTAAAAATATCCCTAAAAGTAGGCCAAGAAATATAAGTTCCTTCAAAAATCGGAAAAGTCGAAAGCGGAAGATTCAAATTATGATGAAAATAATCAACCGTTGTCCTATCTAATTCATCAGCAGGCTCCTTTGGCTTTGGTTTCGAGTGCTCATGCAATTTTTCCAAAAAATTTTAAAAGAAGCAAAAAAAAATTTTAAATTATTCTTTAAATTTACCAAATAATTGCATAAAATTGCAAAACAAATAATATGAAAATAATTTTTTAATTAAATTCACACACCTCATATATGTGGCGACCTAGACGGATGGCGGAGAGTAGGGTACTAAATCCAATTGAAGAAAAAACCAATAACAACTATACAGTATGTATGTATGTATATACAATATGTATGTATGTTACTATTTAAAAACACTGTAACTACCGCTTGTATGCAAAAAAATAAAATACAATGTTTGTTCGGAATATGACACAAAGGAGATTAGAAAAAAAAAACACTGATATGTATGCACGTTTGTATGTATATCAAGTTGTATTCAATATAAATTTGCATAGTTAAAATAATTATGATCACTTAGTTATCACTATTTACAAACAACCCGACGGAATTTTGTAATTAATTAAACGAGGATATAATGATTTCAATATTTACTAATTTTCTTAACACTTTTAAACCGAAAAAAAAAAAAAATAATTTTAAGTCGATTAAAATTAAATTACCGAAAATTTTTGTAGTAAAAAAAATTTATTTGTCCGTCCGTGTAAATAAACGCACCGTTGAGGAAAAAAGTAATTAAGGAAATTAATAACAAACGAAACGTCAAATAAATGTAATGTATAAATATTACTCGCGAAGGGTTGTAACACGATCAATTCACAATAAAATTAAAAAAAAAAAATTGTATTAAAATTTGAATACTTTTTTTTATGCAAATTAAACGAATATTTTTTCTTTGCAAATTTAATTAAAATATTTTTAATTATCAATTTATTTTCAATAATTTTTTCTTACTAGCACTTTTATTTATTTTTTTTTAAATATAAAACAGTACGCACCTTTATTCGAAGAATAAAAAACATATAAAATTTTAACAAAGGCTGCTGTTGTTGTGTACCACAAAAAAAAGATAGAGGCTCTGGAAATATAAAAAATTATTTCCACTTTTGTCCTTTTTTTCTCGGAATCCGGTTCGAAGGACCAAATGTTTGCCGTAGATGCAGGTCCCAATTAAATAAAAAGACAAGAATGTATATTTTATAATTAGAGAAAAGGTCTCTGTTTATTTAGAATAAATTTAATTACCTTAACAATGGTTTTTTGCACGTAATGCCATTCGTAGTTAAACAATCACTAACTCTTTTCACAAAAAAGAGTATAGAGAAAAGGAGACCAACAATGCCTAAAGGTACCGTTTACGGTTTGCTCGTTACAATCGGTGTAAATACTGCCACCAAAGTTGTAAAAGTGGGGACTAAAAACAATGTTTTAAGGAATAATTAACCCTGCAATGGGTAAGGGGTACCAAAGGGGTAGCCGTTACCCGGTCGATCTACGGGAGACCTGTTGGCGTTTCTATCGGAACGTTGGAGCCGGTCACTCCACCGCTTTGGTGAGAGTAAAGTGGTTGCTCTAGATATTTCCAAGGCGTTCGATCGCGTGGGGCACGGGCCACTCGTGACTAAGCTAGTTGCTCTTGGTGTCGGTAATGTCTTCTCTCGATTTATAAAGAGTTTTCTCAGAGACCGCACTATACGTGTTGTTTTAGCTGGAGTCTCATCAAACGAGTTTCAGCTAAATTCAGGGGTACCGCAAGGTTCTGTTCTTTCTCCTACCCTTTTTCTTATTTTTATTAATGACCTTCTTGGTCAGACCTTCAATCCTATCTACTCTTTTGCAAATGACAGCAACATTTGTCATTCATTTTCATTCGATCACATGCCAAGCTCTTTGGAGATAGAGGTCATGCGGCAGAACATAAATGACACATTCAATCAAGACCTTTCTACAATCTCTGAGTGGGGTCGCGCGAATAAGGTCGATTTTAATGCACGCAAGACCCAATGTTGTATGTTAACCCACAGACGGGCTGTGGAATTAACATTGTCATCTGTAGCTATGGATGGTATAGGTATTGAGGAATCGGATACTCTTGATGTTCTGGGCATGAGAATACAGTGTGATGTCCGTTGGAATAAGCACGTATTTCAAGTGTCGAAAGAGGCATTCAAGTGTCTTGGTTTTCTGAAACGGTGCAAGACTTACTTTACTCCATCCGATCTCCTTACTATTTATACCAGCTATATACGGCCGAAAATGGAATACAACTCTCATATATGGGCAGGGGCTTCAGTGTCTATTCTGAAGCTTCTGGACCGTGTTCAGGGGAGGGCGGTGAAGGTTATCAATGACAGTAGTGTATCCAACTCTATTGATTCATTGGAGCATCGTCGGAATGTGGGTTGTGTGACACTTTTCTATCGATAATTCCATGGGAGGTGCTCATCTGAGATAAGTGAACTTATTCCTGGAGCCCGAGTTTTTATTCGGAATACTCGCTTATCTAGTAGAGCACATCCGTTTGTAGTTGATTGTCCTGTGTTTCGCACAACGCATTACAGAGAAAATTCGTTTTTTAGTCGAACGATTCATATGTGGAACAAACTTCCCTCAGAAGTCTTGCCTGTTACTTACAATTTAGAAAAATTTAAATCAAATATCCACAAACACTACTCCCTCTTTCCTCCCTCCCATACCCTATTTTCCTGATCAATACAATGCACTGCATGAGTAGGGGCATCCCCTGAGTATTGCCTAAAATTAAAAAAAACACAAATTCACAGAGATAGTGTTCTAGGGTCTCCTCGTCCTCCCCACAGGCCCTACACACTCCCGAGTCCGCTCTACCAATACGGTGGAGATGGGTCCTCAGTGTCGAGTGTCCCGTAAGGATTTCCATCAAAAGACTCAGTCCTTCCTACTAAGATTCAGAATTTCCCTCGTCCTGTAACTGTCCGGGTTTCCCCAGAGAATCCCCGTGGTCCTGCCAACGGCGGTATGAAACAAGACCCCAATGAAATAAGGCCCCAAACCGAAAATGAAGTAAGGCCCCAAAAATTTCGATACAAAAAAAATTGGGGTGTTATTTAATTTTTTGGGACTTTATTTAATTTTTTTTTGGGACTTTATTTCATAATGAAATAAGGCCCCAATATGAGAAATGAAATAAGTCCCCAAATAATATTTTTGGGCTGTTATTTCATTTTCTTAAAAAGCACAATTTTTAAGTAATATAAGCAAATAACCGTTATAATTACTGCATGAATTATCAAGTTATTAATGTAAATAGTTATTTGCTATTAGTAAGTGAGATTATACCGTGTAGTAATTTTGAAGTTTCTTTTATGTCACTCCGCGTTCTACGGAGGAAAAAACCCCTAAGACCGGCCGAAGGCCGCCACCCAGAAGAACTTGTTTTTCAAATCAGATGTCGAATTCGTTGAAATCTTATATTTTTAAGACATCAAGTAATTTGTAAAAACAAGTTTTTCTATGTGGCGGCCTTCGGCAGCTCTTAGGGGTTTTTTCCTCCGTAGAACGCGGCAGGCGGCTTCGCGAAATAAAGTTTTTTCTGCGTGCGATTATACGATTTACAAATTTAGTTTTATTTTGTGATATACTACTAAAAAATATTAAAAAAAACTGTATTGATATACTAAATATTATTAATCTTTTTATTTTAAAAAGGCTGAAAAAAAATCGCGCAATTTTTTTTTCAGCCTTTTTACTATGTATTAATTAGGAATAAAGAAATATTTCAAAGTAATATATAATTTTGTTTTTTTTTTTATTGGGGCCTTATTTCATTTTTAAAATGGGGCTTTACTGCATTACGAAATAAAGCCCCAAAAATTGGGGCGTTACTTCATTACGACACTTTTGGGGTGTCGTTTCATTTGGTTGGGGGTTTATTTCATTTTTTTTGGGGTATTGTTTCATAATGAAATAAAGCCCCAAAAAATGGGGCGTTATTTCATTTTTGGTTTGGGGCCTTATTTCATTGGAGTGTTGTTTCATACCGCCCCTGCCAACACCCGCATTCTCCCAGATGGTCCTATGCATGGTGTCAGCCCAATCCACCAGCTCCGCCTTGAGAGCTCGAAAAGGTCTAGCGTTCTCCAAAGTGACTAGCTCCAGGGAAGATCCTCCCCTAGCCAATTCATTAGCCATTTAGTTCCCCGCTATACCACAGTGTCCCGGCACCCATATAATCTCAATGCGTTCCCGTGCAGAGAAATCGTTAATTTCCCCTTTACACCTGAGTATCATCATTGATCCCACAGAGTCCGTAGATAGAGCTCGGATAGCCGCTTGGCTATCCGTGAAAATCACAATATCACCGGTCAAGCCCATGATATTCACCTGCTTAATGCATTCCGTAATCGCGGTGACCTCCACCTGTAGTACGGTATTATCGCCAGGAAGACGGAAGCATTTGCGTACATTGAAGTCAGCATCACAGAAGCCCAGACCCGTTTTACCATCCAGTTTTGATCCATCCGTGTAAAAGTGGATCCAAGGGTGGTTCCCAAGAAGGTCCCATTTAACCATGTTTCCCTGTCGGGGATTAACGTGACACAGAGCGTCGTATCCGACCTCTCAGAAATCCTGTCGCAGTCCCATTTTGGGACGCTATACCCTCTCAACTGGTCCAAAATCGTACGGTGACCGGTAATATGGCCATTACTGTCCCATTCCCCGGTAGCCCTAAGGCGCATCATAGTCAATGCGGCCTCGTACTTCACATGTACCTCAATTGGGCGAATTGCTGGAATGGTCTCGACAACCCTAGTTGAAGCGGTTCTCATTGCGCCACTAATGCCCAAACAGCATAGGCACAGTACCTTCTGCAATAGTCCACATACGAGCCAAATCTCATCGATGTCCACCATACTACAGATTCGTACGTCAGTATAGGTCTGACAACGCTAATGTATAGCCAGTGTGTCATCCTAGGATTCAGACCCCATTTAGATCCTATTGCCCTTCTACAGACGGCCCACGATATGTGGACCCTCTTCACCCTTTCCTCAATATGGTCCCTCCAGGATAGTTTTCTATCAAGAACAACCCTATCGGAGATGTGAACCGTTTTTCCCAGGAAGATAGGTTCATCAAATGATCTTCCTCTTCCTAGTAAAAAGGCATATTTCAGTTTTGTCCGGATTGATATTTAGGCCCCTGGGCCTAGCCCAGTTGTACGCCAGTTCGAGTGCATAAAATGCCCTCCTACATAGATATCCAGGATGCTCCCCCCTTAAAAGTATCACCACATCGTCTGCGTAGCAGACAGGTTGGAAATCTTCACTGAATAGAATCCTCAATAGACTATTAATCGTGGTCACCCATAGGAGTCGAGATAGGACCCCGCTGAGGAGTCCCACGGTTAACCCTGTCTCTGATCCCTATGCTATTTGCCTCGCAATTTATCCACCTATGCCCTAACATATGACCGACCCAGGCTACTATGTCCCGGTGAATGTCAAACTGGTCTAGAGACTGGATAAGCACATTGGTCAAGACATTATTAAAAGCCGCCTCTATATCAACAAAAAATTGCCAGAGTGAAACAGTTCAGATCAAAAGATCTCTCCACATGACAAACCACCTCGTGAAGAGCCGTTTCCACTGAACGCCCCTTCAAGTAGGCATGTTGTCCAAACCTAAGTAATTCCGTAGGAATTTGACCCTTAACCATGTCATTCACTAACCTCTCCATGGTCTTGTGCACTAGCTTTAAGTGTGTTACAGTACTTTTCGTATATAGTCACAACTCTTAGTAGCACACAATTTGTGAACTATATCGGCAATTTCAATATAAGTCCAATTATACCCGACAACACCGATCTGTGATATGTGATAAAGAATATAAAAATAAGGGACAAGTATTTTTTAACGGCCCAATCTTATGTTTAGGGGTTAAAAAGTAGGGTCAAAAATTAAACAATTTTTAGTTTTTTTTTGGCTTTTTTCGAATTATTTCGAGAAATTTTAGACAATAGGGGTACCAAATAAAAGAGCTTTTGGAGACGCATTAACTGGTTTTCGAAATATGTCATGTGTTTTTTTTTGTTATTCAAAAATTTGTGTTTTCAGTGATATTAAAACTGGCGTTTTGTTCAAGAATTAAGCTAAAAGAATTATGTATACTAATGCCGGGAGACTCCCCATTCAAGTGGTCAGTCCCTTCTCTTAGTATTCCGATCGACTTTTAATCGACTTTTGGAGTCGATTAAGGGGTTACGCTCTTTAGAAACCAATATAAACAACAATATTTAAACAATTATAAAAAATAAAGAAATGTTTTATTAAAAAAAATAATTTTTCAATGGAAAGCCACAATATTAAATATTATTCTAAAAACTATAAATTTGGACTACCATGGCAACTCTGGTGGTCATTTTATTAGAGACCCTTTTTCAAAGGCAAAATCGTGGAGGCACTCATTTGAGAATAATACTCATCTGAGAATAGTTATTTTTTTTTAACGAATAAATTCTGTAATCCTTGTCGTAGCTGGATATTTAAATTTCTGATATGCATTATTAAAAATGCTACTAGGGAAAACTCAAAAATTTAAAAACGGCTATAGATGCTCTGGTGAATCTTAGTCGAAAAAACTTAACTTATATTGTGTGATGCTAATATTGTACTTTCCAACTGGTGGTCATTTTGACACCAATTGCATCTAAGGGTTAATTTAGTTTCAGGGGGGTATATAGCCCACAAATATTTTTTTTTATTTGTATATAAGTTTTTTCGTAAGAGACTCAAAAGTTGACAATTGATGATAGTAATCAACAGGGCAGCGACTTGAATGCAAATGCATGTTTGTAGTCAGTATCCCAAAATCAAACACTTTTCCTAATAAAAGAATCGATTTGTTGTTGCATATTTTTTCATATTTTGTAATAAAGGCTTAGTTTGGCATTGGCATTTTTTGTTGGATATTTTCAATTTAATTGCATATTTTGTAAAAATTTTATTAAGATTTGATTAAAAATATTCAAAACAGTGAATTTTTAACATTTCACATTGCATCTAGTTGTCATTTGTTAGACATTTATATTGAATTTCATTTTTAAACCGACGTTCTCAAGTAATAAATCGATTTTTAAAAATCCAAAAATTTTATTTATTTTTAGAGCATATTTTTTGGTTTTCGATTTAAGTGCATATTTTAAGCGCATATTTTCGATTGTTTAACGCATTATAGTCGATGACCTGTTAATCAGTGTGAAAATTTCTTTCAAATCTGTAGTCAACATCTGCTGGATAAAATTTTTTGAAGTTTGAAATTATGGCCATAAAAATATTTTGCGGTAAACTACGTGAAACATTCTAAATTAACATGGTTAAATTTTATTTAACTGAGCATGATTTTCACTGAAATTTTCAGTTTTGCCTATATTGTACTCGTGTTCAGCAGACCAATTTATATTTTTAGGGTCATAACACCATGTTTTAATAAAAAATTCATTCAGAAGGTGTTGATAGATTTAAATTTATATATATTTCAAAAAGTCCACTTAAGCAATACGCTCGAGAATAAGATTTTTAAATGGCAATATGAGACTTCTGAAATCATTCTGAAAAGCAGTCGCACATATATATATATATATATATTTCTACCTGGAAGGAATAATAGACTATTTTTTTCGACCATGCCCACTTTTAGTCCCACTTTTTTAAAACCAATTAATTGCTTATATCACTAAGAATGTTTTTAACAGATTTACTTCAAATGTTATACACATGATACTCCAAGCAAGGTAGAAATAAGCTTTTCATACGCCCCTCCCAAATTTGTTTAAAAGTTTTAAACTTTTTGGTTCGCTGTACTAATTTGTTCCATTCAACGTATTTTTTTATATTTGGTAGTATATTGCGCTTAATCCGGGTAACGTCGCCTTATAACTATCAACCACACCCACTCCAACCCCAACTTTTTTTTTAATTCAGATACTTACTTATATCACTAAAGAATGTTTGCCGTACAAAATAGTTTTTTTTTATATGTATTTATCTAACATTTTATACACTTCTTATCTCCAGGTAAGGTAGCCATAAATTTTTATATTTGCCAAGACTCCTTTTTCGCCCACTTTTACTTTAAATTATAATTTATATGCATTTTTTACTATATAAACACTATTTATTTTATTTCATAATGATATGGGTAGCGAAGCACACCGGGTTCAGCTAGTTTGCTTATATAAACGACTTCCTCAAACAAAAATAACTAGTGCCGACACCGAATTATTATGTGTTGAAATATTTTCATTATATAACCACTTCAAAGTTTTTGCTGGGAAACGAGCATCTTTGCAGGAAAGAAACTTATAGTAAAAATTGCAATATTAAGAAAAATGCAAAATTTCGATTGTGATTGAAAACGAAAATTTCTCTGGAGGGCCTAAATTATTTCCGTTTATATCTTATACATGACCATATATGTATGTATTTCAGTTCATAAATGTTCATATTTTATTATTTTATTTATTTATTCGTAATACAATAAGCCTACAAGGCCAAAACGTAATACTAAGTAGTACAAAATACTTCACTAATTACACTGTTCAAGTTGTAAAATGGTACTAACGTGAAAACCATATGGTTGTGTTTGGATGAGCCCCCTGACTACTACTCCACCGATGAAAGTGCCAATTTGGCTCATTGGGAAAAATTTATGGGGTTTTTCTGAATTTCGGTCAATTCGTCAATTTTTGACCATTTTCAGCCCATTTAAGTCGCTTTTCCTGTATTCAAAATTTCTTGTGTTATCTTTATACGGCTCACAATTACTATTTCCACCATTAGAACGCACATTTCAGCTGAGAAAATCAAAATGTTTAGCCTATTTTTATGATTTTTGCCCATTTTTCATCGATTTTCCCCATTTTTTTGCTGTTTTTATGCGCTTTTTGTAGTTCTTGCGCAAACTTATCGACATAATTCTTACCGTTTTTCCTTTTTACAATATATTATGCAATATTATTGCCATTTCAAGCAACTCAACACACTGCATGATTTTTTTACACAAATTTTTTTTACACAAATGCACAAATCAGGTATATAGCCATCCTTTTTTTATTTTTTATAGGTGTTCATTGATCGATTTTTGTCATTCAACAAGTGTCACCGAACGCGTGAAGTACAATTTTTTTAAAGTGACGAAAAAGTAATAAAAGTATAAATAAAGTTTCCAGTTTGAAATGATTAATTTTTACGGTAAAAAATGGATGAACGCCTGAAAAAATTCAATCATTACTGTTATATGTGCGGAAAGTGGACCATTATGTCGTCTAAGAAAAAAATTACTGATGAAATTGTAACATTGTACGAGCAGTACTCCAATATTCCAGTGATTCGTAATGTTGACTGGGTGCCTAAAATGGCTTGTTCATCGTGTGTAGCACGTTTGTATGATTGGCGAACAGGTCGACGGGAAAGCATGCCATATGGAATACCGATGATTTGGTCAGAGCCAGTCGACCACGAAAAAAACATGTGCTACGTATGTAAAAATAATGTTGTGGGTATGAACAGAAGAAAGGCGATGGAATATATTTACCAAAGTGTTCCGTCAGCTCAAACCACTCTTCCCCATTCTCCGCCAGTGCCAATCCCGAGAAAACCGAGTCCAACCGAAGAATACATCCCACCATCTTTTTTTTCGGAGCCAGAATCTAATTTTTCTTTGTATCAGCCATCAAATATTACGCCACCATGCAAACACATTGAAGTTACACAACAGCGCTTGAACATAATGTCAAGACAACTAAAGTTGTCACAAAATAAAACCATAATTCTTGCTCAACATCTTAAAGCTGTGAACATCCTGTCACCAGAAGTTAAAGTGTTCGGTTCGCGTGGTCGACAGCATGAATTTGTACCGTTTTTTACTCGCAACGAAAACAATTCATTTACGTACTTAAATGAAATCAATGGTTTGATGTCGGTCATGAATTACACGTACAATGCGGACCAATGGCGGTTGTTCATCGATGGATCGAAGAGCAGTCTCAAGGCTGTGCTGCTGTATTTCGATAATACAAAAAACTCTGTGCCAATTGCGCTTGCCGTGAAAACAAAGGAAACGTATGATTCCATGAAACTAATCTTGGATTCTGTGAAATGCCATGAACATTGTTGGAAAATATGCGCTGATTTGAAAGTGGTTGCACTTATCTGTGGCCTTCACCACAGTATCAAACACGAGATTGGTTACCGAGAACAAATCGTCTAATCGGGCAGCAGAACGTTATCCACGAGGAGTTGGTGCCGATGGATAAGGTATTGCTGCCACCATTGCACATTAAACTTGGGTTAATGAAGAATTTCATCAAAGCGTTACAGGTGCGTGGAAATAGATTGGCATTTGGACGATTGGAGTACATTTTTCCACGCTTGAGTGAAGCGAAAATTAAAGAAGGTAAATAAATATTTGGAATTCTTTTTCCGCCAAACAAAGATGAAGCATTCTTGAAAGTTTTTATATAAAATCATATATTTATTTCAGGTGTGTTGAATGGCCCAGACATTCGCAAACTGATGAAGGATGAAGACTTCAACTACGTCCTTCAAGAGGCGGAACTCATCGCTTGGGATAGCCTGAAAGCAGTGATCGAAAAAGTTCTTGGCATTCATCGAGTGGACAATTGGCGTGCCATTGTTGATGATATGCTGCAATCTTTCGAACACATCGGTGTTCGAATGTCGTTGAAAGTGCATTTCATGCATCACCACCAGGATCACTTCGAGCGTCAGTTGCCGTCTGAATCAGACGAGCATGGGGAACGTTTCCACCAGGTATCAGCACAGTTGGAACACTGGTATAGTGGAAAAAAATTAGGTTCACTTTTGACAGATTTTTGCTGGAATTTGTTAATGGAATTGGAGGATAACGAATGATATTCCATTGCTTATTTCTCTATTTCAATTGCCAATTTAAAATGAATTACATTAATACGGAGAAACACGCATTTCCATTAATTTTTATACCGAAAAAATGTATTCAACCACAAAAAATTTATTTAAATCAATAAAAAACGCGAAAATCATCCGAAAAAAGCGTAAAAAAGGATGGTTTTTGTATTAAAAAGTGTGTTGAGTTGCTTGAAATGGCAATAATATTGCATAATATATTGTAAAAAGGAAAAACGGTAAGAATTATGTCGATAAGTTTGCGCAAGAACTACAAAAAGCGCATAAAAACAGCAAAAAAATGGGGAAAATCGATGAAAAATGGGCAAAAATCATAAAAATAGGCTAAAAATTTTGATTTTCTCAGTTGAAATGTGCGTTCTAATGGTGGAAATAGTAATTGTGAGCCGTATAAAGATAACACAAGAAATTTTGAATACAGGAAAAGCGACTTAAATGGGCTGAAAATGGTCAAAAATTGACGAATTGACCGAAATTAAAAAAAAACCCCCATAAATTTTTCCCAATGAGCCAAATTGGCACTTTCATCGGTGGAGTAATAGTCAGGGGGCTCATCCAAACACAACCATATGGTTTTCACGTTAGTACCAGAAATTTCGTGTTAAAAACTTGAACAGTGTTATAAGAAAAAAAATTATAATACAATTCATTATTAATAAAAATAAAGAAAACAGTATAAAAAGCAACCCTTATAATAGAGAAAAGAAAAAAAAAACACTCTTGTAAGATATGAGACAGGTATACAAATATGACATGACCATTATGAATTAGTAGCCCCAATCCGCGAAATTACCAAAAAAAAAAACAAAATCGCCGATTATTCAGATATGGATTCCTCTGGAAATTACGCATGTCTATTTTTAAAAGTATCGGTGGAAACAGTTTAATCATGTAAATTTTCGGGTAACTGATTCCAAATTCTAGCAGTTCTGACAAGAAATGATCGTTCATAAACTGAGCAAGTAAACAACGGATAAACAATATGGGTATTCCTCGGAGATCTAAAAAATACAAATTTAGAAGCCAAATATTGCGGCACATTAAATTTAAGTATCTTAAACAGGAAAAGCATATTACGTAAATCAAGATACTGCTTAAAGGAACATCCATGTGAAGGAGTCCAAAAAATATAAAAAATAGGTAAACTTATATGTGTGTGTAATCAGTAATGATCTTAGATATTGCAATATGGTCCTTACTAAAATATTTTCTTTAATTGGGGTTAAAAAACATTTTACACAAAAATAAACCGCTATTGAGGTATGTCGAATCAGTTTCCAGAAATTATAAATTGAAACGGAAATTAAATATTTTTATTAGCGAGTCTATTATGAGCTATGACGGTCAAAAGACTTTTTAAAACCAAAATCAGTTTTAAATTTTGTGACTTTAAAATCTGACTTTCAATAACTTTTAAAAACAATAATTGTTTTATTCTAAGTCAATGATACATGAACATATATTACAACAATTAATTTTTTTCTAAGTCTATATAAGCTCATATGAGTTAATATATAATAATATATGAACTCATGTAATAAAATTAATATAATATATGAAATAATATTTAGCATATACTTCAATGCATGATGTCATACATTGCCATATATAAACTTTTTGTTGCGTGTGTAAACCCATATATGTTTACATACATTCATTAATTAATTATATCACTTGAATTTATTTTATACAAAAATATTTAACCCTTATTGACCTGGGGACAAAAAAAAAAACACCCATGCAAAATTAATTTAAATTTCCTTGGGCAAACGTGAAAATATTAACACTATATGGATCAAATTATATACAATAATAATTTTCAGCAAGTGGAAAAATTGCTTCGATCGATTTAAAAGTTGTACAATCTTGTAGACACATTTTTAATAAATTTTCATGGGCCGCTTTTGTCTCCAGGTCGCTAAGGGTTAAATATTTTTTCATAAAATAAAATTAAAGTGATATTTTTCAGAGAATTATGCAAACTTTAATCAAAGCGTTCAAATTTTATTCAACTTTAAAAAACAATTAATTTTCATAAAATGTCCTAAAAAGGATTGACTCACACACAAACCCGTATTATAGCAATTTAAATTATTTTTTTTTTTTTTCTTAAATTACAACTATTATATTAGCAATCGACATCTCCAAATTAGGCTTTTAAAAATTCTTTAAAAAATAATTTTAAAAAAATCCTTATTTCAAAAATGGGCCATTTCTGTCTACGATTCGCCACGGTTTGAAGTTTTCCCAAAATAAAATATCCAATTCTTCAATTTGAAATAAAATAGGTGCATTATGAATGAAAATGGACAAATATCCATTATATGTTACTAACACCTAGTTTTTAGGATGTAGATTAAATGAGTTTGTTAATTAAGCACTAGTTAAACCTAGAATTTTGTTTTTCGGATGTGGTTTATACAAGTATTGATTAAGGTTTAGCAAAGCCTGGTTGGCCAGTTGAACTAATGTATAAATTTGTCAACTAAAAACAGCTGTTAGCCAATAATTTGTATAGGTAATGTCACATTGTGACGTTTTTACAAAGCAAATATGAAAGGCTTCCACAATTTTACGACTGTTCAAATTGGAATTCTCACAATCAATGTGGCATCATGTAATTTGAAATTGCTAAAACTACACAATTTTTTTTTTTATTTTTATTTTATTTATCTGTATTTCCATACAACAAGACATACATCTTTTAATTACAGTATGGAACTAGAAGAAGTTATAGTAATACAATTTAATACAATTTAAAAAATAATAAAAAAAAAAAAATATATGACAAATTTTAAAAATAAAAAATTAAAAACAGTTTTAAAAAATTACAAAGTTTAACAATATTTAACAATAGTGCAAATTAATTATTAATTTTAGTTTAAAGTGTGTAGTTACGTTGTATTACTGTTCATTACACATGAATTTAATAATGTATTAATCATATATGGCCTCGGAGGCTTGATTAAATAAAAAATAAATAAAATAAATGTTTTGTTTTTTCGGTTTTAAAAGTGTTTACGTTGCTGCTTGTTTGTGCCCTATTCGAAAGTCTGTTCCATAGATAGATCGCGTTATAGTAAAATTGCCATTCCGTTATCTTACTTCTGTGTGCAATAGGTATAACCTTATTCCCCCTGTCGGACCTTGCAACAGTTATCCGATTATATAAATATGACGGTACTTTTGTATACACGATTTTGTGCAGAAGCGTAAGAGTCCTGATGTTGACCAGATTATTAAAAGTCAAGTTGTAAAGTTCTTTACTTAAGGTTGCAATTCTATCAATAGTGTGAAGACCAAATACATATCTAGCAATGTTATTGAAAAAGAGTATTTAACTTTTGCTTACTAGTGGAATAAACTTTGCATCCATAAACTTCGCATCCATAAGGAAGTACCGACATTAAATAAGTTTTAGCAATTTGCATTCTAATATTACCTGGAGTGCAAAAGTGTGTTGCCCACAGAGTACGAAGCATTGAGTACGTTTTACCTACTACAATATTAACGTGATTATCCCAACTGAGCGTGTTGTTAAATGTAATGCCCTAATTCTTTGCTGAAGTTACTATTTCAATTATTTCATTGTTAATACGAATGTCAACGTTAATATTTTGTTTTAAAGATTTTTTACGGATTATTAAACATTTAGATTTTTGTTGGTTCAGGCATAGACCATTTCCTGATGCCCAGCAATAAATACTGTCAAGATCAGAATTAAGCTTGCATACATTTTCATTTATAGTTTTAAGCGATGTGTTGATGTATAGCTGCACGTCATCGGCATATAAATGAATTTTACTATGGGATACATTATCAGGTAAGTCATTAACGTACAAAGAAAATAAAAGTGGGCCCAGAATTGAACCTTGTGGTACTCCCCGGGTAACAGATAAAGCTCCAGAATAAGAATCAATTAAGAACACAGATTGAGAACGATTAGCAAGGTACGATTTAATTAATGATACTGATGTGTCACAGAATGAGAATTGATAATAGAGCTTTGAACAAAGTAATGAATGGTCAACAGAATCAAAAGCTTTTGAGTGATCTAAAAGAACCAAAAGTGTTAAATTCCCACCATCAATAGAACAACGTATATCTTCAGTAACGTCAATTAAGGCTGTGATGCAACTGTGTTTCTGTCGAAATCCGGATTGCTTGCTGGTGAGCAGATTATATTGTGCTAAGTGGTCACTTATCTGTTTATGTATTATTTTCTCAAAGACTTTAGACAGAAATGGTAAAATTGCTATCGGCCTGAACTCAGAATTAGACTTTGAAACTGGTATTATTTTTGCATGTTTCCAGTTAGTTGGAAAGACACTAGTCATGAGGATGGTGTTAAATAAATGAGTGATGAATGGTAACAGCTGAGGAAGTAGGATTATAAGAAATTTTGGGTTGATGTTGTCATAGCCAATAGCATTAGACTTAATCGAAATAATATTTTGTAAAACCTCAGATTCATTTACACATCAAAATTCAAAAATGTCACTGCGGTTATGGTTATTATCAAAATTATAGTTGTGCTGTCCAAGAGCAGGAATAGGTATTCTTGTAAAAACATCATTGAGTTCATCTGCACTATATTTGCAGATAATGTTATTATTTTTGATCTTCCCAATACCAATTTCACGTATGGTTTTCCATTTACTTTTTCCATCAATTGCGTTACTAAACATTTACACTATTATTAAATAAAATAAATGTAATTTCAAATTTGCAAATCAAATCAGTCAATAAAATAATTCTATTTGAAATTCAAAAACTTCAATTGTAATTCAAAGAATACAATGTTATTCAAAAAAAAAAACACATTTGTTTTTCAATAAATTGCATGTTTTTTAAAAAATAGCAAATTTCAAAAATACCAATTTTAATTCGAAAAAACAAAAAAAAAATCCATAATAAAAAAACACAATTGAAATTAAAAAAAATACCAAATGTTATTCAAAAAATTACAACTGCAATTCAAAAATTACCAAATTTTATTCAAAAAATCCCAAATGTAATTAAAAAAATACCAAATGCAATTCAAAAATAACAAATGTAATTAAAAAAAATAAAAGCTAAAATTCTATTGATACTTGTTTGAATTATATTTGGTATTTTTTGAATAACATTTGATATTTTTTGAATTACATACATTTGCTATTTTTAATTTCATTTAGTATTTTTGAATAACATGGTATTTTTTTAATTACATTTGGTATTTTTTAATTTTATTATTATTTTTTGAATTACAGTCGATTTTTTTTTGAATTTCAAACGGAATTTTTTGTTTTACATTTGGCATTTTTTGAAAAACAAATGTGATTTTTTAATAGCATATGGTATTTTTTGAATAACAAACGTAATTTTGAAATTACAATTGGTATTTTTTATAAATTTTCATTTAATTTCATTTATTAATTAAAAAAAAAAATAAAATTGATGTGGGATTTTTTTGAATACCAAGTGGAAATGATGTAGAACTGAAAAACAGTACGCCCAGTTAGTCATTTTAATTTTGTTTTGAGATTAATAACTTAACAGGTCAATGAACTAAGTTTAATTGACATCCCAAAAACTAGGCCTAAGCGCACCCATTTTTAACGTCTTTACTTCAGATAGTCTTTTTAATTCCAGGTCGTTTTTTTCTGAGGGGTGCCCGCAGAATTACACCATATACTAAGATTTATACACCATATACTAACCAAAATGCCAATAATGCAGATATTATTGGAAAAAGCGACAACTTTTCATCAACATGATCTGGCGACCCTGCTCATGTGCCATCTCTTGTCGTTAGTCTTTGTTTTTTAATTTAGGGCACAAATTTGTATCGCTGTGTTATTTTACCTTAATAATATCAGAACAGGATTTAAGTATGTTGGCTGCCAACTTACAACTCGACCGCATTTTCATGATTTGCTCATCTGATTTTATTTCAGGATCACCCAACGTATTGCCAGGCTCCAATAACCGATGGTAATAGTCTGGCGTTTTTATGTGATTTGGTATACTTCGCTCTGGTGAAATATTTCCAATAAGCACGGGATTGCATTTTCCAAAAGAACTTTGCAATAAAAAAAAACAATACATAATACATTTATAGACAAGGCAATAATTAGATTCACCCACTTTTCTCTTTTAAAGAATCCATGACTTAGGTACCTAATCGGAACGTTAAATAATATTCTCATTGTGTCCAATTACAATTTCCACAGATTAAGCGGATACGACACAAGTGACAGCTAAAAAGCTTTTAAATCGTCGACCAGTGTTGCCATTGACTTTTTTCAAAAAAATCCTTTTTCAAACTACAGACAAAAAAATCGTTGTCAAATAATTTGGAGCATTCAACTACTAAAGTGTATTCGCAAAAGTTATGCGAAACCTTGTAATATATTAAAAAGTTTTTACTTGTTTCTACTTAACAATTAAATAATTTATGTGAAAAAACTCTTTTAGCCGAAATGCTAATACACACATAAAACTATCTAAGTAAACGTTCATCAAAAAAGTGTATAATGTTACCAAGTATAGTTGGAGCATTTCAACTATTAACTATTTTCGTTAAAGTTTGTCAATCAACTGAAAATGATTTACATAAAAATATGTAATTTAACTAAAAGAAGCTTTTTAATTCTTCCTCTTTTATTTATGACAATTAAACAGTATATCGTAATAAAATTAAATTATCTATGTTCATATTAATGTTTAGGGTGGAGAATACGCTTTCATATTTATATCATGTCTTCTCATAATTTTCTGTCTGCCGTTGAGTAAAGACGTCTGTTTATTCATTAAATTTTCAACTATGCGATTAAAAAATAAATTTAAATTGATTTATAACAGTTAAACAATTTTTAATACACTTTTTCTTGTATTTTTTTAATTTTATTGGTTTAACTTTTATTTATTTTTTTGTTTACAATGTTTTATGTATGTGTGTATGTATTTTGACAGCTCATATCATAATATTGTTTTTTAGATTTATCATAACAACACTATTTTGATATCAGATATGATGCTAACAGTAACAATAATGTGTGGCCCACACGTAATATAATTCTCTCTGAGATTGAATTTGAAGTTTGCTGACAGAAAAATATTAAAGTTAATATCTAATGTGAACACTACGTTCTTTTGTTGGCCTTCTCGCACATATAATATCAAAGTTAATATCTAATGTGGACACTATGTTAGTACTTTTAAAGATATTCCTTATTGAGTACTCAGTACACGAATATTCAATACTTCAACAACTCCAATGAGTAGTGTATTATTTATTGTTGATAAAAGTTTGCAAAAAATACTAATTGCCACAAGTATTATTGTTAATATTGAGTGATTCACACCCACAAAAAAGCAAAACTTAAATATTTTAAATTTAAGAAAAATACATAATGGCTGCAGAGATAAAACCATCCCCAAAAAGAAATGAGCGTTTCAGCACAAAAAAGCCGGAGCTATTAAGTAAATTAGAAGGTAGTAGCGACGACATCAATGCTGCAATTTTAATACCAGGAGAAAATGGTGTGTGATAAGTGTGTCTGATGACAAGTAAGTGTTAGGGCGTATTCAGTATCGAACTCTTTTTCTTTTTATTAATAAAGTCCTCTTATGTTTAATATATTCATTCCATATATACATAATTTTAGTTTACAACACAATTTAATCTAATTATATTCTTTAATGTATTGATATTTTTAAATATTTTTTAAGAACTATTCGTGTTTGGTTGAAACGCGACTCGGGGCAGTATTGGCCCAGCATATGTCACTATATGCCATCAGGCTGCACTTGTATCTGTTATGTACAGGAGACTCGCCAGTTGTACATCGGCCAGGAGAATGGTACTATTACCGAGTATATACTCTCTGAAGACTGCAATCGTGTGTCATTTGAGCGAGATTATTTAGCACATCAGGCACGCGTCGTAGCCGTTGTCTTTTCAAAAGTCCACAATTGGATTTTATCATGCAGTAAGGATAAGTTATTTGCATATCATTGTACTGAGACTGCACGTCGCGTTGGAACATACAATTTTGAAACACCTTGTACTGCACTTCAGTAAGAGCATTGTCTTATTAACATTTATAAATTTGGCTAATCTACAGTTTACGAGCATAGCACCAAAATGCTGATGATGTTTCTTTCTGTCGGACATGCCCCTTTTGAATGTTTCGAGACTGAAAATTTAAATTTGAATAAGCCCAGAAATAGTAATCCGATCAGAAGGAAAAGTATCTGAAATATCTTTTCAGAGATATTCACAAATGAATGAACACACTGTCGATTAGTTAAAGATTTTTAGTTTTTTTCCCAATTTATTTGTAAAATTTAACAAACATTTAAATTCAAAATTTATTTGTGAAACAACAACAAATGTGTCAGTAAAATTCCCAATTAAATACTAACGGGACATTGTGAAAAAGAGGCTTACAAGGGGAGTCTCCCGATGGGTTCTTTTAGATCTTTATGAAGATTGGATATGTGATAAAGAAAAAAATAAAAAAAGCGATAATATTTTTTTAATGGCTTAACCTCACGTTTAAGGGATATTAAAACGAACTTCTCAATGAATATAGATCTCGAGATTATGTTACCGTGGCAACAGATGCTTCTCTTTGTGATTCTGCTGCTGGATGTGCGGTCCATACACCGATGTTTATTATTTAGGTGCCTTTACTCGATTGTCTTCGCTGAGCTAATTCCTGCTGTTGGGGATAAGGTTGACAGACTGGTTATCTTTACGGATAGTCGCAATGGGTGTATTTCTCTTATGGAAAGTAAATGGAATAACTAACTCATTGGTTTATGAAATCATTTTGATTATTAACGGATCTAATATTGCCTCTGTACATTTGGTTTGGGTTCCAAGTCACATGGAGGGCTGATGAATTTGCCAGATTGGCTTTAGATAATGGCGCTCCTATTCGACGGATTGGGCAATGAGATCAATTCGTAATTATTTGCAAGAGGAATGGAATCTTCCTCACACGGAGATTTCTAGGAGTATGGGGCGTTCTTTTTCTCTTTTAACTCTGACATTCCAGAGAGGCCTTGGTACCAGGGGCTCTCAATGGATCCTGTCGAGATTAAGTTGATAAACCGTTTAATGTCTGGTCATGCCTATGCCAATGAATATTTATGGATGATTAATGCAAATGACTCTAACCTGTATGACTCTTGTGAAGTTGTTGAAAATGCCAACCATTTGATTTTTTTTGCGACAAGTATTATGATATCCGAAGGAAATTTTCGATAAATATATTTGTCTTCTCGACTTGTTTAAATCATATAACAAATATGACTTATTTGACCTAATTGATTTTATTAACGAGTCGAATATGTCTAATCTTTCATAATTTTTCATAATTTTTCTAATCTTTTTAAATTTTTTAAAAATAATTTTTGAAAGTTAACGTTATCTTTTGTGAACACAACCCCTCACTGTTACAGAAGTATTCTGTGGAAGTAGGCATTTTTCAATGCCCAACAGTTTGTTCATAATAATCCTGATCTACCATCGGGGTGCTCACTTCATCTAGCGCTTGGTTCTGGCTCGTTTTTACAAGCCGCCAATCGGTAGATGTGTTCCATCAAGCACCCTCTCAACAATTGTGGTGCATACGTTTTTCAAGCGTTCGGGTTAAACGCTTTCTATAACTTGGCAATTTGTGTGTTGTATACACCGCAATCTACATTTAATAACTCGAAAAAAAATTAATTGAATGGGGATTAATATACATATTATTTTACTTTAATTTAACTATAATTCTTTAACAAAACACCATTTTTAATATCACTTAAAACACATTTTTGTTTTAATAACAAAAATACTTTAAAGTTATTGTTCGTATACCAGTTAATGCGTCTCTGAACGCTTTTTCATTTATTTCTCCAAGATTTCTCTAAAACAATTCTAATTAAACCGAAAAATCGAAAAATGGGGTTATTTTTGAACCCACTTTTTTACCCCTAAACATAGAATTGGGCCGCTAAAAACATACGTATCCTTTATTTTTTTTCTTTATCACATATTCAAATTTCATTTAGATCTGAGAGAACCCGTAGGGAGACTCCCCTTGTAAGAGGTACTTATTATATGACATGACCCGTTAGCTTGCCAAAGGCTTGATAGAACTTTTCACCTTTTTTTAACTTATTCAAGTAAAGCTGCCTTTATATTTGCCATCGAAATCCAGTTTAAACTAGATTTCAAGCATATGGTTGTGTATAAAATGGTACACGAACTAGATTTCAAAATATAGTTTAAACTAGACTTCGAGGGTAATGTAAATGCAGCTTAAGATTGTTGTACGGAAGTAAATAAAGCTGCTATGCAGAAAATCTTAACTATGCGGTTACACAAGAAATTTTCCAAAGCGAAGCCACTAATAATTTCACTATTGATCAGACGACTACTTCTTTTTGACAAAACTATAAAAGTACACAAAAGCAGATATTTTGTATTATAAAACTATTTTATTTGAAATTGAAGTATTTTTTGATATTTGGGAATAAATTAAAGTTTCTAAGCACGATGTTTTAACCCAAATTACACTCGGGTCTCAACGTTGATAGCTTATGCGGTAGGTTGAACAGATATCTGCAAGATCTCACCAACTTCTTCACCGAAAGGAATATGAGGTTGTCCCCTGCAGAATCTTCGGCGCACACCACTGCAATTTGCAATAAGGTGCAGAGTAGGAACAAGGTCCTCAAAAAGCTATCCGGCGGCTCTCGGGGTATGTCCCTCATCGATGACCTCATGACGTCAACCACCTCTTTATCTGCGGAGCTAAGCCGACTCATCTAGTCCCAACATCACTCTGGACCCATCCGGCCTAGGTAGCCCGGTTCCTGGGTATGCATCTGGACGATTCAGCAGAACAGGATGAAGAATAATAATTATACCTATTGCAGGTCACGTTGCTACAACAACCCACTGCTTTAGACTTAAACCAACACCTACTTTTAAGACTCAAAAATTTTTTATACAAGAGCGATGTAACAACGCAGTAAAAAGCGTGTGACGGACAAAACAGTAGAATCGCTGCCCGATGAAAAAAATTTATATATAGTTTAATATAAATATATACGTGGACATATATGGACATTTAAAAAAAAAATTTAATATCTGGCGTTAAAAAAATTTTAATGGCACATCAATGACGCTTTGTAGACTTGAATTACTAGACATAATAAACTTAAATCCGTTCCCGTACATAAATTTGAGCTAAGGCCGCAAATGTTGCAGCGGGTTAAAGTTGAAAATTAAAAAAATTTCAAAATTACAATTGTTGGTAAATAAATTTCAAATGTTGTTGCAATCTGCGTTTAAATTTGTGATTTATCGCTTAAGTGTAAAGAGATATTAATATATTTTAATATTAATTATTATTGGATTAATATCCAATTTTTTTTTATACCTTAAGTATCAATTTTTAAAAATAACAAAGTACAGAAGAAATCTAAAAATTTTCAAAAATATACATTAGCGGTATTCAATCCTGGTAGTAAATAACCCTTGTAGATCTGGTTAATGGTGTACGTTTAATAAATTTATCAGAATTTAGCAGAACCAACAACAAAATTTATTGCACTAAAATTTACCATGCTGTGGCGAAATATCAAACAAAAAACTGTAGTAAACACGTGTGATAAATTTATAGTTTTTTGATTTATAAATTTAATTTATAAATTTAATGTAATTTATTTGAGGGTAATATCTCATTTGGTTCAAGAATAATATTTTTAATATTTGGGATAAAAAATCTGGCAGCACCACAATGTGCAAGTAAACGTTTTTGTAATTGACAAAAGTTTATTTTTTTATTGTTTTATTAAATACTGCGGTGATAATTAAAAAAAATAATTAATCTATCAAAAATAAAAATTTATAAACAAGGATACATCAAATCATGAAAGGATACATCAAAAGGATGAAAATCATCTTTTAAAGAGTTTGTTCTATAAATAGAAACCTAACCTCGAAAAATACATGCATATTCGTATATAAAAAAGAAAAAACTTTGATGAGACACCTGCAAGTCATTAAATTTATTGGAATTATCTGCATCTTATTTGGCTCTATCAATCATTAACAAACTTTGAGAACAAACATGTCTGGTGCGGTAGATCATTGCATGTGTGCTATATTCGACAAAAGCATTCCAAAAAAAGGAGGAACAATAGAGTGTACCCAATGTGGCAAATGGTGTCATTCTAAATGTGCTGATGTTACCAATGATCAACTGAAGCTATTAAAGCTAAATGCTAAACTTGGTTTCTTTTGGGGCACTTACCAGGACGAGGATGAAGTTGATGATGTTTTACCTTCATCTTTAGCTGATAAAAGTGAAATACAGGTCTTGCGCAATGAGCTTAAGTCTGGTTTTGATACAATGAATAAAAACTTCAAAGACATGCTGGAACAAATGAATGCAACACTTTACATGAAGATAGCTGAATTAAAAAGTATTGGCATTAGAAGAATAAATAGGTGTGATGTAATTGCAACAGGTATGTCTCATTCTAACAACATCATGGATACTGTACTAAGCCTTGCTGAATTTTTAAATATACCAATTACTGCACATGATATTCAACAATGCTGTTTTGTTGATAAAAAGGATAAAATCCTTATTAAGTTTAATTCCGCTGATAAAAAAGACTTGTTAATGGAAAGTTATTTCAAAGTTGAAAAGTTAAAATTATCAGATTTCTGTAAATAATGATAATAATATTGAAGAGAATAAGAGTATAGATGACAATCACAATGAAGATGATATTCAACGAGGAGATTCAAATCAAAACGGAAAAGAGAATCAAAAACAGGAGCAGACTATTAAAAATATACATGCAAGGGTATATCTTAATGATAACCTCGTAAATTGTCCTATTTTTGTAGCAATCTAAAGAGAAGTGAGAAGATACAAAAATTTAAACTGATGCACAGTAACATTCCAAAAGTTAGAATAGTATTACCTAGTTTAAATAATAAATATCTACTTTTTTGGGAATACTATGCAGAATTCGGTGATCAACTACAACAACAACATTAGGTACCTCTTGATCTCGGTGATTATGATCTCTTTACACAGAAGTTGAATACATATTTCTTGTTATTACTATTTTTTTTTAAGAAATTATCTACTAATATTATATAATTTAAACTTTTGTCAATTTATTAAATGAAAATAATTATATAGAACTTTTTGAATTGAATTTTTAAATGAAAAACAAAAAATCTTTTTTGTAATATGGATCTAAGCGAGAACTTAGGTTATGTTATTAGTAATAATGATTCTATTTTAAGACATTTCTCTAAGAAGCAGCAATATTTAAATATAGGTCACTTAAATGTGCAAAGCATGAAGCCATCAATGCAGGTTTCAAAATTTGAAGAGTTTAAGAATATTTTAAGTGGAAACATTTAGGATGTTGTTGGGGTAAAGGAAACGTGGTTAAAGTCGTGGGTAGGCAGTAATGCTGTACACATACCAGGTTATCGACTCTTTAGAGTTGATAGGACGGACGATATGAAGGCTGGTGGTGTTGCATTGTATGTAAGAGAAGGGATGAAGTCCAAAGTTGTGTATGAGTTATCAGATCCAAATTCAATTGAATGCTTATTTTTGGAAGTAATCGGTGAAGATACAAATAATTTGAACTACGTTCATAATATAATGCCAACACACTTTGATATAAAGGAAAACTCTGTCTCTTTAATAGATTTCTTTATCCTGATTAATAATTCTTCTTTAAAGTTTTCCGGACAATTTCAATCCGCGTATCTATCTAAACACGCTTTTATTTGTGCAAGTTTGGAATTTCCTTATATTTTCGTAGAATATAGGGACTAAAATGCAATTGACTACAGCCTTCTTGAGCAAAATATGCTCAACTCTGATTTTGGTAGTATTTATCAAGCATCGAATGTCAATATTCAAATTCAACAACTCAATTTTAATCTATTTGATCTGTACTCATGTGCTCCTGTTAGGCGTAGAAAAATTCGAAAATCAATAACCTCCAAAATACGGAAGAAGTTAGAGCTGCCCAATATCTACGAGATCTAGATAATCGTGCTAACTGTGAGTGTAAAAATGATCAGCATTGATTAGTGTATTGTAAATATAGAAATCGAGTAAAGAAAATTTTAAGAAATCTAAAATTTAGAGAATGTACGAAAAAATTCAGAGGTAATGACAGTAAATCAACATGGAAAGTGTTGAAAGATATAGGTTGTAGGGATGAAAATAATTTACCTACCTCGGAAGACCCGACTATTTTAAACACATCTTTTGCATCTAATCAAACCCATGATTTTTGTCCATTAGTAGAAATGAATGACAGGTATTTTTTCTTTTAGTCGATTTAATGAGATTGATTTACAAAAGGCTTTTTTAGTATCAAATCTAACTCATTAGGTGTCGATTAATTTCCCATTAAATTTTTAAGAATCTTATTCCTTTCTATTGAAAAACATATTTTACACATTTTTAATACAATCTTTATGACATCAACTTTTCCGTTATTATGGAAAACTGCTAAAATAGTGTCGATTAAGAAACCAGGAGGTCACTGGGCGGATGCTTTTCGGTATCAGTATACTTTCTTGTCTTTCCAAGGTATTGGAACATCTACTAGTTAATCAAACAAACAACTATTTGTTTGATAATAACTTACTCAGTATTTGTCACAGTGGATACCGAAAGGGTTTCAGTACAACCACCCTTCTACTTTCGTTGACGGATAGGATTAGGCAAAATCTGAATAAGCATCGAGTTGGTGTTTTAATAGGCTTGGATTTATCCAAGGCATTCGACACCATAAATCATAATAATTTGATAAATAAATTGTACTCGCGATTTAAATTCAAAAAGGAAACATGTTACTTAATGTTATCATGCCTAAACAATCGATCACAATTTGTTACTTGTGGAAATAGAGTTTCTACATAGTTGCCTTGTGTAAGCGGTGTTCCACAGGGCTCTATTCTAGGACCACTTTTATGCATGATATATATGGATTATTTTATCAGACTGTAAATTTACCCGTTTCAGATATTTACTTATACGCCGATGATATTCATATGGTTTTCTTTGGCGAAAAACAATTTGTTGATTCTTTAAATGAACGGATAAATTATACGCTTGGAATTGTTGGATCATGGATGAAGGACAATTTATTATCAGTAAATACAAACAAAACTGAAGAAATGTGCTTTGGTATAATAAATACATCTATTTTAAAAATTAATATATTGTGATATTGACGTAGTGGAAAACATGCGATGTTTGGGTATAGTTCTTGATAGCAAACTTTTATTTAATAAACACATAACTGTAATAACTTCTAAAGTAAATTTTACATTAGAAAAACTGTACAGTTTAAAGTATAATCTTCCTAAGAAAGTTAGAATTATTGTGGCACATACACTTCTGTTATCAATTGTAAATTATGGTATTGAAGTCTATTCGGCAACGAGTCGAACTAATCTTAAAAACATTCGGAGAGTTGTAAATAGAACAGTAAGATATGTATGTGGTCTGAAGGTACGAGATCAAATCTCATCACAAGTTAAATTGTTTTTTTGGATTCTCAATTGTACGGTATATTCGGTTAAGATTGCTGTTGTTATTTTATAAAATAATTTGAAAAAGTTGAAAATTAAAAAAAAAATTTGTCAAATTACAATTATTGGTACATTTCAAAATTTGTTGCAGATATATATTTTTTTTTATAAGGAGAAGCAACACTCAGGAAATTTTTCCTATTTGTTAATGTGTTCCTTTCTTTGGAAAAAAGATAGAGGAACGGTGTGGAAAGATGAAGGACTTCAAGAATGCCAATGTGCAATTGCACGAGATGTTAAGCCTTAGAATAGTTATTGCTCGCCACCTGATGGAGAGTTGGCGAACTTTATTGCAGCTTTTTTTTCATAGCCCTTCATTATTTTACTTCGGTGGGGTTAAGTGCTATTTGAACACCGAAGGTGGATGCAGCGATACGTATGAAGGATATTTTTCTAAATTGATGTTGTCGTCGCCGGGGATCGAACCCAGGACCATCAGTGTTACAGTCAAACGCGCCAACCATTACACCACAACGCCCACAAATAATTTTTTTTTTAAATATGCGTCATATTTTGCTGAGAATACATACTTTTTATTTTATTTATATTTATTTATTTGGTTTAGGATTTATAAATGTTTAAATGTCATACCTAAAATATTTGGGATTAAAATTTTTTTTTTTTGACGGCACATTAATGCCGCTATTGACGCATTTACTCCTATATATTTGTAACTTAAATCCGTTCACGTCCATTGATTATAATGAGTGCCAAAAAGTTATAGCGGTTTTAAAAATTTTTAGGTGTATTTTTCAAACGAGAATTTTAATAATTTCCGGAAAAGTTTCAAAAACAAATCCAAAACTTTAATATAAGTTTTTCGCGAATTCTTCAACGGGTAAACTTCGTGTTGTATGTCCTTTTCGAAAATCTATATTTTTTTTTTTTTAAATCGCAATTTTCGCGAAATTTATAGTTGGTAGACAAATTTTGACTGCAAAGTCGAAATGAACACAACTAAATTGATGGAAAACCATATACAGAACACTAACTCTTTAAGTGATGCTAAATTGGGTCAATAAAATAATGAAAGCCCCATATATACTCTTTAATCCTTAAAATTGAATAAAGACTGAACAAAGACTTAAGATTTTTATATTTATTGCAGTACTGCCATCAGCGATTTGAGTGTACCATGCCAAAATCTCTTAAACTAAAAGTAACTCGTAATTCACTCACTCTGACTTATGTTGAAAATGACTTCAAGCTAAAGTAGTAACATGAATCAACGCAAATGCATACAGATAGAAACATTAACAAAAACACTACTTTGCTAAAAAAGGCAAAATTAAAAAAATCTATTTTTGCAAAAATTATGGAGCAACCTTTTGAAACAAAAAATTAAGATTTATTAGCGGACTTTTGCAAAAATATGTAAAATGGTTAACTATTAAAATCTCACCATATTCGGACCATCTGGCAATATAATTCTGGATGCACCATGCGAAAATGTACTTTTTAAAAAAAATCACGTTCATTTTTTTATATTATTTTTGTCCAGCTCTTATTTCCTGCACATCATTACGACTACATCAAACTGCGCACAATTTTTGTGTACTTTTTTAACTCTTTCAAAAACTGCAAAAAAGTGAAAATCTAAAAAAAAAATTTAATTTTTAAGGTTTTATTGGCACAGCATCAGTACAAGTGTAGTGAGTTAACATTATACGCCTTGGAGTTCTAAAAAAAGTTCATCGAGCGGAAATGTTTCGTATGTTGAAAATAGAATTTACTTTCCATTTACTTTCCATATTGTATGTAGTTACGCATTGTATGGAGTTACAGTCCGTTTTGCGAACCGTATCCGCTCGAGTAATGAAGCCTTAAAGCTAAATCATTGCTTTCCGACTATCTTGCTACTCCGTAAAATAGATATTGTTCCTTGTTAGTGATACAATTATATATAATTATCTCTGTTCATATTATATTTCCAACTAAGGAAATGGACAAAATTCAAATATAAATTGCTGCTAAGTAGGAATGTTTTTTTTTTTTTCCAAAATGCACGTCAATAAAATCTCAAAAACTTACTCCAAGTGAACGTGAAAAACTACCAGAGGAAGACAGTAGCCGCACATAGTAAAAAACAATTGGCAGAAATACAAAATGCAGACAACTGAGAAAAAACATCATGAAAAAAAAATTTTCAAATAATTTTGGATGATGAAAAATACCTTTCTTTTACTTAGAACAACGGGTGTATTAATTCTGGATTTTATTGTGATGACTTAAAAACTCCCGACAAGGTACAGTATTCGGCCAAAGTGAAGTTTAAACCAAAAGTACTAATGTGGGCAGCCATTTCGGAAAAGGTATATCACATTTTTACATCCATGATTCAAAAGCTATGGCTGTAAACGCGGATGTTTACATTAATAAATGTTTTGCAAAACTGGAAAAACGTATCGCAGATAGACACTCTAAAGACGACATGTTGGCAAGCTGTCATTACGCCAAAAAGACAGAATGGCCTAATGCAAAAAAAACATAAATTTTGTACAACAATACGCAAATCCTTCAAACGTCCCAAAAGTACGTCCACTTGAGGACTTTTGCAGTCTTTAATTCCAAAAAGTGTATGAAAATGTTTGGGAAGCCAAATGCACTGAAGAATCGAAGAAAAAAATTAAAAACAGTGTAAAAAAATGTACAAATGTACAAAATGTCTTCCAAAGCATGGTTGGAGGTATCAAGCATAAAATACGCCAAATAGAAAATCGCGACCCGTTTTGTCTCTACAAAAAGTGAATTAATAATTTATAGTCCATACTGTGTTATAAATAAAAATAATTTAAAAAAAAAATAATAAGTTTTTTAATTACAAGCGTTTTAAAATTGTCCATTTACTAAATTGGCATAGGTTATTATTATAATAATATATTTATATTATTATAATTATATTATTACTAATAGTATTATTATTATTAACATTATTATTATTTACATTGAACTCGCTTTATATTAATAATGTAATTATATTATTACTAATAGTATTATTATTATTATTATTATTATTATTGATATTATTATTATTGATATTATTATTGTTTATATTCAACTCGCTTTATATGAACCCTAACTTAAAACGAACTATTCTGACATAACAACTTTTTATAATTTTTAATTATTAATACAAACTTTCGGATTGTATTCAATTTTCCCTACAAACAGTCCACAAACAGCCTAGGAAATCTAATAAGAACATTGCACAATTTTTGATTTTTTTTTAATTTTAAATATTTTTCGGATAATTAAAAAATGGTTAGTAAATTTTACACCGGTTAATACAAACCTTAATTATAACGACTAGTTCTCGTGGTCCCTCGGAGTTCTTCTTAGCCAGTTTTTACTGTATATATTTTTGTTGTTTTTAGTTAGAAATTAAAAACTTTAAATTAAAAATCAAAATAAAAAATTAGTAAATAATTATAAATAAATTTAGCAATTATTCAGACCACAGCAGTTCGCACACTACCTTCAACTCGCACTTTTAAAATTCAACTAAATATTGTTAAATTGTTTTCGTGTACGGTTATTTTCCCGTTATTTTGCATTTTTTCTTCAAACAGTTGCTTAAGGTGTTATGATACTTGCTATTTTTTGTATTTTTTCTATATTGGAGAACAGTGCAAATATATTTGCATAGGAAAACTGACTAAGTGTAAAGAGTATGATTATACCATAAAAAATCTTGATATGTCAAACACATATACGTGTGTTATCGATAAATAATCTTAGGGCCATTATTACAACTTGCCTTTAAAGTAAATGTTAGTAAAAGGTAACTTTAGCTAAAGTGAGTAATAAAGTGAGCTATAATGTTTTTCGTTATTACAACTTCCCAATAAAATAAAATTAATATTTTTGATAATGTGGCAGCACCAAACTAAAAACCGATTATTGGTTTATAAAAATACGTAGTGGCAACGTACTTTTATTTATTTCTTTACAAACAAACAATAATTTGTGAAATTCGGTTGTGAAATTCGGTATTTTGATCAAAAGTAGCGGGTTTTAACTTTTTTTTTTTGCGATTTTTAGCTTTTTTTTGACGGTTTTTGTGGGAACAAAACGCGGGCAATTTTGTTTGTTTACATTTTATTTTGAAATAACAAAAAAGTATTTCTTGTTCTTTCTCGCATTTGTTGTTTCTTTCAGTCAATCCTAAAAAAATCCAATACAAAAAATAGCAAGTATCATAACACCTTTATGGACGACAAATTGCATGCTATAATAAAATTTTATTGCATGCAGAAAATTTAAATACATTGTCGATCATGAAGTCGTAAATGTGGAATGAATCATGACAAAGTAGATGCAATAGCCGCTTATTTTATTTATTTTTAAAGGGTGATTTTTTAAGAGCTTTCGGATTTGATTTAAAAAAAAAAACACAAACAATTTAGTCGATAGAACGATCTATATAATTCAATGTTTAAAGATGATTTTATGTAAATGGTGACCGCGGCTACGCCTCAAATGGTTCATACGCTGGGTCCAATTTTGGCATACTCTCTCCAACATATCGGCCGAATAAATTCTTCAATATTTGCATCCAGTGCGTCAACCGTTGTGGGCTTGTCCCTATAGACATGAGCCTTAACAGAGCCACACAAAAAATATTTTAAAGGCGTTAAATCGCACGATCTAGGCGGCCAATTGACCGGCCCCAAACGTGAAATATACTGTTCACCGAACTCGCCTCTCAATTGGGCTGTTGTTTCGCGTTCTGTGCGGCTGTCTTGTTGAAACCACATGTCACCCAAGTCCAGCTCTTCCTTTTTGGGCAAAAAAAAAAAAATTTGTAATCCACGTCATTCACAGTAACGTTCCTGCCTTCGTACGTCTTTGAAAAAGTACTGTCCAATGATGCCACCAGCCCATAAACCACACCAAACAGTGTATTTATCGGGCTGCATTGGTAGTTCTTGCATTGCTTTTGGCTCATCTTCTCACCAAATACGGCAATTTTGCTTGATCACGTATCCATTCAACCAGAAAAAAGCTTCGTCTCTGAACACAGCGCCCAGTCACCAAAAGTTAGCAGTTGTGGTAGTCATTGATGAGCTGCTTGAGCAGCTTAATGACCTGGGTTTCAGAACCTACGGATATGCTGACGATCTTGTTATTTCTGTCACAGGCTGGGATGACAGGACAATTTCTGAGCGCATGCAACAGGCTCTGAACTTTACCTTAAAGTGATGCCAGGAGAAGGTATTGACTATAAATCCCTCGAAAACCATCCTGGTGCCCTTTACTAGGAGACGTAAGTTATGTCTCACTGAGCCATCGCTTCAGGGGACGAGGATCTGCTTCTCTGATAGCGTTAAGTACTTGGGGGTTATATTGGATAGGTCTCTGAATTGGAATGAGCACCTTGATATGATCTCTAAAAGGGCCACTAGGGCAATGTTTGCCTGCCAGAGGCTCTTTGGCAAGACCTGGGGCCTTAGACCTCAAATGGTCTACTGGTCTTTTAACACCATTGTGAAACCGATGGTCACATACGTCTCTTTGGCCTGGTGGACAAAGGTTGAACAACTCGGGGCTCAGATGACTCTTAAGAGGATTTATCGACTGGCATGTATTGGTATCACTGGTGCCTCAAAATCATGTCCGACTGATGCCATTGGAGTCATGCTGGGTATTCCTCCTTTGCATATTTCTGTAAAGGAGAACGCGTGCATGGGATCCCTAAGGCTGCGGGAGATTGGCAGCATGAGGAGTGGGGATCTGAAGGGGCATCTTGAGATTGCGAAAATGTTCGCTGATGACCCGGTTATTAGGGTCAGTGACAAGATACTGCCTGTGCAAGTATTTGTTAGGCACTTTGTTGTTGTGATTTTCGACAGGAGCACGTGGTTGAATGGATCTTGGGTACCGGAGGTTGGTGCACAGGTCTGGTTCACGGATGGCTCGAAACAGTCGAATATGGATACGGGGGCGGGTGTCGTCGGACCCGGATTTCAGCGTGCTCTGCCCATGGTCAAATATCCCTCCGTTTTTCAGGCTGAGGTCTTCGCTATCTGTATCTGTGTGGAAGAGTGTCTGCGGAGGAGGAAACGGGGGGCCACGATCTACATTCTATCTGACAGCCAAGCGGCACTTGGTGCCTTGAGGGCTCAAGATGTGTCGTCTGGTCTGGTTAAGGAATCGTCTAGGACTTAACAACTCCTTGACACTGGGCTGGGTTCCAGGCCATGAGGGGCATGAGGGCAACGAACGGGCTGACTGTTTAGCCAACTGCTGAGCTCGTCGACAATTCATTGGCCCGGAACCCTTCTGTGGCGTACCCAATGGGTATGTCAGAGAGAAGCTCAGAAGATGGAGGGAGCCGGAGTTTGGGGCCTATTGGGCCAGATCGCCTGGGCAGCGACAGGCGAGGCTGTTTATATCTCCCTCTGGGGAGAGATCGCTGAAACTCTTGTCTATGACGAGGGGCGAACTAAGGACCGTAACGGGTCACCTCACAGGACACTGTGGCCTTAGGTATCAATTGTACAAGATGGGACGATCCTCTACGGATACGTGCAGGTTTTGTGAATTGGAACCCGAGACCTCTCAGCATGTTCTCTGCAAATGTCCGAGGCTCTCCGACAGGAGGGTGCGTTATTTTGGTGATCGAATAGTGACGCCATCGGACGTTTGGAACTGTTCACCTGGTAGGATAATTGGCTTCGTAGGGAGCCTGAACCTATAGGGTGTATTCGCTGGCAGCACAAAATACCAATTTCTGGTCGCGGTGCATAGTGCCACTATAATCTAATCTAGCAGTTGTGGTAGGTCGTGTGGGTTCAATTCTTGCACCAGCTGTATTTTAAAAGGTTTTACACCCAAATCCTTCCATTTCCACGTAGTGGAGTAACAGAGGCAAAATTGCTGCGAAAGGCACCGAATCGATAATTCACGGTCATCAATAACGCTGGCGGATACAGCTGCGCTATTTTCCTCTGTCCGCACTCTATGTATGCATGTCGGTGGTTTAATGTCCAATAATGTAAATTTGGTTCGAAATTAAGTCATAAGATTCCGAATAGCCTGCTCAGAAGGTCGCCCAAACTGACTATAAATTGGAAGAAGTGCACGATGTACTCTCTTAACCGAGCATGAATTTAGATAATAAAATTCAATAATCTGCAAGCGTTGTTCGTTTGTAAGTCATGGTTAAATTAAAGACCAAACTGAACATGTTTAATAGTAACATGTTACACGAAAACAGCTGAGCTGCCAAAAACAGTGTTGCCAAAAAGAAAGTTGCTAACAAATCATCCTTTATTTTATTTTGGTGTTCCATACACAAAACTAAAAGTCTTATATTGCAGTACAGAACTGAGTATTTGAAAAAAAAAACAAAAATTTTTTAATGTAATAACTTAAAAACGAATTACAACAGATCAAAAAGAAAAAAATCAAAAAAATAATTGTTGAACAAAAGTATAAGTAAATACTATGACAAAATTGATCATTTATCAAATTTTAACATAAAAAATTCAAAAAATTTCAAAAGTAATTCAAAAATTACCAAAGGTAATTCAAAAAAATCCAATTGTAATTCGAAAAAAATACTAATAATAAAATACAATTGAAATTGAAAAAATTCCAAATGTAATTAAAAAAACGAAATGTAATTCAAAAAACTACAAATGTAATTAAAAAAATAACAAAAGTTATTCAAAAAATATCAAATGTTATTTAAAAAAACACCAACCATTATTCAAAGAATACCAAATGTAATTCAAAAGATAAAAAATGTAATTAAAAAAAATAACAAATGTTATTTGGAAAATACCAAATGTAATTAAAAAAAATATCAGTTGAAATTCTATTGATATTACATACGTTATTTTTGACTTAAATTTGGTGTTTTTTTAATTACATTTGATATTTTTGATTTCAAATGGTATTTTTTGAATTACATTTGGAATTTTTTTAATTTAAATATGTGCTATTTTTTGAAAAACTAATGTGATTTTTTGAATAAAAAATGGTATTTTTTGAATAACAAATGTAATTTTGAAATTACAATTTTATTAGTTTTTGAAAATTAATTGCAATTTTGAACTTACACTTAGTATTTTATGAAATTAATGTGTGATTTTTTGAATTACAACAAGTGGAAATGGTGTAGTTTTACTCAAAAATTCGTTTAAGTATAAACAATCTACACATAAAAAAGTTAGTTCAGAAGTCTGTTAAACGGCTTTCAATTCAGTAGAGCAAATTATTTCTGTTGATATTGTTTAAATCAGTTATTTAACTAAAGTTACTAGTTAGCTAATTTTACCACAAGAACAAATTTCATCCGTATTTGAACAAATTTTTAGTAATTCGTGATTCTTAAATTTACAAATTTTGCCAGCTAATTTAAACTACAAATGCGTTCAAAGCATTACTTTTTTGTGTACGCTATCAGTCTCATTTGTAAATGGCTTATTTTCTATTTTTTTATTTTATAATCATAAAATAGGCTATATCTCGAAAACTAAGCTAGATAGAGCAAAATTTGCCAAAAACCGTTATTGAGTACTTACTTATTCCCGGTAAAAAATATGGATCCGCCTCTGGTCAGATTCGGAAAAACCTTTTTAGAAGTAACTTTCTGTTGATTTATCTTAAAAATTCTGTTGATTTAGCTAAATTCTTAATTAATTTAACAACAAGTGTCAACCAAAATTTTGTTCTTCTAAAATTTAGGTCACCTAAATTTAGCAGTCTGTGATTCTTCATTGAAAATTCTGCTGTCGCAAATTCAGGTATAATTTTCTGTTGTCGTAGCTGAATTTTCAACTATTTTCAAGGCCAGTTTTTATGAGTGTAGTAAACACCAGAACAATTTAAAAAAAATATCACTAGATTTAAAGTTGTACAAATGATAAAATTTAATTTTTATGCGTGCGCCCCGGTAGGCTAGTTGGTAGCGTGCTGGCTTATCAGTGCGGGGGTCGTTGGTTCGATTCCCACCAGAGGCACTGGTCTGTTTTTCGCTACAACGCGCCGAAGGCCATAGTAGCTAGTGCTCGGTTAGGGTAATAGTATATAATTTGTAATTATATGATTATTAATTAATAATAAAAATAATAAATTTTTATGCGAATCGTTATTAAATTAATTACTTTTAGTGATTCGCTTTATAGTTCGAACTTCGTGAATGATTTTTCCAGTTTTTTATAATTTTTTATGTTTATTTAATATTTTTATCATTTTTTCGTTCGTTTGCTTTTGAATATTTCGACAACTTTTTAAATTTTTTTTCTATTTTACTAGAAAATTGAGTTATTTAATTTATCTTCTACAAACCTGTATATTAAAACTCGAACATTTCTCAGCATTAATTGGTCACAATTAAATGTTTTTGAAACATTTATTATTTTGGTCCCACTTCCAGGTTATTTTTCAAAGAAAACAAGCTCATATATCGTATTAGCAACAATATAAATAAAACCTCGTAAAAAATAGCCTTTAAAAAATTACACATTTTTAATCACTTACCAAATATATACCAAACATTGCAAAAAGTAGACGACGCACAGTGGCTGAAAATCATTTTTCATTGGCCAAAATTCTGTAACTTTTGAACCGATCAAAATATTTTAGTAATTTTTTTAAAGGATAGGTAATTATTTGAACTTGGCTTAGTTTTAATTTCATTAAAATTGATTGGGCACTTCTTAAGGAATTCAAGGTCAATGTTGAACTTTTGATTTTTTAACATTTAGCGTGAAATATAGGTTTTTTAATTTTTTTATTTTTAAAAAATATCATATTTGGATTTTAATAATAATTATAAACATTTTTTGCGATAATGGGAGTTTTTAATGTTTACACTCAAAAAACTAACAATTTTTGCTGTCAAATTTGCAAATTTGTTTACATTAAAAAAATATTTACACTTAAAAAAACTTTAGTAATATTATCTAAAAATTTTGCTATTACTACAGAAAAATTTATTATTTCTGACAAATTTGTTAATTATAGCAAATTTTGATATGAAAATATGGGTTTTTATTTACTGAACCTTTCTTATTTATTAAAACATTTCATATGTGGATAAAAAGAACCTTTTAAAAATAAAAACTGCAATAGATTTTATAATATTTGTAACAATGATAGGTTTATGTTTATTAATATTTTTTACTAATACTATGTTTTTCGTACTTAAATTACAATGAAAGGCAATTATAATTGTTATTGATTTGATTCAAATATTGATTGCAAATATTCCATATTGTTCTGTGTTATTTCTGTTCTGTAGTAGTTTTTTGACTTCTTCATCTAAATCCCGATGTTCCACTTGCCATTGATTTCGAATACTGGAGATGAACGGATCTGACGTAGACAATAATATATTAAATAGATCTTCATTTGTGGAATTTCGTGAAATTTTTCTAGTATTGTGGTTTCTATAAAATCTGTAATCCTTATTCCTTTTTTTCCTTTAATGACATCTTCTCCATGATAAAGGATTTTGTGAACTGTTGCAGACATATTTCTACATGGGTACTTGGTTGTATATATTTTTGAAGTTTCCTTAGCATAATCTCCAAATTTTCTAGTCAATTTGTTCATTGCACGCAAGTACTTCTAGGATTATTTTAAATCTCAAAATAAGGTTTAAATCTACTCCTTCTTAATTCCTTGTTGGTTTAATTTTTTCTTATTGTTCCTGAAGATCCGAAATCCAAATCATAACTGATTTTAAGTGTGTTCCATAAATTGTATTCTTGCATGTATCGGTGATAATCCATATTCATATGCATCAGTATTACATAATGATTTTGTTGGGATTTCGTTTAATTGACTTGATGTTGCTTGGCATATGATGCAGCTGGATGCAGCCTTCGTATTAGTCAAAGCCTGTCCTACTTTTCCATCTATCATTGTTAGATTTAAATCGTAGCTTACTTCAATTTGCTATCCATTTACCTGTAATTGTAAAGGTAAAATAAAGAGGTAAGAAATGGCAAAAAAAAACCCAACGTAGAAATTCCTTTTTTATTACATTCCTTAGTGCATTGCTAGGTAAAATATTGTATTAAAAAACTCACTGTACAAATGAATTACCTTTGTGTGTTTTTATAACTACTTTGATTAGTGCATTGCTAGTTATGAAAAGGGTTAATAAAAATGAATTTTTTTATAAAAAGGATTAATAAAAAAATAGGTTAGAAATGAATTACCTCATCTGTGTATTTTCATTCTTACTTACAAATATATTAAAAGGGTGGTGTATTTTGTAAGCAGATATTATTACTGGTAATATAATAAATAATGACTATTTCATGCTATAAAATACCTAAAACACATATTTGACACACCATTGTTTACTTATAGGGCTGTTTAAACTACCGTCATTAGAATATTTTTTTTGAGATATTTCATTAAAATGAAAAAAGTGTTCTACCGGCGGGTCGTGGCGGGTGCAAAAGTATATATAGGGTTAAAGAGGACACTTTCACCTTTCTCTGGGTGGTAGACGTTCCTTGCTAACTTTTGTTCCCTAGAAGTTCCACTGAAATTAAAATTTTCCAAAAATATAGAAGTTTAATAAATATTTCAGAACACCCTAATAATAAATATTTCAGAACACCCTAATAAACAATCCTACCAACCTTATAAAAAAGACCGCAGGTCATTATCGATGATAACTTGCTAGTAGTAACCATTTATTTTTGATAAACAAACAAAAAAATCACCTTTTTCTGAAATTAAAAAACTGTTAAGTTTGACAGCATGCCATGCCCACAATTAGCAATAGTTTGACTTAATTTTTTGGCTACCTTCATTTGGACATACTAGCTACAAAATGACGTTAACTACAATTTGATCACAAAACAAAATTGGACTTTTGGCCAGTGAAATCAAATTTTCAGCCACTGTGCGACGAAGTAATTGTTACGATTTAATTTGTATTGATGATCGTTTAAATGGTCTTGCGATACCCTTTATTATTTACTTCCTTTTGGTTAGGAGAAATGGCAGTTGCAAATGCTTTAAGCACTTAAATTTTAACGATCTCTATTAACATTAATTGTTTGTTGGGAACAAAATAATAAAAATCTTTAACAGGTCCATAGTGGGTTAATCCATGGGGTAATATAAGGCCTACCTGAAAACATATTTCAGAGATCTTTTGCCCTGATCGAATATGTATTTCTGAACTTATTTTTCAACCTTAAAGCCTCGCCTACTTGAAAGGAGTCGTATACGATTATTTTTGTAAAAACAAAATAAAAAATATTGGGGCTGTGTCCATAAACTGTAGTTCTAATATTTTTATTCATAAATACAAGATAATATATTTTGTCTATTTAATTGATAACTTTAGATTTGATGCGTTGGCAAAGTATGCATTTATAGGTGATTATGCTGGACAAATAACTATGTTGCGTTGTGATGTTCAAGGGGCACAGCTGATTACCACTTTTAAAGGTCACACAGGTAAGATACATATTTTATTTTGTTTTAATTGGGTCATTATTCAGGAAATCGACACACCAATTGGATTCATGTCTTCCAATTTACACAAAATTTTGAGCCAGTAGAATGCTTTCCTGGACCTTATTAACATTTTGGCGGAAAAATCCCACAAGGTTGTTAGCGTAGATAACACGTTTTTTGCCTTAAAGTTCAACATGTAATTTTTGTTTGGCAATACAATAAGTACCTTTTTTATTTCACAGATTTGTAGAAATATTTTAAAAAACCCCTAAGGCCGGCCACAAACCGGCTACGTGGGAAAACTTTAATATTCACACTATATTCTTTTGAAAATCAGTCTTAATGCCCATGATCATATTGGAATATAAAAATTCACTTTAACACAAATTATTAATAATGTGGAATCAATGTTGTTTTGTATTTTACTTTTTATAATTTTATAAAAATTTTAATTAATCAGAAATTTTCTTTGAGTCAATAAATTCGTTCTTTTATAAAAAATGCGATTCCTCGGCCATTCCTTTTTTGGGATATGGGCCACTGCGGTTAATTTTATAGAATCCACTGCGATATATTAAATGGTTCATTAAGCTATATTTGAAGAAACCGATAATTTAATTAAAAACGCTGTAAAGGAAATTCCGTTAAAGACATTTATATTAATAAGGAATTTTAACTAATTATATAATGGATTACAATTCGATAACAATAACTATGCGAATGGAAAATTTAAAATTGAGCTCCTATTGCGAAAGCAAAATTTGTGGAAACGTGTCATAGAAGGTTACCGTCTTAGGCCAATAACGGATAAAGACATTATAATTAATCAAGCCGCAATGGGACAATAATCAATAATGGCCAGGGGAACTATTGGTTTGCTTGTAATGGATGACCAACTATGTCATATAATTAATTTGAAGACTGCCAAAGATACTTAGAATGCTCTTAAAGAATATCATGAGAAGAATACCCTTACTAATAAAGCGCACTTGATGAAATCAATACGAAGTTTGATAAGTGGAGTGTTGCTATGGTATTAAGTAGTCTACTGGAAGGTACAAAGGGAAATAGCTGAATATGAAAGACGTTTACATACTGGTAACTGTGCAAATATTAAAAGCATTTGTCAAACCTGATGGTGTTTCTTATTTTTGTAAGAAGCCAGGACATCATAAGAATAATTGTGGCAAGTATAAAAATTGAAAGTCAAATCAGGTTCAAGGAAAGAATATACACAAGATCGATTCTGCGTTCAAATTTGGGAAAAATAAAAGGTTTTGTTGTATGGTTGATTCTGGTGCGTCTCGCCATACAGTAAATGACATAATTTTTTTTAAATGTCTAGATGAAACATACAAGATCTCTGTTGAACTTGCGAATGAAGAAACTACATTCATTGAAGGTTTTGGTTTAGGTGAATTGACGTTATATGATGTTAATGGTAATCAACATAAATATTCGGTCAAAGAGGTGTTATATGCTTCATTTTTGGTTGGCAATACTGTAACGGTAATTTTGAGATTCATTTCAAGAATTAATTTAGCTATATAAAAGATGAAACATTATTGATTGAGGAAAATTCCGAACCGATTTCAATTCAATATTTTTCAATCAATAATGAGGATGATACTGAAGATCAAACCACAGACACTGATGCACATAAGGATTCAAAGACACACAAAGAAGTACAACCACCGGTAAGAGTTTCAAATAGGGCAAATAAAGGTATTGAGCCTAGGGGATTGATTGATAAAATCTATACAACTAAATAAATTAATGAACCTAAAACGTTTCAAGACGCTATAAATAGCGACGAAAGGGTGCAATGATTAGTCGCAATGCAAGATGAAATATAATCTATGAAAAACAATCCGACTTGAGAGCTAGTTGAATTGAAGAACAGCAATTAGAGCAAATGGGTATACAAAATAAAATATAATGCTAATGGTGAGATAAGTCGGTTCAAAGCTGGACTTGGACTCAGAAATACGGAATCGACTTTGATGAAGTTTTCGTTCCAGTTGTATCTCACACAACGTTTTACTCAAAGTGTCAATGATCAGTGTTTATATTGTAGTAATATATATGGAAAGATTTGTTTACGTTCATGATCTCATAAGAGCCAATTATACTAACGTGCAAATAAAGTACATTGAAAGTTCATTATAAAGTAATTTTGTAATGCAAAATTTGGGTGAAACTAAACATTATTTAGGAATTAAAATATCAAAAGATGATGATAGTAATTTTCAATTTTGTCAATCAAACTATATTAATAAAACTGTTCAAGAATTTAGTGTTCAAGAAGCAAAACCAACACAAACTCCAATGGACATAAGTTATGGTAAAGGAGGCAAATCTATACTTCATGAAAATAATACTAAGTATCGGAAATTAATTGGCCATCTTCTTTTATTTTAACAAAACCGTGAACAGCAAACAAACATTCTTATTTTTGTAACAAATGCAATTTAAATTGAATGAGCAGGAGTATTGGAATATAAACATTCACTTTAACAAATAATATTAATAATTTTGAATCAATGTTGTTTTTGCATTTTGCATTATACTTTTTACAATTTTGTAAAATTTTCAATTAATCAGAAACTTTCTTTGAATCAATAAATTCGTTCTTTTATAACAAATAAAATTTCTCTGACATTCATTTCTTTAAATCATGTTAGGCACAGTTTCGATTTTCTGTAATACATTATATTAGTGAATTTTGAATTTACTCTAAAACAACCTCGTTTACTAACCTCTTTTAAAAACACTAATTATCAGTCTATTAGAAATGAAATCATATCCGAAATTTCCGTAAACTTTCCTCCTTCAAATATTAACTTATCGAACTTGAAATTGATAATTTTGTACAGCATACATTAATCAAGTATCTGATAATCATTGTGAGAGAACAGAATTGAAAAATAAACGTGTCTTCATTTCGGAGAGGATAAGGAACATTTCTAAATTAAAATTTTCAAGGCAAAATGATCTAAGAAAACTCTATAGGAGAAATTTGTCTAGGAGTCATCTGAATTACATTCTGCTGTCAAAGCAAATTCAATTGATCAAAATTATAATAAAGGAACAAGTTCAGATAGAACAAGCGTACCTTTTTAGTAATCATTTAAAGAATATAAGACCAGGACCAAAATCGTATAAGGAAATTTACAAAGTTTTAGGATACTTTCGATGATCATTTTCCTTCCTCAAATGTTCAAAATGATACCAAAAATCTCATTCTATAATTAACTCTTTACTGAAATTTCAAAATGATGTTGTAAATAATTTAAGGGAAAAGGTGTACTGTGGCAGTGTCTCTTGACAGAGAAAAAGCCTTCGATCATGCTTAGCATGTTGTGATCATTTATAAGATGATTAATATTGAAGGGTCCAAAGTCATAGTAAAATTGGTTAAAAGTTTTTTTGCAAACAGAAAATTTTGCGTTTAGTTACTATAAACGAATATTCTGATCTATGTAATATACGATGCGGAGTACCCCAGGGTTCAATATTGTCTCCACATGTATTCATGATTTCCCGCATGCATTTGGCGAGTACACGGGAATTCTTTATACGGATGATGCTTTGATTTTCGCGCATGGTATTTCTCCGATCGATAAATTAAAAAAAAATAAGTTAGTGGAAAAGTTAGTAAAACATCTTGTAAATCAAGTATATATATTTATATATTTTATATATTTTTCAGCAAATTTTTAGCTTAAATTATGTTTTCAGCTAAAATTTTAATTATACTTATTCAGCACGTAACTGTTTTGAACTAATGTTTTACTAATATTTTACTAAAGTTTTACTAATTTATTTTGCTAAAAAAATTGTGCTGATAAGCGCTTTAAAAGTGTGTACGACAACCAGATTGAAAGATATACACAGAATGTTGCGACATGTCAAGATGTAGTAGGGACGAGCAAAATGATAACAAAAGGTAAAACTCTTGTAAGACGTATAAAAAAATCAACCATGGAAGATTTTTGTATCTGTGTGTAAATGTGTAATTTTAAATAGGCCTACAAAAAATTGATAGAAAGTGATAGTTATAAGCGAAATCAGAAAACAAGAATTTATATCTGGTAATCATTTCCATTTTATCAGGCTCTGCAAACTTTTGCAACTTTTTAAGAAAATACATTTCTAAAGAACACCTTCTTCTTTAAAAATTTCTATTTATTTCGATTTAAATAATAACGAAATGCTGTAAAAGATAGGCATTGAATTGAGAGTTCGGTTTACTAGATACACATAAATATAATATTATTTAAAAAATTTTCAACCCAATAGTGAATTATTATAACCAAAAAAAAAAATAATAAAATTTCGAAGGTGCATTAAAGGGATAGTGTGAAAAAAATACATAAAATGATTGTAATACCACACAATATTTTTTTTTATTTTAATAATTTTGGCCAAGAAATTTGGTGTTTGAAACTATAGTGCAGTGGTGTTGCAATGTGGTTTCGTGTTTAGTAGCATATTTTTGTATTTCTTCAGCAGCACTCAAATAAAAAAATCTGTAAAAGTTACAGAAAAAACTGTAATTGTTACAGAAAATTTGCTTATATTAGGCCAGTAGATCGTTTTGCTAATTTTGGCAAAACGTGACTGTAATTTTTTAGTAAGGTAAAAGAAGTAAAAAAAATTAGTAAAAGTTACTAAAATTTGGTAAAATTTTAGTACTCTTAATGGAAATCGATTTGCTAAAATTAACCAAATTTTATACTGAATATTAGTGAAATAAATTTAGTTTTATACTAAAAATTACTTATAATTAAATTATAGTAAAAATTACTAATAACACTATACAACAAAATCAAATTTTTTCCAAAATTACAAGATCCGACCAACAAATTTTGATAGAAGGGGCAAAAAAAAAGACACGTGTATCGGCGTTTTGAAAGTTTACATCTGGGTTTCATTTTAGGGGGAGGTAAAGTTTCCCCTAAATGCACATTTTGTATTGTCAATCGGCATAGAAAATCGAGTACAGCTTACGTTTAAAGTATATAGTGTGTTAAGTAAACTTATGTAAAATATTACGGAGAACATTTTTGTGGAATATGTTAACCCTCTAACTCCTCAAGGTAAGGGTCTTTTTTGTCCTTCTTTTAAAAAACAGCAAAAAACACCATTAAAACGGGGATTTAAGGGGTTAAAATGTTCCGCAAAAATATTCGCCGTGAAATTTTACTGTAAGTTCCTGAATACACCAAAACGGAAAATTCAACCAGAAAGTCAGAAATAAGACACAACAAGAATTATTAAGAATTTTATTTTAAAGTACCCCAACAATTTAGCATGAAAATAAAAATAGTGCAAATTTCACTAAAAATCAGTAATATCTTTATTATTTTACCTTCGATAGCAAATTTGGATAGGAAGTATTCATGAATTACATTTTTTTTAGCTCTAGGCAATACCACTTCATTACACTGTACACCGACCTATAAATTCATAGATATATAAGTATATAGATTGCCAGCTGTTCTTTGGCAGATTAGATCCGTTACATTACAACAAAAACAAAAAAAACAAAAATAAAATCAAATCAAAAATCAAGTGCTATATTTCTTATTCTACTGAAAACATGTCAATTTGCGGTGCATATATTGTGGACATAATTTGTTTTGTAATTAGAGTGTTTTACTTAAAAAATAACAAAAGATTAAAGTAAGCAATTAAACTTAGCGCGTAAGATTTGTTTTGGCGAAAATGTTCAATTGTTTGGAAAAACGATTTGTTTTGCTATATCTTCGGTAAACATACTATATCGGAATATAAAGTTACGTTTTTCAATAGTAAAGTTGAAGACATCTATAAAAGGTATTTTGAGCTAGAAGTTTTTTCGGATGAACTGTGGACGCCGAAGCATTGCTGTCGCATTTGTTATAACATTAGGAACATTAGGAGAGCACAATATCGTTCATCAACTGAAAAAACTATCTTACCCCCATTGCATATCAAACTTGATGTGGTAAAAAACTTTGTTAAATGTCTGGATACAAATGGATCAGCATTGAATTTTCTGAAAACAATGTTTCCAAAATTAAGCGAAGCTAACATTAAAGAAGGTATGTATGTGTTCTTCAAGTCGTTGTTCTTGTTAAAAGCCTTAAAATTGGTATCATACAAACAGGTGTTTTTGTCGGTCAAGAAGAAAAGCTAATGCAAAACGCTGACTTCGACGAAATCCTCTAATCAATTGAGCTTAATTCGTGGAAAAGCATTAAGGAAGTAATATTCAATGTCTTATGCAAAAATCGGTCTCCTATTGCTCGAATATACGTAGACACCATGCTTAGAGCTTTTGAAAAACTAGGCGTTCATTTTTTAAATTCCCATATGGATTACTTTGAGAACCAGACGTGCGCACCCATTGAAGAACGCTATAAAGGCAAAAGCATTCATTTGCTTATCGCTGCAATATGCTGGACAATGTATGATAATGAAGTGGAATTGCATATAGCTAAAAAAAAATGTAATTAATGAATACTTCCTATCCAAATTTGCTATAGGAGGTAAAATAATAGTGAAATTTGAACTATTTTTTTTTTCATGCTGAATTTTTGGGGTACTTTAAAATAAAATTCTTAATAAATGCGAAATTAACAATAAGCTCTCTTTTGTTGTGTCTTATTGCTGACTTTCTGGTTGAATTTTCCGTTTTGGTGTATTCAGGGACTTATAGTAAAATTTCACGGCGGATATTTTTGCGGAACATTTTAACCCCTTAAATCCCCGTTTTAATGGTGTTTTTTGCTGTTTTTTAAAAGAAGGACAAAAAAGACCCTTACCTTGAGGAGTTAGAGGGTTAACATATTCCACAAAAATGTTCTCCGTAATATTTTACATAAGTTTGCTTAACACACTATATACTTTAAACGTAAGCTGTACTCGATTTTCTATGCCGATTGACAATACAAAATGTGCATTTAGGGGAAACTTTACCTCCCCCTAAAATGAAACCCAGATGTAAACTTTCAAAACGCCGATACACGTGTCTTTTTTTTTTGCCTCTTCTATCAAAATTTGTCGGTCGGACCTTGTAATTTTTTTTTGTGTTGTACAGTGTAATTAGTAAAACTGCAAAATAAAAATGGAAATAAAACTGCTGAAATCAGCCAACAATTTTACTAAATATTAGTAAAAAGGAGCCTTATTACTTTTTCTACAAATGAAAATTTTATTTACTTTTTATATTGTAATTTTCAACATGTTGTAAAAGTAGTCTATTGTAGTAAATAAAAGAACAAGAACAACATAAAATGTTTAATAAATGATAAGGAAATTTTTTATAAAATTTCATGGATTTAATTTAATATGTTCTAAAAACTTTGCAATATGTTTTCTTTATAATTAGAATGTATTTATTATAACAGAAAATTATTTCGGATATTCATAGGTACATTAATATCATAATTGTTGACTCTGAAAAGAGAATAAAATACAACAGATCTTAAATAAAATTCTAAATGGCAACAATGTTTTTTACATTTATTGTTGCCTCCATGTTTTGATTAAGAATGACGAAGGTGGAATAACAAAATATTTGTTATACAAAAACAAAATACATGCAGTAGCAATACATGCATACAACTGCTGCAAAAAAAGTTTTAGTTGTTGTTTTTAAATATATCATCAATTTCGATCATGATTGTATTTGTTACAGAAGAAACACTCATAATTAGTTTATGCTTTACTAATTTTCTTGAAAAATAATATACACTGTAACAAGATATAAAAATTAAATATAAAAAATTAAATTAAAAAACAATATGTATATAAATTTACAATTTTCTCTTTCCGCTTATTCGCGTTTGTCAAATAAATATACACGACTAATGTGTTTTTTCTTTCTTGAAGTTTCTTCGAAAGCAGTTTAAATATTTTGTGAGAGTCAGAAGAATATATTACATGTAGAAGAGAAGGATATGTTTCTACCTATAACACGAACAAAATAGATTAGACTTGTGTTGTTCGTGAACATACTAGTTTAATTGAACTACTCAACGAAATGACATAGTTCACAATTTTTCTATATTTTAGTTCATTTCGGTGTTTTACTCATGGCACAATTTTTCTCTTTTCAACACGCATATATTTTTTAGAGTAATATTTGACACACAAATGAAATGAAATGCATACAAAATATTTTGTTTTTACAAACCAATTTTTCTTTATTTTTATAAAAATATTATTTTATAAGTTTGATATAATTTTTATTAAAAATAAAAATTATGTTTTTTCTACCTTTAATTGTGCAAGGAGAATAAAAACAAAAAGCGTGTATTGTTCAATATATCTACCAAAGGTAGAGCTTGCACAAAACGAATAAGTTTTCAAACTAGTGTGGTCTCGACATTGAGTAATTTTCATTTTCAATATTATTTTAATTTTATTAGGTTACAATTACAAGCCGCCTAAAGCCGGGCTTTCCCGGAGTGCACCTACACGCAGAAAAAAAGTATGATTGAAGATGATTGTCATTTAGGATCATAATATGATTGCTACGAATTGTAGTCATAACATGATGCTCTTAAACTATTATAAAACGATGCTCTTTTTTCTGCGTGTAGTTCTGCCTAAAAATTTTTATTCATTGTAAGTTTTGTAAATATTTAAGGAGTTTTTTTATATAATGACTAACATGTGGAATATAATACAGAATTCATGTGATGTTGATCACAGATCCAGATCCTTGCCTGTAAACTCTAGCTGAAGGAGTTTGAAGTTTCATAACAATGTAGTTTGTGTTTGGATTTTATTTACCTATAATTAATAATTTTAGTTCGTTTTTGTTTGTATAAAAACATTTGATAATTAATGAAATTGTGATAAATCCACATTTTATCGATGCCCAATAAAGATGTGTAGATCGGCTTAGTCATTGTACATGCCTTCTTATAATGAGATAGTATCCCATTTGCAAAATACCCCATGATACGTACACACTATGGTCCGAACCATAGCGGCTTAAGATATATTTTTATTACTAATTAAAAAATTTCTAAACATTTTTTTACGAACGGCTACCCTACCTAACCGACCGAGAGGGCTCATCCACATGACGTAGTGATACGTACACACTATGGTCCAACCCATAGCAAATTAAGATGTATTTTTAGTACGTCTTACATGCCTTACATAGTTATAAGATCGTTTTTCAAAAGAATATTGTGTGAATATTACAGTATTTCTGCGTAGACGGATTGCGGCAATGTTTATTATTTTTCTATTCTGTGGTATGTCCAAAGCCGGCTTCGCTGAGTAAAACTTTTATGGAAGGCTGTAAAATGAAAAATTAATACTTTATTCCGTTGTCCAATAAAAATTACATTTTAAACTTTAAGGCAAAGCAAGGTGTTATATATGATAACAACCTAGTGCGCTTGCCCGTTACCATAACTTATGTGCTCATTGGTATATGGTCTTACTGAAAAGATAATTTCTAAAATATGCAATAAAAACGTTGTATAAATGGTAATCAAAAGGGAATTACTACCGCCTATTTACGCTGCCTAAACCGCTGGTCCTTGGAATTTGAAATTTGTCATTGAGGTTCCTTCTCCATCATATACATCTAATCACGATTTTAGGAAATTGTTAGTATGTGACACAAAAAGGTAAAAAGTCTTCCCCTTATCGTCCTGCTTAAACCCCTTCAGCTGAAAATCTGAAATTTCAAGTGTATTAGCCAATAATCTATGGGCTAAAGCACTTAAAATATACCTTTAGGAATTTCAAATAAAACTTGATAAAAATGTGGCACAAAAACAAATGTTCGCTTAATCACTCAGCCCAAACCGCTTGATTTTGAAACTCGGCATGTATGTTCCTTCTCTGGCGTATACATCCACAAATATGGGATTATTGTTAATGTTTAAGTATTGGACCGAACAGTAAAAAGGTTTATTCTTGATTTACTGCCCAAACCCTTTTGTCTAGAAATGTAAATTTTATAATATGTATTCCCTGAGGTATAGGCTAATTTACCGGAGAGAATTTCCAATAATGGCGTGGTAAAAATTGTAAAAAATATTGAACTTGAAATTTGGATTAAATTAGACATCCACTAAGGAGGGTTTTTGTAAACTTTTTAGGGGACGGACAAAAAGGAAGAAGTCTCCTTCTGTTCCAACAATTTTTTGGAACTCACCAAAAACACTGGGTTTAAATAAGAAAAATTGGGATTAATCACAAAGCTTAAACCGCTGGAGTAAGGAACTTGAAATTTGGCTTGAAGTTATCCTCATTATCTAAGAAGAAATTTATATGGTGAAATTCCTTAAAGTGAGGGACAAAATCTACCTTTTAATTTTCTGCCAACTAACATTTGCTACAAATCTGACCTTTAAAATATGTGTTTCTTTGAACTTCTAACTAAAACTTGTAAAAATGGGGTTAAAAAAGGAAAAGTGTCGGTTAATAGCCCGGCTTAAATCGTTGGAGCTAGGAACTTAAGATTTGACATGTACTTCCTTAAGCGTAGGCATCAACCAAGAGAGGAGCAAAAACGGACTATCTCATAACCAAAACCATTAGATAATTATATCGTAGTTCACTTAAGATATATTTTTTGCTTTTCTGATCAAAACTTGTCATAAATAGAGATTTAAAGGGAAAAAGTGGCCTATTAATGACATGTACAATTGCTTTATGCTTAAGATTTAATACATCTTCTCGAAATGGTTAAACAAAATAATTAAAACAGGAAATCATTTTATTTTTAATGTATTCCGACATTAAAAAGTATTGGTAAGGATAGTCGAGTAATAATAAAAATTTAATTATAAAATATTTTGGATATTTAGAAGTTAACTGTATAAAAAGGGGTAAAAGTTGGTACTAATTCATAACTTTTAAATACATTTATATATATAAAAAACTGAAATTTTTAGATTCCAAGTGCTGCAAAATTACATACTCTTTTTGACTAATGAACACAAAAGCATAAAATTGGTAAAGAAAATATTTGGTCCTGGACGATTTTTATAAGAAGTTAATCTTTTGGGGATCTGCATTTTTAGGCAGGAATGACATGACATTATCCCAATTTCCCATTTGGGGATTATGGATTAAAATGTATCTATCATAACCCCCAAAACCAACATGGGAACTATGCCTAACATGATTATGCGAATAATCCCCAGTAAAAATAGACATATTCTTCATAGACAATTTTTTTTTTTGTGAATATTAAAGTTTTTCTGCGTAGCCGGCATGCGGCCGGACTTAGGGGGTTTTTACTCTGTGGTATGTCCGAAGCAGGCTTCGCTGAGAAAAAAACTTCTGCAAATCTGTAAAATAAAATAGGCATTACTTTATTGTATTGTCCAATAAAAATTACATTTTGAACTTCAACCCAAAAAAAACCTCTTATGTAAGCCCACAACCTTGTGGGCATTGTCCGCTAATATAAAATACGTGTTTATTGATGTACAGACTAATTAACTACTTTTTGAAATAAAAACATAGTTAAAATGGGGTTCAAATGTTAATAAGTGCCGCCTAATCTCCCAGGTTTAACCGCATGGGCTTAGAACTTCAAATTTGGTATGAAGGTTCTGTCTCCGGCTTAGACACAATTCTCGGAAACATGATTTTTGGAAATAATTAAAGGGTTGCACAAAAAAAATAAAAAGTGTTTGGTTAACGTTCTGCTTAAACCTCTTCGCTAAAAATCTGAAATCATAGACTATTTTTGGAAATTGTTACGACAAAAAATATCCATCTTATCTTTCTGTTTAAACCTCTTCTGCTAGGAATCTGTAAATTCAAATAGAGTAATGGCTCATGCACTTAAAATATCATCATATCATTTTCTGCGTAGCCGGCCTGCGGCCGGACTTAAGGGTTTTTTACTCTGTGGTATGTCCGAAGCACGCTTCGCTGAGTAAAAAATTTCTGCAAATCTGTAAAATGAAATAGGTAATACTTTATTGTATTGTCCAATAAAAATTACTTTTTGAACTTTAACGCAAAAAAACGTCTTATCTACGCTAACAACCTTGTGGGCATTGTCCGCTAGTTTAAAATATGTGTTCCTTAATGTAAAGACTAATTAACTACTTTTTGAAATAAAAACATAGTTAAAGTGTGGTTCAAATGTTAATAAGTGCCGCCTAATCTCCCAGCTTTAACCGCATGGGCTTTGAACTTCAAAATTGGTATGAAGGTTCAGTCTCCGGCGTAGACACAATTCTCGGAAACATGATTTTCGGGAGTAATTAAAAGGTTGCACGAAAAAAAAAAAAAAAAGTGTTTTGCTTAACATTCTGCTTAAACCTCTTCGCTAGAAATCTGAAATTTCAAATAGAGTAATAGCTAATGCACTTAAAATATACTTTTTGGAATTCCCAATAAAAACTCAATGAAAATGTGGTACAAAGAAAAAAATGTCCCCTTAATCACCATGACCAAGCCACTGCAGCTAAGAACTTGAAATTTGGCATGTAGGTACATCCCCTCGCATATACATCCACTAAGATGGGATTTTTGGAAATGTGTACGGGGAAAGTCTCGTTTTGTCCAAAACACTTCAGGTAATTCACTAAAGAAAAACTTTTTGGAATTTATCATAAAACCATAGTAATTTAGGGCTCAAAAGGGATAAATGGCCATTAATCACAAAATTCAAACCACTGGAACTGGTTGGTCCTGGGCCACCAATGAACACAAAAGCACGAAATTTTGGAACATGTAAACAAAATTTGGTACAAGACGATTTTTATCTCCCGATCCAAAATTTATTTTTTAAATTTTTCTCTTCTCAATTTTAAGAAGACATCCTCATTATGAGCCTTCTAGATTTCGATTTTTTTTGCATAAATCGATAGTAGAAACTTTTCCACAAAAACTGTTATACTAAAATTTCAGAACGAAATTCCATGTATTTTCAAAACAATAAACATAAAAAATCTATTAAATGGGTTTTAATCGAGTTGACTATTTTTGAACCAATTTTTTATTTAAAAACTGACTTAATTTAATTTAATTTACCCTTATTTAACAAAATAGTAAAAATTCCAAGTGGTTTAACCATTTTTGTGTGTTATTTTTGAAAACTATTTTCTAGAATTTATTTGTTAAAATTTATTGTTAAAATATGATATTACCTGGTAAATAGCGCCATCAGCTTATCTGAAGATTTCAAGACGGCGCTATTTTCTCCTTTTCTGATTTTAAAATATGAACCATAGCTTGAAAACTGAGAAAGTTAAAGCAAAATGGACGAAAATTTGTATTACTCCTAGCTTCACCATACGCCAGTGCTAATGACATCCCTATCCGAAATTGGACCTTGGTGGGGACCATTACATCGTAATTTTTTCCAAAAATATTCTATTTTATAAAACGGACAACATTTTCGATTCTTCGGAGTATCCACAAATGTTCTAAATAAATATGAACCAGGTCTGGGAAAGCTTCCGCGACCCTTAACCTCCTACAAAGAGCCCAAAACTAAAATGTAATGCCGCAAGTGAAAGACCAAATTTTATTATTATATTTCACATCAATGTAGCATTGTTTTTAGCTTGAATAAAATTGTGTGTAAATTAGAAGTATAAATAAGACCGTAGATGTACTTTTTTGTACTTTAATTAAGAATTGTAATAATTAACAAAAATAATTTTTCTGAGCCAAAAAAACAGAAATACATTTTGTAATTTTTTCTGTTGTTTTTATTTTTTTTTTTCAATTTAGATTAAGGTTTGAGAACAATGAAATTAAAAAATACATACAATGTGAATGAAGTTTTTAGTTCAAAAGACTATTATTTTGGAACTTCTTGAAATATTGAAATTTAAATATAATATTTTTGTGAAAAAATGGTATCAATTTATGCAAAAACTTTTTCGATGTCTTAAAGGCAAACATTTAATTATTTTAGGAGTTTTTTACATCCTATCCTCTTCATCTCCGAATTCCTAATTAGCCCTTTTCCCCGTTTCCCCCGTTCTTATAAAATTTTTCAAAAACCAAATTTTTACTGATCTGCCTATTTTTGAAACAACTTAAGTTTTAGATTTAACTTAACATTTTGATTAAGATGAGCACTTCTTAAACATTTTAAGTCCCGGTAATACCACGTTTTCAGCGGAAAATTCAATAAGTGCATTTTCAGTGTATTAGACTCTTTACTTGTTTCTACGTCTTCCAGTAATATATTAAAGATCCCCTTTTAGTGGAGGTCTTCATTTGGGCCGTGTTTATTTAGTAAGAACTTTTTTGTTTGAATAACTTTTTGGAAATAACCCATCGTGGCCTGATAATGAAAATTAATATAACATGAAAATTGTTATATGTATTCTTCAAATTTTAAAAAACTTACAGTTTTTTAGATTTTTTGAAAATTTGTTATCAAAAAAAATAAAATTACTTTTCAGAATAGTATGTCGTTTTTTTGAAAAAAGCATTATTTTTTTGTTGAAAAAATCTGGTTTTCTATGGAAAATTTGCTTTTTGGAAAAAGTCCTTTTTTTTAAATAATTCTTTTTTTTTGAAAAAGGTACACTTAACTTTTTTTTTGAAAAAGTGTTTTTTTTTTGTTTTTGTCAAAAGTAGTTTTTTTGGTAAAAGCATTTTTTTTTGTTTGAAAAAAATCTTTTTTCTGGTGAAGCACTTTTTTCGGGGAAAAGTCCTTTTTTTGGTAAAAGCAGTTGTTTTAAAAAAAAGTATTTTTTTGTGGAAAAAGTACTTTTTTCTGAAAAAGTATTTTTTTTTTTGGAAAACGATATTGTTTTGGAATAAGATATTTTTTTCTGTATACTTTTTGGCCATCTCCGTTGGAATATCAAAAAATTCCGTCTTATTCGAATTCTCCTTTCCAGGAGGAAACTTTTTCAGTTATTTGGCCCAGTTTCTAACTTTTTGGACATCTCCGATGTAATATAAAAAAATCCCGTCTTGGTGGAGGTCACCTTCCCAGGAGGAACCTATATGCCAAATTTAAAGTTTCTAGGAGCAGGTGCTAGGATGGACGATGTTGAGTCACTCAGTATCTCACACTACTCTTTTATATAAATAGATAGACATATGAAAACTACTGTTATTTAAAAAAAAAAAAAAGTTAAATATTGTGAAAAAACATGTTTTAAACCCGTTATTCTTTTGAAAAGTACCATTACTTATAAAATACCTTTACTTTTTGAAAAAAAAAAAATACTTTAAAAAAAAAACGTTCCTTTTTTAAAAAAAGCGTTTCTTTTTGTTTTAAAAACCCGTTCTTTTTTTTAAAAGTACAGTTACTTAAAAAAAACGCATTATATTTTTTTAAAAACCGCAATTTTTTAAACAACAGTTACTTTTTTAAACCCGTTATTTTTTTGAAAATGTCGTTACTTAAAAAACAAAAACCGTTAGTTTTTGATTAAACCGTTACTTTAAAAACCCCTTACTTTTATTTGTTAAAAAAGTAACGGTTACTTTTTTAAAAATGCTGTTACTTATTTTGCAAAAACGGAAGACTTTTTCCACTTTTTTGCACTCTCCGTTGGAATATTGGAAAATCCGTTCTAAACTTCAAGTTCCCAGGTCCAGGGGTCTATGCTGTGCGATGTTGAGTCAGTCACTCACACCACTTCTTCATATATATAGATTATTTATATACATTAATATGAAAAAAATATATACTCGAAATATTTTTACCTCTTAGACTACAATAAGATTTTAACTCGATAAGTGTAAAAAAAAATAAAATAAAGTTTTAACGGGAAAAAGTGTAGAAAATTAGAACGTAATTATAACAAAATTATATTTGTAGAAAATTTTGTAGAATTCTGGTTAAACGAATTACAGGACGTTAAGGTTGTTCGTTAAATCGAGATATTCGTTAAACAACAAAACGAATAAAAAACAAAACTATGGAATTATTATTGATATTTTTTATTTTCGTTCGACTTGTTCGTTACTTCAGTGTGAAAAGTTTAACATTCGTTGAACCGGGAATTTTTTTCATTGAGTGTTGTTTTTTCATTTTTTTTTAAGTTTTAAATAAAAAAAAATGGAAAAAAGCTCCTTAAAAATTATAAATTTTTTTGGAAAAAGTAATTTTTTCAAACTGTAATTTAATTTTTGAAAAAATGTATTTTTTCGGTATTTTTTTGAAGATGGTACTTGTTTAGAAAAAGTAAATTTTTTTTGGTACTTTTTTTGGAAAAGCTAAAAAATTTTCGAAAATTTTTGTTTTTTTGAAAAATGGAAGTTTTTTTTGGAAAATGTACTTTTTTTTTGGAAAAAATACTGTTTTGAAATTGGTACTTTTTTTAGAAAAAATAAATTTTTATAGTTCTTTTTTGGAGGACACTTTTTTTTGAGGAAGATACTTTAGGTGGCAAATGGAATTTTTTTTAGGAAAAGTATTGGCATTTTTTTTTAGAAAAATTTATTTATTTTCTTTTTGGTTTGGAAATTGTATCTTTTTTGGAAAAGGTGTTTTTTGGGAAGAAGCACTTTTTTGAAATTGGTACTCATTTTGAAAACTAAATTTTGTTGGTAGTTTTTTTTTTGGAAAAGGTATTTTTTCGGTATTTTTTTGGAAAAGGTACTTTTTTGGTACTCTTTTTTGGAAGATACAGAAAGTACTTTTTAAAATTGATACATTTTTAGAAAAATTTAATATTTTTGGTACTTTTTGTTTGGAAAAATGGAAATTTTTTTAGAAATGTTAATTTTTTTGGAAAGAGTACATATTTGAAATTGGTACATTTTTTTAGAAAAATTTATTTTTTGTGTACTTTTTTGGGAAAAATACTTTTTTTGAAAAAAATATTTTTTTGGAAAAATTCCTTTTTTACATTAGTACTTTTTTAGAAAAATTAATTTTTTGTACTGTTTTCCAATATTTTTTTAGTAAAATTAAATTTTTTTTGTAATTTTTTTGAAAAAGGAACATTTTTAGTACCTCTTTTTTTTGGAAAAAGAAAATTTTTTGGTACTTGTTTCCAATAGTTTTTTGTACTTTTTTCTGAAAAGGGTACATTGTTTGGTACTTTTTTGGAATAGGCTTTTTCGGTAATTATTTTTTTTTGAAAATTTCGGTACTTTTTTTTTGGAAAGTGGCATTTTTGAAATTGATACATTTTTAGAAAATTAAATTTTTTGGTACTTTTATTTTGGATAAGGGACTTTTTTCGGTAATTATTTTTTTTGAAAATTTCGGTACGTTTTTTTGGAAAGGGACATTTTAGAAATAAGTACTTTTTTAAAATATTTAATTTTTTTGGTACTTTTTTTGCCAATAGTTTTGGTACTTTTTTTTTGGTAAAAAGAAAAATTTTTTGGTACTTTTTTTTTTAAATGAATATTTTCGGTACTTTTTCTCTTGGAAAATGTACTTTTTTTTGGTACTTTTTTCTGAAAAGGGTACATTTTTGGTACTTTTTTTGCGAAAGGGACTTTTTTCGGTAATTATTTGTTTTGAAAATTTCGGTACTTTTTTTTTTGGAAATGAACATTTTTGAAATTGGTACTTTTTTAGAAAATTTAACTTTTTTGGTACTTTTTTGTCAATAGTTTTGGTACTTTTTTTTGGTACTTTTTTGTCAATAGTTTTGATACTTTTTTTTGGTAAAAAAAAAAATTTTTTTTTGTACTTTTTTTTTGATAATGAACGTTTTCGGTACTTTTTCTCTTGGAAAATGTACTTTTTTCCAATGCTTTTCGGTACTTTTTTTTGAAGAAGGTACTTTTTTTGGGACTTCGTTTTCGGTACTTTTTTTTGGAAAAAGGTACTTTTTTTGGAAAAATGGACACTATTTTCCGAAAAAGGAGGAGTTTTCCACTTTTTGGCCTTCTCCGTAGGAATATCCAAAAATCGCTTCTTAGTGGAGGTCTAAGTCGGAGGATGAACATATGTACCAAATTTCAAGATTGAACGCAATTGTCAATGATCGATTGAAGTAGAAGAGGGACCTAGTTTGTTGAGATCAATTAAAGTAGAAAGTGCACTCATGTAAAGAACTAGATTGTTTAAAGTCTACAATAAATTGTGTTTGTGTCTTCTATTGAAAATATTACCATTTCACCATTATCAACTAACATATGTATCAAGCATGTATGATACGGACAAATAGTTCAGAGTTTCCATTCAAAATTCAGGAAAAAATCAAATAAATTTAGTTTTCATTTAAAATTTAGAAAACATTGAAACGATTTTCTAATTAAAAAAAACATAATTTTATATAAACATAATTTTATAAATAAAAATCACCAATTGAAATCCAGAAAATTAAAATACGTATGTTCAAATAATTCTATTTAATAGAACACGTCAAATAATATTCAGGAAATTATGATGAGATCAAGATTATTCAAGTTCACGATCATTTGTTTTTTGTTAAACAAAAAACCGTGCAATTTTTAATTATTAACTAAAAAATTTCTTCATCCGCTAATTTAAAGCAGTCTTTGTCTACTGACAGGTCATTACATGTTTCATACCGTGTCACCGAAAATCTTCAGAGAACCAATATAAAATGGGTAGAAGATTTACCCAAATTTTGAAGGAAAAAGGTCAACGCTTTACCCGTATTGTTTTATTTACCCGATGAGAAGTAAAAAACAAAATTGGAAGAATTGAACTAATTCAAATCAAAAAGAAAACATTTTTAACTAGTAAACATTGTTCGTGTACAGGCTAGAATCTCTAGTCATAATACACTGTGTTGTTATTGCTTATTAAATAAACACAACATTTTCGGATACTACAGTCAGGTATGCTGACTATAGTCACTATAGTCAGGTTTGCCATTTATATTTTCTGATTTATAGAAGTTTATTTTCAGTTGATATGGCCGATTAGGGACAGAGTAGCCAAAACATATTTTTAAATTGCTTATTTAATTTAGAAATTTTCTTCTTCACATGCTCTTTCCATTTTAGCTTTGCATCGAATCTAAATATTTTGCTGTGCATTGCTGTGTTTGCATATGGGACAATGTTATTATTCATATAAATTCGAAGCGGTTTTGTTCTTTAATAACTAAAGTTATTGTGTGTTGATTTACCCTTATTCAAAAGAATTCTCAATTTGTTTGTCCAAAATATGATAGAATCCGTTGCGTTTTGTAGCTTTCTGTGACTTCATCTACATTAGAAACGCTTGCAAGATAGCACAACGAAAATAAAACGGTGTAATTTTTGACCCCACTTTTTAATACCTAAATGTGAGATTGAACAACTAAAAAATATGGGTCTCTTAATTTTTGATTCTTTATTACATATCCGAATTTCATCGCAATCCGAGGGAACGCATGAACGGACTCTCCTTGCAAGATATAATATTTGATTTTTAAAATTTTATGTATAAAAAACTGCGTTGAAATAAGCAAAACTTTAATGCAAAATTTCCGAAAAATCAGGCCCATAAGTGAAAAAACTGAGTACGTTATTAAAATCAGCGTGGCCGTAATATTAAGGATCAATGTTCGGTACTCTCGTTATATTTTTCGAGTTGCCCAGTGTAATCGAAGGATTATTATTCATTTAACATAACATTATCCATATTTTCTGCCAGTTCTAAAAAGTTGAAACTTTCAACCAATCTCCAAAATAATTGAAATTCATCATACATATATATTTATATTTACTTTTTTGTAGCAAGTATTCGTTGTCTTAAATGGGTGGAAGGGCCTCAATTACTATTTAGTGGTGCTTGTGATCATTCAGTAATCGTATGGGACGTTGGTGGCAAAAGGGGCACAATTTACGAGTTGCAAGGACATAAGTTTGTTAAATATTTTATTTATTATTTGTTACTATACATATTTTAATTCTTGTTTTGTTCAAACACCTAGAAATAAAGTATCAGCATTAGCTTATGCCAATCACACCCAACAATTAATTAGTTGCGGTGAAGATAATGTTGTGGTATTTTGGGAAATGAATGCTATGCGTAAGGAGGTACCTGCATGGGTCGAAAATAACAACTGCCAGTTATGTTCTCGTCCATTTTTTTGGAATTTCCGTTCAATGATGGACCAAAAACAAATTGGTAAGTACATATATTTTTGTATTAAACGCTTATTACACTGTGCAACAGTGCAACTATAACGGAAAAGCCACCTAGTGTAAGTTGTTGCTCTCGTTATTTAAATATTAAATAACACAGGCCAACAGAATCTAAACCTCTTTGCTGCGTGAGACAGACGCATACACTGTGGAGCAAAAGTGAGCCAATATTTTAAAATTAAAAATCAAGATGTATTTATTCTCTAAATCTGTTTGGAAAAATTAATCCAATTAGCGAATAAAGGTATTAATCATAGATGTGCAACCATTTGGCCCCCCCTATATTTTCTACAATCTCAGATTGTATATGATAAGGTCATTTTCTCATTTTTGCACCATGACTCCGATTAACTAAAAACTGTACTTTTATTACAGAACTATTAACTTTTTTATTATATAATAAATACATTAGGCAACTGGGATAATAGTGAAAAATTATATCATTTATATGCGTTTTTAGACCTAAATGTTCAAAATATTTTTTAATAAAGAGGAAAGTGTGTAGAAATATATTTATTTATAATTGTTAATAACACAAACACTAGTTAAAACATACAAGTTTTTGCAGTAAAAAATTTAAGATTGATTTGGTTTTAGAACACATGCTTATCCTCTGGAAGATTTTCAGCATTTTTCTCTGAAGTTTGAGAAAAATACATCGGTTGCTGGCGCGGATCCAGGTGGAGGTGAAATAGGACAAAATTTTCAATGCAAAGATGTAAAAAAGTTTAGAAAAATCGAGAGGCGAGTTCGGTGTGGCATGTGGCATCGTCTTGTTGAAACCACATGTCACCCAAGTCCATCTCTTTAATTGTGGGGCAAAAAAAAATTGTAATAATCGCACGGTAGCGCTCGCCATTCACAGTAACGTTCCTGCCTTCCTCGCCTTCGAAAAAGTACGGTCCAATGATGCCACCGGCGCATAATCCACATTAAACAGTGCATTTTTAGGGATGCATTGGCAGTTCTTGCAATACTTCTACCTGCTCTTCACACCAATTTTGCTTGTTCACGTATCCATTCAACCAGAAATGAGCTTCGTCGCTGAACACAATTTGCACAATTTGCACTTTCTTAACCGAGCATGAATTTTGATAATAAAATTCAATAATTTGCAAGTGTTGTTCGTTTGAAAGTCGATTCATGGTTAAATTATAGACCAAACTGAAGATGTTTAACAGTAACATGTTACACGAAAACAGCTGAGCTGCCAAAAACAATGTTGCCAAAAAGAAAGTTGCTAAAAAATCACCCTTTACTTAACATGAAGTTGTACAGTAGTTATTTAAATAATATAGAACTTAATTTCAAACGAAATCCAAAGTCAATTTTAAAAGAAAATCTATTGGATATCCAAATGTAATTAAATACTTGAGTAATGAATCGTCATCAAGTGAGTAGTTTTCTAGGCTGTTCTTTTGACAAATTTGTTAAATATCGTTCACTCCTTCTTTTTCATAAAGTTATAAGAACTGGTAAGCCCCTACCATTGAATGAAAGTTTAATTTTTACACGATCAACCAGAAACCCACAGTTAGTCATTCTTAGGATTAGGAAATCTATGTTTGAAAGATCATTTGTAGTTAGGATTGCTCGATGTTGGAATTACTTGCCATATGAACTGCGTATTTTTTCGCATTCGAACAACGTTTTCCGATTAAAATTATTGGAATACTTTAATGCTTTATGAATTTTAATTTTACTTACTTTTTTAAATTGCATATGTTATTTATATCCTGTTTTTTTGCGGTTTTGGACTTTGTTGCCAATGATTGGGTGTAACTTTTTCTTTAATAATTTATCTTGCTATAATATTGCTTTGTATATATATTACGGATGGGGAGCCAATATGTTAAGTTGTTGAGTATAAGACTGTTAATTTTTAATATTTTTATATTTGTTATATTTTACTTTTGTAAGGTATATTATGTTTAAGATTCTTTCTCAGGAGTATTGCTATGTAATACAGTTTTTGGCCTAGAAGGCTTTGTACTATTGATGAATTAATAAATAAATAAAAATAAATAAATAAATCTAACGATGAGTTCATTATAAGTAACATGTTTCGTGATTTTTTTTTTTTGATACCACTTATTCCGATGCTCAGTGCAATTAATCAAACAGATATCCTTTGCCAGTTGCGGATAATCAGTCAATATCGTTTCCTTCTATCAATACAACCCAGTTAGTATCCTGTTTGATGAATTTAAAACCATCATTTTATAGTGGACCTGATGGTATTCCAAGCTGTGTTTTAACTAACTGTGCTTTGACAATTATGTTTAATTTATCAATAAAATATAGCTACCCATGCAGAAAAATACAATCGGTGTTGGCAAAGCGTCGGCGACGATCGATTATGCGTTGGCAGAACGTGGGATTAACAATCTTGACAGTATTGTCCTGTTACCTGATTGATAACAGTGGCCAAACGTTGGTTTGAGCGAACTTGCCACCGTTATTATAACGTTGGCAATTCAAACAATTTGGAGCTTTTAAAATAGTTTAAATTACAGTCGAACCTCGATTATCCGGGCCTCTATTAACCGGGTACATCTAATAACCGGCATGCTGGTTGTTTGATTTATACCTCTATTAACCGTGTTTACCTCTGTTATCCGTGCAGCACACATATTTATTTGCTTGTTTTTTCTTTTCACCTACATAAATTCGGGAAATATTCTGATATTCTATTCTATTCTTCTAATAACCGTGTTTTCGATTATCCGTGCTGCGTCCGGTACCGTGCAACCCGGATAATCGAGGTTCAACTGTATATTAATTTTGAGAAATATGTATAATAAAAGCACATTTAAAAAGCAGCAATACAGTTCGGTCTTAGTCTTTTACATCATATTTAAATGTGTGAAATATAATTAAATAATAATAAAAAAATTCATCTACCTGGTTGTAATATTGGTAACAATAATATTGGCAAAGAATTTTACGGGTGGTACTGTGAAAATACATGCTTTGCAAACAAAACAGTGTTTTCATAGTACAATATTAATTATACCTTTGGTAATTTTTAGAACGGTGGGTTTTACAAAAATAGCGATGGTTTACCAGTACTATTTTTTTGGTACGGTTGGCAAATTTCTACCTGTGTACTTTCCTCGATTTTTAAAGAAATCATATATTATTCCATTATTTAAAGCTGGTAATAAATCAAAAGTTGAATTCCTGCTTAGTAAAGTTAAACCTCATATTCTTCAACGAACTACTCGCACATACATCCGGCTATATTTACAAGGCTTCCAAACCAAGTCTTCCCTTGGAAGAATATGTAAACATTATAATGAATAATATGAAATTATTGATTTTTCTCTTAATATCGATTTAATTAAACGAAATGTTATTTTGTACTTAAATACTTAAGCATTTAATTTGTAATTGTTAATTTCCATAGACTTAAATTAAATAAATAATAAATAAATTCATGCGATGCGAAAACTCTTAATTTCATAGAAAAATTGAGAACCTTCCCTTTTGCGTATTGGGCACGTCACGTTGCTACCCTATTTATTTGTACATATCACTCTGAAAATACAAAATTTTTATACAAATAGTCTTAAAACACTCAAATTTATAAAAAAAAAAATCCTTAAAAAACAAATCATAAAAATATGATTCTGGTATTGGATAAAATGTCATAATAGTATGTAGAGTTCCCATATGAATTCACGATGTTAAGTAGAATTTTTCCAAAACAAATTGTAGTTGACATGGAAAAATCTATCTTTATGTACTGATTTTGTTTTGTTTACCGCTGAATTTTCTTAAAGTTCCGAGCCAACCTCTAAAAATCTCCCTAAAGGATAATTATATGTTATATTTAAAATAAATAAGTTTTAAATATTTTAGTAAAAACTGATATTTTTAATAGTTTTTGTTAAATTTATAATAAAATGTTGTTAGCACACATTACTAAATTAATTGAAGTCTTACTAATTATAATTTGAGATTATAGAATATATTGGAGGGCCCAAATGGTTGTACCTGTATGAATATAAAGAGGACACTTTTCCATATTTTAAATTAATTTTTTAAAAACGATTGGAGAATTAATTAATTTTGCGGTATAATTTTGAAACATTTGCTCACTTTTGCTATATACACTATGGGAAAATCTATATAACCGTACGTCACTCACACGTATGTCACATTAACGATGTCACTCAGGATTTTAACCATTTTAAGAACAATAATATAAGCATTTCTGCGGCAACGAATTTAACCAGGCAAACATCCTAGATTTTAATACTTATACAGTTAATGTATAAGTATTAAAAACTACAATAATTTACTTTAATGTTGCTTGTAATTTTTAAAAGTTTTCCAACACTTTTGGGTATAACATAAAAGGAATTCGCCTAAAACCTTTGGTGGATGATAATTCTGATGCTGAAAAATCTCGTACATGTTGAAAAAACATGTTCTAGAAATAAATGGTAGTTCTTCAAAGTCTGTAACTCTGTTTTTTCAATAAATACTAGTTTCAGAGATTTTTAATTGTGGCGCTTTCTGCGTATATGTAATTGTATTTTTTTATATTGGCATATAAATGACAAATAAACTAATAAAATGAGATCAAATATATTATATTTCCTTCAGAAATAAAGAAAATATGCCAATACAAATCTCATCATGTCTATGCGTGAAGATCTTAAAATTTTATATTTTAATAGTAATGGTGATCTCTATCATATAAGCCAGATTTCAAACTATAATTTTTTAAACTGCGGATGTGCCAATCAGTTTAAGGTAGGATTTTTAGCGTACTGCTGAGCTAAAAGTGATGTGAAACCAAAAAATAAAATCGGAGATATTTAGCACTTTTACATAACGATTGTTACAATGTACAATTCAAGATATATTGGACCCCATAATTCTTGAAGCAGAGGGTGTACCTTTAATTTGAAGTTAGCCTTTTAGGGATTTTTAGAGAGAAAAATGTTATACGGAATTAAAAGATTATCCGATCAGTTTAGCGTTTTCACATAATAGTAGTAATGTTGCTTTCTACCGTTCAAGACATATTTGACCCCTCAATTTGAAATTTTTTATTTATAAAATTTTGAAATCGTACGGTTTTGTAGATTTTCCCATATGCGTTTTTTCAAAACTCGTAAGACGTATCTCCACACTTCAGTACAAAATACCAACTTCTGGTCGCGGTGCATAGTGCCACTCTAGTCTATGTCCACTCTACATAAGTGCTGCATGTGTTTTTTATTTCGACGCAACCAAAGTTTTTTGTATTATGTCTACGCAATTAAGTAGTTAAGAAAGTCAAGACCCTGAAGGCTTCATTACTTGTGCGGATACGTTTCGTGTAATACAATGTATAAAAATAGTACCTTAATACAATATGTTGTCTCTGTTTTACATAGTAAATCAATGGTGACGGATTTGCGTAAAGTATATTCTGTGCAAAATAGAATTTACTTTCCCCAACTCACCATTTGTTTAGTATGTAAAACATAGATAACATATTGTATGTAGGCACTGTTTTTACACATTGTATGGATTCCGTTTAAGAAACGTTTCCGCTCGAGTAATGAAGCCTTGAGACTAGAGTATATTTTTCTAAAGGCTTGAGGTGCACTAAGTTCGAATCTGACCTCAATAGCGAAAATACCATAGCATACCAATAACTTTCAACTGACGATTTCTCCGGGAAGGAAGAAGATATTGTAAAGTTTAAACCTGAATTTTAAAGGCAAGAGATAAGACTTTCAGATGCAGTTTTGTGAACAAAGATAAATTCGCAATGTTATATAGCAGGCAAAAGAACCAAAAAAAAAGAAAAATAAAACAAAAAAGCAATTTAGTAAATAAAAAATGTAATTAATAAAATAAATGAATAAATAAATACTAACACCCATATTCATAAGTAAAAGTTAGCAAGGAGTTAACATGTATGCTTAGGGTGTTTCTTCGTTGTATGGGCGAAAAATAAAAATGATTTTTTGACTGTATCCCCCCCCCCCCCCCCCCCCCCCCTTAAAATATTTGTTAACGTGTCAAAATACGCCACGCAGAAATTAGAGTTCTAGCATAACGGGAAGATGTCCCGCATCGCCCTTGAAAATCGGGCCCCTTGGAAAGATGGTCATTAGGGTGGCCCACGCTTGTATGGAAAAGTAAAAGTATATTCCAATACTTTCTCCACAAGCCTGATTTTGTTTCTTTTGCTTAAATATATGTGTATACCAAAAATTGGCTCAATGGGACAATATTTAGAGGCCGCGTTGAATTTCGACTTTTATGTTTCACATCTTTTATTACATGCATTTACTACTGGCTTATCATTATTGTACTTGTTTATGTACTGGAGATACTTTTTCACACTTTTCATTGATCTTTACTAGATTTACATTCGTTAAAATTCAAATATATTGATCCCTTTATATAATTATTTAAAGTCGATAGAGTTGCTATACTCATCATCGGCAATGGAAAAGAAAAACTTTAGCAGTTCCGATGATCACAAAAAGAATCGGTGCAGAACATGCTAACGCTTGTTTGCGTGTCTGTACCGATTGGTCAATAAAAAACCAAATTCGAGGACTATGCTTTGACACTACCGCCTCCAATACTGGTTTAAAGCTAGGTGCATGTACTTTAATTGAAAATGGATTAAATAAAGACCTAATATGGATTGCTTGTCGCCATCATATGTTTGAGGTCATGCTTTCTAATGTTTTTAAAGAGTATTTTGGCCCAAGCGGAGGACCCGAAGTGCAACTATTTAAAAGATTTAAAAATCAATGGCCAACTATTGATAAAGAAGACTTAAAAGTCGGAGATGATACTCTATTCCATACAAGTGACTTGCTTCAACTCCAACAGCAAATGTATGAATATTATACCGATGCCATCAAAAGTCAATAGCCAATGGACGATTACCGTGAACTCCTTACGCCTTGTCTAAATTTTCTTGCTGCTGCAAATAAAGCAGGAACAATGAAAGTTAAATTTTATGCACCAGGCGCGTGCCATCTTGCTCCTTGGATGAAGAAGGCGATCTATTGCATAAAAATATGTATGTTTCCAAATCAATTTGATCTCACAGACGAGGAAAAGAAAGCAGTTACAGAAATAAGTTTGTTATAAGTCTTATATATGCCGATACTGGAATGAAGCTCCTTTAGCAATAAATGCTCCTCCTTAAACAACTCGAAAACTATTCAAATGAAAAAATTGTTAAAGCTGCTGTAAAAGCATTTCATCGACATTTATGGTACTTTTCTGAATATTTAATCGGACTTGCCTTTTTCGATTCCAGAGTTACATATAAAACTAAAAAGACAATGGTGAAAAATCTCCAGACTGGACGAAAAAGTATTTAACCATAGGAATCCACTTGAATCCTATGTTACCAAAAGGTCAACAATGTTCTTTAATTTACTATGGGATGATGGACAAGAAAAGGCACAGTCATTTCTTTCAAAGGATCCTACAGAGTGGAAAGACGACGCCATTTTTATTTCGAGAAATAAATTGCTAGACTTTTAAAAGTTGTAAATGACTGTGCAGAACGAGGTGTTGCTTTGGTGACCCGATTTAACAGCGCAGTTACGAAAAATGAGGAGCAAAAGCAATATTTGCTTAGATTAGTTGATCACCATAGAAAAAAATTTCACGGTGTTTCAAAAGATAATATTGCAAAAATGGTTATCGATAATTTTAAAAAATAATAAATTATATGATAATTTGTACTTAATATACAGTTTTATTAATTCTTCATTTATTTGTTTTATAAATATTTTTATTTTTAAATAAACAATGAATATCACCATAAAAAATCGTTGTATGTTATATTTCTATCTAACCCCGAAAAATCATTAAACTATCGCAACCTCTAAATATTGACCGATTGTGCTCAAATTTGGACTGAACATTTTTAAGCACTATTCGAATAGGATCAGCGTTGTGGAGCGCGAATATTCGATGCTTTTGAATTTTGGGCCACCCTAATGGTCATAATTAAAAAAAAAAAATTCAAATTTTTTTTTTCTTCAAAATTGAAAAAATATAAAATAATTTTTGTGTTGGGTTTAATCATAACTACTCAGATAAAAAATATTACTTTCCCAGAAAATCGCTAACTTACCCTAACTTTGTGTCAAAAAAATTAATAAATATTTTGGGGGTACCTCAAAGTGACTTTTTTTGCAGTTTTGAAAATTTTATTCAACAGAAATCAAAAACCTAGTGTTTGCTGTCAATTATTTTATTAAACACATCTCAAGTATTAAATAAGCCAAGTACTGTGGATATCCGTTGGCAAATTTTTTTTAGAGCATTTTGATTCTCGGGGATTTTAAGGTTTTTTTATTTTTATACATTTTTACTTTAAAACAAGGTTTTAATAATATTTCATCAACCCATGTTAACCTGGGGTCAAATATGACACACGTAAGAAAAATGCAGCTTTGTGGCAAAATTTATAAATAAAATAAAAAAAAGGGATAATTCAATTTATATTTATTTTAAAAAATTTTCGTTAACCGTTTCTAGTCTTCGAGTAGGTCAATTTAGTAAAAATTAGAACTTAAAACTTTTCCATAATAATAATTTTGAGGGGAAAAAAAATTACACTATTAAATTAAAAATATGTTTTTCAAAAATACTCCTGAATATGTACAAAAAAATCAATTTTAATATGAATACAAATATCTGAATTTATACTAAATAATTAATTTTAAAATGTAAATAAATTACAATTAGAAATATAAACAAAAATTAATTTTATGTCATCTTTGTGATCTTTGACTCTTTTAAAATACGAGGGTCAATTGTGACCCCATGAAAACACATGTTAACTATGAACACGAAAAATTATACTTTATAATAAAGTTATTACAATTATATAAAATAGCATACACAATAACATTGATGAAATATTACAAAAATCTTGTTAAAAAAAAAGTCTATACAAATTTAAAAAAAAACGTTGAAATCCGCTAGAATCAAAATGCTCTAACAAAAATTTTTGCCACCGAATATCCAAATACTTATGTTATTTAATATTTGGGATGTGTTTAATAAAACATTTGCCAGCAAGAACTAGTTTTTTGGTTTTTGTTGAATAAAATTTTCAAAAATGTAAAAAAGTAACTTTTAGGTACACCCCAAATATATGTGCATTTTTTGACTCCAAGTTAACATAAGTTAGCGATTTTCTAGGAAAGTAATATTTTTTATCTCAGTAGTTGTTATTGAACCAAACACAAAATTTTTTTTTTATATTTGGTAAATATTTCCAAGGAGGCCTGATATTCAAGGGCGATACGGGACACATTCCCGTTATACTAGCACTCTAATTTTTTGCATGGTGAATTTTTGTATCCAAACAAATATTTTAAGAGGGGGGGCAGCCCCAAAAATCGCAAGTTGAAAAATAAGGACCACCCTAATGTATGCTATTCATAATACACTTGTCATACTGTTGTTAAGTTTATGTTAACAAGCGTCTAAACTGTTGTTAAGAGTTTTAAAAACAGCTGTTTTCTGTCAAAGGGACTGCGAAAAAAATAAATATACATTTTTGTGGCCGAAAAATATTTTTTAATGTCTAAACTATGGAAACGCTTAATGATGTAGAATTACATATTAAGAAATAGAGCCAGTGGTCGTGCTGTTAAAGTTTATAAAAAAAGAAAAACCCATTTTTTGTTTATATTGACACTTAATTTCGTAAAAAGTATAGATTCACAAAAGAAAATGCAACAAATTAATTGATTTGGTCAAGGCCAAGAACGCCCTGAAAGGAAAAAAGAACGGTAGACACATTCCACAGTATCTTCAAATTCTATCAGCGTTAAGGTGTTGGGGCCGCAACAACGTACAAAAAGATTGTGGTGAATTTCATGGAGTTAGTCAACTTTCAATGAGCAGAATTTGAGAAAAGGTAGCCAGGTCGTTTGCTAAAAAAGCCACGACATATATTAAAATACCAACTACAGCTGGCATAACTAGTCTATTTAACAAATCCTGTAAATACATGTAAAAAATAACATCAATGTAAAAAAATTATGGAAAATAAATATCTTATATTACCTTTTCATCTTGTTATTATGTTAAAAAATCAAAGTTGCTTTGCAAAAAAAGGTGCCACTGTGGCATCATAGAAATTTAGGGTTGATTTTTTAAATTTAAGTTGCCAGATTAAAATGTGTTATGAATAAATTGTATGCTAACAATCTTGTAAGCAAAAAATGCATTCTAGTAAACAGCTCGTTGGTTGCGATGTATAAGTAACTGCTAACTTTAACTTGTAAATATGGGTGTAAATAAATAAAAACTCAAAGATGATTAAGGTATTAGAAAAATAAATAAACTGGAACTAAAGATCAGAAGTTGAAATTATAATTAAAAATTATAATTAGAAATGGACAAAGAAATACAACGATGAATCTGAAGTCAAAAAAGTAAAAATTATTTCCAAGTTGCTGGCTTTTCTCTATTTATCCATAAATCCTGGACACATTTAAACTTTATATACAAATATACTCCAGTAAATCAAAAAAATTCATTGTGCTCTACTTCTGAAAATATTTCAGATATGATGAATTTCATATCAAAACCTATAACAAAAGGCACATTTTGAACCCGACCCTCGCAGATGTTGATGAAATTTTGCATACAGCCACATTTTACCTATACAAACACAACCTCATTTTTAGAAATTGCATTTTTGAAAATATCTGGGCGTTGCAAGGTATCGTAGTTTTTGAAAAATTACGATAATATGTTCTTTCAAGCTGTGATTACTACGGAATGGCCGATTTCAAAGATCTTGGTACCATTAGAAAGGTATTTAAATTAGCTTTCGAAAACATACACTGTACAAATTTTATATTACACTGAAAAATTTTTTTTAAAAAAAAAAACTTTAAACTGGAAAACACTTTAAAGGCGAAGTGTTTTTTTCCAAAAAAAAAAATTTTAGAAAAGTCTATTTAATATATGTATATATAACATATCTAAAAACTAAAATGGCGTTTTTTTTTCTTTTTTTTTTTAATTTTTTTAAGTAAATCTCTTGTTAACTTCCTTATATTTTGATATCATTGTGTGAAAAAAAAAATAAAGTAGCTATACTTTGAAAGTTATACAGATTTTTTTGTAATTCTAATAGATTAGTACAAGAATCGTATTATAAAATTTTTCAGACACCCCCAAAATATAATTTTTTTTTTTCATATTTAATATATAATTTTGCGCAGCTCATACTGTTGACTTTCGGAATATTTGCTAACTTTAAGTGAAGTTTCATCTAAAGGTATAAAGGAATGGAAGCTTTGAGTTCCTGTAATAGTTTTAGCATTTGTATACCTTGAAAATAGCTCTTCTTTTGTTTTGTTATAGTCGTCAGCGTCTGCATAAGCAACTTCTATGGAGGTCTTAAAGATTGTGAAGCCCAATGATAAAGGTCTTTCGGCGTTTGAATTTGGTTTTTATTTGCAATGATATAATTGCGAGCGCCTCTTTTTAATGTCCCACCTATACCATCAGCCATTCTGTAGTAATCACAGCTTGAAAGTACATATTATCGTCATTTTTCAAAAACTTCGATACCTTGCCACGCCCACATATTTTCAAAAATGCAATTTCTAAAAATGAGGTTGTGTTTGTATAGGTAAAATGTGGCTGTATGCAAAATTTCATTAAAATCTGAGAGGGGCGGGTTCAATGCATATCGGTTTTGATATGAAATTAATCATATAGGCTATTTTAAAATTAAAAATTTGTATGGCAATTTTTTATCAAATAAAGAAAGAAATTACATATGACAATTCTCCAAAGTCATTAAGTAGATTCACTAATATTTGAAAAATATGTCAACACTCAGATTTTTTTTATACAGCATAAGCTCTATATTTCATAACATCGATTTAATCGAGTTTTTTGTTTCAGATTTGTATGCGAATATCTTGTATTCGTGTTCAAAAGTTTAATATATGGAATATATTTAATTAAAAGCAAAAGCTCGTGCTATGTAAAAAAAATCTTTCATTTTCCGTAGACTTCTAATAAAACATTTTTAGTAGATATTAAAGCCCTGCAATCAAGGCTTTGAGACGTACTTCAAGAGATTTACACGTTTTTTGAATTCGAAGTGCTGAGTATTATTTCATAACAAAACGAATAAATGAATGCCTAATACACAAAATGTGTATGAGTAACCAACACAAAACATACCGCTCATTTACTGCAAGAACGTCACAGCTTAAAAAACATGATTTTTCAGTTAATGACGCAGAATTATTCGTTATATTACGTATCATATTGTGTAAAAAAGTCGTATTGATATCTTGATACCTCTTGAGAGAAATTATGTCATTATTTTTTTCTTCAAGGTGGGAGTATATTAAAAGCTTTAAACTCGTTTTCTACAAAATCAAAACTTTGGAGTTATGAAGTTATTGCAGTAAATGAATTAAACTAACACAATAAAACACAAGAACTTGAAATAAGTTAATATTAGTGTCCTACCGAGTACTCGGCTTCGGAGTTCGGCCAAAAAGTGAAGTTCGGCCAAATTTTGGCCGAACTACCGAACTTTTTATGATTATTTATAAAAAGCACAAATAAATAACAACTGTGGTTATATTTACTTTTCAGAATTTACAAAAAAAAAACTACATAAAAAATACAACGTTGAATATGATAGAATATCAGAAAAAAAAACAACGATATTTCAATATCAATGTGTGTGAAAAAATTTCGAACAGCCTAAAGAGCTTAAAAAAAAAATTCCAGAAATATACCTACAAGACTTATAAGCAAATAATCAAATTAAATGCGATATAATTAAATATAAAAAAAAAAAAAAAAATTCGAGTGGTAAGTAATCCTAAAAAGAGAATAACAATTTGGGATAGACATGATGCAGTACCAGACTTAGAAGTAGCAGAACCAAACGAAAATTTTATTGAAAAGGAAATTAAAATGTTTATTACGGAGCCTTTAAGTCCCGAAATATAAATATATTTGAGTATTGGAATTCAAGTCCATTTACAAATATAAAAGCTGTAGCAATAAAATATTTGTCATCCCCACCAACTAGTGGAGCTAGCTAACAGCTTTTTAGCGCTGCCGGACAGCTGTATTCTGATAGACGAAGCAATTCACATGGTGTGAATGCGGAAAAATTGCTTTTCTGTCATTACAATTTAAACTTTTTTGGTTTAAATTTATTGACCTAAAAAAACAATTTATATATTTTTTTTTATTAAAACAAAAAGTTCGGCTTCGACCGAACATTGATATTATGGCCGAAGTTCGGCTTCGGCTTCCGCCGAAAAAAATAAGTATTTGCATATTGTACATAATTCAAATACTCATAATTTATGGATGGTTTAAATATATTGAACATTTACTCATTTGATATAACAGTACTTACACCGAATGTCTACTACTTATTTAATTTTGTTTAAATTATGTACATAAACCAAATTACATTGAATTAAAAAATTACATATTAAAAAAAAAATGATTTTTATTTCCAAAAAAATTGCTTATTTTTTCCATTAGTTTTCGGGAAAAAACTCGATCTAGGAATCTAGCCAATCAAGTGAAAATTTAAGAACGGTATTAGGGTAATGTGGTTTAGTTTTTTTTTATTTAGGCGATTTTTGGAAAAACAAATTATACAAATTGAAAAAAGTTGTCCGTAAATATTTCTCTCCGTTAGTTTTCAAGACACAGGCGAAGTTCTAAATAAATGCTCTTTTTGCTTACCGAGGCTTAGTTTTCGATAAAAACGCGATCTAAGAATCTAGTCAAACAAGTCGAAATTTATGAACGGTTTGGGGTAAAGGGATTTAGTTTTGAACAATAGTGCAAAATGTTTTGCTTCTAACTCTTTTAGTTTTCGAGTTATGGACGTATGAAACTTTGTTTAGGCACTATTGTTCAAAATATACCGAAAAAAAGTAAAACAGCGTAATTTTTGACCCCACTTATTAACGCCTAAACATGAGACTGGGCAGCTAAAAAAACACTGGTCCCCTTTTATTCTCTACAACATATCCGAAGTTCATTAAGGTCCGGGTCGGGATACCTCAATTGTTAGAGTTGCCATTTATTTTAATATTTATAAAATAGGTGAAAAATGCTCGTCGGGAAAATTCGCATAATAGACGAACAGTTACAAATGGTGGAAAAAGCTCAGGCACAACCTCGATTAAATTCAACAGGCAATCATATAGGGGAAGGTGGTCTAATTTTATTTTTTAGCTCCTAAAAAGCACCACCTCTATTTTTGTTTATTCTTTTGATAATTCCATTAAAAAGAATGGTTAGTGGAGCAACTTCTTAATCCAAAAGAACACACCTACATAATTCTTTAGTTGGATTTTTTGGCGATTTTTTTCGATGAATTATACATATACAAAAAATTAAAAAAAAAAAAAAAAACAAATTGTTTTAACCTACATTCTTGTCTATTATATGACAATTAACTAGATAAATGAAATAGGAAAAGTAACAAAAAGAAATAAAACTACAAAATTTAATATGATAAACATAAAGAAAATCTCTTCGTCTGAAAAAACTTCAGGTAAAAAAGCTGGCAGTAATTTTAGCACACTTTAAGTTAACAGGCCTCTGGCATGTGTTGCAGTTCATTTCATTTTTAGAATTTAATTTCAGGGACAGGTAGTTTAGTAGCATGATGTTTCTTGGCGGTCATCCATTATTTAATTTAGATAATCTGTATGGCTTTTACTAAGTCATACTCCATGATATGCATATTTGATTTTTTGTTGTACTTTCGCGGAGTATTGTCCAAATTATTAATCTGCCATATATGACAGACAATCAACATGAAAAACGGACAACATTTTCAATTTGTGGAATTTGTTTCTTCAAAAATCGCCTAAATAAAATTTCAAACGTTCATATTATCCCAATAGCGATCGACTTGATTGGCTAGATTCATAGATCGCGTTTGTCTCGAAAACTGAGCCACGCAGAGCTAAAAGAGCATGTATTTGGAACATTGCATGTATCTTGAAAACTAACAGAGACAAATGTACAGCCATTTAAATGTGTATTAATTTTTTTAAGCTTTTTTATTTTCTGACGGCTTTTTTTAAAAGAAAATACAGTCATTTTAAATGATTTTTATTTTGTCATTGATCTCATATAAAAAAGCTTGTTTTCATTGTTTTAAAAAAAAAAAACTTTTTTTAAACAATAAGCTAATTGTTGAAAAATAAGATAGTAATTTTATTGGAAATTAGAAAAATAAGAAGTATTTGAAAAAATCTGAATTTTTTTTGAAAAAATTATAATTTTTCTTAAAAAATAAGCATTTAAAAAAAAAAATCATTTATTAAATAATAATCATTTTAATAGCATTGCCTTACTTTCTCTTTTACAAAATGTATATTTTTGCTAAAATAGACTGTTTAAGCAAAATTTTAGCTTTTTCCGCACTATACAAAATATTTACAATAAATTAAGCATTTTTTTTTTAAAAAATTAGCATTTTGTTTTTCCTGAAAATTACTCAGCCATAAAATTACCGATGGTCAGAAAAATCAATCACTTTATTTTGAGTACCATTGTCGAAAACACTGGTCCTGATTTAAAACGATTTCCTAACGGCGACAAAGGTTGCTTTGCCAGTACTTGATTTTCAAAATTTGCAACCGCAAAATAAATTTAAACACTGGCAAAGCCCTGATTCGATCGCTTTGCCGACGTAAGTAAAAAGTGCTTTTAAAGCATAGATTTTGAAAAATTTATGACACTTTGTCAAAAGAAAATTTAAAATCGTGTTTTTTATGTTTGTGTAAAACCCCAGTCAGAAAAATGCAAATGGACCACCGCGGGTAAGGCACTTTAGCGAGTGGTACAAGTGCTTCAATCCCCAAAATGGTAACATCATTAGAAAAAAGGTAATCTGTTTAAAAAGTGTCGGACACGGTAGATTATGCCTTGGCAGAACGTGGGATTAACAATATTGACAGTATTGTCCTGACAACATTGCCCAAAACACATGTTTTGGAAACAAAAGAGTACAATATTAGTTGTATCTTTAGTAATTTTTAACACGGAAGGTTTTACAAAAATAGCTGTGGTTTGCCAGTACTATTTTTTTGGTACGGTTGGAAATTTCTACCTGTGCTGTTTTTCGTTATATTCGTCGCTATATAACAGGGGTGATCGGTTGTATATGGCTTGTTGAGCCAAATTTTGGATTTCACAATCTTACGGAGAGCCGCACTATATTAAACTTATCAATACATATCCGCACTAAAAGGGGTGACATTTTTTATGGAATTTTGCTCTCATAAACACAAATTTAAAGGGAAAAATTGTAATAAAAATTAAGTTTTAATTACAAAAAACAAAATTCAGTTCTTATTAGCTAAATAAATAATAAAAAAACATTACAAAATTGGCCAAATAACAACCATAATAATTTTTTTGCATTTTTACTATTTCAGTTGTGGATTTTTTTGGCCATCACCTAAAGAAAAAAATTTTATTTGTCATTTTTTTGGAGAAGCACATGAACATCTTTGATATTTTTTTGGATTTGTCTTTTTAAAACAACTTCAATTTGCTTTAATATATACTGACACATAAAATCTGCATTCATACTAGACTCACTAATAAATATATCTCGGAGAAAAACTTGCAACCAACAGCCCTAGGAAAAAAGTTATATAGAAAATTATATAATTTTACATAGACAAATATGAATTAGTGAAATATTGCCAGATCAAAACTCGGATCTAATTATATTCAGATGTATCAGTTTACATAAAATCATACACAATTATATCAGGTCAAAATCCGGATGCAATAATATCTGGTTTTCATAAAATTATATCTATTTGTATCAGTTTAGATATAAACTGATGCAATTAGATACAAAACTGATTCAATCTAATATAATTCTATCGGGCCATAATTCGGATAAAATTGTACAGTCAGTACCTGTCGGTAGATAACGTCTGCTTGAAATTAGCGGATGAAGAAATTTTTTAATTAATAAACATTTCACGGTTTTTCGTTTAACAACAAACAAATGAATAATCTTGCTCACATCATAATGCATGATAAAAGATCGAAAAACAATCTTTTGGTTTTAATTTTTTTAAATTTAAATGTAAAACATTTATACAGGACATTTACCTAATTGCAACAGATTAGATCTAAAGCCATAGAAACAGATACAATTATATGGGCCATGTTTCGGATGACATTCAATAACATTACATTCGTATGCTTTGCTGGTAAACATTGAAATATTTTTTCTGTTTTCTTTGTATGTATTGGTTTTTACAACAAAAAATATTGAATAAAAATTAGTTTTTCTTTAAATGTATTGGTGTTTGCTCTTCCATAAGGAACTCTTGGGCACCCCTGGTTTAAAGATTGTATCGTCCAAAGGATTTTGCTTTTATCCACCATTGATCTAACGTGCTCGCTTTTCTGCATTGAGTTTGATAAAAGTGTATCAACACATCATCTGATCCCGGAAAATGGGATACCATAGAAGTTCAATGGTTTCCCAACTGCCCTCCGAGAAGGAGCCGTTCGGCAGGATCGTTAACTTTTCGAGAACATGTCATTGTAGATAATGCATCTTTTTTAATAGATTTAGTAACGCTGAGTCTAAATCTGGTATTCTTAAAAAAATTCTTGATTTCGTGGGATGAGTGATGTAAATATAAACACCGCTATTTTTCACAACCTGCAAAGGAGATTTGAATTCAGCATTCCTAATACTATGTTTCCACTTACGTGTTTTGAGCAAAACATGTGTTTTGGATAAAAAATTGTATGGAAAACAAAGCACGTTTTGTTTCAAAACACGTCTAAAACACTTTCAGAGGAAACGTAGCATAAGTCTCTTAAATTCTTCAAACAGTTGAAAATTGCTGAGTAGTGTAATTGCATTTGAGAATTGGTATTTTTTGTAGTATTCAAAATTCATTTAATTCGAACATAAAACTTTAATATTATGTATGTATTTTTATTTGATATTCGTTTGATTAATCGATAATTTTTTTTAACGTTTTTTCGATGAAAATAAAAAACCGAATAATTGACAATTACAATTAGTCCAACCATCTTTTATTAAACTTTTTATGTGTTACACTTTTTAATGGTGCACACTAGGGTTGTCACTCGAATACAAATTGTGCGATTAATCGAACGAACAATTTAAAAACATGATCTTCGATTAACAACTAATGCGAATAAATTTTGACGATTAATCGATTAAAACGAGCAATTAAACAAAAAATACTTTCAATAACCTTTTTTCCAAAATTGACCAATTTTAAGAGAATTTATATAAAAAATGTTAATGAAAACAAAATAAAATCAAAACTCTATTGCAGAAATAACTAAAATTTTAAAACGTTATTAATCGTTTTTCAAGATATGGACTCTTTCATAATGTTTAAGAGGATTTATGAATTGACTTTAAATCTAACAATATAAAGGAATTCACAGATAAAGTGCTATAGTTTAAATATAGCATGACTAGAAGTTTATAGTTTATAAAAAATATAGCTATTTTACGACGATATCACGTTAGCACTTAAACAGTGAATTCTATTTATGTAATTTCTTAGGTAACTAAAATAAAATATTAACAGTTCGATATACTAAAACTATCGCCGATGTATATATTTCACTTTTTAACGAAACTGTATTTGAGAAATCTTTTGGCGTTACAATAGTCCAAAATGTTTGTATTTGAGAATTGATATTATTGTAGTATTTAAATTGATGCCAAAATTCATAAAATGTAGACATAATATGGTAAAATACATTAATTATTTATATATTTAAAATTTTTTTTTTTCGTTATTCGTTCGATCAAAAATTGTTTGGTCGTTGTTTGGGCCGCCAAGAGGGAGTTTTACAATTGTTTGGTCGTTTATTCGAACTAAATAAAAACACGAATAAGTGACAACCCTAGTCCACATTTTAGGAAAAACCCCCTCCCCCGCTGTTTAAGTTGTTCTACGTTGAATTTTTGTTTTTTTTTTTTTTGTATTTACAGGAATTCGCCAACATCATTGTAGACACTGTGGAAAAGCTATTTGCGATAACTGTTCTGTTAATCGAATAAATATACCAATCATGGGTTTTGAATTTGATGTACGTGTGTGTAACCCATGTTTTAATGAACTACAA